>PXYN01000222.1:0-610713 GCA_003056585.1 Lecanicillium sp. MT-2017a
TATAATTATATTTAGAATATATAAAAATTTAATATTGAAAATTAGGTTTCTTAGTTTTTCTACTATTTATATTGAATTTACTATAGATTTCTTACTCTCTTAACTAATAAGAAATCTAGAATAATATAGTAAATTAGTAATAAGCTTATATAAGCTAGAAATCTAAGTATATAAAGAAAGAATTTCTTCTATAGAAAGATTTTTAATCTTAATCCTTATATCTAACTAGAAAAATAATTAATATAATTTATTCTTTAAAAATTCCTTTTTTATTCCACTGGCGCTAAACCTTTTATATTAATAATAGCTTCTATAAATCTTATTATCTTAGCTATAATCCTTTACCTCTCCTTTACTAGTATTTTTTTATACTATACCTTTAAATAGCCTTTAATCTTAGCTAATATATATCCTAACTTATAGATTATATAGATAATTAGACTATAGTCTTTAATATAAATAAATAGTAATATAATATCTTTCCTAGGCTTTACTTCTATTATACTCTGCCTTTCTTATAAAGGCCTAATAGCTATAGATTCTATTATATAAGGTCTAAAGACTAGTCTTATTATAAAAAGAAGGTCTTAGGCTTTATCCTATATATTAAGTAATTTCCTTCTTAAATAATATTTAAAGAGTTTACTTTTTTTAGGCAACCTATACTAGCCTTTCCTAATAAAAGATCTATAAATTAATAATTTAATTAACTAATTTCTATATTCTAATATATAATCTAAATAAATATTATAAAAGTTAATATAAATATTATTTTATTTATTTAATATTTAGATAGATATTTTAAAATTAGTATCTATTTTATCTAAAATAATAAGAAGGGTATAATTAGATTTCTATTTTTAAAGGAACCTTTCCCTCTATTATAGAGACCCACTTCCGCGTTTTAGTGGTATCCTGAATGTACCCTTCTATACCCTTCTGTCAGAATAATGGATAGTGTCAAAGGCGCCTTATTTTGCCTCTATGCTCTATATTGCATATCAAACGCCAGATAATAGGTCGCTGCCAATATTAGGTAAAGATGTTGGTTGCTCTCATTAGCTATCTGCCCTAGTAGGGAACTGGAAGCTAGCAACTATATGACCTCTGCACTACTCTTATAGGCAAGATTATAGCCAGTTACTTTATTATTATTATAGGTATCCTAGGTAATACTCTCTATCTAATTATGCAATATATTGTGGTTATTGTTAGGAGAAGTCTATATAGAAGTGGTAGTAGCTACTATTTATACTTAAATATCTCTCTATAGCTTAGTAGATAGATATAGATTAGTAAATAGATACTAAACTATTTAAATTATTTTAACCTACTATACTTCTCTTTTAATAGCTATTATTACTTACTATCTTTAATTATACTATTATTATTTTAAGTAAAGCCTTTTTTAGTCTTATTACTTAATCTACTCTTTAATAGTTAACTTATAGTATATTATTAAAAGCTATAAATATTATATAGAGAATTAATTTAGTTAGTTTTATATCTATAAGGTATTAATATCTATAGTATAATATTTATAAAGTTAAAGCTAAGTAAGCCTATTATAAGGTCTATAAGTCTATTATAGTAGGATTAATAGAGATTATAACTATAAATTGACTAAGGTTAATAGAGGTAAGCAGAGATTTTAACTGTAAATTGCTTTATATATTATCTCTAGAGCCCTATATACCCCTAACCTTATCTGCATTTATAAGCAAAGGTTGCTTAAAATAAATTATAAATAAAGTAATAAATTAATATTCTGACTGTTATTATTAGTTATTATTGTGTGCTAGCTTTTTTTTTCTCTTTTTTAAGTCCCTTCTCTGTTTTACTGTTAGCAAATGCCCTTGACTATGTTCCAACCTGAGCCCAAAATGTACCTTTGATATCTTTAATAATCTATACGAAGCGTCCTTTACACTGGTTCTTCTCTCTCGGGCCACCAGGCTGAGGAACACGCCCAGCTGTTTCACAGCAGAAGGGCGACAGGCTGGGGATCCTTGCCTGTCTGCCGGACCCCAGCACCCACCTAGAAGGTAGGCTGGCGGAGTTGCGCCGCCCCACCACAGCCCATCCGCGCTCTTGGTCGCAGCCGCACCGCTGCCGTTATTACAGTATTATTTCTATTTTTCGTTAATTAGTTACGTATTTTAGAAAGCGGAAAGGTCGAGAAAGTGGCCGTTTTGCTGATCTGGCCGTTGGGGTGTCCAGCGCCCTCTACGGAGGTCCAATAATTGGCTCCTTACGAAGTGGTGGCGTGGCACAAAGAGCTATGAAGGAGCCAGCACTCTTTGGTCGTGGCTTCCATTGAATAGGAAACGTTTTACCTCGTACGGGGCACAACGAACCCTGAGACTGGTCCACTCGTAAATGCCCCACATCAGCATCCAGCTCCAGACCCACGGCTGCTTACGGTTCCTAGCCAGATCCGTAAGTTGCTTCCTCTTATCACATTACAGTACATACCGTCGTATCTATAGCGGATAATGCACCACCAGCTTAGATAGCATAAGGGGAAGGTTAATGTTCAGGGGATAAGGGAGATAGGGGTAAAGTAAATTAAAGAGATAGCTACTAGCTATGTCGTCAATTTTAACCATAAGCGCCTAGGACTAGGACGGACACCCTATGTAATAGCCTTCTAGGCTCTATTCACTCTGCCAGCTAGTAAGATAGCGAGTAAGGCCTTGCATTTCCACAGCTGTCTGGCAGTTTCAAAACTGGACCTACAATATCGCTAGAACTCAACGTATGATCCTCCATCGCGTCTTAAAAATTTGGAATTTGGAATTTAGACAGAGCACCGGCGACACCACCCTCTTCATCCAGTACATACGAGGTATATACGGATCCAGCGTACCCACTCCTTTATTCTAAGGCCTAATATTACACCACTACGTGAGGGTCTAACAATATCGCAGTAGTCCCGGAATCCCGGTTGGCGTATTAGCTCCACTTTCTTAAGAGCTGTGACTAAGCTCCCCCTTAGCGTCTCCAAGCAATAAAGTAGAGCGAACTGTAAGAAGTTAAAAGCAAGACCCCTCCCCTCCTTCACATGGCACGCCTAGATTCGAGTTATTATATTCAACTTCTGTTACCGACACGCAGTGGATTATTATTCACAACATACCATACTTTGCCAGGTAAACTCGGCCTGTGATTCGCTCGTTAAGACTCTCCAAACTCAAACTCCTCCATTGTCGATTATGCCTGGAGAGGTAAAGCGCGAGATCGACACCTTCCCAGAGCCGCGGCCGGCGGAGAGGCATAAGATAAAGCTGGTTGTCGCGACCGTCAGTCGGTGAGTTGCCTAACCCTCTCCTCCGCTTCGACCAAAGAGCGGTGACGAGTAGCCACATCATTGGGATGGGCTAATCGACTATGCTCTTCTAGGACCGGCACTCTAAGCCTATATAAGGCGCTTAAGGTCCTTGGATACAAACCGTACCATATGTCGGAAGTAGTTGGCTCTGGCGGTGTGCAGCATCTAAAGGTCTTTGAAGAAGCCGTTCGCGCACACAGCAACCTCTTCAGTGGTATCCGCAAGTATGACCGTGCGGACTTCGACCGATGGTGGGGTGAGTATGATGCTGTACTTGAGATGCCTTGCTTCCTCGGTATGGATGCCCTTGAGGCATATATAGAGGATCGAGATGTCAAGTTTATCCTAATGGAGCGAGACCCAGATAGCTGGGTTGCGTCCTGGAACAATACCGTACCCCGTTCCTTTAACTACATGGGATTTCCATCCAATATTCTCAACTATTTCGATCTATTCCGTCTCTGGATTTTGCGCCTGAATGCCACGCTATACTTGACCGTATCGAATGGCACACTCCCGGGTGACCCGCATAATCGTGATATAGTGCGGCGCTTCTACACTGAATAGTACGTCTAAGCCGTCTCCTTCGTCCTAAGTCCAGGGGGGTTACGACTAATATGAGCTGACTTATGCACTATAGTATCGCTCGTGCCAAGAGAACTCTACCAGAAGACAGGACACTCGTTGTCAAATTAGAAGATGGGTTCGGCTGGGAGCAGATATGTCCCTTTCTCGAGAAACCCATCCCGAAGGAAGATTATCCCCATAGGTTCACAGGGGACAAATTTAACCAGGCATGGAAGGGTCTGATGACACAGCGCGGTTATAGCGCGACTCGTATATTAGCTATATATGCTATACCCGTATTGGCTCTGGGTATTTGGGGGGGCATAATGTACGCTCAAACGCCGGCTTGGCTTTGGAGGCGCGCTTAGCGATGGACAAAAGGGTACTCGTCTTTGAGATAATATTCCATTATATCGTTACGGTAATTGCGTTGGTATTTATGTCTTCTAAGATTGTGATAAGAAGTTTTCTATAGTAGGTGTAAGGGCTAGTATCACAGTCACAAGATGTAAAATTATATGGATGACTTCAGAGTTAGAATAGTGGTTGATTTCTAGCTATTAAGAATAGATTAGAGTATCGCTTTTATAGTTATTGATCCTATCCTAACCGCAAGTCAGGGGGAGGCAGGCGGCCTGCTACCACTTAGGTTTAGGCGGATCGCGTAACGTAAAATCATTAAGACTATCACTTAGTGTTGGCACATATCGCGATTGCTCAGTCATTCAGTTCATAGTTCGTCTTGTTGGTGGTGTTCTTAGTTATCCTCAGCGTTGGAGGCGTTGCCTCCATCGTATCTATCCTACATGAAAAATGGGTCTCATATCCGCTCTGATCAATCAAATCCTTTGATGCCTCCTCTCACTGCCTGCAGGCCAGTAATTGCAACACTAAGGCTAGAATCAAGCACTGTCCTGGCTCTGAATTATGCCCATGATAGATCCGCAGCCCAGCTTTTGAGTGTGGCTGGGTTGTTTGTGGCTGAAAAGAAAGCCTCTAATAAGCATCGCAATTGGCCGGCTCGCATTCGACTCGCCGCCTCCGGGTCAAGAAAAAGTCCTGCAATAGGACGAGGCAAAACCTTGACCGAATCTGTGGGGTTTAATAGTAAGTCGAGCACCCTAGTTTCCGGCCACCCCCCATTCCGGCCACCTATCTCTAATACAATGAGCATTAAAGTAGAATATAGATAGATTTGGCAGGGTAGGGTTGGTAGGTGAAAAAGGTTTAGCGCCAGTGGAATAAAAAAGGAATTTTTGAAGAATAAATTGTATTTATTATTTTTCAGTTAGATATTAAGAAGAAGACTCAAAATCTTTTAATAGAAGAAATTCTTTCTTTATATACTTATATTTCTAGCTTATATAAGCTTCTTACTAATTTATTATATTATTCTAGATTTCTTTATTGGTTAGAAGAATAAAAAATCTATAATAAATTTAATATAAATAGTAGAATATTCAAGAAACCTAATTTTAGATATTAGATTTTTATATAGTATTAATATAATTATAGTATATTTATATAATATTCTTATAGTAAGATAGCTATTTATATAGATCTACTTATCTATTAAAAGTTAAGCTATATATTAACCTTAAGTATTATCTCTTAGAAGCTACTATAAATAGCCTTAAGTTAATTAGTTAATTACTAAATCTATAATTAATATTTTAACTATAGCTATCTATATTTTAAGATTATAGATAATAATATACTTATTAATATTAATTATACTATCTTTAATATATTTTCTTTCTAGAGCTTTTAGCAAGAAATATCTAATATTTATAATATTATATATTAGTTAATTAGATATAATATTATAGCTATTAATAGATATTAAATATAGTTAATAATATTCTTTATTAAGCTATATATATTAATCTAGCTTTATATAGGCTTTAGGTAATATTATATATATTATAGATAGAGTAGTAATTATATTAACTAGCTTATTAATAATATTATCTATCTTAGCTAAGCTTACTATAATAGCCTAGATATAATTTATTAAAGGTGCTTTTTTAATAGGTTATTATTATTAAAAGCTAGATAATATATCTTTAGAGCTAGGTAATATTAATATTAAAGTTTAAGAGATTACTTTTAAGTTTTTATCTTCTAATATTAAAAATATAAAATATAATAATCTTTATTTAGCTAATATATTATTAAAGCTTTAACTTAATATAGCTAAAGTTAAATTTATTAAGATTAAAGGTAAAATTTTAAAAGTTTAAATAATATTTAATTTCTAAGCTTTTTAAATTAGCTTTTTAACTTTTATCTAAATATTTTTAATATTTTATAGTTTAATCTTTTAAATTATTAAATATTTTATTTAAAGTAGTTTTATTAAAAGATATTTAAATAAAGTTATCTTAGAAAGTAAATAAAAAGAGCTCTTTAAATATTATTTTAAATCTTAAAGATAATAAAATTTCTTTTATTATTTTATATTAATTATTTTTATAAATAAATTTATAAAATTAATAAATTTATTAAAATTTACTTTTAATTATATTTATAGATTAAATATTTTTATTATTTTAATTAATAATATTAATTTAAATATTTAATTTTTATCTTTTTAGAATTTTAAATTAATAACTCTCTTACTATTAAATATTATAGCTTAACTATTAAAATAAAAAAAAATTATAATTCTTTATAATTATACTAAATAAAATAATAATTATTATTATTTATTAGAGACTAAATAATCTCTTTAATTATAATTAATAGACTATTAAATCTAATTAAGAGTATATTAAAGTTAGAAGTATAGATTGCTTTAGTATACCTCTACTATAGCTAATAGATATTAGTAGTAGGGCTATAGATATTACTAAGTAGATTATAGGTATATCTATAGTGATTATTATTATAGGTCTTATCTTCTAATCTATAGACCTATATGTGCTGTCTATTTATGCGGCTAGATGTGGCTGACTCAGTGTCACTATTGACCCTGAGCCCGCATGTAACACATCGTCTGACCGCGGATCTGCCTGACAAGGGACGGCACAGCACGGTACGTCGCGGCATGTCACGGCTACCTAACCGCATTGGAGGGAGCTATTCGTATTGTTTTCAAGCGAAAGAGGAGGATGAGCAGGGCCGTAGAGCCAATAGGAAACATGCGGGTGCACAAGGGATGCAAATATGCTTTGCGGGTGGGTTGGCGCTAACCCTGCCTTCTAAATTCCGCCTCCAGTATCAGCCCATCCTAGTATTGCTGTGCTGCTAACTTAGGACTGTATGACCGGCCCTTGGGACCTAGGGCTAGCAGCGCGGCGGCTCTGGGGCAGAGGTGACAGCGATGGAAATTAGGAGTGGCGAGTACTGGAACCTTTAAGGACCATTTCTTGGTAGAATGTCTCACCACGTAAGCTGAAAAATTACGTGTCTTAAAATATGACGTCTAAATAGCGGACGTTGAGACAACATTACTGTTCATTACTGGTGACGGTAGAGTATATATGAAGGCGTCAAATACCAAGAGTTATATGTCCGCCATCATTCAACCCATTCGAAATCTCCCACCACACCTTCTGAAACCAAATTAATCCCCAACCAAACATGAAGAGCAACTTTTTAATCCTCCTTCTCCTATCCAGCATTGGAGATTCCATCGCTCGAGGACGAGGGAAAGGTAGCAAACCAGGTAGCGGGCCGAAATTGGCTGGCCCAGGCGAGCTTTGCAAAAAAACCACCGATTGCTGGAAGCAGCTGGTGTGCCGAAACGACAAATGCGATACTCCATTTCTGGAAATTGGCGCCGAGTGCAGTATAAACAGCGACTGCCGTTAAGGATGTGAGAATGGGATGTGCGCGGGCGAGTCGGGTAAAAGTTGCAGCTCAGATCTGGACTGCGGTGGCGGAAAGAAATGTTACAATTTCCAGTGCTGCCGAGGATGTTAAGGTCCAACTTTATGCTATAAAGGCAGTACCGCACTCGAGAGAGGATAATATCTATTAATAGTATAGTTATCAGTAAAGAGCTATGAAAATAAAGATAAATATCGTCACTTTAACTCTAGGTCTATAATAAATAAAGCTCTAGATAATTAAACAGCCTGCTATCCTAACATCTATACTATATACTGTCGAGTCGGTAGCCTAGCTATAAGGTCTTACTGATTAGCCGGAGAAAACGCTTATACAGCGGGTCTATTATGCTTTTTTTATATTACTGTAAGTCGCTCCCACTTTATATCAACATGCTGTAGCCTTGCGCGATCAAGCATCATCAAGCCTGGCACAAACGCCGGCCCGAGCAGGCGACCTCTCTTAGTGACCTCGTCCCTCCGCACAATCATAGGAACCACCATACCTTTAAAAATACAAATCAGGTCGCCATCAGCCAGTGTTTCAGGACCTGCACCCATATACCCATCATTAGAACAGAATAATCTTCGTGTGCCGGCGAAACGGTCGCACACCCAGCATGTATAGTAGTCCAGAGACGGCTTGTTATGCGCTGCTACTTCGGCAATCATGCTCTGTGAAATTGGCTTTCTCTTCCTCAACATGGTAGAGCGAAGCTTGAGCATAACGCTGTACCATGCATGGAACCGCCTTCTATCGCTATCGAGGTTGTGACGTCCAGCAGGAGCCGACGAAACACCACTTAGGCTATCTGATACAGCTTGCGATAGAGTCTCGTAACCGTGTGGTACAGGCACAGTTACTTGCACATTATGAAGCCAAGATGCGATGTTCTCGAGGGCGGCTAGCAAGCTCTGCGAGTCTAGTGCTATGCGGCCTTTGTCGTCTACTGTAGTGCGAGGTAATGTTCTTGCAGCACCAGTCACTGTACCCATGATAGCTGTCCTAAGGCGTAGTCTTTGGCCACAATTCGACATCTGTACACCCAACTCGTCCATTGTCCATTCATTCTTATGAACAGGGTAGTAGCACAAGTTGGGTGAAAGCCAGCGCCGCTGTTGAGCAGCATGCCAGTTTGGAACCCAGCTCGGCGTGTCCTGTACACTTCCTGCATCGACCAGCAGATTGATGGCCGTCGGGTCCCAGTGAAGCAAATCAGAGAAGAATTGGCGGTATATCTGTCCAATACTGTGCGTGTAATCGGCACGGGTCAAACGACAGCCCATGGTGCGTAATACACCGTGGAATGCAAATACTTGGTCCTTGGGGTCTGACGCGCACCGCTCACGGAGCGCCTGCACGAGGCCAACTATGACGCTTCGATTTCCGGGGCCGCTGTTATAAATGTCGTTTCGAACATAATACGTTTCAAAATCTGTGCTGACTTCTACGCATACCCCATGCAAAGCGAACGTAACTATGACGACAAGGTCGGTGAGTCGTAGTCGTCCTTGTCTAGACGGCGTTGACTCGATCCCAATCAGAATATACACGCTGGCCACATATGCAATGAGCAGGCCGTCCTGTAGAATCCTAACCCAAAGGCACACAGCCTTCAGTCGTACATGGGTTAGAAATTGATCTACGGAGTACTTAGTATACTCTCGCCCATTCACCGTCATAGGTGGCCGGATGGGTCTCCCGTTCCATTTTGTTGACCGGTACATGCCCAACCACAGCTTGCAGAGGGCCTCCCATTCCGTGAACATGTGTGAGCACGTCAACTCTGTACGAGTCGGCCATGACTGCGCACTGTTTGGCGAACTAGCGCTTTGGCGAAGTGCGTACACCACCTGCAGGAACTGCGCCCATGGCAGCTGCTTCCGCCCCATTACTAAGATGGGAATTGAAGATAGGATGATTTCTTGAAATGTCCAAGCGCGTTCTATCCAGCCCAAGCCGAACACCTCATGCCAATCGGCGCTGCTCATATCCACCCAGTGGTTTCTTGCAGGCGACCACCCCATTCGGTAGTCAGAAAAGTCCCATCGGGCAATGTTGAGAGGGACAAGGATAAGCTTGAACAGCATCTTGAGCACGAATTCAATTTGCCATCTAAGAGGCAACGTGAATGTTCTCCAGGCAAATCTTAGCCTTACTTCTCGCATCGTGAGAGCGGCGTCATCCTTTCGCCAGGGGATACCGACGGGAAAATCATAAAGTTTGGAACCCCATTCAAGAGCCTCCATAGTCCTACATGTCTTCTCGTTGCCGTTCCCTAGCCAGACATACACCACTTCAGCCCAGGTATAGATTTGCTCCATCAGGAGAAGCTGAGCGTTCTTTTCCTCAGTATTTGCCTGGTTAATGCAGATTGTCAACCCATATGGAAACTGGGCCGTGTAGCTCACGCAACATGAGCAGTGCATCGTAGCACGACACCGTAATTGGGATATGGTGGCCATTATTACAATTGATAGATAAGCCGCTAGTGCCGGCCTCACCACCCCAGGCATATGAAAGAGCGTTGAAGGTGGGACAGTCCTGTAGGTTGACTATGCGCAACGAGCCTTCTAGAGCGTTGTCCCTGCTGGAAGAGGCGTTTGTCAACTCCAATAATCGTATGCATTGAGTATCTGCTTCAAGAGGGAAAAGATGATATAGGTCGGCGGCTGATTGTGCTTGACGGCCGGAGCGACGTTGTTTTGCCTTGCGTTCCATAACGCAGGCTGATTCAAATTGCAGAATCGCCTTTGTGACGCAGTGTATCAGATAGCAGCTCGAGTCAAAAGCGACATGCTCTAAAGATATTAGCGAGGCATTCGTCCCTTGGCGCTTCGCTGCCTCTTGGTCGTGAGAGCTCTGCGTTAGGCGAAAATCGCTCCTAATGGGCGATGTAGGAAACAGAGAAGAGTCAAGAGCTACGTCTGCTGTGGTGAGATGCCCTCTCTAAACTGGTTCAACGTCCATACGGAGTGACGGGGCCTACCACCCCCTCAATCCGATCTCAGCCTAGCGGTCAGCCCTGCTGCGCCACTCGGCATTTAGTTGTGGCACAAGCACCGCGAGAAAGTTGTTCAGCAGGGAGCGCAATTTTAAAGGCGCAACCCGCCCGCAAATTCCAGGTGGTGGAGCCTTAAAACATATCAGGCTCGCGCTACTAGCGAAGATGCCAAAGGGCCAACGACAGCGGCCTAACACTGGCAATAAGGCCAGGGCATAGGCACCCGAGGTTCGCACAGGATGCCAAACGTATCGGTAAGCTGCTTAGCTCTCGCGTCCTTCTGACCAGGTAATGAACGTGTAAAATAGCGCCCGCCATATCAAGTCTCGAGGTGGCCACATTGCCGAAATGCAAGTGTTTGTCCACCCAGCTTTGACGATCATCTCCTTGTGCAGATCAAGCCAATACATTTTAATGAAGCTGAACGAGCCGTGGCTAATTTCTTTAGTCCCAAGTTTATATATATATAAAAGGCGACTAACACTAAACGATATTCCAAGTGCCCCAAGCAGTTTGCTGATACGTTCATCTTCCTTATGACGTATGCGGGGTTGGGCTCATCCAACGCCCGGGCGTGTAAGTCTTTCACAGTGGGGCAGCCGTCAGTCACAAAGGCGGTACCTGGCTGACCCCAGACGGCGCTTTTTGTTTGCCATCGGCTAAGTTGCTTTCAAGCATACCATACAAAGACAAAGTCAGAGGCACCATAGTACAGCTACATTGCTCAGCTACGTCCGGACACATGAAGAAATTCCAATCCCCGAATTGCCTCTGCTGTATGACATTGTGCTAATTGGACGTCGCTCCGCACTGAGACGCTAGGGTAGGTCCATTTGGCGAGGAGAATATGCCTGTGGCATCTAGTAACGTATTTATAGACCGCGATAAAGACCGACTTCTTTGTCAGCTTGCGAGAATAAGAATCGCTGTTTTATATACCTCTCTTATGGGAACGTCTTGATAGCCAACCTTGAATTGTTTTGGCAATCTCCTCTGGCTTTTTGTATAGGACCCAGTGGCCAGCATCGACACCAGCCTCCTCTAGATCCGGGACCAGCCCTAGTTTCTGCGCGTCACCCATAAGATCCGTCCTGCAAACCCAGTCGCCAGTCTGGCCAATGTATAACAGCGGGACATCAATTACCTGCTCTCTCCTATCGTCTGATTTGCAAAGTAGTCGCTCGTCATCAAGCATAGTGTTGTTCTCTAGGGCATGGTAGTACCACACGGGTCCTTCCAGCCCGTCTTGCGAGAGCTGATCAATGAAGCGCTGCATAGTCCGCTGAAGGTTTGGGTAGGGTTTGAGTTGGACAGTCATATCTTTGTATTTGCCCTGCCTTCGCATGTAGTCATCCATACCATTCTTCACACAGAACATTTCTCTCATCCAAATATCGCGGCCATTCTCCGCTGGATCTGGCGAGGCAAGGAAGCCATTGTTGACCTCGAAGAAACGCTGGAGATCCTCTCTCATGATCTTTGGTGCATCAGGCGCCGTGAAAAAGTTCCAGTACTCCCATTGAGGGTATCCGAATCTCTTGGACGTTTGCTCGTTGGTCTTTTCTAGATCGAAAGGCTCCGGGCTTGGGATCTGGTATGCGAGGGAGAGCAGCACGAGGCCGACACAGCGCTGCCTGTGGTAGAGGTAGAAGCGCTGCATTGTACCAGAACCCCAGTCATGGCCGATGGGAATTACATTGCCTTGTACTCCTTCGGCATCCAATATCTGCGCATTTGAATCGGCCTGTTGTTTGTAATTGTACTTGTTCCACTCGGTAGGCTTAGATGAGCCGCCGAATCCAAGTAAATCTAGGACAATAATAGGATACTTCTCGGTGAAGTGAGGCAAGGCCATTTCCCACATGAAAGCATCGTCGGGGTAGCCACGAGGGTTGGCACACTGCCAGCATCGGGATTAGGATCGAATGCCGGCGAGACGTAGTAGCTGTACGTTAGATCGTACGGTTTTGTCACAATGGACTTGTGCTCAAATGTGTTCAAATCGTAAGCCGCCATGGTGAGGAATTAAATGCGCGTTTGAGTAAACTGAAGCAGAATTTGTTGTGAGGAGAAGGTCACCAAAGCCTTTCAACCGCCCATATGCTGGTGGTGTCTGAGCACGGCGACTTGGGTCATATAGCCGAGCAAGCAGGGGTCAATGACGCTCGCTAGCCTCTAGGGCAATCTCCTTCCCCAGTTGGCCACTTCCCCAGTTGACCAAACATGTGTGACGGGGGTTGACAGTAGATGGCCCCGCTATCCTGGTCGCTATCCTGCTCATGCCTGCATTGGAGTACGCCACCTTGCTCCTGGTTCAGGTTCATGAGCGAGAAGTGTCGTGTCGGTCCGACAATCTTACCCAACGCAGGCTGCTCAGTGTACGGAGTAGGAGGTGGCTATTTCGGGCACGGCGCAACGGGCCGCCACAGCAAAGTTGGTGGCCTATCACGTCTTACTACCTACGTCGGCAGTTCGCTGGGGAATTAATCGGACAAATCTGCCAGAGGCCAACCACTATTTCCCCGGGCCACCCTGTGACTGAGCATACGCAAGAAGCGCGCTAGCTGCGAGCTCAAAAAGCATCTCTGCAAGAACATCGTATTTCAGGTGCAAAATGGCGCAGACATACCACCACTCCCAAGTGCCAAGGTTTGTCTCCCCCGCATCCTGTTGTATGTATGGGGCCCCGCGTCTGTGGCCCAGCTAGATCTCGACCACAACCGCCGCCACCCGAATAAATCCCCGTGTAAGCGAGTCGCGGATAGACTCGTGAATACATATATGGCCAGGGTCGCTTCACAATCCGTTGTGCTTCTTGGCCTGAAGCTTCTCAACCAAGACAAAATCTCACTCTTGTTCTGAATTCGTTTCCGGCTACCACATCATTACCAGCCATGGAAAAGGACGACGCCTTCAAAACTGTTGCAATGGAGGTTGAAACGGAAAAGACCTTCGCCGAAGCTGCAGTAAATGCTACTATTAGCGATGATGTCCTGAATCGGTCAGCACTGGAGGGTACTGCCGATGAACACGAACTTACTGTCCGAGATGCTCTGAAGGCCTACCCACAGGCCGTCATGTGGTCGCTCGTTTCAGCAACGTGTGTCATCATGGAGGGTTACGACACAAATCTTTTATCCAACTTTTTTGCATATCGTAAGTAAGACGCTTTGAAAACGAGAGAAACGCTTTTGGCTTGTATTGACCGAACGCAGCCTCGTTTCTGATTCGATACGGTCGCTTCGTCGGCGTAACTCCCGAAACCCCAACAGGGTATCAGCTCACGCCATCCTGGCAAGCTGGTTTGTCCCAAGGTGGCGGTGTTGGGTCAATTTTTGGCTGCCTTTTGAGTGGCTATCTTGTCTCAAAGTATGGCTCACGACGAGTGCAGCTGGGAGCCCTCATATCTCTGACGGCATTCATCTTTGTTGTCTTCTTCGCGCCGAACCTTCCCGTCCTTGTTGTGGGTGAAATTCTCTGCGGCGTGCCTTGGGGTATTCTTGCTACTACCTCGCCGGCATACGCGTCGGAAGTCCTCCCTCTTCAGCTTCGCACGTACATGACGTCGTATACAAACATGTGCTTTATCATTGGCCAGTTGATTTCAGCTGGCGTTCTCAAGGGGTTGGCTTCGAGGACCGATGAGTGGGGATACAAAATTCCATTTGCATTGCAATGGGCTTGGCCAGTTTTTCTCATTCCGCTCATCTGGATGTCACCAGAGTCGCCATGGTATTTGGTTCGAATGGGCAAGCTCAAGGAAGCTGAAGAATCGCTACGGCGTCTGCAGTCGCCATCGGCCACAAACATTGACCCACGCAAAACTCTTTCAACCATTGTGTATACGAACAATCTGGAGCAACAGCTGCAGGTTGGCACCAGCTATTTGGACTGTTTTAGAGGGTTTGAGCTCCGTCGCACTGAGATTGCCTGTATGACGTTTGCAGGACAGATCCTGTGTGGCATATGCTTCGCATACAACAGTAGCTACTTCTTCTCCCAAATGGGATTGGGCACTGAAACTACATACTCTCTGGCACTCGGCGGGACAGGCCTAGCTCTCGTTGGCTGTTTTGCCAACTGGATCTTCCTCATGCCCAATTTCGGGCGCCGGACAATCTACGTCTGCGGGATGGGTGCCATGTGTTTTGTCTTGATGCTCATTGGCATTCTCAACATATGGACTCGTACCCCGGGCGTGGCCATGACACAGGCTTGCCTGACCATGCTGTGGACCTTCGTCTTCCAGCTCTCCGCAGGTCAGCTTGGCTGGGCGCTACCTGCAGAGATGGGCTCTACAAGACTGCGTCAGAAGACCATCTGCCTTGCACGCGACTCATCCAACATTGTGGGTACAATTGGCGGTACTCTACAGCAATACTTTATGAACCCACAAGCTTGGAACCTCAAGGGTTACACAGGGTTTGTTTGGGGCGGTACCTGCTTCTTGACTTTTGTCTGGAGCTACTTTCGGCTCCCCGAAACATGGAATCGCTCTTATCATGAGCTTGACGTGCTTTTCGCTAAACGCGTTCCAGCCAGAAAGTTCGCCACCACGCCCGTTGACCCATTCGACGAGCATGATATTATGAAGATTTCTGGACGAGACTCGGGGTTTGAAAAGGTTTAGTAGGGCATTTATAAGAATATCATGTATTAGCGACTAGGCTATACTATCGAGCTTACTTGACAAGAAATGGGCGTGAACTATGTGCAGATGAGCATTATGTTGGCAGTAACGCATTCCAAAAGTTACCTGTTAGGGCATACAGTAAATACTCACTCCATGCCAGGCCTATAATTCATACGTCTTGTGCAGTAGCCTATCTTAGATAAATAATGCATAGAAGTGTAGACTGCCATTGAGAGGTGTGTAATTGTTATGTCGTACAATACTACTTTGTACCAATTTTAGGCCTGGGCGATCCGCTGCGCGACGCTGGTTCGCCCACTGGAACCAGCCCGGGCCCGCGTACCTTGCAGGCTAGCGCCACGCCACGCATTTTTGCTGCCATTACTCGCTGTGATGCCGCCAAGGGCAGATCAAGCCTCGTTCATCAACCGGCCCGACACCCATTGTACGGTACTCAACCCCGGAAGTCGGTCTCGGGTCGGCGAAACGCCCTCTCGGCGCGAGGTAACTTGAGGTATACAGCCAAAAAGAAGATTTTGTAATCACGTATATTTGGTTTCTATCTTGTAATGAAGCCCTGTATTTAAAACTTACCGTTTTCTTTTGTGCCTTCGTATCCGGCTATCGACAAAATTAGAACTTCAACACAAACCGCACAACGACAATGGCTAACCCCCGACCCAACATCATTTTTATCATGGCGGATGACCATGCATCCAAGGCAATTGGGTGTTATGGTGCAGGAATTAATCAAACACCGAATATCGATCGAATTGCACAGGAAGGGATGATGTTTCATCACTGCTATGTGACGAATTCAATCTGCACGCCCTCTAGAGCAACGATACTTACTGGAACGCATAGTCATGTCAACGGCGTGCACACACTGGACAGTAAGATCAACAATACTATTGGGAATGTTGCGAAACAATTGCGTGGGCATGGAAATTATTGGACCGGCATGATTGGCAAATGGCACCTTGGTGAAGGAAAGGCGCATCAGCCAACTGGCTTCGACTTCTGGTCCGTTCTACCAGGCCAAGGCGCGTACTTTGACCCGGAGTTTATCGAGATGGGCGAGGAAACACAGGAGCCTGGATATGCAACCGACATCATAACTGAAAAAACATTGCAATTTCTGGCCACACGGCCAAGAGATAGGCCATTCTTCGTTATGTGCCATCACAAAGCTCCTCACCGAAAATGGGAGTGTCATCCTCGTCATCGACACCTTTATCAAGATGATGTCAAGGTACCTGATACCTTTGATGATGACTACAAGAATCGGGCACGCGCGGCAGCCGTGGCAAAGATCAAGGTTGGAGAAGACTTGGACTATTTTGACCTTGGCCTAGCGCAGCCGGAAGGCGGCGCCGAAGTTGGCATTCCTCATTCGAAGGGCGCGAATATCCGCAAAGTTCCACTGCCAGAGGATGTTACCAAACTACGTCTCATCGACAAAGACACTGGCGAGAATTACACTTTCAAGAGTCGCGATGAGCTACGGCAGTGGAAGTACCAGCGCTACATGAAGCGCTACCTTCGAACTATAGCAGCTATAGACGAAAGTGTCGGGGCTGTACTAAACTACGTCGACGATAACAATCTCAGCGAAAATACCATCGTCATCTATACTTCCGACCAGGGGTTTTTTCTCGGCGACCACGGCTGGTTCGACAAGCGCTTCATGTATGAGGAGTCCTTCCAGATGCCGTTTATAATACGCTATCCCAAAGAAATAAATGCAGGGTCAATTTGCAACGATATTATATCAAACGTTGACTTTGCACCCACCTGGCTCGATTTGGCTGGCCTCAAGGTTCCTTCATATATGCAGGGTTGCTCATTCCGTCCGCTTCTGCAAGGTCTTACACCGGAAGGTTGGCGCCAACTGGCGTATCATCGGTATTGGATGCATCGCGATGTTGTTCATGAAGCTTACGCACACTATGGAGTCAGAAATCAACGTTACAAGCTCATTTATTGGTACAATGAGGGGTTTGACCTTCCAGGTACTCATGAGGGCGGCCAAGATCGTGAATGGGAGCTGTTTGACTGCATCAAAGACCCTCTGGAGCTGATCAACTGCTATTCGGACCCAGAATATGTGTCTGTGGTTTGTGAACTGACTGCTGATCTAGAGGCTCTTATGGAAGAGATTGGAGACGAAATCTGCCACCATAGAGCCAGTATCTAAGTGGCAACACTACACGATTGGCTTGTCCTTTTCTCCTGCCCTTGTCGTTGCCGTATATAGAGCGGAACTTTGTACAATGTTGATTGAGAATATAAACTAGGCCAGGTTGTCATCTGCTATCCCTTAAATAGACTAAATTTTCCATAGAGAAGCCAGCAATGAAATGCTAATTTTGCTGTACTCCACCATGACTGCATCCTCCCGCTCGAGGTAGCATCTGCGCGCTGAAGGACGCTATGCTATGCTAAAAGTCTATATAGCAGGTGCTTGGGAACTTCACATTCGTATTTTGATCGGACCTATCTCTGGAATGTTGAGATACAAGGCTAGGAAACAAGCATCAGGTTAAAATTATAGCATCACAAAGATAAAACTTGTGTTGGCAATAGCCACTTAAGTGAACAGGCTCTATCGTGTCATAAAATAAAAATACACATCACTATACACAGGACAATATTAAAGGAGAGTCTCGGAGTCACTCATAGCTCCAGCCCAACTGCACTACTATTCGGATCATAATAGCCGTTCAGTTCCATGTCAAATGGATTCCAAGATAGATAGTTTGCCGCATCATCCCCGAAGAAAACACCTTCCCCTCCTAGGAAGAGCAAGGGCGATGTAAGTGCGGGCATTAAGTCATCACTAATATCCCCTTGGGCTGCATCGATGCGTTCAGGGGCTCTTTGTAAGGGCAGCCCACAATCTCTCCGTTCGTTAGAGTCGGTTTCTGAAGGTATCAATGAGCCTTGAGATGGTAAGTGGTGAATATCGCCAGGTGAGACCAGACGTGGAGCTGACATAGCTTCGCCAAGAATTTCAATTAATCCTTCCGCAACTTTAAGACATTTTCCAACAGGAGAAGAGCGGCTCCGGGGTGTCAGATCCATCGCTAACGCGTCACGGAGGCACTGTTTCAGGCTCTCTGTGGAATGTGGCCCGTTATCAGGTAACAAATGATGCAGATGATGAAGAATTTGGGTGACTTGGTAAATACTGACACCAAATAACAAGTCTTCAGTCAAGCCGCGCGGCTGGCACCGAGATAAATCGGCCCACAAATCGCACAGTTGAATTGCACTGCTCAGGCACTCTGTCTGGCAGTGTTTGATGTATTCTATCGGAGTGTTTCTCATGGCCTCTTCGCTGACAGATTCCCGTATTCCCGGAATGAAAAATCGGTAGAGGTCGCACTGGCATTGTAGCCAGAGTGTATGCAACATAAGAAAGCCCTGCGTGTCGCTAGACTGTGCCATAAGCGGCAGCCTCTTTTCGTCTAGCCGAAGGTGATTTGGTAGTGCTGCCTTGAATTCGTCCAATTCTGCCTGTAGAGTAATAAGTTGATCTGCTGTGACAATCGGGCTTTCGCCTGATTTGCGAATGTACTTCGTGTGCCTATATTTGAGGTTAGAGGTTCGCTGCGGAGATAGGTAACATGGAATACCTTACGTCAAAATCTTCTCGCGATACCAATAAATCCGGAGAATGTACGCCACTGTGTCCATATCTCCGCTGTGATCGTTCTCAAAAATGTACTCAGCACGAGAAGCCAGCCCTTTCTCGAAGCTGCGATCGTCACAGGGCAGGCGAATATGGATATCCTCCGCTGAGCACACAGCCAATTCTCTGACCCCACCAGAAAACTGCCGGTCCAGAAGATAAATTTCCCACAGCAGTCGCCTAGAGCACTCCTGTGACACAAAGCTGAGGTTTGACTGCTCATAGTTGAGTCGTAGAGTGAAGGCGAGCCTCGCGGCCAGGGATATCAAGTTCCAAGCCAATAGTACTTGGCTTGACATGAGGTGAAAGCGGATTATCAAGGCAAGTGTCTGCAGCTGCGTCACTCACACCCTATCCATACGACCAAGCACGGAGCTCTGTGCCTCGCGCATCCAAGCGCATGCAGAGTCATCTTGGAAGCCCAATTCAAAGCTCTTGCCAGACGCACACAGCGCGTTGCTCAAAGCTGGGTCGAGCGTGCCTTTCCCCCATTCAGCTAGGATCGAGGGCTGGTGTAGGAATACGCAAGTAGTAGGCGTCGATCTGTCAAAGTAAGCTCGAATATATCGTATCTGTTCAGAGCTAGATGGGCCCCTTGCAGTGTTTTTAAATGGCGGGCCGGAAGCGCTATCAGGCGTGGGTAAAGCATTGATCTCTGTCTCATGCGGAGCACTACTTGTCGTATTGTCCTGTGTCATGGAACAATTGTCCCCACGTGCGCGGCATCTTTGACATGGAATCCCACCGACACACCTGGATTTGAGGGTGCGGCATGCAGCGCAAGCGATCAATGTTCGCTGCCTCTTTGTGCCAGCTTGGGTAACTTTTTTATTATTATTATTATTATTATTTAACATCTATAAGGATTAGCTCTAGGGTAAGCAAAATAAGATATACTAAGTGCTATCTATAGATGGTTATATCATCGCCTTAGTAAGCATAACAGGGCGCGCTCAGTAGCGTGCCTACATTAAACCAGGGGCTCCTAAAACAACTTTACGACCTAATTTCTCCTCTAGCAGCAGCAGTTTCACACTAATTAGCAAGAATATACAAAGATTGACTTCTATTAGCAGATAGTCAACATACTACAATACAATATTTATTATACTAGAAATAGTATTATTGTATTATAGTATAGCTAGCTATATAGCAAAGGAAATAATAATAGTTTTATAAGCAGTAGGGGCTGCTTAGGCTATATATAATACTTAATTGCCAACTAAGTAAGGCCTTCCTCTATTAGAGTCACCTATTAACCTTCTAATAATAGAAGTTAGCAAGTTTCATAAAGGTCTTAAAGGAGCTACTAAGGAATTTCTTAATTGCAGCTTCTAGCTTAGGGGCAAGCTAAGGCTAGAGGCTGTAAGGGATTTTCCTACAGTAGAAGAGGTATATTAGGGATTTCCGCCACCTGCAAGGGCAGTAGGTATCAGCATCTTCATAATTGAAGCATTTATGGTACTTAGCAAAGTCACTGTAGTATGTTTATGCTGCTAGGAGGTATCCTAGCTGCTATTGCTATAGACTAAGCTTAGGGAGCTTCTTCAATTCTGCCTTTAGGCAGAGTGTTTTATAGCTTAGCCTATTGATATCTTCCTACTATATCTAGAAAATTATAGCTAAAAGGCCCTTAGTTCGCCTCTTGTAGTATAATACTAAGGGTAGTAGGTCTAGGATAGAAAGCTTAGCTCCTTCCTTTGCAAGCTGGTCAGCTAGCTTATTGCTATAAATGCCAGTGTGGCCTAGGCACTAGTATACTAAGATCAGTCCTAGGCTAAGGTCGCCTATCTTCTAAAGTATGCAGAAGTCTGCTTATAATAAAATTAGTGCTATAGAGCCAATGCTATCGATTATAAATATATTATCTATATAAATAGTAATATTTTTATCTTACTAATACTATACAATTGCCAATTTAAGCCTTTAGAGAGCTCTAATGATCTTAGTATTAAAGACTTCTCTTTTTCTTAGCTGGCTATTGCCACTATTAAGGAGCTAGCTGTCGCAGAAGATAGTAAAGCTATATCTAGCTATATCTTATTCGGTCTTTGAGCTATTGCTGAAGATAATAAGTCCTATTGGCTTGCTATTAAGCTAGGTCTGTATATGTTTAGCACCTTCTTCTTTGCTTAGTTAGACTTAAGTGCTTTTTATAGAGATTATAGTTAAGTACTATTATAGAATTAGGCATAGCTATTCTTATAGTATAGCTTTGCTTACTATATAGAAGAGCTATATTTTAGCAGTTATTACTATTTGTACTGTATCTAGTCTATTTTAATGTTAAATCTAATATTTATTGCTAGTAAGTTGGCAAGTGATAGGGTATTATATATCTAGGCAGGCCTATCGGTTGGCTATATGTTCTAAGATTTGCTATAATAGCAGGTCTGCAGGAGGTATGCCGGCTTTACACTAGAGGGCTGTTTTTAGATATATTTTCTATAAGGGTAGTATTATACAGCAGGCCTATATGAGGACCTTTTAGATCTTTGTAAGCATGCCTTTTAGTAGCTTCTTAGCGCCTAGGTACTAGATATCTGCTCTATAGAACAGTGTAGGCATTATAACTAACCATACTATATGCCACGCTATAGCAGCTAAGATGCCCCTAACTATATTGTTTATACTCCTTAGGTAGTAGATAGTTGCTTTTACTTTATATATCTATTGGTCAATATATATTATAAAGGATAGTTAATAATCTAGCTAGACCCCTAGCTATCACATTACTCCTCTAGCTTATATATTGCTACTCTAGTGTATGATAGCTAGATTAGGCTACTATTATCTTTATATAAAGTATATTACTTCTATTTTCTTAATATTAAAGGAGAAGCCCTTAGCTCTTCCCTAAGCCTCTATATTTATAATAGCTTTATTAGCCTATAGAGTAGTTTCTTCTAGTGTATCTCCTATAAAAAGCATTGCTATATTATTTGTATACCTATATCTTTGTATAGTACTGCTAAGGTAGTATATAGCAGCTATTATAAGTAGATAGAGGATTAGTAATAGTGGCAAGCCTTGCAGAATACTGCAGGCAAGCTTAATAGCTTTGGCTATTATATTTTAGAATTGTATACTAGCTAGGCATTATACAAAGAAGCTTATAATCTACTAGATAAGGAAGTCTAGCTAGCCTTGCTTATATAGTTATAGCAATAGTCAATTGCAAAGGACTATATCGAAGGCGCCCTCTATATCTATTATAACTAGTATAGCCACTTTTCGGTCTTTAAAGGCTATCTCTACATTATATATAAGCGCTGCTACAATATCAGTAGTACTGTGCTAGGGCAAAGCGCCAGCTTAATTATAGTAGACTACCTTATATTTAATTGCTAAGTAAGCTATTTATTTTATAATAATTCTTTTAAACCCTTTACTAAGATATAAGAGTAGTAAGATTAGTCTCTATACTAAGATATTGCTTAGGTTCTTCTTATTTAGCTTAGAGATTATAACTACTTTAGCTTTCTTAAATGCCTAAGGGCAGTATCTATAGTATAGATAGGCATTGTAGATCTCTATAGTATAATAACTAATAAAAGGCTAGATTGCCTACAGTATTTTAACTGTGATTCTATCTGTGCCTAGTAAGGTGTTTCTAGCGCTAAGGAGACCGCGTTTTGCCTTTGCTACTAAGATATGTTGTTTAAAAGGGATTTGTCTTAGTTGCTCTTCTAGTAGCCTCTACAGGTTATCGATATCATCTATAGCATCTCTATATACGAGTTTGCTTTAGCCTAGCACATATACCTTGTCGATATTAGTAGAGTAGACTTTATTATTAACTTAGATTAGTAGTAGGGCAAGCTATTATTATAGTTTAAGCTAGTATATAATGCAATATATATTGTCTAGGTTAGTGATCTCTAAAATAATCTTATACTAGAAGTCTCTCTTAATATAGCGTACAGTGTGCTTAAAATTAACTTAGGCTCACTATATCTCTTCCCCTATAGTAGATTCTATAGCTATCTACATCATATAAAATTCCACTAGTATATCTAAGCATTCCTTATTCTACTATAGGCTTATATATACTTTTTAACCTATTTAGTAATAGCTACTGATCTTAATAGTATTCTTGATTATAGCTAAGAGCTATTAGGTGGCTGTCTTAATATTAGTATGGCTATTGAGTTCCTTATAGAGAGTTTTTGTAGCGTTCTTAATATTTGCAGAGAAGCACTGTAGCTCCTCTTCTATTATAATCTTATATTAGCTAATAACCTTTAATATAGGCTATACTACTAATATTTTAATACTTAATATATAATAGAGAGAGCCTATAGTAAGATATTCTTTAACTATAACTATAGCTATTATTATATTAAAAAAGGCTAGGTTAATAATATTTAGCCTGCCTCTTTCTTTAGCTACTATAGTATCTATGTTAGGTTTATTTAGCAGCTATAGTAAGTATTTTTCTACCTATTTAGCTAGTTACTTTCCCCTTAGTATTATTGCTCTATTGGATTGCTATAGGGGATGGCTAGTATTTATATCTCTAGCTATAATTATATTTACTAGTAGGTTCTAGGTAGTGACTGCTTATAGTATAGCCAATTCTTCTAGGCGGTTGTATATATTGAGTATTATAATGCTATTTATATTAAGCTATAGAAGGTCTTGCGATTATGTATAGGATAGCTATTCTAGTTATAGTATATTATATTTTTGTATATAGGTGAGCATATAGGGCTGTATATCCTATAAGTTCTAATAAGATACTAGGCTAAAGCAATAGAAGCTAGGGTGCTTTAGTATGTGGCATATATCTTTTCTTTGGTTATATAAGGTGTGTGGTTCTTATAGAAGTATGATATTGTAGGCTTCTTTGTATACTAGTTGTAAGGCAGTGTGGTGCACTGCTTTGCCTCTGTCGACGTTTGCCTGATATAGGCAGAGTGAAGGGGCTTATCTTTTATCTACTATTCTTAGTAGAGGTAGTTATTTTTTATATCTTAGTCCTTTTTAGTAGTGATTGTGCCCTTAAGGGTAGACTTGAGGGAGGGGATTGCTGCCGTGCTATATGGGCTGTGTTGCTAGTGATCGCCTTACTAGAGGGCTCTGCTGGCTCTAGAAGGAGGTTTTTATAATATTTAGCTTTGATAGCTTAGATATTGATAGCTAGGCTTCTAGTAGCTAGTGCTTTAATAGCTTAGGCTCTGATAGTTTAGGCTTTTATAGGTCTAGCTGTTGCTAGTAGCAGGGGTTAGGCGATATCTCTAACCTGATTCTGTGCTATAACTATAGTAGACATCTCTAAGCTAGGTGACTCTTTTGCTACTATCTCTCCTATTCCTAGACTGTTACTATACGCCTTAGTCTTAGCTCTCTAAGGCGTTAGTACTGTATTAGCTATAGGCAGATCTGGTGTTGCTGTAGTTGTCTCTATTTCTATAGGTATAGTGTTTTAGTATATATATTTAGTGTTTCTCTGCCTGCAAGTATAGATAAGTTCTGTCTTTGAGAGGGCCCTAAGCCTATTAGTTGTACTCTTTGGCTAAGTAAAGCATTATTTATAGTCTGCTTTATGCAGGCTATAATAATTGGCGCATCAGGGTGTTGCACTGTATTTATCGCTTTAGTGTTCTATTAAGCTGTAGTTGCTATAGTATTAAGTGTTTCTATATATATATAATATATAGAATGCCTAATAGTTATAGTATTATTTTATTATCTTTTTATTTATAAGCTTAAAAGAAGGTTTGCTAAGGCCTAGGATTTAAAACTTATCCTTTACTAGCTGCTTAAAGGATATAATTAATAATATAGTAGTATTGCTTAGTTTTATTTTTATAGATTATTACTATTATACTAACTGTATGCCTGTCTATTCCCTAATAGCTGTCTCTATAGTCTGTTTGTATAGGAGTGTCGATCTATCCTAGGAAGGAATAGTTATTGGGAAGTCTTTAATTAGGTAGCTGTGCTATTTTATTTCTTTTTCTATTGCCTAGATGCTATAGCAGGCGCCTTAGAGCTGCTGCTCTTAGATAATATGTTATTAGATCTCCTTTATGTATATAGTCAGTGCCTACCTAATGTTAGTTTGCTTAATATAGGGTATATCTAGTAATAGTATTCTAAGTTTATCTCTAATTGTAAGCTAGATCTTTAGCCTCTGCTTGGCAGATTTTAGGCTGTTAGGCAGTCTAATCAGTACCTGCTTATCCTTTCTAGTGGAGGTTGTTAACTTTTTAGAGTAGGGAAGCCTTTCATTCCCTAGCCGATAAGATGCAGCCTTTTTAGCAATGCTGGTATAGCTTACTGCCCCCTAGGGTTTAGCTGCATCTGCAGGCGCTGCAGTTGGCAGTGTAGTATAAGGTGCCTTATCTTTGGTAGTATTTTGCTAGTGCTGAAGGAGAATTTCCTAGAGGTATTTCGCAAACTTTTAGCTATAGCTACTAGTAAATTAAAGTATATATTAGGAGATTGTATCTATATAGGCGTGCAAGATGCTAGTGCAGATGTTAAGTTGCTCTTAGGCTTTAGCAATAGCTTCCTCTATATTATTAGCTAATTCTAATAGTTCTTCTATAATCTTTGCTAATAGTGTAAAGGGGTTGTTGTTAGACTAAGCTTAATGCCTAGTGTATAGGTAGGCAGTATATATTTAAATTAGGCTACTGCTTAAGAACGGAAGGTTCCTTATAGGGAGGCTATTGTTGATAATAGCCTCCTAAACTATACAATTTAGAGTCTCTAGGGGGCTTACACATAGCCTGCTGGCTACTACTAGCGTGGCTTGCGGTGCAGGCGCTATGCCTTGCGGCAGGTGGTGTAGATAATTTGGCAGGTAGATTGTATTTCTTTGCCAACTTAACTATCTATACTGTCTATAAGGTAGGGGTACCTGTAGATGTAAGAGGAGAGTTTTTTGCCAGCTTGGGTAACTTCGTATGATGGTAATTTCTCTAGGGTAGCTGCAGCACCGCCAGCAAACGAGCACTGGAACCCAAGGCGCTGACATGCTCCACAACAATTTGGCGAGCGGTCGCATTTCACTTTGCGCGCCCGGCACTGAAGACAAGGCGGTTTTGATCGTTCATACTGCATATTGATTTGTGCAGCGTCTGTTTGCCCTGCAGCATTATTTTCTGAGGAAGAGGGAGAAACTCCGTAAATGACGGACACAGAGGCCGCCAGGAGGGTGTCGGCGGCTCGTCGACAGTAGCGTCGTCGGATAGCGGCGAGCGCGGCCACCGATTGGTTAGCCTGCCACGCATCCGCCGTCCGTCGTAGGCGTCTGCACGATGATCACCGAGTGGCTTTGCGGGTGCAAGGTCGGCCCGTGAATTGCTCGCACACACAAAAGTACTCCCGGCTACCTCCAAGAAATGACTTCTGCTTCTCGGTGAACTGTAGCCATCGCTCATTGCTTGATCTAGCATAAGGAAGGCGCAAGGCGATGGATAACAACCCCACACTTTACTGCCTCGACACAGCCAATTCTGCTCCTGCTGTGTCAAAGTATCACCGTGTATCCAGATAAAAATGCATTATGCACCCTTGGAACACGAAATGTTGCTCCTGTAAATCATTTTTACTTCTTTTCATTGCTACCTCCAAGTGTTCTACAGACGAACCTCTTGTGCAAACCATCACTACCACCAAGATTTCACTTGATCCTGCTTCAGCCTCTCCTGGAATAAATTAAGAGTCAAACATGCCCGTATCCTGGAAATAAGTATCGTAATGAGCAATCATCTCTGCCAATTTCTTGGAGTGTGACTCTGCCAGGTTGTGCACCTCACCAGGGTCTTCCGCAATGTTGTACAGTTCCCATTTGCCTGGCCCGCGTGGTGGGGGTAGGAAGAGCGCCTTCCAGTCTCCGACTCTGACTGCCGCAATGCCTAGTTGTTCCCATCCAACAATATCAGTGTCAGGGTTGTAGAGGTTTACCGAGGTATTGGTGGGCTCAATCAGTAGTGGCAACCAAGACTTCCCTCGAACGGCGGCAACGTCTCGCCCTCGAAAGCTGGAGCCAACTGGCTGAATTCCAGCTAGCTCGAGGCAAGTAGGCAGCACGTCCATCACAGTCGTGAAGGTCGGCATAACTGCCCCCCAATTTTCCTTTTGCATGGCCGGAGGATATCTAACAATACATGGACAGTGTATGCCCCCTTCAGTTGTGTAGGACTTTAAAGCGCGACTAGGTGCTGTTGCCGCGGATGCCCACTGTGGACCGTACCATACAAAGGAGTCGTGGTTTCCAATGTTATTCAGCGAATTATCGCAGTATTTGTCGAGCACATCCTGAAGTGTGGAATTTGCCAGAATCGGGATGGCTTCAAGAAGCTGGCCTTCTGCCCCGTTGTCGCTCATAAAGATGATGCAAGTATTGTCAAGCTCGCCGGTGTCTTCCAGATACTGCATAACCCGACCAATGTTGACGTCTATAAGGTCTACCATGGCAGCAAAGACCTCCATTGTACGGCATGATACCTTGCGGTCATGTTCGGGTAGATCCTTCCATGCCGTTGTGCCTAGCATGTGCATTGGCGCTGGAACAACATCTTCCGGAACAAGGCCCTTTTCGATCAAGCTCTGCAGCCTCTGATCACGTAAAGCCACGGGGCCTTTGTCATAAACCCCCCGATACTTCTCCACGGTCTTAGTCGGCGCCTGTAGAGGCCAGTGAGGGGCCGTGAAGGGCAAGTAGGCAAAAAATGGTTGGTCTTTTTGATCATTGTCCCTCTCCTCCAAATATTTCAGTAGGTAGTCCGTGAAAGTATTCGACGAGTAGAAGTCTCTAGGGAGTGGTCCACTGGGTGATCCGTCTATAAATTTGTCGTCCTCCACCCAGATACCATGGCCTTTGAATAAAGCTCTAGGCTTCTCGGTCTCATCATAGAGTTGGGGCTCATGATTGTAATGATTGCCAGCACCAGGAAGAGAAGACAAAACCTTTGTGAACCCGCGAGCGTGGGGTGCAACATCCAAGTTCATACCTAGGTGCCTGCTACAATTAATCTTGCCGTTGTAAATATTGAGGTTCACTTGGTCGGCTCACCATTTTCCACTCATCACTGTGAAATAGCCATTGTCCTGCATGATCTCAGGCAGAGCAGCCACTCTATAATTCAAATACCCCTCGTACCCTGGCTTGTCCTTAAAGATGTCTGGGTATTTTTTCATTCGCTCTGCCATACATCCGACACCAGCGATATGGGCGTCTGTTCCCGAGAGAAGCATTGCCCTTGTCGGCGAGCAGGACGCCGCGGTGTGGAATCCTGTCATACGCAGGCCCTCATCCGCAAGTCTTTGGATATTAGGCGTGTCAATTTCACCACCATATGGCGAAGTGTCGCTGTATCCCAAGTCATCGGCAACAATAATGAGGAAATTTGGTCGATTGGCTGAAGGCATGTTCAGGATGAAGGTCAAGTGAACTTGCTTGCGGGAATCGTGGTATTATCTGCCGTGCAACAGACTTTTGCGTTTAAAATATCTGTTTTTCATAGAAATGCACTATGGGATCCAAGTGCATGAAGGAGAGATAAATGTATTGTTTCTAGACACGATTGCTGCAACTTCAATGCTAGCCGGCGATGGCGCCGCCCGTCGCCACCGACACCCGGCCCATGTCAAAGTGTAAGCGCCACCACTCCACATGTGGCTTTCAGCTCAAACCACTGGGCGCTGCCAGTCTGGGGAAACGGAGTCAGAGAGTCAGTTTCCGACATGCAGTTCGGCTTGGCACTTTGGACTCCCAAATGTAGGCCAGGGATGTCAAACCGCATGACAACCTTTGCGCAATGGATACATAATGTTCGCCATGTCCCATCACTGTTCTAATACCTCGAGCCAAAACCTCACCACTGTTATACTTGTCCTTATTTCTTTCTGAAGTTTGACATCCTGCTCACCATATACCAAGATGCCACACATCAAAGACATGAAGGCCCTTCGCCATGCGACGTGGCAGCTCGTATTCGTCTTCACCGTCGTGTCAATCAGCACCTTCTCTTACGGTTTTGATAACCAGGTGTATTCCACAATCCAGGCTATGGATCGTAAGTTCATCGAGTCGCTGTACCTACCAGACTCTGACCAAGACCATGGCGATAGCTTTTCAGAGACGCTTTGGCCGATACGATGCTGAGAAAGGAGATTGGGGTTTCACGCCCTTTAAATTGGCATTACTGAACTCTTTGGGCTTGCCACTCAAAGCAGTTGGCGTCGTCGTTGGCGGCCTTACGGGCGATTACCTTGGGAGGAAAGTATCCTTTATTATGATGCAGTTTCTTTGCATTATTGGCATTGCCGTCTCCTATACTTCAACAACATACGCTCAGATTCTAGCGGGTCGCATCATTGTCCAGGCCTTCGTAGGCTGGGAGACGCTTCTTGTTCCACTTTACAGCGCAGAGATAGCCCCAGCCTCGATCCGTGGGGCCCTGCTTGGGCTATTTGTCTTTGCTCATCAGTTTGGCGCATTTCTCTGCTCCTTTGTGACTTTCAGCAGCAGCAAATACGATACAGACTTCTGCTGGAAGCTTCCACTTGCAATAGGGTTTGTCTTCCCTTGCAGCATGGTCCTCGTCTCTTGGTGGATACCAGAGAGCCCTCGATGGCTAGTTAGGAAAGGCAAAGAAGGAAAGGCCGTAAAGAACCTCGAGTGGCTTAATAGGTCCACGAGTGGTGCTGATGCCAGGGCCGAAGTCGCTGTGCTGAAGGCGGCTATCGACGAGGACCGTGCTACAAAGGAGTCTTGGTCACATATGCTCAAAGGGACGAACAAGGTACGTTTCCTCAACTCTTATAAAATACTAAATCGGGCCTTTTGTGCCTATAAATGTTCGCGGGCGTTCATTCAGAATGATACTGATCTTGCTAATCTTAGATTCGAACACAAATCACTATCGTCTCAGGCATCTTCAATCAACTTACTGGGCAAGCCTTCAGCACACAATACGGAACTTTGTTTGTCAAGAGCCTCCATTCGATTAACCCGTTTACGTTCAACGTCATTTCTCGTTTTGTACAGGCGCTTGGACCTTTTGTCATTTTTTGCTTTATTGATGTAATAGGTCGTCGCCCAGTGTATCTTGTTTTTGGCGTATTTTGCGCTGCCGCGCTGCTGACGCAGGGTGGCCTTGGTACCGGGGAATTGACACCTGAGCGGAAAGAAGGTATTGTGGCTATGACAACGCTTTTCAGCTTCTTTTACTCTGGCGGATTTGGAGCCGTGTAAGTCCCCCGCCCTATTGTGAAACGAGGCTCTGATCAGAGCTTGCAATATGCTGGGTCCTATGCTAACGTTCTTTCTTACAACGTACCAGGGGCGCCATAATTGGCGCAGAAGTACCGCATCTTCGACTTCGTGACAAAACCAACATAGTGAATTATGTTGTGCACCAAATTAGCGACTTTCTTGTTGTATTCACCCTGCCATACCTCCTCAAGGATCTTGGCTCTAAAGTTGGGTTTATCTACGGCTCTGTTTCAGTACTCGGGGTTATCTGGGCTTGGTTTTACTTGCCAGAGACTCTCGGTCGATCTCTCGAAGAGTTAGAAGAGATGTGGCGCGCGAAAGTTCCGCCTCGAAAGTTCAGATGTAGGTTGAATTAATTTCTCTGCGAGACGACTGCTAACTCAGAGATTAGCTTGGAAGCCGGAAGATAGAAATAGCGACAAGTCTACTGATAGTGACGCTGCGAAGGAGGGCCGGCCCGTCGTAGAACTCATTGATTGATGGGTCATGTTGGAAAACGTCGAACCTGCAGAGTAACCAAGCACAGATCAGAGCCAAGTACTTGAACGTAGCAAAATTGACTGCCTACTTCGTCTTCTTTCTAGTACTAAAGTTTAATTTCTGATACATGCGTTAACTGTGCATACCAAGGCCTGTGCGGATTGAGACACCTTCACAGTAGATGGCATTCGTCAATTGTCTTGGCTTGAATACCCGTTCAATTCCAGACCATGCGGGGGTATTGTTCGTCCTGAATATGCGTATTAGGGGGCGTCATGGTAACGCGTGATGAGACGATACCAAAAGGGTCAAAATACGGAGTACATGCCACGCCATATGGAAAGTTTTGAGAAATTATGTGGCTTGGCCGACTGTATATCCGTCGTGGGTATCTCGCCGCGCCCGACCAGTGCTGACAACAAATCCTCACAATACCGACATCCGCCGAGATCTTCGCTCGGGGGCGAGATCCGGTATGAAGAGTTCAACGACCTGCTATTATTATGTGGACTCTCTAGTCTCACATATATTCCACGAGTCTTTAAGAGTGTGAGCCTACCACTCAACATCTTGGTGTGTTTGTACTGCCGTCTCTCAATTCTGCCCGTCCTTATTAATAGGAAACTTTATCCGGCAAAGAAAAAGCCCCAAAACCATTGAGCCATACTTTTTCTGATGGCAACCCGCGAACATAGGAATGTGCTCACTTTAATCGCTGATGACCTCGGTCTGATGCTCGGATGTTATGGGCTTGCCGCGGTCAAGACACCAAATATCGACAAGCTTGCCGCCGGGGGAGTCAGGTTTACAAACGCTTTCGCAAGTACTGCGTCATGCAGTGGTAGCCGCTCAACAATTTACACGGGGCTCCACACACATCAAAACGGCCAATATGGCTTGAGCCACGGCTGGAACCACTTCCAAACCCACGACCATATTGAAACCGTCCCGCAAGTATTCAACTCACTGGGTTACCAGACTGGCATCATTGGAAAAGTTCACGTTGGTCCGCGTGAAGTATATCCATGGGAGTGGTACTTGCCGAGCCAAAGCCGTGATGTGTCAAAGGTGGCTGATGAAGTAGGGCGCTTCTTGGTGGGGGCAAAAGAAACAAGCCGACCCTTTCACTTGACGGTTGGTTTCTGCGATCCGCATCGCGACGCAAGCAGGGAAGGGTTTGGAAATGCGGAACCTGATGTCCTGAATATCCCTGTTCCGGAATATCAACAGGAAGATGTTGAGATCCCACCTTTTCTTCCTGATGTTGCGGGACTAAGGGTTGAACTCGTTGAGTACTACAAGTCAATCAGCCGGATGGATATCGGAGTTGGACTCATTATGCAAGAACTTGAGAAGCATGGCTTGCTCCAAAACACGCTCGTTGTCTTCATGAGCGACAACGGAAGCCCCTTCATCAACTCTAAGACAACCTTATACGACGCTGGGGTACGTTTGCCTCTGATTGTCAGGCACCCTTGCGATCAAGATGTTGCCGGCACTGTGAACCCAAACATGATCTCTTTCCTTGATGTCCTGCCGACCTGCATAGACTGGACAGGGCAAAATCAAGAAGTAGGCATGAGGACAGAAAGTACAGAGAGCTCCCCAAGGCGCCTGGGTAGATCCTTTCTTGGAATTCTGGGCGAAAGCCAAATGCTGCCAGACGCTCAATGGCAACAGCACGTTTTCGGCTCCCATACATTTCATGAAGTTCAAAACTACTGGCCAACTCGATTCATGCGCACGGATAGATACAAGTATCACCGTAACGTTGCGTGGCAGCTTAACTTTCCTTTCGCCACTGACATCTACGGCAGCCTCAGTTGGGAGGATATTAGAAATAACGTCACGGCAGAGGATGGTGCTAGCTTCCCTCGGATCATGCTTGGTCGGCGGCAGCTCACAAGCTACTTACAGCGCGGCCCAGAAGAGCTCTATGACATAGTAGACGACCCAGACGAGATCCACAACTTGGCGACCGAGCCACGGCACAATGCTACCCTCGTGAAAATGCGCACTGCTGTGGAGGAATGGCAGTATGCTACTGATGATGTGTGGCTCTTTAAAGATGGTGTTAGTGTCATTACGAGCCAGGGTTATCAGCGGCTAGGTTTGAAAATGCGCGACCGATTTGACTTTGACCCAACGCGAGCCGGACTGGGAGCTGGTCCATTTTGGAAACCTGGAATGCCCAAAAGTGCGAGCAAGATCACAACACAACAAGGCTGAATGATATTGGCCATCTCTACCATCGATAGATAGTTATTAGGATATGCCATTTTCGATGGCAATAAATAAGAAAGGGGTCATCACTCGTCACTCTAGCCCGGATCTTCATCGCTCTAGCGGGTAGTGTTCCGCCTCTGTACCTGGCGTCAGTGTCAGCAGCGGGGTGTCCTGCTTCACTGGTGGAGCAGGGAGTCGCTGTAAGACCGGTGGGTAGCGGCATGGTAGTGGGCTCCTCGCCATCGCAGCCTCCCCAATTGCACCGCTGTGTCGCGCTGAGGCCACTATAGCATCGTAGCGCTCGTACGGTGTCTGGTTCAGCGCATATCACGAGTACTGCCGAATCCAGCCTGAAAATTGACTTGTCGATTCAGCGCGTGATAGTGCTTTAAGAATAACGCGGTATTGATCCTCTGTCAGCATGTAAGATATTGGTGCAGTAACTTCGCTATGCTTCTACCGGATCTGCGGGTAGTGCTTACAATAAGCCCGACCTTTGGCGTTTGCCAAACTGGCGAACGAATCCTCCGAGATCATGCCGATGATAGCTTCACCCACCAGTAACCAGACCTACCGATCTCACTGCCGCTCTACCTGCTGTATTTGTCATTTAAGGACAATAATTCTACTGTATGAAATACTCCGAGAGACACTGTGGGAGTACTGGGTAACAATGCTAGTATCCCCCGCTTGCCTGACAAGTCCTGATGGTGGTTTCATTGGTGGTGGAGCATACTGATCCGTGGTCTCGACTATTACACCGACATAAAGAGGAGTTCCCGAGCGTAGATATAAAAGGAGTATTATGATACTGTAATGAGAAGACGGAAGTCAAACTGTTCATGAGTCTCATAAACAGCTGCATAAATATTCAAATATGCACAAGTCCGCGTTCTTATTGGCTGCTGCCGGTTGCCTCGTAGCAGCTGGCCCATGCGATATCTACGAAAACGGCAATACCCCATGCGTTGCGGCGCACAGCACCACCAGGGCCCTCTACAACGGATACTCTGGTCCCCTCTATCAGGTTAGGCGAGGATCCGACGGGTCTACCATTGACATCTTCCCCAGAGCCCATGGCGGTGTCGCTCTATCTTCGTCGCAGGACAGCTTTTGCGAACGGACTACGTGCCTTATCACAATTATTTACGATCAATCCGGCCATGGGAACGACTTGACACAGGCACCTCCTGGAGGAGCCGCCCAAGGCCCAGAGGCTGGAGGTTACGATTTCCTCGCCAGTGCTGTAGGGACCCCTGTCACTCTTAACGGCCAGAAGGCATATGGTGTTTTTATTTCGCCCTTTACAGGCTATAGAAATGACCAGCCTAATGGCACTGCTGTTGGTGATGAGCCAGAAGGCATGTATGCAGTTTTTGATGGAACACACTACAACACAGGGAGCTGTTTCGACTATGGCAATGCAGAAACGAACAATCTCGACGAAGGCAATGGTCTGATGGAGGCCATCTACTTTGGAACTGGCGATGGCTCAGGTCGCGGCACTGGCGCAGGAAACGGACCGTGGATTATGGCAGACCTTGAAAATGGTCTTTTCTCGGGCTACGACCCCATCAACAATATGGCAGATCCCAGCATTAATTCGCGCTTCGTAACAGCTATTCTCAAGGGGGAGCATAATCATTGGGCTATCCGCGGTGGTGATGGTGTCAGCGGACCGCTTTCGACATTTTACGAGGGCAGGCGTCCTGCTAATGGGTATAATCCTATGCGCAAAGAAGGCGCTGTTCTTCTTGGCGTTGGTGGCGATAATAGTAATCGCGCACAAGGAACGTTCTATGAAGGTGTCATGACATCGGGCTATCCCACCGACGAAACTGAGAACCGAGTACAGCAAGACATCGTCGACGCTAAATACGGCACGACGTCTTTGGTCAGTGGCCCTCGTCTGAATGTTGGGTCATCTGTGTCATTTCGAGTCACAACACCTTGCTGCTCCACGCATTATATCTCCTATACCGGAGACAGGGTCGACACACAAGTTGTTTCAACCGCTTCTGAAGGAGGCTTGAAAAGACAAGCCAGCTGGACAGTTCGCCAGGGGCTAGCTCAGCCCGATTGCTACTCGTTTGAGTCTCGCGACTCTCCTGGAAGCTTTATCCGTCATTCCAAGTACGAGCTACGGGTAAATTTTAATGACAACTCAAAAATCTTTGCAGAAGACGCTACATTTTGCACTGAGAGGGGCTTTAATGGACAGGGCCACACCTTCAGATCATGGAGTTATCCAGCCCGCTACTGGCGTCATTATAAGTCCGAGGGTTACATTGCAAGTAACGGTAGCCCGTTTGAGTTTGACAATGCCGCACATTTTCATGACGATGTGAGTTTTGTCGTCCAAAACTCTTTCGCCTAGTGCTTGGCAAGATATCCGTGCTTGCAGCTCATTAGTTTACTGCTCGTAAATGTATGGTGATGTGGAGGTGATATCCTATAATGACGTCGTCCATAGTTATTTCACGTGTTGTGCAGTGCATAAAATTTCACACTAAATTCGATTATAAACATCTGCTTTCTGAAGTGAAAACTATCTGGTGATATCATTCGACACTTGGAGCCTGATGGGACACACAGTGGTATACCGTGGGGCTGGGTAAATCTGCCATTTGCTATTTAGTGTATTCGTCAGGGAAGTATATGTGCACGACAAACGGGTCTCTGTTGACTATGATACGGGTGAACAAGTCATTCCCTCTGGCTTATTCAAAATTTCTTGACTATGTTAAAACTGGTACTGGAAACTATAGTTGTTTAACAGTGCAAATTGGTGAAACTTAGTAGATACCCCATTCGATGGTGGTGTCGTGCACATTGCCCTTACAGTCAACCACTCCCTTAGCCCCGACCTTACCGCCGCCACCGAAGCGCGTAATCGACTCAGTGATGAGATCAATAATATCCTGAGCTCCAACCTTGAAGGTGACATCACCGTCGGCGCCGCTCTTGCTTTCGACACCAAAGTGGCATTCGCCGTAATGGGCAAGCTCACGCTGGCCACTGATGCCCGTAGTCCAGGTAGCTCCGCCGTCTCCTTGGATGTTTTTGATGATTTGCTGACAGTCGGAAACCGGGGGAGACCCGCCCGAAGTCTGGTCAACAAAGCTAGAAATCTGACAGTAATCGGGTCCCTTGGCAATGTTGCACGGGTACGACGGGTCTGGGTTGTCGCCGGGACCAGACGTATCCCACGTTCTATAAGCGTGCTCTGGGCTACAGACGGGGAGGCGAATGAATCCAGGCGTGGTGATGTCATTAGCCATGAGGTCGTTGAACGAGCCGTCATTCGTAACATCGACAAACTTGCCGCCATTGTCCCCACCGTTCTGCGTGTAAGTCCGAACAGACCTAAATTTCTAGTTAGCATCGGAGAGAAATTGTTCATGAAGAGTTTATTGTAGCCTACCCTTTGATGATATCTTGGACAGTGATTTTACCGAAGTTGGTGCCGTCCAAAGCATCAATACCAGGAGGGGCCGAAAAGTACGAGTCGCGGCAAACCTTATCGCAGTGATTGTGGGTGTATACACAATGACAGGTCTTGGAGTCACCCTTCGGTGCCGCTAGGTAGTAGAGTTTGTTATCAACGCAACCGTACGTGTGGTGCATAGTGTCAGCGTCGAGGTAGTCACTAAGGGGATCCTGTGCACTGCAGTCATATCCAGAGTCAATGACAAAGGCATAGTGCTTTGAAAATCTCCACGCGGTTGGAACAGCATAACCAAAGAATGCCTTGGAAATATCAGCTTCCAGATCCGGCTCACTGGTCTTTGGTGGTGACGTCTGGATCTCTGCACCGCCACCAGACAGGAGCTTGCCGTCATTGAGAATGCTATGCAGAGTATCAATGCTGCCATCCTTGCCATCAAACAGTCGTTCCAGGGCCACAGAAGTGGTGTTGCCCCATGCTGTAATAGCCTGACCCAGGTAGTTGGCAAACTCATCTTGCTTTGACTCATCCCAGTCGCTCTCCTTGGTGCTGAGCAGGTCCTTGGCGATGGTGGTAGACTGGCCAATGGCTAGCATAGTAAGATCCTTGATGTTATTTGATGTTGCTTCCTTTTCTATGAAGTAAGGTAGCTTTGCGAGGAAGTTATTGAAGAAGGGTGCAGCAGCAGCGGAAACACCGACGGTGACAATGTCGAGCAGGAGAAGCAGCCACGTATTGTCCTCCTGCGGCGGGATGGGTTGGAACTTGTTCTCGAAGTCTGCCAGTGCAGGTGTGATGGCAGAAGCAGCTGCTTTATACAGTGCATCATGATAGCTCTGATACATTTCGTGGATCAGAACAAACGAGTTCCAGATGACCCAGCCCGCAGGCCCGGAGCCGACATTCTGGAAACCATCGCATTGCAAAGTCTGCCCGCAGTTGTTGTCGTCTTTAAGAGACCCGCAGTCGGCATGGGGCGGGCCATTTATGGTCAGAGAAATAGACTCAGAGAAGGAGAAGTGACTCTTGGCTCGGTCGGTATCTTTCCAAACGCTGGTGATATCTGCCCAGGCGTCATCGCAGTCCAGCTGTTCCCACCTCTCAGACGGACTGAGGCCACGGATGTCTGCGGCGGCACGGGAATCACAGTTGATGTCTGTCCAGTTTCCATTACGATCACCAACCTGCCAAGGGTTCTTGTTCGCCTTGATTGCCAGCTTGAAGTCGAGCCAAGACTTAGAAGACCTGGGCGCGTCGTAGAACTCGGCCAAGTCGGTTGCCCAGTCAGTCGTACCGCCCATGTTAAGGCCCTGATACAGCTGATGGCGATGGGCTTTAATGTCGTCATCCATATAGCCAACCCACTGGTTGTTGTCATAGATTAGAATATTGCTATTGCTCTTGGTATCCACGTAGTGCTTCGTGACGCGGCTGCTGTTTTGCATAATCTCATTAATCTCGGCGTTGGAAATGTAGCCAGCGGTGTTGGTGCAGCGACCCTTTGTCGCGTCCGACTGAAGGCGCGTGCCGGTATACAGACACTCAGGGCCATCGCATCTGGGGTCCTGCATGTTGAACGAACGTCCATAGCTTGTCACGCCGACAACAACCTTGTTGGACGGTACTTCAGCCTTGGTGATCATGACAAGCGAGTTCATTGTTTCCGTGAGGTTGACTTGGCTGCGCAGGCAGTTTCCGTTGGCACAGCCCTCCTGTGAGTTGGGATTTTGGGCATCCCACTGACCATGAAGATCATATGTCATGTATACAATGTAGTCAATGACTTTTGCAATCTTCTTGAGTGGGTAGGCACGAAGATACCAGTATGAGGACGGAGCCGCAATCGAGACGGACTTGCCGCCAAGCAAGTTCTTGAGAATGACAAGGAAGGCGAGATAGTTTTCACCATCATCCTTATTTCCGGGAGGGATGCCAGGGATATCAGGAGCACCAGGATATTCCCAGTCAATGTCAACACCATCAAGGTCATTGTCTTTGATAAAGTTGGCGATGCTCTGTGCCATCTTAAGCCTATTGGCAGGTTTTACACCTTCGCGGAAGATATTATAGGTGCCGGGATCGGTTGAGAATGCCCAGCCTCCAAATGAGAGAATTCGTGCCGGGCCAGTAATTCGCTTGAAGTTCTCAAACTCATAAGACGAGAGCTGGTCGCCCACTTCGACAGTGTAGTCTGGCTTGAGAGTGCCAAACCCGAAGTGAAGATGAGTGTACTTGGACGTATCGATCTGAAGCGCATCCTGATTTAGACAGTCACGCTTCATGCTGTAACCTTCGTAGTATGCAATCTTGCGGAAGGTCGATGGGGCGCTGCCCCGAACGAGTTTTGTGCCACAGTTTGAGATGCAACCATTGGTACCTGGCTTCGCCGTGCCCGGGTTACCATTTCCAGTGTCCGTGCAGAATTCAGCCGTGATACCACATTGTCCCCAAACATCACAGCAGGCATTAAGCGGGCATGGGTTCAAGTCTGCGAGAGACTCTCCATCCTGCGGCTTTTTGGTACCTGGGACCTGAGGACCACAGACGGCATTTTCAAATATTCATGTTGAACTGTAGGCGCTCGCAGCCGTTCCAAGCCCACGTGTGCTTGTTAAATTCTTCAATGTCTTCATTGGTGAGGCTGTTCGCGGCCGCGATCTTTGCACAGTTGTCGTCTCGTGGCACGTAATATGTGTGGCAAGATCCATCGGCGTTGGGTTTTGGCTTAAAGTCGGGTAGGTCACCGCTGGAGCAGCAGACGTGCTGGCCAGGGGTGAGAGAAGAGCATAGATCTTTGTCGCTATTGTACTTGGTGAAGTCAGAACCGGATATGCCGCACTTCTTCGCGAGAGAACCACAGCTGTCACCGGACTGAACCTGGACAGTGGAACATTCCGAACGTGCTTGCAGCTTCGCTCGGCCGGTGGTACCTTCAACCTTGGCCGTAGAGTTGAACGAGTCTGTCATATTGCTACCACTGGAAGTGACAAGAGGCGTCGTGAGAGTGACCTCACCAGTAAAGTTCTGAGAACCGGCGAATGACAGACAGGTGGCGTTGGACCACGACTGAATGGCCTGCTGGACGGAACTAAACGTGCGATTGCTGGTGGCAAAGAAGCCAAATATGTGCTCGCTAGTGTAGTCGGGCTGACAGAATTGCATGGCTACGGTACCAGAGGTCTCATTAAGAGATGGCAGGTTATCCTCGAGGGTCTTGAGAGCTTCGGCATTGACGCCATCTGTATGGAGGCCCTTGCCCATGTAGATACCGACGGCAGCCTGACCAGCTCGGGCGTACAGGATCTGTGTCTCGTTGGTTGTGCCGTGGCCGTTGGATAGATATAATCGGAGCTGCTTGGCTGCGGACCTGATATCAGCAGTAGCAGGTTCCGGGCTGTTGTCAAGCCAGCCAATCTCGTACGTGGCATTTTTGATGGTTTGGGCCGTGCCGACCTTCTTGTTAACCTCGGAGGTAGGCAGGTTGGCAAAGTCGGGGCCATATGAGCTGCAGGCGTAGATGCCATGGCCAATAGATGCGTCGTCGACATTGTCGTAGATAGAAAAGGCTTGCAATACAGCCAAGGAGCAAGAAGAAAACTGGTCCAGGTTGTGGTAAGATGTCCAGTTGGCAGGGTTGGGCCCGGCGTCTGCACACCTCTTGGGGCAGACGTCGCTGTTGCGATATCCAGGACTGGCAGGAAGCTTCAATCCCGGGTTGTGGATGAGTTCCGCATTAGCCGCGGCGAGTAGGGTGGTGGCCGCTGAGGCAGCCTTGGTCCAAGACAGCAGCATTGCGATGTTGTTGCCAACGCGAGTTGGTAAGATATCAGAACTGGGTGGCTAAGTGGCAAGGGTCCATAGCAGCTTTTTGGGCGTCTTTCCTACTTAAATAGAGAAACTTCACTTAAATTACAAAATATAGACTTAGCGCTGTGTCATACGGCCTGCATTCATTTGTCAGTACCGATAACCGCCATCTATGGCAAGTATTGGGGCACAGTGTGGTGCCAACCAAGGAAGAAGTAATATTTTAGCTCGTACTGTCCTATAGTAAGTACACGGACATGCATGGCCGTTGCCACATTCGTCACTAGACCGAAACCCTGTCCATTCAAGACCTGAAGAACTTTGCGTGCATGAACATGGCTAGCTATAATTGCCTGGTAAGGCCGAGCCTGGCCGCCGATCATCAGTAGGATGGACCGCTCGCTTCCTCATCACGGAAACAGTTTGCCAGAAGGGGAAGTTGGCAGTGGGGGGCGAAATCAGGGTCAAATGGACTGGTCGGCCACATGTAAGCATAAAAGTGGGTGTTTGACAGGGCAGGTCTGCGCCACTCGATTCTAAAGAGCGGCTTATTATGGGGCTTGGCAGGTACCAGAGGAGACATAATTATATGGATTTTATGGAGGATGGGTGGCGGCGTGATGACTTCTTAGCAGCTGACATCCATGCTACGTAGAACGGCTCCTTCGTCAAGTCCTAGGTCTTATCCGAAGCGCTAAGCACCGCTTGCTACGTCAGTATAGCTAGTGCGGAACCAATTGCGTATGCTCCTCCGTCGGCATTACCGACCACCGTCGGGTATGATAGACTAGCCCGGCTCACATCAGCACGTATATACTGTGTAGTACATTCTGTAGGCTTGAACTCAACGTTGCCGTGTTTTGTGAGTTCAATGTCGGTAGCAATTGTCCATAAATGGGTCTAGTACAATTATCTACCTCGGTTGCGATCTCGCTTAGGTGTATCGCCCTCCACAAAGTCAAGAGTTTTGCTATGCTGCACGCTATGAGAAAAGTTAGGCAACAACGCCACGAAGAATATTTTTACAAAAAAGAACAAAAGTATTGCGCAGTCAGGGTTCGTATTACTTTGCAGAAAAACCACTCTTAACAGATACATGCGAGCGCCAGGATGATTGAAGCGATAGTCACCGTCCAAGAAGCCATCACGCCAGTGGCAGAGCTATCCTCATCCGGGCACCAGTCGGCTGTCTGAACGGCACAAGCCCTCTGAGTAAGGGAAGCTGAGACGTTGGCAGCAACTGATGCCTCTATAGTAGCGGCACAGGGGTTCGCAGAGGGTGAGGCGGTGCTTGTCGCCAGTGCGGCACAAGGCTGGTCGCCGTCCGAGTCGTCATTGTCGTCGCCGCTATTCTGCTCCTTGGTACCCACCACCTCAAATGCGGCCCACTGTGCGTCTTTGCAAGAATCGTCGGTACTCGCGGCAGTCAAGTCGGGTTTCTTGGCTCCGTTTTGGGTGGTAAATACGAGTTTGTGGCGTCGCGAGAGGCGTCGCTTCTGCAGGCTCTTTGTGTCGTCGCCGCCGTCGGAACAGGTGGCGACATCGAGGCTCCATTCAAGCAGCCAGGTACCCTCTTTGTTCAGGGCCTCAAGGGCGTCTCCGTAAATCATGGCAGGGTCGTTCCCGGAGAGGTTGGCATTGTTCAAGTCGTAGACACCTTGCGCGATGCTCTTTGAATAGTTTCCGTAGGGGATGATGCTGAACGAAACACTCGGCCGCAGGTACTCGACTAATTTGGAATTCTGCACGGCAAAGGCGACAGGGATAATGGGCTCCGGTGCATATGTGTCGTTGTGAGGAAATATGAGGTCCACCTCAAATGTGCCAGACGCAGCATCAGCGTAGGCGAAGTCGAAGAGGCCAGTGGTGAGCAAGAGGCTGGCGGCGTAGCCGGCCAGGCTGCATATGTTGCGCATCGTCAAGTCTGGTTGAAATGGAGAGAAAAAGCTGGTGCTGATGGGGGGTGAGAAAACAGAAGAGAGAGTGGTATGCAAATGAGGCCTGTTGTTAGCGTGTTTTCTGATAACCGTGGTAATTCATTAATAAATACGGAGAGATCAGGGAGTCAAATGTAACACTGAAAGATATCGCCGGCGCTGTGCCTATTTTGGTCAGCCAAGAGATGATGCGCTCCGGCAGTGGCAAGCCAAGAGGCTGAAGAGCCGCCTTAGCCGATGCTAGGGACTGCAGCGGCAGGGGTACCTGCGGGTGACGTTTCCTGTGGGCAGGTTGCCATACCATAGTACAGTAAGGAGTACCATAGTAGTACGTACGGAGTACTACGAGTACCTTATGGTAGTACAGAGTAGTAGGTACGGAGTACGGAGTACCTTAGGACAAAGCATCTTCGTCTACGAGTAGGGATGGGCGGGACAGGTTTGCAGCAGCCTGCACCTTAGTGGCCGGTACGAGTACGGAGTACGGAGTAGTGTACACAGCACCTTGCAACACAGGGACGTCCTCCGCGCGGAGCACACGCTCCTTTGTCGACAGCCGCCGCGGTTTCTAATAGAGCATCATGCAGCCCGCACTCGGTGCTCCGTAAGACTATAAGCAGCGACGGTTTGTCCATTTCCTATGGTACTATAATACTGGTCCAAACGCCTCCGAATCATCCGCACATCCAGTCACCGATCCTTGACCGCGAAAGTGGATGGTGTTGTGGGCGTGTGATAGATTTGCCCTTTGGGTGGGTACAGCAGAAGGGGGGGGCCGCCTACGACGGGGGAGAGAAAGTAATTTGGTCCTGCGACGGTTGGAGGCCTATCTGTAACTGCAGTAAATAATAAAAATTGCCATGTAGGCTACGGGCAGCTCTCCAAATCTATTTGGGAAGCTGCTTAGTCTTACTCAGCCCTAGTGCAAGGAAGAGGATCTCACCCTTTCATACGGAGGCTTTATCGCTCTGTCACTCGCTCCGTCAGCCCCCAATCCTTGCACACCAAGCACCTGCGCAACCGCGGCCAACCCTCCCGCACCACACACTGGCGCTTACACGGCAGTCCGCAACCCGTACGGACTTGCCAGCGCCCGCAAATAAACTGCGTACCGTTGTTTCCATGGTATGGGGTCTGCCACGCACCATGCCGTTTATTGCGCATGTTTACCATTCGTCAACTACCGCTGTGCAGTACTTCCGTGAAGCAAAGCTATATTACAGCACTGCTTTCGCGCCAACCCGCCCATGCCTCTTTGCCGCGAAATATATCTGACGGAAGAGCAACCGTTGTCTCATCATAGCTTAACAGCATGTTCCCCCAGAGAAAGGGCGCCAATAAATACCAAGATGACTAGCATAGCACACAAAATATTGAGGCGCCATGTACGGGGCCTCTTCACCTGCGGTTGGCGTGGTCTTGGTGCTCTGTCTAATCGGCGGACGCCGCCAGGCGCCAGGAGGACTCCTAACGACGGCGACTGATACGCCGCAGAGGCTTTACGCAATATTTTCCACGCACGCTCTCGAGGCACATTGCCAGGTTCAAATTCTTAAAAATCTGACTTTTGGATGAAGCCAGCTAAATCTCCGTAAAAGCCTGCCAGAATTCACACATGCACAGGGGGACTCCGGCCATCGAAGCGGGATGCGCCGTTGGCATCAACAGTCGCCCCGCTTTCCTGGTCGAATCAGTCAAGCCCCGTGGGGATATCCGCGGTCTGCTACGCCATATTATAAGTAGATGATCGATTTTTCCTCTGCTTGCCGCGCTTTATGGCTTTCGATTGCGTGTAGTTCAGGGATTCGTAGAGCATGGCAGAGAATAAGAGCAACGCGGGAAGAGAATCGGTAGGTTACATGACTGTCGACTTTTGGGCCTGCGCTAAGAAGACCATCGTCTACTTTTAGGGCTCATTCAACGAGGATGGTTCTCGCTCACCACGAGAGGCTGCCGGGCGCTCGCCTTCAGTGGGTTCTCGAGATGGACGACGACCCCGAGGCTCTACGTTGCCTTCCAGAATAGGGCCCGACTTTGAAGAAGACCAATATTATGAAGACCTCAGACGACACAACACCAACTCGTCTTTACGACGGTGTAAAGCCCCGAGTATTGCGAGCCGGTCATCACTAGTCGAGAAAGCAAAGCCACTGCACACGATTATTGGGTCGGACGACATGGGCATTATGCGACGCCAACCAGAGCCGTTTGTGCAACCTGGCTATGCTGAACTCAATCCCGCGTACGAGCAACCGCAAAATACAAAGCCAGTATGGAGTTTGGCGAAACCACTACCCCGCGTGGTGCGGCCGGGCATGGTTCCAACAAAAGAGGAGCTCGTGGAAAATCTCCAAAGGGAACAGCTACCGGTCGAGAATCTTCAGAGACAGGGGCAGGGCGCCAACGTCGACGTGGAACGAGGCACCATCGACGTAAACGCTAGTCCATTAGAAGACGCTCGACTGCAGCGCGAGGAAAACTTTATGGTCAGAATCTTAGCGGAGGAAGGAATGCCAAACAGGGCTCCGTATCTTGCCAAGACATTGTCTGCGCGAGAGCCACCCAGCTTTGTACGGCCAGCTCTTGAGGAACAACTCTCCGCTGCCGTGGAAGGTGAGGTCGTGCCTGGACCCATCAGCGATGCTGAGCTACCTCGTTCAGATGATGGCCATGGATCAGGCGGTGCCGACATGCTAACCGACCCCGATGACTTGCATGCCCTGGTGCAAGAACTCGTCGAAAAAGAAGTACACAATAACCATACAGCTTGGTCTGTCATCCGAACGCGACACCGAGAGCCTCTAGCAGAATCACTAGGGGTCTTCATTCAAGTTACTATCGGTATATGTTCCAACCTAGCCGTAAAGTTTGGTAGCACACCCAACCCTAACACCTCGGCCTGGGCATGGGGCTTTGCAACCATGATGGGCATCTACGTATCTGGTGGTGTGTCCGGCGCCCACATCAACCCAATCATCACTATCATACTCTGGTTCTATCGAGGATTTCCGAGTCGCATGATTGGCCACTATCTTGCTGCTCAGCTCATGGGCGCCTTCTGTGGCAGCCTGGTAGCGTATGGCATCTACTATGACTCTATACACGAATACCTTGGTTCGCATGAAGAGGTCGAAATTGTCGCAACATTTGTCACGGGTCACCACCCGAGTTTTATTAAAGGTGTTACGGCTTTTTTCAATGACTTTCTGGCGGCTATGTTTTTTGCGATCACCATTTTTGCATTTGGTGACGACCAGAACGCCCCGCCTGGATCCGGCATGAACTCCTTCATTATTGGACTTGTCCTCACATGTTTAACAATGGCGCTCTCACAGCAGACCGGAACCTCCTTTAATCCAACTCGTGACCTCGGGGCGCGACTTGCAATGTTAGCGTTTGGCTATTCAGATAAGTTGTTTACAGACGCGTACTGGTTCTATGGCCCATGGGCGGGTTCGATAAGTGGTGCCATGTTCGGAGGACTCTTATACGACGTTATGATTTTCACAGGTGGCGAGTCCCCCATCAATTATCCCCTAGAGCGAACCAGTCGAGCAATGAGAAAGGGGGGGCAGAAATGGAAAAGGAGATGTCAACAGCTAGGAAGCGGCGCGCTCTTCTCAAGGCGGAAAAAGGCGCCAGCGTATGAATACTCAAGTTAGCTGCTGTTGTTTTAACTAATACTAGCATGGTGAATAATGAGTTTGAACTGCTTTTAGCAACAACAATACGTCTCTATTCAATGTCAAAATGGGGCCAAGTGTTCCTCGTAGGGTACGTGTCAGAAAAGCTCACCCAGATGAGGAAGCTGAACGGTTAAAATCACCAACCTAATCAGTTACATGCTTCATGCATGCGTGACGAAACGTATGTCACGAATCGTCACCACATCTGCAGCGATATCCAAAATGAAGCGGGGAAGGTAAATAATGAGGTACCGATGATTCTTTTTGCTAGCAAAGCTACCTGTAGTTTACATACCTGTAGCTCATTCGCGGCTTTCTACCAGGAAAAGTGCTGTGCGAATAACGAGGCTTCACAATTTCGTAAGATGAACTCGAGTTAGCCATACAGATACAGGATCTATATTTTAAGTCATCATAACTCACCCGGGCGCTGACCTAGATTGTCTGCATAGCATAGTTATCTTCGTCGTTGTTTTCATCTTGCAGCTTGGTATCTGACAAAGCCTGAGCAAGGCGCAGGTGCGGCAGTTGACGCGCCACACGAGGAGGGTCAAAAATGCTGTTGGAACGCAGGAAGATCTCGTCAATCTCTTCGAGGTAGCGTCCTTTTGTCTCCGGAAAGCACAGGTACACTGCCAACCCAATGAAAGCGTTGAAGACAGCAAAAATGATGAAATACCGGTAGCTGATTGCGTTCAAGCCGATTGGAGTCACCTCGGCTACGACGAAGCTAAAGGCCCATACGGTTGCAGTAGAAATGGCGCTCGTAGCTGCTCGGTGTTGCAAAGGCGCAAGCTCGGCAGCATACAAGTACGGCAAGCCAGAGAAGCCAATAGAGAAGACGCCTTCGAATATGTACACAAAAACGACTGCGACGACTAGCGCACCGGTATTCCCAGAATCCATGGTGGTGCCAGCAATAACAGCCATACTGATGCACAGCACGACAGAGCTAGACAGCATGAGAACGCGACGCCCCAGACGATCAATGGTGAAGAAGGCAACAACACCGCCAGCTATATCGGCAAGTCCTATGCAAGCTGATAATATGCGAGCTTGCACTGGGTTAAGCCCAATAACACTCTCAAACAGGGTCGTTGTGTAGAGGGTAATGACATTAATGCCACACATTTGTTGGAAGAATTGGGCAGAAGCGGCCAGAATTGTTCGATGCATGGTGCGCTGTTTGCCCATTTTGAACACGTCCAGCCATGATTCAGATGACGACATTGCCAATGAGCTCTCAATGTCTCGTAGGTCGGCCTGTACAGCGTCCGAATTCGCTTCGGCATCTAATAACACGGCGAGAATCTCGCCCGCTTCATCCCGACGACCTTGCTTGATAAGCCAACGTGGTGACTCGGGCATCAAGGGAACCAAAATGGCCACCATGAGGAGCAGCACAATCTGGAACGCAAACGGAAATCTCCAAGACACTGAATTGGATCCGATGAAGTAGAACCCGAGGTCAATGAAGAGGGCGAGACTGATACCGGATCCAATGAAGCCGGTATTGATGACAAGGCTTGCGCCTCTGTTGCTCGCGCCAACAAGCTCCGATTGCCATACAGGCACTGTCGCTAAATAACCGCCTGTTCCAGCGCCTAGGATCAATCTGGCGACGGTGAGTTGTGCAAGGGAGAACGATGTCGACATGAGAACAGCCCCGATAATCGCGACTGACGCCGCAATGGTTATGATACGCCGACGGCCAAGACGATCACCAAAGTACATGCATAGTAAAGAGCCAAAGATGCCGCCGATATTGTATCCGCCCATTACCGTTCCTAATGATTTGGTTAGAGAGGGAAGAGCGCATGGATGAGATGGCGCGGCGGCGGCTCACCTTGAATTTGCGAGTTCAGGTGCTGTTGATGGCCAGTAGTCGTGATGGTATCCAACTGGGGGAAAGTCGTGATAAACGAGGTAAGTGTCAATAGGCCTCCCATCACGGCAAGATTGTATGCATAGCAGCCAAAAGCAGGCCATACGACGAGCAGTGCGATAGCCTTATTGAGGGCAGAGCCTCGAAGGCCAAAATATCTAGCCATTATCACAATAGGTAGAGCTTGTGTCGCAAACAGAGGTTACCAATGTATCCGTCCAGTATACGGGTTCTCACAAGGCTTTACCTCGTAATGTAGTTTGCGTCACCGCGGCTTTATAGTGTTTGGGGGCTGTCTGGACGGAGTCCCCCGATGCCGGGGCTGATATAATCCAACACGGCCCGCTACGGAGTTTGGTCGAATTTGCGGAGGCAAACCGTGGTCATCAACTATTGTCATTTTTTCCTGCGGATCGCGCGGAAAACGTGCGCCGTGGCGGTCCAGCAATGTATGGCACACTTGCATTCCCTCGTAGTACTGTGACAGCTGGGTGTGGTCCTCCGCCCAATTCGGACTATTTTCAGGGGCTGATAAACCTGGGGAAATGCTGGGGGTTGCGGCCCACAGCCCAGCCACATAGAGTGCCGGTCCACCGGCCTCCACGAGTTGTTGGGTGGACTGTACGCTCGTATCGCCCGACAGTGCGATAGCCAAGCAAATTAGCCAAGAGCTAGTCATGGCCGGTAAGGTATAAGAGAATAGCAGTGTGGTATACCGCTGATATAGTATGTGGGGATACGACCCTTCTACTGTTTATTAGAAAGACTGGCCAGGCAATACAGGTAGTCGCCCGTAATCCAAGTTCCTTTCACTGCATTGAGCAACTGGATTATCAGTACTCCGTACTCCGTATTGTGTGACGCATATGTTTGTGGTCCCGGAGTGTGCCGTCTGACATTCGGCGAGTTGCGAAGGCAGGGCGATTCGTAGCCTTCCCCGGAATACCAACAACTTGCCAATTGCACGCTTTGTCCTCGAATTCTCCACTCTAATCAAGGCGAATGTTGGATTGTCGGGGCCATTGAATGCGCCGCGGAGTCTCCAGATTTTTGTCCGATATTTGACGTTTTAAACTGTTCGGTATCGGGGCAGACGCGAAGCACAAAGGCTTGTGCTCCATGGCGCTCTGTACACAGGCTTGAACTGCATCACGACCCATCAACTGGAAGCGTTGCGTACAGACTATTGGATAGAAAACGAGCAATGCAGGAAGGCTGTTACGTCTATCTACTCGGCTTTTTTTGGGACATGAAAAGTGTTCGGGGTTGTGGTTTGCCGTTGCGTTTCGTTCCGGCGATCTCGGCTGACAAACTGGTGGCATCTGGAATGCACCCAGAAAGCCGTTCGCTGGTGGGGCGCAACTCAGAACGGCCTTACCCTACACCATATGATATAACAAACAAAGTCGGCATTGCTAGCATCGGGAACCTAACAAGGTTTATAGATCCTCAAGGTCCGTTCGTTAGCCTAACGACATCATTAGTTGGGGGAGCGTGGGCGGCAAATCATTGAGCGGGGATGCACGGCGTGGCGAGCAAAGTTTAACATTAGTGTGCGGCTGTGCAAATCATCCCACGCAAGCATAGTCCAGACACGAGGTCACGAATGATCTGCCAGCTTCCAATTATTGGAGGGAGCAAAAACTAAACACACAATACCCCGCCGTCTGTCATAATGAGGCTAAGGAAGACGGATCGATGCACGTGTGAGAGTCCGTCAGTGTTGTAGGTGCGGCTATGACTCGACATTTGTGGTACCACTGTCGCTCCACCAGCCTTACACACGCCACCAGTCAGGCCACAATCACGTCTCGTCGGAATAGGCAGGAAGCTTTGGCTGCCAGCAACGCATAAAGCAGGCGAAACCAAAAACGGTCATACTTTCTAATACCATATAAAAACTATCCTATCTGTCTTGAAACTGTAATTGACCAACATTTTTCTACAGCAAAATATAGCATTTCTACCACGTTTACACATCAACATGGCCCTTCCAATCCGCCCCCTCGGTGCTGTGGCGCAGCACCCAAAATACCTACCGATTCTCATGGTCGGCACAGCTGGTGCGTTTACCAACGTTGCCAATATATGTTCTCAATTCTGATCGATATTCCATAGTTACCGCTATTGCTGGAGTGGTCCGCTTGCAGCTCGCCAGTCAGTCGAACAAGATGGATCATATCTTCGCACAGTACAACACACCTGAGAGCGAAGAGTCTCGCCGCAAAACATTCGACGGTCACCCTGATCCCCGAACAAATATTCTGAACTTTTTGAGTTGGAAGTAGTCTGGAAAATATACAATAAAAATAAAAACACGAAGAATTTCTGCATAAAAGAATTGCTTGCCGAAAGTGAAGCATGTCCGTGAATACGCAAAGGGTTAAACAATTCCCAAAACAACAGGATGGCCGAGCGTCTGTTTCACCATACTATGATGGGTTTTATAGTCTCTCCAGTCTCCATGGCGTGGATGGCTTTTGCAAAGTCTTTGTGGCTAAAGTGTTTGACTAGGCGCTCGACCGGAAACGTCCCTCCCTTCCACCACTGGATCATTTGCGGGATGTAGTCTTCGGTCCTCGCATGACCTTGAACAGCACCGAAGTATTGCTTTCCGCTCACCATGAAAGACTGAAGATGAATCGAGAGAGATGCGTCTGGCATGCCCGTACCGACCTGTATGACTTTGCCCATGTACCTTGTCGCCTCGAGCTGGGCTGCAACCAGAGCCGGAAACGCAGTCGTGTCTATGCTAATGGTTGTGCCGAGGCCACCGGTAGCCTCCTTGATCAATTGCACAACCTCGCCCATTTCCCGGCCGGCCGTATTGACTACATGCGTCGCTCCGAGAGACTTTGCCAAAGCGAGACGAGACTCGACCCGATCAATTCCGATGATGGCCTTGCAGTTGCTACTCTTGGCCGCAATTACAGCGGCCAAACCAACGCCTCCCAGGCCTGCAACGGCTATGCAGTCCGACGGACCAGCTTGCGCAACATTGATGACAGTGCCGCTTCCGGTTTGCAGTCCGCACCCCAAAGGTGCCAGAATCTTCAAATCGTCTCGACATAGGTCGAACTCCTTGACATTGACAATGGATTTACTGCTCACAATAGAATGTCGCGCAAAGCTCGATTGCCCGAAAAAGCGGCCGCCGATTCCGCCGTCAAAAACCGGCTCACCAATAAAGTTGATGTCGAAAAAGTTGATGCAGTGCGATCGCGGGCCAGTCATACAAACGTAGCATTGACCGCAGTAGGAGTAAGACAAGAGTACAGGGTCCCCGCGTGCAACGTGTGTGATGGCACTTCCAATGTCAACCACATACCCGGATCCTACCTCTGGCATCAGCTGATGGAGTCGAGCTGCTTCGTCTCAGTTTCACTCACCTTCGTGACCCAGGACTCGTGGATAGTAAACTCCGGGCACCTGTTTTTCCGCACCTGTATTTCCGCAGTGCAGGTCAGTATGGCAAATGCCGGAGGCAACCATCTCTACCAAGACTTCGTCTGGACGAAGATCTCGAAGCGTAACTTGCTCCAGTGCCCATTTCCCTTCGGAGAATGGTCCGTGGGCGACAAGGGCTTCAGACTGGAATACCATTTTGCGTTCTTTTGTACGTCGGCGACTGTTGGTCTGCACCGTTTCGACTTCATCAGATAGACATGGCCATATGTATATCGATCTCTTGGGCGCGTAAATCGAAGTGAGGGGTTGCGGCGGGGTAGATGGGACTGCGGCGGTGGACAGCGTGGTGGTGCGCTGTGCATCCGCCTGGCGACGCCACCTATTCATGCCCTGCTATTGCCTACGGATGTACGGTATAAATATAAAAGGTTTGGCTGACATGCCGTGATACCGAAAGCTACGGTTCAATAATTAGCAGCTGCAATTCCGCTACACTATACGTTCGGTGACAGTGACTGACTATCAGGGCCCATGTGGTGCGCTGTGTAAACTCTGTGCATCAGACAACGGCACGCAATAAGAATGGTGATATTGGATATTCTGCAGTGGGGCACCACACTCGGTAGCGTATTGCGGCTGTTCTTACGGCCTGCTATAGTCACCTCGCAGAGAGACGTAACCATCGTTACGGGATAATGCGTGTTGTTTTTTTCTTTATTTTTCTATTGGCTGAGTATTCTTGTGCCTCATTTACTTTATTTTATGAGAGCCACTCTTTACCCAGGCGAAACGCAGCCCGGACGCCGCAGGTAGACAAGTCCCGTTGCCATTGTGAGTTGTGGTAATTCATTACGCTCGCGTGGTACGGAATACGGTGCCAGGGTTCAGAAAACCGGACACAGGCCCATGCGTACGCCAAGCATGAGCAATTACACAACTGGAGCAATACTAAGTATACGAGTACACGGTTCGTACGTTGCTACAAGATTACTCGTAACGTTCATAGATTCAAGCGAAGGACAGGGAGATCCGGTAGACGCCTTCCTCCTACAGCAGCGACGGGGCCCTTCGTAGAGCACAAGAGTACCTACCCACATATGTGTCGACTTTGCAAATGCGTATACGGGAATCGAGCCAGGGAAAGTACATCGCTGACTGCCACGCCGTGGTTTTCTCCATCGTCCGCCAAGAATGCCGGGTTTGTTACACCAAGGAATGTGCCCAACAGTGCCTCGTCGCAGATCAATGCAGCTTCAGGCGCCGTAAGCCGCCACTATTGGCCGTGTACGGAGTCGGAATTGCGAACGCCGTAGAGACACTTCTCGTACCACATTTACCCCGTACGCATGAGAATATTTCCTCTACGCTGCTGATATGCCGCTTTGAATACGTGTCTCGAGGCGTTCTGACGCTACTTAAAACGAGAAAATAGAAATTCATGTCGTCGAGAGACTCGTCTTATCATTGCCAAATACTCGTCACGATCAATCTGTTTGGCTTAGTACTTCAGTAAAGGAGCACAGAGTAGTCCGCACAGAGTACCGAGTACTAGTCCACACATAGCCAATCCACTGCCGGAGCGGCGCCGCCACCAGCACCGTGCCTCGATTCAGGTCCACCCGTGCTCGCGCCGCTAGCCAGGGCTTCGGCCTTGGGACAAGACGCTAAAAAAATTTCCATCCAGTTGGGGCAGTTGGTCCGCCGGTCAGCCCGCTTCTTACTGGGCGTCGGGAGAGAATGTGGCCCGTCTATTGGCTGCAATGCCGAGCAGCGCTCGCCATGACCAAGACTCTCCATCCAGCACTTCCCCCAGCGCGCACTCCGCAGCACCATATCCTCCGCCGCGTGCTGACAGTGCAGCGGACTACGAGCCATTCTTGGCGTTTGAACCAAATTAGTCGCGCTACTTAACCAGGCCAGCCTCGCCAATGTCGTAGTTTCTACTCCGTATAGTTCCCGTAACAGGCCCAGCCAGCAAACATGAACTGCCTCATCCACTTGTTGCTCGTCACTTTCGTCGGCTGGCAAGTGGAAGCTGCGTCGCGAGATACCGACGCTGCTTGCCAGGCCCTGTTCTCCCTGTACCCGGGCCAGCTGGTATGGGATCCCCTAAGTTTGAATGGTTTGAGGACCATTTCCAGCGCCAAGCTCTATAAGCAGGCGAATTTCGACTATTGGAATGCCGAGAACAGCCTGAATCGCCCTTCCTGTGTATTCTTCCCTTCTGGAGCCGAGGAAACCTCATTTGCTATCCAAACACTGAACAAGCACCCCTCTGTGCCGTTTGCGCTCAAGTCTGGCGGCCATAATGGGAATTTTGGTTTCTCAAGCGTCGACAAGGGTGTTATGATTGCGTTCCGTCCCAATACGCAGTATGTTCATCCCTCGACCGATGGCAAGACTGTTGACATTGGCGCCGGCGCGAAGTGGGAGGACGTCTACCGTACGCTGGAACCGTTGGGCAAGACCGTCGTCGGCGGACGCCTGGGTGATGTTGGCGTAACTGGTCTTTCATTGGGCGGCGGATTTTCGTATCTCTCTGCTCAACGTGTAAGTTTTTTTTTTGTTTTGCCGGGAGACACGCAAATGTGAGCCAGCGCTAACCGTCAACGCCGCGGCAGGGCTTTACATGCGACAGCATCTCTAATTTTGAGTGCGTCCTAGCCAATGGCACTATAGTCAATGCCAACGCCACGTCTCATTCCGAGCTTTATTTCTCGCTACGCGGCGGCGGAAACCAATTTGCAGTCGTCACCAAGCTGACGATGAGAACATATGACAGCGGGATTGATGGAAAGGTCTGGGGCGGTGTCAGGACCTACCTCGGTGTCCAGCACGCTGATATCCTAGCTGCTGTTGCCCGCTTCACGGAGGGGAACAAGGACCCCAAAGCAGCCATCATCCCAACGTTTAATTTCGTTTCTGTGGCCGTCCTCAACGTGCCGGCTATTATAATTGCTTTCTTCTACGATGGCCCAACACCGCCCGCAGGTGTGTTTGATGACTTCGACGCCATCGAGTCGCTTTCAGACAATACAAAAACGAGACCGTTTGAGAGCCTCACGCGGGAATTATTAGCCGGCAACTACAAAGGATTGCGGTTTAATATTGCCGTCAACACATTTCCCAACATGCCGGCTCAAAATATGACAAGCTTCCTTCACGAACACTTTGAGTTGGTCCGAGAGGCTTCCATAAAGGCGGGCGTGCTCGATCTTTTAGATTTCAAGTCGTTTTCTTTTGCGGTTCAGCCCATGTCTCATGACATAGTTCAAGCGTCTCAAAACACCGGGGGCGGTAATGCGCTAGGAATGGTCGCTGACCATGGCGACCGAGTATGGATCGAGTACGACCTCTCGTGGGCAAGCCCGCTGTGCGACTCGCATTGCGCCGACTTTTTGAAGAAGCTCGTGACCGAAGCACACGACTTGCACGTCCAAAAATACTCCGGAATATATCCAACGAACTACAAGAGTGGTGATCTAGAGTACCTTAGGTGAGCTCTTCCTTGTCCATCACTCACGCAGGTCGTCATCTTCAAATTATATCCACATACTAACCAAAGTATTAGCTACAATCCCGTGTTCATGAATGATGCCATGGATGGACAGAAAGTGCTGCAAAGCTATGGAGGGAACAACTTCCGGCGACTACAGGAGGCAAAGAAAGCCTATGACCCGACAGGGTTCTTCACTAATAGGCAGGGTGGCTTCAAGCTGACCGGCTGAGAATATAGATGTACATATACCCCGACGTAATGATTCAAACATATTGTGATACACTTTGTCCGGCTTCCAGATTTAATAGACTCGTTTGCAGCTGCAACTGCGGCATGACTATTTACACGGCGTGCAGAAATAGGCCTTTTCTTGGTGAAAAAGAGAGCATACAGAAAGATTCATTTGTTGCTGGAGCCAGGCAAGGGCTGATCGTAGCCTCCAGCAGGTGTTGTGCGGCTGATGCACAGCCCCTCCCTCCCTCTCTTCAAACAGTGCGAACTGCGCGAGTTTGGATGACCCAAAATCCTTATACCACGTTACCGAATCACTGGCGTACAGAAGGCGAGCTTATCCCTCATGTCTTCCGAGCCCGATCCGCGCGACCCAAATGGTCCAGTTGCACCGCTGGCGCACTTTACCACCGACGCCGCCAACAGGTGCTTTCAGGTGTCTGTCGCGACGCACCTGGCGGCGAATCCCCAGTTCGATGCCGTGGCTGTTGGAGCGTTAGTCTTTCGCACTTCGCCCTTGCAGGATAGCCCACGCGAGCTGCTACTTATTCAGAGAGCCGACAATGAGTTCTTCCCCAGTAAATGGGAGATACCAGGGGGCGCCTGTGACCTCGAAGACTGCACAATTCTACACGGCCTAGCTAGGGAGCTGTGGGAGGAGAGTAAACTGAAGCTCGTTCACGTCAGACAACAAGTCGGTTTGGGTGGAACAGCCGAGCTCGCCCCAAGCGTGAAGGGTGCCGCATTTCGCACCCCCGGCGGCGTACGTGTTATAAAGTACTCCTTCATCGTGGATGCTGTTGACCTCGGCAACATCATACTAAATCCCACAGAGCATCAGAAATATTTGTGGATAACAGAAAATGAGTTTCAACAACGATGCTCAGCCGATGCAAAGTTGGAGTTCACAACTGAACAACAAATCGCCACAATTGCGGAGGCATTTAGATTACTGAGCGGATAATTATTTGTGAACGCAGAAGTACGAAATCCAGACGCATCTAGAATGATAACTACTATTGCTCTAACTTTTGATCTAATTGTGTCCATAACGGTATACGCTTCGCTTCAGCCAGTATGTGGACAAGTCAACATGCCGAGGCCATCTTCCGGCATCAAGAACAAACTCTATACTCTCTAGACAAGACCATAACCAGGCATACATTTTGAAGGCGCTTCCTATCTCTTCTACCTCTGGACTACGCCCGCACGACAGGGTGATGCATGCTCAACAATATGGAGGACGGTTGGCTCGCTGCACCGCCTGTCTGAGATGGCCTGTCTTGGGCTTCAGACAGCTGCAGCCAAGATGGCATAGAGAGTAGAGATGACTCAGAGTCAGACGCGCTGGGGGAAGTAATGAGAGTTGCTAGTCCGCTGAGACCGCCTCGCAGACTGTCCGTATTATGGCCCTTTGCGCGCATGACGCTGGCTGCTACTCGGGCAGTGTCGCCGTCATAACATACAACAAGCACTCGCTTGCCTGTCGTCGTCTGCTTCAGTGCTTCCGATGGGGCTTTGAACAAGTTCTCAAGCGTTGTCCACGTTTGTGAAAGTAGGGACGGGTCGAAAAACGGACTTTTCGTCCCGGGCATAGCAACTGGTAAATTTGTTGAACCGGGGAGCTTCCCTTGATCAAAGTCGTAGGCCTGGCGAAGATCGAGGATGGCGACGTCTTCTTTGGGTCGGATGGCGCAGCTAAGCGTTGAGATATCGAACGGATCCGTACGCTTTGTGCGATCGAGCAACTTTGCCATCTCGTCCCGGTCGATGTGAAAGTACTCATGAAGTACATCAGAGCCTCGTCGCTCCCACTTCTCATCGTACCGATGTAAGTCCACTTTCAATAGTTCCTATTTTTTGGTTAGCTGCCAATAATTCAGTAACTTCAACATTGTCTTACCTCGTTTGTAATTGGTGGAAAGCAAGACTCGTGTAGCTTGTCAAAGTACTCATTGACGTATTGATACGGCAAATCACAACATAAAAAGACGCAGTGAATCTCACCATCCGGTCCAGACATGTCCTTCAGAACTCCACTAGCCTTGTGCTTTTCGAGAAACTGGTAAAGGCCTTGCAGGTTAAACCCAGAGGATGGCCCACAGACCAAACCATTGCGACTGAGCTCCAACGAGAGTCGATACGACTCGTATGACCCAACTTCCTCGACATGGTCTACCGAAGTCTTCCAAGGAAAGTTGACGGGTCCAAGGAGAGCGTAGGAGCGAGGACCGGGAACTCTGTCGCCAGCGGCAGTACACACTCTGCAATACCTGCTTAGCATATTATGTCACAGCTGTGCACATTGGAGAGCTTACCCGAGTCGGACAACGGACGGCTTGGTGTCCTTGAAGTACGTACCCAGGCCCGTCATTGTTCCTGAAATGTGTTAGAAAGTAGCTTGATATAATACCGAGAGGTAGCCGGAGAGGGAATTACCTGATGTACCCATGCCGGCGCAGATGAGATTGATCTCAGGCAGTTGTCTGTACAGCTGCGGGCCAGTCCAGCGAACATGCGCTTTCCAGTTCTATTGTACAGTTAGACGGTCCAAACTTTAATAAGTACATGGATAAGGTACATACGTTGTCGTTTTCATATTGGTTTGGATTGATGACGCCAGCAGAACCGGAGCTTAGGTTGTGTGCAGCTCGAATACCGCCTCGTTCATCTAGCGGCTCGGGTTGGGACGGTCCGCCGAACAACGTGCTGCGAAGAGGGGGTTAGGAGCTATTCCAGTTTAAATAAGCGATCTTCTTACATATTAATTCCAAAAAGTTGCATAAGTCGTATTTTAGCAATACTTGTCTTGTTACTCAGAAATGCTCTCGTGTCGTCCAAGCCATGGATCGCTCGAGAAATCAGCGACATCGACATGACTGTGGACCCCGAGCTGTACTCGACGACCGTCTTAGTCGTACCCGGGACAACGGCGTTTTCCAACAAGTTTAGTGCTATGATTCAAATTAGAAAAGTCGTCGTGTGGTGAAGGCTCGAACTTACCGGGCATGCACTTCACGTTGTTGGCTGGATGCATGGACATCATCTTGGCGTAAATACGTACGCCATCCTGTCGGTATGGGTTAAGTGACTCTGGAACCTCGACCAGTGGTAGTGGTGGGGCAGTGTCTGGATCGAAATAATCCCGAACCGAGTTTGGTCCTTTATAGACGTTATGATTGTTCTGTGGCGACATCTTGGCGAGCTGACGGCGATGTGTGCTGTGGACGATGGCTGTGTCTTAGTGCCTTCACCTTTTCGTCAGCTTGCTTGAAATAAGAATGGACGGAGTAATGGATGTTTAAAACGTAACTACACAGGGAAAATCTGCCGGTACTAAAGTATTTATAAACGGATTACGGAGCACGGAGTACAGTCCAGAGCTAGCAGCGGACCTGTACATCTGTGGCCAGCTACTCGTACATAGTAGTACGTTGCAGATTCGTCCAGGAACGGCATCTCATTCGCAGTCAGCTAGAGTAAGCCTAATGCCGGGGCCCATAATATAAGAGGTTCCCAAGTCGCCTCTTAACTAATGCCATTACAGTCGCACTTCCGTATGCTTGTCTGTGTCCGGGTTAGTGTCGACACAGTTCGCGATGAAATGCCGGGCGGCCTCTAGCATTTGACCGATGCCCCGCCACCTCGAAACACCTATGAGGGTCACATTTAGTAACAGAAACGTTGCTTTGCTTGTACTCGTACAGCTATGACCATCAAGGTTGCATGAAGCACATATCTTCCTTGCACTGCTGCCCTTTGCGAGCCGAGGACTCGTGTTTACCTTGATGGATGCCCGGGAATTGGCTCCACAAGGCAAGTAGATCAGTAACGGTGGGGCGGCAGTTCAAATAAGCTCAGTCAGCGCACCAATCAGTGTCGAAGCACTCTGCTCAATCTTGCTCAAAATACGCTACGAGATGGTGTGCTGGTGCTTGGGCGGCAATTGATGCAGCCCATGTTCTAGATCAAGAGAAGTTGCGCGCCGTCCACTCCAGGTCGTCGGACACAACCCACATTTGTTTGGCCATAAATGTGCTAGATCAGGGACTGAGACGCGATTGTACCATCGCGGTACACGTCTACGGGAAAATTTTTCTCTTGTTTCCATTGTCTGCCTCCGTCTCGGGTAATCTAATTTCGATGGTGTCTGTGATAAGATCGCCTGGCTGTCTGGAGGCATCCTATAAGCGGAACACGCCGCACATCTCGTCCCTTGGGCTTCTTGACTTCCCTGGTGCTTCCTCTACTACAAGACAGTCAGCAACAGAAACGCAGAATACGTCATCCCTCTGCCTTGCATAATTGTTCGGACTCGCCAAAGAAGCTGTCGTATGCACATTTTGTATGGCGGCCATAATGCCTAAGGACACAGATGGCGCGCTTGCTAATGCGGCACCGGCTACGCCACTGACGAACCAAGGCGGTGCCAGCGATTCGGACACTGGTAAAGCTCACCAGTTCAACGAGCAGACAAATTATGTCCCCAAGCGTACAATTATTACGGTTAGTGGCACATAGGAGGTATGCTGCTACAGCAATATACTGACGCCAGTAGATCTTCTTGGCTTGCTCCAGCGTCGACCTTCTCGCTTTGATGGACCAAACTACTTTAGCGGCCAGTTTGTACATTATTGGGAGCTCTCTCGGGTCAACAGATCAGGTGTCTTGGATTGCAAGTGGATATTTCATGTAAGTATCATGTTTACTGTCTTTGTCTGGAGACTGAGTCTGACAAATCAGAACGTCTACAATCGGACAGCTGGTGTACGGGAGACTTTCGGACATTTGGTCGCGAAAGGTCATTCTACTCATTGGACTCGCAGTGTTCTTTATCGGATCACTGGCATCTTCGCTGGCGCAATCTGTTCTTCAGCTCTCAATTTTCCGAGCTTTTACTGGTATCGGCGGTGGCGGGTTGATGACTGTCGCACAGCTCATAGTGAGCGACGTGGTGCCACTTCGGGAGCGTGGAAAGTACCAAGGAATTCTGGTAACTATGCCAATTATCGATTTTCTAGATTCCAGCTTTTCTAATAATGTTTTCACAAAAGGGCGCTGTTGTCGCAGTGGCAAATGGCATTGGGCCAGTAATTGGCGGTGCATTGGCCGGAATATCCAAGGAGTCATGGCGGTGGATCTTTCGCCTGAACCTGCCACTCACTCTTTTAACCACTGCCTGCGTCATCTTTTTTATGCCTTTGAAGAAAGTTCAGGGTGATTGGAAGATGTAAGAGAGTCTCCGCGACATGCACATGCAGCAAGGACTAACAAGAAGGCAGGAAGCTCAAGGCGGTCGACTTTGTCGGCATTATCATATCCTTTGCTGGAATGATTGCAGTTATCCTGGGACTAACCTGGGGAGGTAGCGACTATCCTTGGAATTCTGCCGCCGTAATCGCATCGCTGGCCGTCGGCGGTGCAACTTGCGTGGGCTTTGTTCTATGGCAGTGGAAAGGGCCGCAGTATCCACTGGTTCCGTGTCAGTCAGGCCCAACCGCCAAGTCATGCCATTGGTTGCTGATCGTTTTCCAGTGCACATTTTCAAGTCACGAATCGTCAACGGCGCCTGCATCACCATGGCGATTAACGGCTGGAACTTTGTCATGCAGGTTTACTACATACCGACCTTCTATCAGCTTGTCTACGGCTACTCTGCGACAAAGTCCGGTGCCATGCTTCTCCCCATTACTCTTGTGCAAACACTCAGTAGCACCATTTCTGGCCTGCTAGTTCACTGGATTGGTCGGTACCGCGAATGTATTCTTTTTGGATGGGTATGCTGGGCAGTTGGCCTAGGCTTGATGTCGACACTGGATGAAAGCACCGGCGTGGACAAACAAATTGGCTACGCCATTCTGATCGGTATTGGCGTTGGTAACACACTGCAACCGTATGAGATGTCAAACCCGATAATATGAGCTACACAACCACTAACGTCCGCGGTAGGGCACTCATTGCGACGCAAGCGGGTGTTGCACGGCGAGATATGGCTGTTGTCACGTCCTTTCGAAAGTACGTATCCCTAGAGCAGGTCCTCACGCAACTGTGGAGCGCTAACATTCCGACTACAGCTTCGTTCGCAATGTCGGCTCGACTCTAGGCCTTGCGGTTTGTGGTACTATTATGTGCGTATTATCCTCATACTACTCGCCCAGATTCTTTGCTAATTGTTTCCATCAGCAACAATATCCTCGCCGGGTCTATCCAGTCCTTGGACCTGGATGACAGCACATCGAAAACACTTCTCAGCAACCCTCAATCGTACCTGGACAGCGTATCGGAGGAGGAAAGACTCCGCGTGAGGAATATCCTCAATCCTGCATACAGACGAGGATTCAGAGTTATCTTCCTCGTCGGCGCGTCGCTTGCCGCGGCGGCCTTTGTGGTTGCATTCTTTCTCATGCCACAAGTTGAGCTAGCTAGACCCGATGACAAAATGTTACAAGAAGAAGGCCGCCGCGCGGCCGAGGAAAAAAAGTCAAAGACGAAAAAGCCAGAGGCATAGATAGAGTTAGAGGTGACACAGGCAACTAAGACGGGTGCGGATGCGAAAATGTACAAACACAGAAAAATGTTGGGAAGCAATGTAACAAAGTATAGTGTCCGAAAGCTAAAACGTTGGAATTGTTAGTGGCTGTTGATGTTGAAAGCCTAAGCCATTCGCTGTCCACGGCAAAACTAAACGACGAATATTAAAGTTGTTGATAAGGATGTCGTCTATCATTCTTTGTTCTTATGACGAATCTATTCTATTTTAAACTCCAGCGCCTGGACTTGTCGTACTGCTCTGGGAGTCTCTGAATACGCGTTGCGCATAAACGAGATCTTCCCAAGATGATAAATACCAAGCAGCCCAAGGCATATAACGGCTTACTGAACATGAAATGCAGTGCGGCTGATTAACGAAATGTATAGGGTGATCAAAAGTGTGTACTCGAGAGAAAAACTCAAGAAAGCTCATGAATACGCAGTATAAGCAAAGAAGATTAAAAAAGGACAAAACTCCGATTTCTTTTCAACCCATTCTAAATGCAGCACCCGGGACGTCCATCTACTGAGCAGGGAGACGTGCAGGCTTAGTACCGAGACCGTTCCTGTTACGGAAGAAGAGGATATTCTTGCCCTGGCCTTCAGCCTGGGCGCTGGGCTCAACCCACTGGCACATGCGCGCGCTTCGGTAGAGGGCACGAATGAAGCCAAAGAAGCCACCCTCGGTATCAGAGCGGTAGTGCTTGCCCATGACGGGGCGGATGGCGTCGGAAGCCTCGTCGGCGTTGTAGAAGGGGATGGAGCTCACGTAGTGGTGGAGTACGTGGGTTTCGACAATGCCATGCAAAAGGTGACGACCGATGAAGCCCATCTCGCGATCAATCGTGGCAGCGGCGCCGCGAACAAAGTTCCATTCCTCAGAGGTGTAATGGGGGAGGGTCGGGTCGGTGTGCTGGAGGAAGGTAATGGCGACTACAACATCAGGCTCTAGTCAGTATATATGCTAGCACGCCCAAAAGGGGGAGGGTTAGGAGAGAGAGGCGTGGACTTACCGAGCCAGTGGTTGACCCAGAGGTACGGGATGAAGTACCAGATGAGCATGTTGTACCAGCCAAAGTTGGTTCCGAGGAAGTAGAGAGCAGTGCCGGCGAGAATGAGGCCGATGTCGCTCAGGACAATGAACTTGGCATCCTTTGCCTCGTAGAGGGGGCTGCTGGGGTCGAAGTGGTTGACTCCACCGCCGAAGCCGTTCTTCTTGCCCTTGCCGCGGCCCTCACGCTGGCGCTCATGGTAGTCGTGGCCAGTGACATTGGTGAGAAGGTAGTTGGGCCAGCCAATGACCTGCTGGGCAATGAGCATGGTAAGGGTGAAAGCAGGGGTGTCCTCGGCGAGCTCGGCGAGCTCATGGACCATGCGGCCGAGACGAGTGGCCTGCTGCTCGCGAGTGCGAGGGACGAAGACCATGTCGCGCTCCATGTTGCCGGTTGCCTTGTGGTGCTTGCTGTGGGAGATTTGCCAGCTGAAGTAGGGGACCAGGAGGGCGGAGTGGAGGACCCAGCCAGTCACGTCGTTGATGAGGCGAGAGTCGGAAAAGGCACCGTGGCCACACTCGTGGGCAATGACCCAAAGGCCGGTGCCAAAGAGGCCCTGGAGGACGGTGTAGACGGCCCAGAGGGCGCCTCGGGCGAGGGTGCTGGGGATGTTCTCGGGGGTCACAAAGTTGTAGAAGATGGTGAAGGTGGTGGCGAGGTAGACCATGTCGCGGGCAATGTAGGCGTAGCCCTTGAGAGCAGAGCGCTCAAAGCAGTGCTTGGGGATGGCATCACGGATGTCCTTGATGGTGTAGTCGGGAGGCGTGAACTCGTTGCCGTAGGTGTCGATGAGCTTGCCGTAGGTGGGCTTGGCGGCGTTTACGTCGACCGAGGAGAGAGACGACAGCGAGGTGGAAGAGGCCGAGGGTCGAGGGGAGTCGACCGGCGAGACGGCGGCGGAGGATTCAGACGACTCGTTGACGGTGAAGTTGCGGCGCAGAGCCGGGTTGGCGACGGGGCTGGTGGCAGAGGTGGTGGCCATGGTGACAATGCCGTCGAATCGGGCCAAGTCGGTATGGGAGAGAGAAGATGAAGAGAGCGGTGCGGAGGAGAGGGAGGGGAGAGGCCGAGACTGAACTTCTCAGAGGAAGATCAAGACCAATTGGCTGCGCAGACAAGACAAGGGAAGTAGAGGTGAAGGAGGAGGAGAGGACAAGGTGAAGCAGTACGAGTAGCACGGGCAGAAAATGGATGGGCCTGTTTTAGTGTTATGGCTTGGCTCGGGTACAAGTAGGTGTGCGGCCGGGGGCAACAAGAAAAATCCTTTTTTTTTTTCTTTTAAAGCCCAGGTGGTGCCCCTCGATCGTCCCGAGTGTGGGGAGAACTTTTTTCTCTGTCCTGGCGGCGCTTTGGCGACTCAGATGGGTGCGTGGTGCTTGCTGGGCTGGCAGTGGCTGAAATGTACCTCTTTGCCTTCCTTGCGGTACCTGACACTAGAAACTTGTTGGGGTCCGGGTCCAGGGTCCGTGGGGTAGCTTTAGAAAAAGGAGGGCGGGTACGGAGTAGAGTTTGGCGGGAAGAGAGGTACTCGTCGCTAGGCAGGTACCTGCGAGGTGGCCAGCGGCAGGCGATGAGAGGGGTACCTAGGTATGCTTTGTGTGTGTGGTGCAGGTACAGTGTGGAGCACGAAAAAGGGGGTGTGGGTGTGTGAGAAGACACAGCCCAAACAGGCAACTAGTGAGAACAAGAAAAAAAAAAGAACACCACACCAAGAGGGGGGGGCTTGTACGTCGTAGACGAATAAAGAGCCCGGCAATGGCAAGCAAGCAAGGAAAATTAGGGGCAATTGCAATCTGCCAGCACAAGGGAAAGGGGGGGGAGACTCTGGTCCCGCAAGGTCAAACCGTCGTGTATTAACGTCGATGGGGTGAAGAAAGGCGCAGGAGGCGGGTTCCAAGTGGACCGAGTCAAGACGGAGGCGGCATCAGCGAGTTGTGCAACAAAACCCCTCCACGCTTTGCTCTGTGGGCGGTGACAGCTACTTGTAGTTTCAGTGCAGGCCAGCACAGCACGGTTTGAGTTGGACTAGTGCTACAAGTACGAGTACTGCGGCAGTGTCATTTCTCTAGGACAGTACGAGTACTCGTACAAGCTCTCCGCACTTTTCGTGTTAGTGGCTACGAGTAACTTGTTTAGTTGTAGTACGAGTACCTAGTGTGCTGAAGGAGCAACCTTCCACACCCACCGGCACCGCCCAGCGCCACACACTCTGGCGATTCTCGTAGGGAAAATTCGGGACGGACAAGGAGGGGCCAGCCATTCACACCACACACACCCATCATGCTACCGCGTACCTACGACTAGCGCATACTGAAATGCATTACCCGCCCACCCAAGCTGTCCCAACCTGTCTCTGCCAGCTATTAGCGAGGCCGCCTCCGCTTGGCACCGTCTTCTTACTCGTCGAGATTCTGTCCTGCAACGCATGTGAAATGCCAAACCACGGCCTAATCATCCTCTCTACCTGGCACTAAGCGATGGGACATAGTAGCATGCATATTATGTTCCAAGAGATGCAGCTTTATAGGTACACACTTGCCTCTTTGGAGGAGGAAACAGCGCATGTGCCATCTACGACTACGGGTACACCGTATCAATCCACCGTGTGTTATCAGATGTAGACTACTCATGTGGTAGTGAGCATCCCCGGAAAGGCTGCCGCCGAGGCACACCAGGCAGCGCCAGTGTGGCATGATTTGGCCCCGTAAACCAAGCTGCAGCGTTCTAGCCACTGGTCCGGTAGGTCATCCAGCCGGAAACAGCACCTCCAATCATCATCTCACGCTGCCAAAGGGACTCGGTCGCCGATGATCTCCTTACGCAGCAAGCCCCCGAGTGTAAAGAGGATAACATTTCCAGTCGGTGTCCCGTATTCGTACATGTACCCAATGGTAGAACAGCAGGCTGTCCACCAAACATGCAACAAGCACCAGTTGGCCGAAGCAAGACAGAGAGATCGCCAGTTGGCTCCCTGCAGTGTACAGAGCTACTGGCATCCGAAATCCTAGACAGCATAATCATGCCATTGCGCGCTCATCTGGGGCCACAATCCTTTGTAGGCCTACCGCAACACAGGGTAAAGATCAGAACCTGCCATCGTTGGCCTGCGACAGCATTGCGTTAAAGAATTGCGACGGTCTGTCTTCGAGTTCCATCGGCACTTACACGCAGGAAACGGGCACTACTCTAGCGCTGGGGCATGCCAGCCCATGGGGTAGTGGTCGACGTCGGACGGGGTACGCACTCCCCCCCTTGGTCCTGTGGCGGGCTCGCTGCAGGCGCGGAAGTACCGCCAGTACGGAGTACAGCTGGATGTACTATGGTACATGCGTAGTGCTTCCTCCCAATCTGCATGTGAAGCCGACAGTCTCTCTCCATACAGCTGGGGTTCAGGCGAAGCAGAAAGGACTCCCGTCCAGGCACAGCATAGCTCCCAAACTGACTACAAGTGCCCTCCCTTCCGGTCTCATCAATACATACGGAATATATATGGCGGCATTGGCCAGCATATCAATCTGCCCTTCTATATAATCAAATTGAAATACTCACACATCAAGCTGGATTAATCTCGGATATGACAATGGTGGACAGCTTGACGACGGGGACCATGCAGGTTGTGTAAGTGCTGAACGCACATGACACTCGGAGTGAGGCTGTGATCATCCTTGCCGAGGTACCTAACTGGTGCTGAGCTAGTGGCGAGGTACTTACTTGGTGCATCCTCCAGGTATTGCTCCCAGTACCGGAGCCACCAGCATTACGAGTAGGCATTGCTTAGTTCCATCTACTTTCAGCGCTGTGGTGATTGATAGCAGACCGTCACTCCTGTATTACAGCACAGCCAGCCACCGACTCACGCGGCTGAAGGTTAAACACATTGCCAGACCAGTGAGCACCGGCACACGTTACAAGCGGACACACGCTGATAGGCATTGCGGCGGTTGTACAGTATGAGCAACGAACAACCTCCGTTTGCAGCTTTCTTTTTCTGCCTCGTCTAAAAGTTTTTTGTTTTTTCTTTTTTTTTTCTTTTTTTTTTTTGCCTTTTTACACCACCGCGTCAGCGGCAGATCCTACCACTCGTACATCCGGTGGGCAAAGGAATGAAAACTTCGGGCCTGCCGTTATCCACCGTGGCGAACATGCCAGTCATGGCCTGCTTCGACGTCTTTGCCTGCACGGCATAATACGCAACAGCTATATGCAGCACTAATCGAATTATACGAAGCAAGTAAGAGTGGCATGTGTGTAACATCAAGGGACATGAATGGTGTCATTGCTTAATAGAGCAGACGCCATATGGTGCCATACGTACTCCGCCTAGTGACGCTCAGATACTGACAAAAGACAGGACACATTGTTCCAGCCATTGACAGACTGACTTGTACATCACATCCAAGGTACCCGAAGTACCTGCCGTAGAGCGCATCAAGGAGAATATTATCTGTTCGGCAGAGTGTCAATGTACTTGCTCAGATCCGTATGGGCTGTAGCGTCCTCAGTAGGCTTCCAGACAGGTACTTACCAGCGCAGGGCAAAGAGTACCGGTACTGGAAGCCAGGTCTTCACGGCGCCACGAGCGGTTTCTGTTGGGAAATTTGTTGAGTCCAGCAGGGCTTGGAGGGGTCCAGCCAAACCCAAAGCGACAAGACCTGAACGGAGTAATACCTGGCGGAGAGGAGAAAAAAAATTGGAGTGGGAAGGGTTTAGCGCCAAAGCATGTGTGCTTCTTCGTGTGTGGAACCTGAAAGGGTAAAGTGGCCGCTCACCCCTACACCCCCCACCTCCCCTGTCCGACTTGTTCGGGCGATGCTGCCGCGACATGGAGACTGGATGTGGAAGCTCTGAGAGCGTTTGGCAGATTGGTACTCCGTACTCCGTACAGAGTACTCGTGGGAACGCTGTGATTCCCCAACATGTAGTCGTATTATTCTAACAAGCATTTGCAATTAACTTGCCTGCTAATACTGTACTCGTACATTAGAGATTTTTATAGGCGAAATATTCGCTTTGTGGTGCCGCATCACCACCACAATTGCATTATCAACGTTGAATATAATGCAGGGGAACATGATATGTTGCGTCGTCGGCACGATTTTGTTACCAGTCCTCACGTCCTCGCAAGTACCAGAAACACCATATATAACAAATTCGTAGCGACGAGCCTCATGGCTCCAAGATACATACAGGGTTGGTGCAAGTTGGCCTTTGATGTCCACGCTGCGTGTAAAACATCGGAGCTTGAGACTCGTTTATATAATTCTGCTTTAACGAGCGACCCGGAACAACGTGACGATTCAAATATCCTCCCTCCTCAACTGTAAACCAATTTCTGACCCGCCATGAAACTTGCACCCCTCCGCGCTCCCAGTCAGCATCGTCCGCTTCGCCCAGCTCACGGCATCGTCGAGGTTTACCTCATGCTCAACCTGCAGCAAGTCTTCCTTACCCAGAATATGTTTGTCCACTGACCCCAGAAACACATCAACCACGTCCAACCAGCCTTTCGGCTTCACAAACAAGGGACCCATAAACTCGGCATCCGGCCGATAGTGGACAGCCACCGGGCTCCCGCAACGCCCGCAGAAGCTACGTGACAAATCCTCGCTGCAAGAGAAGGAATGGAAAAAGTGCAGCCACGTATTCGCCGAGCCAGGTACACCTGGTCGCAAGACGTCGACGGCAGGAATATAAGGCGGCCTGTCTTGGTCTGCTTCGGCAACGTCTTGCATCGAGGCGGGCAGCTCCATGATGCGACCCGTGACCGCGCGAGCATTTGCCTCGTCTTCACAACGCGGTATGGCAGAGACGGTCATCATATATCCCGGTTGCATTATGAATTGTGTAGTCATATTACCAGATGTCGCGCGACAGGAATCACAATGGCATGCCATTACCACGGGCAGACGCGGAGTCGTGGGATCGCTCAAGTCTGCGTCGGGTCCCAAGGTGAATACATGAGGTCGCTCCTCGAACGGGGGTACAGCAATGCGATATCTATCATATAGTCAGTTCTTACTGTTCTGATTCATCGAGTCTTCATACTGATGTACCTCAAGGCGCCGCAATGGCAGCCGCCAGTAATGATGAAAGCTTCGCTTGGAATAGGCATCGTATCTGATATGTCAAGCTATGGCTTCGCAAGACTCGTCGACACGGCGCCTTAAAGTTTACTATATATATTTGAATGGATCAAAGAGGCGCTAGAGTAATAACTTCGTCGTTCACGGCATGTTTGGTAACCATATCTTCAATTCACGTTGTTGGTGAGGCTGAGCGTGAAGTCATTGAAAGCCAAGAAATGCCAAGGAGAGCTGACAGTCATCGACATAACGCTGCCCAAATCTCTGGTTTTGGCGATTTCATCTACCTAATCGTCCATACATTAACATCAAACGTTATGCGTAATCGTAATCGTAATGGTCGCACCTAGCTCACCAAGGCGCGATCTTACCCTCTGTCGCAACCACCGACCTCAACCGTTCCACCATCATTCCTACCCAGTTGTTCACCTTTTCCTGGTCCAGATCCAACCAAATATTCTCTACCGCGTCCCTTAACGTCTTTTCTTCCCAATTCTCAAGCGGTTGTGGCAGCAACCATTGCTTACCGGTTGGCCAGATCGAATCCAATAGGTTCAAGTCTGGGCTCTCCGGACACCCAAACTGCCACCTTAGCCCCTTCGAATCCTTCCACTGCTGTACTGTATTGGATCTACTCGCACTGCCGTGCGCGTATACATCGGCGTCCTCTTCCAGTATAAAGTCTCCATGGTGTGCCGCCCGCCCCAGCCACCCTCGCACGGATTTATCAAGCACCTTGTCCTTGTAATCATTCATGGAAAGTATTCCCTGGCCATTTCCACTGACATCGTCATCGTAGAATACGAGCTCATTCTTGAAATCGTGGCCGGCTGCTGCCCAAACATGCACTCTCCTTACGTCTCGGATGGTCCCCGACTCGTGAGGCACCTTGCATTCAGCACATGTGCCTTCCCCAGGCCGTGGCAGCAACCTGACCATCCCATGCAATCCAAATCCAAAATGAAGCTCACCGCTAAACCTTACTTTACGCCACTCGGCAGCTTGAGGAAGCATTTCCAGCATCTTCCTTGCATGCTCCACCCTGCGCTCTCGACTCTTCTTTTGAACAGATGAGTTCCGGCATTGTAAGCACAGTCTGTAGCTGAGCGTTCCCATGGCTCTATGCAAAGTTCGCGGATTGCATGCGGCGTCGACGCCAGCTATGCGTGCTAGGCCAGCCCAGTTGAGGTTCATGTTGGCGTAGAGGTCGTCCCAGAGGATACGTTCCATCTTAAGTTGATCTCCCTGTGAGAGCTTGCTTGGACGTCCGCGCGTCTCTTCCCATTCTGGATCCTGACTCTTGGATGGAGTGATGGGTGATGGACTTAACGCCGCATATCCTTGAGAGCGTGATAGCTGGAAGTGGCGGAATATAGCAGACTTGTTGACCGGCAAGCCTTGTGATTCAAGGTACGAAATGGTACCTCGAACCATTGCCTTTTTAATAGCTTCACCATCTTTATTAGTCACCGGCATTTCTGGGAAGTCGGGAGACTGCCTAAGAAAAATGCCAGTCCGGTCTTGTCGGAGGTCCGTAGCTGTCTGGATGTTTTTGTCAACCCGAACGGTTATCCGCATTGACGTAACACGAATCATCACGTGCCAAAAATATTACGTGCAGTCCACAGACGGTCCTTGGGTATGTATAGTACGCCAAATACGATCCAAAGACGTTTTTGCTATCCAACGCAGCTAATTTATAAATAAATTTTAAAACAAGGCAAGTCGTAAAGTATATATGTGTATGTACATGCATGAAGAGAAGTACAGGTTCGACCAGACAGCTCTGTATGTCAGTCTGAGCAAGTCGTAGATGCGCCGCGGGCACGGGACCGATGCGCCTCCGCGTGTGTATTTTTTCCTTTCCAGAAATTCAAGGCTCCAGAGCAACGCCAATTAGATATTCAAAGTCCCCAATATACATGTTCCCTTTCTATACCGTGATTTGTAAAGACAAAACAGACCGAGGCGTTTGTCTGCTAGGCGGAGAAGCAGGTTGTCATACTTAGGCTTTACCAGCTTCCCGGACTGACTGGATAAACTTGTCTTCTGCGCCCAGCTCACCGACCGCCCGTGGAGCCGAGCTAGCCGTCGACGCCTTCGACATGATAGCCCAGACCTCATCGGGAGACTTGCTGCTAAGGAGATCCATCTCCCGGTTCATAAGCACCGCTACCGCGGCCCGAATTAGCAGTGCATCGCCTTCAAAAACATATACATCCCAAAGTCGCGCAGCCTCGTCGATTGCTAACAAGCTTGTGAAGAGACTTGTAAAGATGTCGTTGAGATAAAGGGCGGGGTCTAGGTCTGGGATGCCCTTTGTGAGATGGTCGTGAAGTCTGCTAGACTTGTGGCTCAATGTGTTGAGAACCAGGTTGTACGCCGAAGCCTGCGCGGATGCATCTGACGTGTGGAAAGATAACGGGAGGGGCCGATTAAGGACGTTAGCCAGGGCGATGAATGCTGTTTCCGCATCAGGTAGGTTCAGTAGCATAATAGCCGCAATTGTCTATATGGTGGTTAGTTTGCTCTTCAGGAGACGCGACGAACGCATCGCACTCACATTGCAGCCAGATACGTAGCCAGTGTCAACACGATACATGGCATATGCACACAATACATCTACCAGGGCCTGGTGCAGTGGAGCACCATTCTGAAAGATGCGCAAGTCTTTCCACGTATTATCCGAAGCATCCGTCCGAATATCTTCAAACCATTTAGACTTCGTAGTATCCTCGGCATCCGCACTGCCGTCTTTGACGCGCTGCTCGATGGCCCGGGCACGGCCGAGAGCGGCTTCAAATGAGGTAGGAGTTAGTCCTAGCTCATTGCCAATTGCTCTGGCCCATACGGTGCCACGGCTTCGGGGCGCAACACCGCGCCACCACAAGTCACGAGTCCGCCTCTCGCGAATGGCATCTTGCCATCGGGGAATAATGTCGTTTTCCCAGATTTGCATGAGACTGTCGGCGTTGCTATCTCTGTTTGTCGTCTTTGCTCGCCTGGCCGCCTCTCGTCTCTCGTCTGCACGTTGACTAGCAGCCATCATTTTCTGGTATTCTTTCACATGACGGCGCTCCTCAGCGGGGTCCTTGGGTGGCAGCCAGGACGGGCGCGTCCGACTGAGGACTGCTTCCTTCTCTTTAGATACAGGCAGAGGATCGACCATGATGTTTGTGCGGCGCAGCGGAGGAAGTTCCGGCGTGGAGGACTTTACTCGCTCCTTTCGGTCGTATGCGTAATCGTGTACGGTTTGGGTCGAGTTCCAGGTATTGGGCCTGGCAGCGCCGGATGGGCGGCGAGCTTGCTGCTCGTCGACCTCGTCATAGTGCTCCTCAAGCTTCTCCGTCAGTGCCCTAGCCTCCGCACTTAGGTCGGCGTGAGCTGCGTTCCAGCTATGCGCACGAGCCTTGAGCGGGCTAGGGGGCGGTCGATCGGCATGGGAGAGATCCGACCTCCAGGATGGAGAGCGTAGTGAGCCTTGAGCTTGAGCAACAGCAGGTGTACCATTGCCAACACTGCGTACGCGTTCTTTTGGGCCCCGGTCTGGAGAAGTAGAGGTTGATGGTGCACGGCTCGGCGGGCGTTCGTGGGCAGGCCGCGGGGAGAGCGGGACATTGTCGAGAACAAGCCCGTCTGGGATACTGTCGTCGGCCTCATGCTCATCGCACTCGCGCTCTAGCTCGGTAATAGATTTGCGGTCACGATCTTGCCAGCTACCTCTGCGGGGACGAGGGCGCGATTGGTGTCCGGAGTGTCCATGGTTGCTGTGGTGGCTGTGAGGGCCCTGATAGGCCGGGTGAGTTGGGTCTTGCGTGTTGATAGAGATACCCGGGCTAACGCTACGATTTCGACGGGCCAGGGGTAGTGATGTGGTCGAATGGCCCTTCCGCAGCGTGATTGGACGGGGGTCGGTCAAGCCGGCGATGCTAGTGCTCCTAGGATTGGTGGCGTAGAGGCTGTTTCGAAGGTTGGGAAATGAGCGGCGTGGGATCGGGGTTGGACGTTTTCCGGCGCCTGCTAGGGTTCGGCCGGTGGGCGCAGGAGCAGGAGAGCTCGCCGGGGAAAGGGCGGGCGATCTCGCGAGCGACCTCGCAGAGCGGGAGGCAGCGCGCGCCGTGGCCGTCGAGTTTTGGTTCGCGGCCTTTGGTGTTGATCGGTCGTCGTCGAGCCCAATGTCCTCGAAGTGGCCAATGTCGGCTAGCACGCTGCCATCATCACTGTGTTGCGAGTGGAAGGAGGACGCCGCAGAGCCTTTGGAAGTCGCCATGCCTGGTGGAGTGCCAGGGCTATGCAGCATAGTGCCGGCAGTTTGTACGGAGCTCATCGCCACATGACCGGGCTAGAGGAAAGCCGTCTATTAATGTGTTGTTATGGTCGTATAATTTGTTGTGACTGTGTGCGCCGGATGCGTGCCAAAGGTCTGCTCGAGCTCCGCAGTATTCAAAACGATGAAGACGATAAATGGAGCGTAGCAGCCCGGGGGATGGTGTTTTGGTCAATTGTCGAGTTGGTGTAATTGATTCGATAGCTGCGTCGGAATAGCCAAACTAGACCTGATGTCTGGGCGCGCAATCGGATGCCGTCGAGGTCGATGACGATATCTCACAGAGTGTATATACGTGGCACTGGAGCAACACGCGCGTATTCGGGGTTACCGTCCGGGTAATTGCTCTGTATGACGGGCGGTGTAGTCGTTAATAATAGTCGCCGGCGAGAACGCTGGAGAAGGGGAGCGCGACGAGGACGGGTCGACGAAGGAATGGGAGTCGATTCCCTGTGGTGCTAAGGAAAGGCACCAGTTTCAGACAACGCTGAAAGAGACACGAGTAGTCGATAGAAATGGAGGGAGATGGAAAAAAACGAGTGTCGCTCTGATACAAGACAAAGGAGAGCCCAGGTGGGCAAAAGACGGCTCGCGTAGGGAAGCTCGGCGAACGCAAGCACACTAGATGGTGAGAAGGGAAAAAAAGAAACGAAAATTATCCATGACGGGGCGGGTGGCTCTCGTGGCAGAAGCGAGGCTCTCCGTGGTGTGCACTACCTTACCTATTTCGTCGGGAGGGTGCCAGCCTGCCGCTGGTAGGTACTCGGCGGCCATTGTTAAGTAGGACACCGTACGAGTACTCGTTTGGTGCGGCATGGCCGTCCAGGCGTCGCGCAATGGCATGACAGGGAGGTGGGGCAAGCAGCAAGGGGTAGAAGGACGGGAGCGATACACCCCCAGACGAGTAATATCTACCATCGTACGTACAGTACAGTAGTACAGTAATTCGGTAGGTAGCCAGGAATAGGACCCCTAAGGGCGCGTCAAACGACGAGAAGAGGTTATCAACATGCTCTCTGCTAAACGCTCCAAGTGTACGCTGTGCCACGCTACTTACGCCGATTGCACTCACTAAACGTAACTCCCACTTCGGTCTTGCTGGTGCCTCTGAACCTCACGCTCCTACGAAGAGAGAAAATGCGCAAGCGCGTCTTCGGCCGAACAAAGGTCCATTGTTCTCGTAGCCTGGGAGTGTATAGAAGTACTCCATGCATTGTATTCACATGGCAGCATGGAATTGATACACAAGGTAGTACAAGAGCCCGTTCTCTACGAGCGATGCATGTGTGGATAGGTGACCCAGCTGCCAATCTGCCAATGCTCCATCTGCCCATTTCCCATGCTATTAATAAGCTCGATCCAGGAGGATCGGCAGACAGACGACTTGGGAGCAGTCGCTGCATCGGTGCAATTCCAATGCTGCCTACGGGTACTATCACAGAGTAAATTTTAACACGTAGGATATCTTCCTGTATCTCGTGTCCGGTAGCTGCATGTGCCAACACTCGAGTACATCGATAAAAGCAAACCGCTTGTTTGTCCAACGGTCGCAGTTCCATATACCTCCAAAGCGGCGTCGCTCTTCATTGTAGAGCGTGTTATGGTCCAGGACATTCCTCGCAATTGGAGATGGATCATACGGCGGCAAGCAATGCGTCGGTGAAATTTGGCCTAGTTTCTGGGCTGTGGAGTGCCATAATTATAGTAATTACTTCGTCATACCAGTGGCACAACGGCCCGGGGATAGCATGTTGTGAACGATACGCCACGGCCAACGGCAGTCTGGACAAAGTAGGTGTTTAGAAGAAGAAAAAGATTGCAATTTAAATTCACTGTAATCTCCGGACGGCCCTAGACTGAGTTTCTTTTTTTTGGGGGGGTTTTTTTTTTTTTTTGCCTCCTCCCTCTCTCTGTTCTGTATACAGTCCGCTGCTGCCACAATGAATATCCGCTCCAGTACGCAGTATTTCCCCATGATGAGGTGAGACACTGGCCACACGACACCCAGACGCGTCCCGCGGGGCTAGCATGTCCCAGCACCATGTTCGCGCACACAACCGGCCTATTCTCATACTTATCTCCGGCGAGGTCTACGTACGAGATCCTGCATGCACTGTGTAATATGGAACATTTCACTCCGAGAGGTAACGAATTGGTTGTAGTACGGCCGGTGTCAGCAAGCCACGTAAGGTTGTTCAATATCCTTTTTTAATTCTATGGTATCATTACAGATGCTAGTGACCATCGGCCCCCGTCTAGTCAGTATATACCAACCACGTCTCTAATTTTCACTTGCTTCTCTTCTTCGCGTCCGTCCATCCATCCCTTACTTCTTCTCGTCTCACTGTTGCCATTACTGTTCGCGTCGGCGAGGAGCTGCCCGAATAATGTCGTCAACCCTGAGTAGCACCTAAGAAGGTCAAAAACGTTAGCCAATTCGGTCCATACAAAGTTAACCACCCGCTACAGAAGCGACCGCGGGTGGAAATATGGCAAATTAAACGGGAGAAACATACCTCGGCTGCCTCGCTGGCCGACGAGACAACGGCTCTCTTCAGCTTGTAGCTCTCTACAACTCCCATATCACGCATATCCGTCACATCGCCACCGGGAGTCGACAGGTCCAAGCCATACGTAGTCAGGCCATTGTAAATGTTTGTGCGAAGGCGTGACACGAGGTCTCCAGAGTCGAGGCCTGCGTTGTCCGCTAGAATAGTAGGCAGCTGTCGAAGCGCAATGGCGAAGCTCGTCACGGCCATCTGCCTCTTGCCCTCGACGCGAGTGGCCGCGCCTTCAACGGCCTTGGCCATGACCATCTCGGCGCACCCACCTCCCAGTGTTGTCCTGGGCTCCTTGACTGTCTGTGAAAGTACAGCCAGTGCGTCGTGCAGACTACGCTCCGCCTCGTCAAGAAGCTGCTCGGTTGCGCCGCGGAGCACAATAGTGCACGCCTCGCCTGCTGACACGCCAGAGAACTTGATAAGTGTGTCCTCGCCAATGATAACCTCCTCAATCAGGTCACACTGGCCAAGCTTCACCTGGTCAGGGTGGTCGAATGTTGATGTGATTTCACCACCAGTAACGAGAGCCAGGCGCTCAATGCCATCGAAATCGGCGTGCTCAATCGACATAATGCCAGCATCTGTGAAGAGCTGCTCGGGCCAGTTATAAATCAACTGGCGGTTAATGAAGCAGTTGATGCCGTGTGCCTTGATCTTGTCCACCTTGGCCTTCATCTTATCCTTTTCGGCTTTTTCCAAGTCTGCCAGCTTGCTTGTGGAGCCGACCTTGACGCGCGCACCAAAAATCTTGACCTTGTCCGTATCCATAGAGGTATTCGCAACGAGGATCTTGGCCTTTTCGAGGCGTTTCGGTTGGTTGACACCAATCTTCTTGTCCAGGATAAAGCCCTCGTCGAGATAAGAGTCGCTCAGTTTTCCACCGGCCTTCTTGATGATTTGGATATGGCTCAGGTCGGACGAATTCTTTAGTCGGAGGACGGCATCGCAGGCAAGTTGAGCAAAGTGGTCACGGTCCTGCGCAAGCACCTTGGAGCTGAGCGTCGTCTTGGCAATCGAAACGAGGTCCTTCCTGAAGGCATCAGGGTTCTTGCTGTGGTCCACAGCAGAAGCTTCAAGGGCCTTGAGCGCAGCCTGGCTGGCTATTCTGTACCCTTCGATGATCGTCTGCGGGTGAATCTTCTTATCAACCAGCTTCTCAGCTTCACGGAGCAGTTCGGCGGCTAAAACGGCAACAGAGGTGGTGCCGTCACCAACTTCATCGTCTTGGACCTTGGAAATGTTGACTAGAACCTTTGCGGCGGCGTTGTCGAGAGCAATAGACTTCAGAATCGTAGCACCGTCGTTTGTCACCATGATTTCGCCGGTCGAGCTAGGCACCTGTCAGTGATGGTCTTTAGTGTACCGATTGTATCTGCCGGGTACGTACGCAGACTGAAGAATCTTGTCCATTCCCTTGGGACCTAGCGTGCTCTTGACAAGGTCGCCAACGGCGATTGCGCCAACAAAGGCGGCAAGACGAGCATTCTCACCCTTCTCCTCTGTGGTACCCTCCTCGAAAATCTGCGTTGGCTGAAAAGACTACAATGAGAGAAAGCAGGCAACATGTTAGCAAGGATTTTGGGCAAATCATCCTCCAGAGATTGCTTGCAACATACCATGGCGGGCAAATGTTGTCGACGTTGAAGGCCGGGTGGTGCCTTTGCAAATTGTCGATGCTGATGTGGTTCCTCACAAAGCGGTCCGGTGCCCCTCGAAAGCACACTGTAGCTACAAGCCCAAACGCAGCCTTTTTTTCTGGAGCTCCCTTGGAAGCACTCAGAAGACCCCCTAGGCCGCCCACTGCAAAAACAGGCACAGACACCCCCACCAAGGCACCAGCAGGAGAAGCGGCCAGCTGCTCGCAGCACGTGATTTGCCCCTCGTCAACCACGGCGAAGGAAGATCGCTTCTCCGCCGCACACTTTGTGCAAAGTGCAGGAACCACCAAATTAAGCACGGAGAGGGCATCACACGGGCAAAAACGCAAAAAAACTTCCCCACGTCCTGAGGCCACTCTTTGCGCCGCACGCACCCAAGATCGTTGCTCGGACAAGACGACAAGCACCGCTCCTGTGTGCCGTTTCTCTGCGCTTGCAACGTCTTCGCCTTTTCCCCTGCGCCGACGACGTATCTACAATTTTGATTTCCGTCTATAATTTTTTTATTTAAGCAGCAAAAGCGGGGCAACCTGTCTTTCACCCCTCGCCGACACCAAACGACGGCAGGGAACATCGAAACGCGACGCGAACGCAATCATGGCGCCTTCTTTCGATCACCTGCGCGAGGCAGACCTCGATGATGAGGAGTTCAACGAAGATGAGGTTGACTTCTCCGATCTCCGCGAACGATTTGAGGTCCAGCTGGAAAAGGGCTACGACACCTTCGTCGTGATTGATGGCCTCCCTGAGGTCAACGAGGAACAGAAGCCTAAGCTGGTAAAGTTCTTGCTCAAGAAGTTGAACACCGTTGGCAGGGCGAGAGAGGAGTCTATTCACATGCCCATGGGCGATGACGGCAAGTCTCTTCGGTTAGTATTCTCCGCATGCCAAACCTCCCATCTGTTGTATAGTTGCTGACATCGGTCCTCTTGGTTAGATTCGCCTTTGTCGAGTATTCATCTGCCGCCGAAGCTGCCGCCGCTACTCGCCAGCTAGATATGGTCCCCCTCGATAAGAAGCACACACTCCGCGTCAACAAAATTAGCGACATCGAGCGATATGGCGCCGAGGGTCGTATCAAGGAAGAGTACACTGCCCCGGAGATCCCGCCTTTCGAGAAGCGAGAGCACCTCAAGTGGTGGCTCAAGGACCCGTCGGGCCGTGGCAGAGATCAGTTCGTCATGTACCGTGGCGACAATGTGGGTGTATTTTGGAATAACGAAAAGGATCAGCCTGAAAATGTCGTCGAGCGCCAACACTGGACCGAGACTTTCCTTCAATGGTCTCCCAAGGGCTCTTACCTCACCTCTATCCACGCTCGTGGCGTTCAGCTTTGGGGCGGCTCATCTTGGTCCAAAATGGGCCGTTTTCCCCATCCCTTTGTCAACCTGGTAGCCTTCTCCCCCAACGAAAAGTACCTAGTGACCTGGTCTAACCGACCCATCTCGGTGCCTGAGGAAGGTGAGGGCACTCTGACTGTCGATGATGAGGGCAAGAACTATGTCATTTGGGATATCGAGTCCGAGACTCCCCTGCGATCTTTTGCCAACCTGGAGCCCCCCAAGGCTGAGGATGGCAAGCCTCCCCCTAAGCTGCAGTGGCCTGCATTCAAGTGGTCTGCTGACGACAAGTACGTCGCTCGACTCATCCCCGGCCAGTCCATTTCCGTCTACGAGCTGCCCCGCATGAACTTGCTCGACAAGACCAGCATCAAGATTGACGGTGTTGTCGACTTTGACTGGGCCCCCGCAACCGTCCAGCGTGATGGCGTCAAGACTTATGAGCAGCTGTTTTGCTACTGGACCCCCGAAATTGGCAGCAACCCTGCCAAGGTTGGTCTGATGAGCGTCCCCAGCAAGGAGATTGTTCGTACGCTCAACCTGTTCAGTGTCAGCGATGCCAAGCTTCACTGGCAGTCGGAAGGCACCTATATGTGTGTCAAGGTCGACCGACACTCAAAATCCAAGAAGTCGCAGGCTACGACGCTGGAGATTTTCCGTGTTAAGGAGAAGGGTGTTCCCGTCGAGGTTGTCGACACCATCAAGGACACCGTCATCAACTTCGCTTGGGAGCCCAAGGGCGACCGATTTGCCATTATCACCACCACAGAGCCGGTGGGTGCCACCGCTGTCCCTCCCAAGACCTCTGTGTCTTTCTTTTGCCCCGAAAAGGCCAAGGGACCAATTGCTGGTAACTTCAAGCACCTGCGCACATTGGAGAAGAAGAACAGCAACGCAATCTACTGGTCTCCCAAGGGCCGTTTTGTCATGATTGGCGCCATCGGCAACCAGCAAAGCTCAGACCTCGACTTCTTTGACCTCGACTTTGAAGGAGAGAAGCCCGAGTCCGACAAGGACTTGACGGCCAACCTGCAGCTGATGAACAGTGCTGACCACTACGGAGTTACCGATGTCGAGTGGGACCCTTCTGGCCGTTTCGTCACTACATGGGCATCTGCATGGAAGCACAAGGTACGCATTTGATTCACCACTGACAGCCAAGATGTAAAATGCGCTAACACTTTTTTGCAGATGGAGAACGGATATCACATCTACGATTTCAAGGGCGAAGTTCTTAGGGAAGAGCCCATCGATGGATTCAAGCAATTCCAATGGCGACCGCGCCCTCCCACTCTGCTCAGCAAGGACGAGCAGAAGCAGGTTCGCAAGAACCTACGCGAATACAGCCGTGTCTTTGAGCAAGAGGACGCGGACCGCGGTGCCTCGGCCGACTTGGCCGTTGTGGAGGCTCGCCGTCGCATGCTGGAGGAGTGGTACATCTGGCGCGAGGATGTCGAGTCGGAGCTCATGGAGGAGAGAGAGGTTCTGGGTCTGCCGGCCGACCCGCACGCCGCTCTGCTGGAAGCCAAGAACAAGTCGATGTTGGCCGAAGACGCCGAGGAGGAGCGTGTCATCGAGGAGATTGTGGAGGAAGTACTGGAGGAAAGCGAGGAGATTATTGATTAGAGAATCTTTGCGATGGGCACGACCATGCATATACACAGGAGTGACATTTTCTTGTATGGGTAGAGAAAAGATATTCGGATTATGCGAGGGCTCAATAATGACATTTTCAAACAGAGGTTCTACAACGTAAGTTGGCGAGTGAGGTCGAAAAGGAGGGGTGAAATGGCCGGACATCCTCGCCCACAGTACATTTGCTAAAATGGTCCACGCCGTGTCTCGGATGTCAGTTCTCCGCGCGCAATGAACAACAGTCAGATAAAGGTCGGAGACAAAGTCTGTATAATGCAGCCCTAGTAAACCGTTTTCGCAATGTAGTGCGCCACTTGTATCAGTTTGCGCATGATAGTGCCGGTTTTGGCGAGTGGCAGGTACGTAGCTCGATTCGAGGATATCTGGCTTTACTGGGCTGGGCAGGAAAACAAAGTACGAGTACATATGCCTAACGCAGCCAGTATGTTTTGTACATTGCTCTCTGCTAGTAAGACGTTTGGGGACGGCTGGATACTAGGTAAGATGGCTACGACTAGGAGCCCGCTTCAGAGGCATGAACACTACCACACAAGCAACGGTTTGGACGGGGCTTGAGAGGGGCGCCAGGATCCGAATTTCAGCCTGTGGACACTCCTACGAGCTGTTTGTGTGCCCGCGCATCGTACGGATGATGTGGGGTCGTGGCTTGCCGTTGCACGCACACCTTCCATCAGGTACCATCCCGAAATACGGAGTACATGCGAGCCCACTGCTGCTGGGCACCACAAGCAGGTACCCTGTGCCGTTTCGGCGCGGATACCTATAGAACGAGTTGGCAGCATCCTCATACAAGCGAGGCCCAGGCGATAAAACACAGGGCTCTACGGGAGAGAGAAAGTTGGAAGTGTGACAAGGTAGGGCGGCGAAGGGGGAAAAAAATTTAATGTGCTAGCTTTTAGTCGGTAGTATTAGTGCTGTCGTGGCATGGCCGCTAAAAGTCGCTCTGGCGGGAGAAGGGGGCGGGAGGGCAAGGCTGCCGCGACACTTGGTACTACCTACTGTGTACATGGTAGCACCATCGAAGCCCACCGAAAGTGGCTGGATTCGTGGGTACCCTCTTGATATTTGTGGTGCGGCCCGCCTCCGCTCCTGTCCTCTCCTCTCTCCTCCCGTCTCTGCCTCAAAGTCATCACCTAGCTATGTCGCTCTCAAACTCTTGACGTTGAGCCGCGACCAACCACGCCGAAATATTGCATCATCGCATTTGTTATTTTGATTTCCTACAGCGCCTGGCATTTTTATCTGGCTTCACAGCCTTTGCTGCCGATTACCTGGCGGGCCTGCTCTGGCCATCAACCTGCAGCCTCTTGACAACTGGGGCATGGCCCTGGCTTCATTCCCACCGCGCCCGTTGCCGCCGCCTCGCCAACCTGCAACTCGCCAGGACGGTGCTCATGAGAGCTCCTGTCCGCGATCTTCATTCTCCGTCTTGCCAAATTTTGCGACATGATGCGGCGCCGTCCCGGCGATGGGCGGCTGCCTGCCCAGCAAAATAGGCTCTTCTTAGCTTTTGCTATCATCCTCCTCCCCTGGCTCCAGCTTGCGGACGCTCAGCAGCACCATCCGCGTAATCCGCCAGCACAGCCAGCGATTCGGTCCGGCTCGCCGCACGCGAACCATGATGACAAGAACGACAAGCCCTCGTCGGACACGATTGTCCGCTGGGCCTCGGCTTCGGCTTCGACCCCAATCGACACCGTGACCAGCAACGCCCGCGAAACTCCCACGTCGTCTCGACGCTCGTCATCGAATCGAAATGCCGAAAACCGCCAACACTGGCACCAACACGATAAACGCAACAACATCCTCATCCCCGACGATGAGAGCGCCATTGCTACTTTGGCTCCGGAACAGTCCGTCAGAGCACCAAATCCGTCCATGCATCATCGGCCCCGCAGTCTTCCGGCCACGGGGTTGACCTCGCCGCAGATTGCGCGGAGCCTGGCGGACTGGGAAGTAGAAGACTTTGTTCTCCTGGCGACCGTCGATGGAGACCTGTATGCCAGCGACCGAAAAACGGGCAAGGAACGCTGGCATTTGGAGGTCGATCAGCCCATGGTCGACACCAAACACTACCGCGTCAACAACTCTGTTCTCGACGAGGACTACAATCCCGTTGACCATTACATTTGGGCTGTCGAGCCGAATAGCGACGGTCGGCTCTATATTTGGCGGCCAGAGATTGACTCTGGGCTCGTCCAGACGGACTTTACCATTAAACAACTCGTCGAAAACTTCTCACCCTACGATGACACTGACCATCCCATTGTCTACACCGGCGACAAAAAGACAACCTTGGTTACTCTCGACGCAATGACTGGCCGTGTTCTCAAGTGGTTTGGATCCACGGGCTCACATGTCAATCAGGAGGATAGTTGCTTTCAGCCCAACGCCTTCAGCGATAAGGATATGGAAGAATGCAGAACAACTGGAACCATTACTCTGGGAAGAACGGAATACACCGTTGCTGTTCATCGGCGCTCTGGTCAACCCATTGCCACTCTGAAATACTCGGAATGGGGCCCAAACACGTTCGATAGCGACCTCTACCAACACTACCATGCCTCTCTCGATAGTCGCTACATTACAAGCCAGCACGACGGAAAAGTTTATGCCTTCGACCAATCTCGCGCTGATAAACGAGCGCCCCTGTTTTCTCACAAGTTTGCGGCTCCCGTTGCCCGCGTATTCGACGTCTGCCGCCCTTGGGATGCTGTAGCGGAGAGCAACCCGCAGCTCATTGTCCTCCCGCAGCCAGCTATGCCCTCTCATGACAAACAGACGGACCAGATGCGGAGAAACAGCATTTTTCTCAACCAAACTGAAGGAGGCAGCTGGTATGCCATGTCGGGCAGTGCATATCCCCTCATCATTGATGCGCCGCTGGCCCCAATCGCAAACCCTAACTGGCTGGACATCCCGGTGTCCCTGGAGTCCGTTGACCAAGAACGCATCGAAAAGGCCCTTGTTGGCACACATTTCCTGGAATCGCTCCGTCATGGCAGTAAACAGCTGCCTAGCCTGCCGGCTGGCGTCCGCCCTGAGGTAATTGATGACCCTGCCGACCACTTGAACCAGCGAAGTTTGGACGAGCCACAGGCAGAAGAAACGTGTCCACCGGATATTATTCAAAAGGTAAAGGCATTACCGCAAAGCGCGGCTAAAAGTGTCGTTGACTTTGTCAGCAACCCTATCCTTATCATCCTATTCTTCTCTGCGCTTGTCTACAACCAGAAAAAGCTGCGCCGGTCTTACCACAAGCTACGATTGCGAGGATTCCAAAAGGGATTTGTAGACGAGGTCTACAACTACGTGTTCCCGGACGAAATGGACGAGAAGGAGGCTGAAGAGCAAGACGAGGTTGCCGACAAAGCAACTGACATGCCTTCGGAGAGCACTTCAGAGAGCAAGAAACAGGATGCATCTCTGGAGGGTGACGACTCCCCCGAAGCGAAAGTGCCAGTAGAGCGCGAATCGTCGCCTGATTCCAAGGCAGAAGACGAGAAGCAGACGAAAGATCAATCGTCCAATGCCGGCGATGCCAATGATCAGCCCCGCGACAGCCCTGACACTATCGTTCCCGAGAAGAAAAAGAAGAAGGCTCATCGTGGAACCCGTGGAGGCAAGAATCGTAAGAAGCAAACCCGCGATACATCGCAGACACGCCAGGATGAGCAAGCAACAGACGCTATTGACCAGGTTGTCAAATCAACTATGGAACATCCCGGTCCTGACCAGGCGCTGCAACCAAACGTTGTAACAGTTGGCAATGATATGCAAGCCGTCACCGGGCCCATTATTCGAATGGGTAACATCGAAGTCAACACCGAAATCCAACTTGGTACGGGCAGCAATGGCACTCTTGTGTTTGCAGGGTGGTTTGATGGACGCGAGGTTGCTGTCAAGCGCATGTTAATTCAGTTTTATGACATTGCATCTCAAGAAACAAGATTGCTGAGAGAAAGCGATGATCATCCCAATGGTATGGATGGCACAACCCTAAGATCTGATGTATTGTTACTAATTTTACACCTCTAGTTATCCGATACTACTCTCAGCAAATGCAAGACGGTTTCTTGTACATTGCGCTAGAGAGATGTGCCGCCTCGCTGGCTGACGTGGTCGAGAAACCACATGTATACCGCGATCTGGCCACAGCCGGACAAACAGATTTACCTAGTGTTCTCTACCAGATCACTAACGGCATTAGCCATCTACATAACCTTCGCATTGTCCACCGAGATCTGAAGCCGCAAAACATTCTGGTCAACATGGACAAGAATGGTAACCCACGGCTCTTAGTTTCCGATTTTGGCCTTTGCAAGAAGCTAGAGGGCGGGCAGTCGTCCTTTGGTGCCACCACTGGTAGGGCAGCGGGAACGTCTGGGTGGCGTGCTCCAGAGCTGTTACTGGATGATGACGCGCGGGACATATCCATGGTCGACGCCAGCACACATAGCGGATCTGGCTCGGTCCTTGCGAATGACAATTTGCTGCCTGGCAGCCGACGAGCTACGCGAGCTATTGATATCTTCTCTCTAGGATTGGTATTCTTTTACGTGTTGACCAACGGATCTCACCCATTCGATTGTGGTGATAGATACATGAGAGAGGTCAATATTCGCAAAGGCAGCTACAACCTGCGTCATCTTGATGCGCTCGGCGACTACGCCTACGAAGCAAAGGACCTCATTGCCTCCATGTTGGATGCGGATCCTAAGAGGCGTCCGCAGGCCAGAGAGGTCATGTCGCACCCATTCTTCTGGTCCGCGAAGAAGCGCCTCACCTTTTTATGCGACGTATCTGATCATTTCGAAAAGGAGCCAAGGGATCCTCCGTCACCGGCACTGCAAGAGCTTGAGCGCCACGCACTAGAAGTCACCAAGGGTGACTTTTTGAAGGCGTTACCGCGCGAGTTCATTGATTCTCTCGGCAAGCAACGAAAATACACAGGTTCGCGCTTGCTAGACTTGCTACGCGCGCTCCGAAACAAGCGCAACCACTACGAGGACATGACGGAATCTCTGCAGCGAACAGTAGGGCCCTTGCCAGAAGGCTACCTGAGCTTTTGGACGACGAGGTTCCCTATGCTACTTCTGGTGTGCTGGAACGTCGTGTATAATGTCCGATGGGAGGAAACTGATCGATTCCGGGACTATTACGAGCCAGCCGGGCTGTGACAGATTGATTAGCGCATGTAAAGAGCGAACATGGTGGAAGGTTGTTCTCACGTAATATTGCATATAGTAATTGAGCGTTTTGTTTTAATTTTCCTCGGACTACATTTTCTGTTTTGCTGCGCCGTAATGGCAAGTGGAATACTCCGTAGAAAGGTATTTAAAAGTGGCATCTAGCGGCGTGCTTACCCTACACACGTCGCCCTAATGCTTTCCACTTTTCCCAAGGTCCAAAATGGGCACCGTATTAGTTTATTAGGAATATAAGCTTTAAAGGGTTTCCGCTCCTAACATCTAATAAATTCGTTTGGCTTGCTGCGTTACGCGTTAAGGTGGAAAGTTGTGAATATTCCGGGAAACAGTGTTTGAGACGGTGATGCTGTCAATTGAACATTCATGGAAAGCCTAAGTACGCTGGGTACAAGCAGCCAAGGCAAATCTAGTATAAAATAAAATACAATCAATGCCATTCAAATCCAAAACCAAGTTGAATGGGCTCGTAAAAGTAATTACACAATAGAACACATCATGATTCAATTTGGCCGAATCTGCAAATCCCGAGCCCGTCCCGGCACCCGGAACCGGAGGTGGGCCCCACGCCGCCATCGGGACTGGGCGCGGGGCCATGGCGTGTCGCTGAATCATGGGACAGCAATTTCCGTTGACGATGGAGGGCGCTAGGTGGCCGCCATCGGGAGTCAGAGAAGGCGCGCGGAGCCGCAGTGGTCTACATAAAACGACTGTCCCACAATGGCTGACATTGTATCTTGCAAACTGCCGCGTGCGATCTTGTCCTTCGTTTTGAGAGAGCAGTGCGTAAGCAGCCGCTCAAGGACAACAGTCAGCCCATCGTCTTAGTGAACCAACATGGCGTCGCAGGCGGTATTCGCCATAGCAGCATTGCTGCTCTTGGCCCTGTATAAACTCGTACGGTTCCTCCACACCCCGTCCCATGATGCGCCAGCTAACGTTTATAAACCCTTGCAGTTTCTTCAACCAAAGAGCGGGCCTCGCGAAGCAGTGAAACCCGACGAGAAGGAGAAGGCCTCGGCGCCAGCGTCTCTGACCATAGAGCCTGACACAGAATTTGTTCTGGAAAAGGCCGAGCCGCGTAAACTGCGACCCTTTAAGCCCGTATACCACATCACCATGGGTACTTATCTCTCAGTCCCGAACAATGGCTCTTCCACTAACAAACCCCTAGGCGTGCAAGCAGACACACCTTCAGAGCTGATCACTATCGACCGGGACTACCCGTCTCGCATTCTCAAGCGTCGAAGCCTCATCGAAACCCAAGGCAGTACCGTCCACGGCTGCACGCCGCATGGCACAGAGGCCGTCCATGAACTATACACGTACCTCACTACAACTTATCTTCCGCAGCGCTTCCCGACGGCGTTTCATCTCTCCGACGACAAGTCCACGCTGAGAAACGATATCCTTGATACATCCATATCGACAACCCCTCCCTCAGATGGCACAGAAGCAATTCGTATGCTGGGCCAAACCGTCGAGGAAGACCTCTTCCTCCTGCGCGAGACGCCAGAGGGCCACGAGTCAACAGCCTTCATGTGCTGCTTCCCATCGGGCTTTGATCCATCCACCAAACTTGGCAAACTGCTCAAGGAGATACACAAGCCTGTACCATCCTATGAAAAGATCGGACCAAGCATGGAGCGATTCTTCGCCAAGCTGCAAGTCGGCAAGCCTGTAAAGCGCACAAACGTACGTATCTCTATATAACGCATCTTCGCCGGTCATATCTAACAAAAGCCAGTGGTCCGTCCAAACACACTCGGATCTTTTCAACTGTGCAAGCAACCACATAAACGAGGAAGACGACTATACCCCCGATGAGAGCAACATCGACATGTCAACAACCTTTTTGCGCATCGAGCTGCAAACACTCACTCGTCTGCCAAAGACACAAGCGATCCTGTTCTCTTTCAAGACCTACATGTACTCCATGCAGGAACTCAAAGAAGAAGGCAGCGGGCCGGAGGTAGCGGATGCCATCATGGGATTGAAGGATGGAAATGCGCCCGGGATGTGGGTGTACAAGGGCACCGTGCGGTGGGGGAAGGCTGTCGTTGAGTATCTTCGGTCGTAGGCCATCAGGGTCGGTATTGCACAGGTTAGCAAGGTCGAGCGAATACGTCAATAGACTATAATTTTGCGTCTTGCTTTTCTATTTAACAACTCAAAGAGGCCATAGAGCACAGTATGCTACAAAAGTTCAACAGCGTTTCACAGCATAGCCAAAACGCCGCAAATGCACAGACATTTTCCCAATGCCAAATCTGTGGCTTGCCCGCCACTTGACTAACCCCACTGTACAAGTACTTTCTTGCCCTTCTTGCCCTTTTTGCCTTTCGCTCCATCATCGGCGTCTTCAGTCTCGGCAGGTGTAGGGGATGATGCAGATGAGCCGCCACCCCATTGGAAATTTGACTCGGCATGGCCATAGTCTCTCCTTACACCGCGACCGGCGCCGTAGCCAAAGATCGTCGTCGTTGGTTTCGGCGCAGCCGGTAGCGCTGGGAACGAGTCTTGTCCATTACGCGTAGCAGCTCGCGAGGCCGCGGCTTGTGATGACGCGGCTACCCATGAAGGACGAGACGAAGATCCAGATCCAGATCCTGAGGCGGAAGAAGCAGCCGGAAGCGTTGGGAACGATGCGGCTGCCGGTGGTCGCACGGCAGGCGAAGCTGGCATCCATCCCGGCGGAGTTGTCCTCGTCATTGGCGCAGGGCCGCCTAAACGGGTACTATTCTTAAGCTTCAGCACGCGGTTTGAATGCTTCTGTGACGGGGCACCATGGGGAAGCGCTGGGTTTGCGGCAGCGGCGGTGGCCCACCCGCTCGAGCTCGAGGTGGCGCCGTGCATGCCAGACAAACCTGGTAAGCTCGGATAGTCCTCGTTGATGGCGCGCCAGTCTTGCCATGCTTTGCGCAGATTGTCGGCCTTGGTCTTGTCCTCAAACAAGTCGGCCACTTCTCTAGTCAGCGTGCCGAGAGCGTTGGAGGAGACGTCCGCAAAGAGCGTAAAGAGGGCGTCGATAAGTTGTGGCGCGGAAAAGGTAGCTTGGCGATAAGACGAAATGTGTTGTCTGAAGATGGCAAGTTTCGCAGAATCATTGCCGAGAAGGTTCGATGCACGTTCAATGACCGAATTGTGACGGACGAGACGTGCTCGGTCTTCCTGGCTCATGTTGGACGTGTCGTTGAGCGATAGCGAGTCCATCGGGCCGCTGAGGTTGCTCGGCGTTACATTAGGCGTGTTAGAAGAGCTGGCGTTGCGGGGAGAATTGTTTCCTCTCGATGCAGCTCCCGATGAAGGCGCAGGCGCTGACAACTGGCCGCCAAATGTCCTTTGGGACACCGACTGCGCCGAGTGAATGGCCATTTGTCTCTGAAATGCAAGCTCGTCACGTCGAAGCGGCTGTGCATACGCCGGAGGTACCGAGTCTTCGTTCGGGTCTCTACCCCTTCCTCTTCCACGGCCTCTGGCACGGCCTTCGCCCTCCCGGCCACCGGTGGCGGCTCCGCGACGCTCTTGTTGGTAGGATTGTCGGAGATCAAAGCCAGCCATGTCCACCACTCTTGCGTCTCTGCCCACAGTCTTGCCGCCAGCATGTTCACTCAAGTTATGAGCCTGGAGATCCATTTCCGATTCGAACACGACAAACTTCTTCTCCATACATTCACGGTCGTTACAGAGGAAATGATCCTTCTTGAAGTGCTGTTCGAGTGCGTTGTAGTCGAGGTAGTAGTGGGGGTTTCGCGACTCTCGACGATCACAAATAAAGCAACGTTCGTGCTTCATGCGACAGTGCTCATAGAGGCGATCGTCATCGTAAAATCGCTCGCCACAGAAGCCACACAGCGGGTGACCTTTGAAGCCGGTCTGATCAGCCGCGCCGGGTTTGTCGTCGCCGCGGCGCATGTGCTTTTCCAGTTCCTTATCCGAAAACAGTTCATGCTCGTGAGTGAAGACTTTTTTGTTGCGTGTGCAGAGATCGCACATGCGCTTTCTATGGACGCTCTTGACATGGCGGTGCAAGTCTGGCCAACCCAAGCCGGCGAAATCGCACGAGGCATCAGGGCAATTGTATCGAAGAAGCAGAACTGTGTCGCCCACAATGTCTTCGTTTGTGTACTTGATGCCAATGTTAGTGTCGGTTGTCGTGGTATCTTTGTCCGTGTATTCTTCGAATCGCTTCTCGGGGTTGTCGGTGAAGATGACAAATGGAGCAGCGGTCTGGAATATGTTAGAATTTGGTCCGTTATTCTTAAAAACTGTGAGCTGCTTACTCGGCAATGAGCACAGTCCTTGGTCTTGTAGAGTGCTCGCATGCGGAGGCCGCAAATATGGCATGTCGTGTGGTTACAGGGCGCAATGGAGTGGTGGGCGACGGGATTGGCGCAGATGAAGCAGACTTCTGCTTCCGACGCGTCTCCGTCGGCCTGCTGAGTGGCCTTATGCGCGGGCGGTACCACACCGTTAGCATCGCCAGCCATGGCAGCACGGGCAGCAGCAGCTACGTCTTGAGCGGCCGGGTTTGCCGGCTGGCCCGCGGGAGCGTCAGAGCGTCCGCCTCGATTGCCGCCTTTGCCTCCTCTCGTACTCTTCTGGCCATCGCGGCGGCCGCCTCTTCCCTTTCCACGGTTGCCTCGTCCACGAGACGCCTGGCTACCGCCTCCAGTGGTGGAACCGACGTCCTCTGGAGGCATGGTTGGTGAAGCTGTCGTGGGACTGCGCGCTCGAAATGTGAAGTCGTCAGCGATTGCGTTTGCGCAGTGTGCTGTGTCTTGAGTGTCCGCAATCACTCCGGCGATTCGATCTCGGGTGTATGTCTAGCTCTTGTTTTCGTTGCCGGCTGTAATTCGAGTAAAATGGCGCGTAAAATGGCGCGTAAAATGGCCCTATTTTCTCGAATCGTGGGACAAGGCTTAGACACGTCGTTGGGCGATGGGCGGAAAATCCAAAAAGTTGCCGGAGCCTTGGCTGGCCGCTCCCGCTCATTTTAGAGGGGCACAATCTGCCAGCTCCAGGTCTCAAGCGGCGCGAAACGAGGGGCAAACCCGCTTCTAGCGCCTGATGACTCAGCCGCCATTCGCCCGTCTACTCGCTAATTCCCCAGCTTTGTGGCCGCTGGCCAGGCCAATTTGGCCTTGTGCCCCCTGCTAAAGTGGACATAATGCCTTGTAAGAGTCATCCGGCGATGCTGCGACACATTCGACGCCCACAAAGCAGCGATTGTAAGCGCCGCGACCAGATCAGATGAATCATGTTGGCATGTGCAATAAAATCCAGCAAATTGCTAGCAGCAACACCTCGTGTAGAATGCGAAGACCTCAGGCCCTGCGTCTTATTTACTTTCCCGAAAACATTGGTTCTTGCGCTGTATCTGTGACTTGCTTCAGTAGAAAACTTGCTATCTGCTAGTCTTTTTGTGGTGCTGTGTATATGGGGGATCTTGATATAATAAGGTAAAACAGAAAAAAAGACAATACAAAACAAGCAGAAATATGAATATGACATGATCCATAGTCCCAGCTACGCCGCCCCTTCACCGGGTGCAAATAGAAATATCAGAGTATCAAAGCAGTTATGCCGTGCCCAACGCCTAGAACAGCCCATTCCTGCCCTTTCTTCTGCTCTGGGCCGTGATTCATGCGGCCAGAGTTTGGAGTTGCCTGCTTGCAAACACTATTCCTCTCCTACGGGATACAGGTGGTGACCAATCTCCTTGTTCATCTTGAACATGTCCACCCTGGCCTGCTTGAAGACGGCATGCATCTTTTCGTCGCAACGGATCTGGCGCTTGTCACTGGGGTCCTGCAAGTCGTTGGCTTTGATATGCTCCCACAGCTTCTTGACAACTTGTGGGCGAGAAAGCTAGTCGTGCGTCCTGTGTTAGCAAATACTACACTTCAAGCATGCGCAGTCCGCCTACGTACCTGTGTTTCTCCCACAAGCTCCGACAGAGGAGAACTGAGGTTAAACGGCTTTTGGAAACCGCCGCCAGCCTTTCTCTTTGGTGGAGCTGAGTCACCGCTGCCGTCCACATCACTGTCATCAGCCTCGCCGATTCGAGTGGCGCTCTTCTTCTTTGGCGCCCGCTTCTTCTTGATGCCGCGCGGCTTGTCGGCACCGCGGGTGGTGCGGGCACGAGCTAGGCTGTTCTCCTGTGCCTGCAGTTGCGCGGCGAGCCTTGCGTCCGCATCTTCGACGGACGACGAACGCTTAGCTTTTTTCTTCGCGGGCTCGGGGTTGATGGAGGCGTCGGAGTCGTAGTGGTCATAGGAGCCGTTCGTAGCGGATCGCTTATGGGGCGAGGGATCGGGGATTGATGATACCGGGGGAGGACCAGAATCAGCTCCAGAGACTGCGTCGAAGCGTGCTTCTATCAGCTTCTTAATCGCATCCTGTTCATCCGTCGTGTTAGTAGCTGTAGTCACCGATAGGGTGCCTTCTCATGTAACCGTCGCCCAACCGTACCTTTTGCTCGCTAAGGTCCTTGCCACCTAGTGAAGTCTCGAGGCCTTGTCGGATCTTCTTGCGTGAGATGGTCTCGAGATCCGCCGTGGCGAGAATGGCATCGATGATTGCGGTGTATCGCGACCTCTCTTCGGGGCTCACTGCAGAAAAAAAAACGTCAGTTAATCCATTCCGACATTCGAGCAAACTCGTGACATGTCGTACAAGGAGCGCTCATGATGTCCGCTGTAATCTAGCTCCGCGTCGGCACGCGCGCACTGGAATAGGCTGATATCGGTACCGACGGCGACAGAATTATTTATCGTCACCTCCTCCTGACACGATAATGCGGCATATAGAAGCTATGCCGGCGGGGGACAAGCTGTTGTTGTTGAACGCGACGGGAAACGAGCGTGCTGAAGGTAAAAATGTCCGGAGGCGGAACGGGCGAGTCAGTGCATGCCCTACGAGTAGCGCAGCGATGAAGCGGGCAGGCCGAGGCCGGGATTGGCGTCGTATGAGGAGAGGAAAATTGAAATTGACGTCTCTGGAGAGGTCAAATGCAGCCAGAGACAGTTTTGCAGCCGCCTAGATGAAACGGCGATGCGCGGAGTTGCCGGCTCGCTTCAGGCCGGGTTTGCGGTCGTCGGGCAAAACAACGTCACGGCAACGGGTATAGCCGCCGCAGGACACGAACAAAAGGCCAGCAGCAAAGGGCACAGGAGACCGGCCAAAGCAAAAGAGTCGCAGAGCACAAGCCCAGGTGCCGAATATCACTCCGGATAGGTCGATGGCCAGATAGGGATGTCGCGGTGCGCCGTTGCTGGGGTGCAGGTTGTGGAAGTGGTGGAGGGATGAGGTTCACGAACAGGGCGAAAGCTGGGATGCCGACGAGGTGTGGCTGGAGAAGGCCTGTGTGGAGGAGGATTGGATGGATGTGGAGCGGCCGCGTGGGCGCCCGGTGCTGGGGCTGGCGCCAGTGGCCGATGGTGCGAGAAGAGCACCCTCACGCGCCACACCCTGTCACACGGGCGGGCGCCAGGCCAGACCCTTGCCGCTGGCCAATCGAGATGCCGAGTTTGGAAAGTACCAAGGATTTTAGGGTACAGGCTAAGCCTACGCTCCCCCTGCGTGGGACGGGTCGCATACTGCCCGAGGTAAGGTGATCGTATTTCAGAGTTTCACTCTTGAGGCAAAGCTGTAAAAATGATTAGCCTGCCTAGTACCGGTAAAGCCTATCGAGCAAATTCTGCTTACCAAGTGGTAAAAGTATGTTTATATATATTACTTCATGTCTGCATCGTCGCGCCCGTTGTCAAATAAACTGAGCAATTCCGTGATAGCAGAATGCCAATCGGCGTAGCAGAGCTGCTCGGCATCTTTTCAGAATATACAATTCGGTATTCTACTCAGACACTACATAGTTCTTGCAAACTAAAACAAATCAGACCCCAACGCCCTCGTATTCACCCCCGATCCCGCCGGCCCGCTGATTGCCGAGGCTGTTAGGCCTATGAACCTCTCGTCACCACGGCGGCAAAACAATATAGTATCAAGCATTCTGCTGCGTGTTTCCTTCAACCAAAGCCCCAGAAACGTCTTTCAGCGTCGAAATAGCGCCAAATACCTCACGAAATGTCCCGAGCGTCTTCTCATTCGCGTCATACAAAAACGTGCCAATGGACCTCGCCCAGTCCGTCTCTTCAGTAAGCCGTTTCTCTAGGCCAGCAAGCCTATCTTCCAGCTTGGCGATACGCGATTCGTGCATCTCCCTGTCCATTTCCTCGACTTCGTTGTTTTTGCGGCTGTGGGCGCTGGGTGGCCTACCAGCCGACGCTGGGACGTAGCCGGTAGTCTCAAGCCGGATCCTTTCCGACACTTCTCGTTGTTGGTCTCTGAGCAGGAGAGAGATATTCCCCAGCTGTCCTTTAAGGCCATCGTTGGCAGGCTGAAAGGATTCAATGCAATGATGCATGTTAGACTCGACGTTTTGTTGCTGCGGCGGAACGGTAGCGCTTGGCCATTGTTGGCTTCGTTTATTTGGCGTGCCGTTGTTTCCTCCAGGTGTACGACCTCCGGGTTGTCTTTTATTATGTTTTGCCTTCTCGGGTGTATCTCCCATCGTCTTTCGACGTTTCGAAGTGGGCGGGTTGCAGCGTTTCGGTTGACCGTTCGTGGGCTGGGATCTGTTGTTTGGCCTTGTTGCCACACCTTGAATTTCGATGTCCGAAATGACGCGACTGTCCGTGGGCACCTTGTGCGGCGATCCTATCAGTTCCCTAACAAATAGGTAAGCTTGTTTATTCAAATACGCCGTCGAACCTCATTATCTGCTGCTCACGCAATCAAAGGATCTTGGGCAGGCTCCCACAGAGATGTCACAGTTCTTTCCGGCAACACCACGCCTAGTAAGCAAGCCGGCTGCTTCGAGTCCATAAGCACATCGACATGGTTGTCCCTGAGCCCCTGCCAATGAGCTCTCCTCACGGTGATATCCGGACCCAAGAGTTCAATTACATTGCCAGAGTTTCTCGGTACCTTCACTGCCTCCTGCCGCCAAGCATCCACCAACCTGGCGAGCAGCGAGCGCCTCTGCTCCGCTCCAAAGCATCCGCGAATCCTCGCCTGGACATAGTAATCAGCGATAGCTCTGGCATCGCCATACGAAGCATCTCCGCAGCGGGGCAATCCCCAGTCGACACGGATCCAGAACCAGAAGAGAGCATGATCTTTAAAGTCGGCATAGTACAGCAAAAGGCGAAACAGCACGGTTAAGTTGGCATAGACCTTGGCGAGCGTTTTCCCACGTTGAAAGCGTACTTGAGCTAGCACGGTGGCCATGGCGTCTTCGTGCTCTGCGGAAACGCGTAGAGGGCCAAGGACGCCGTCGTCTCGAGTTGAGAAGCCTTGAATCTGAGGGAGCTGCTTGAGTTTGGCCATGGTGCCTGACACTCATGCAATAATAACGCGCAGAGATTCTTGCGGGAGCAAAGATTATGGAAGGAGGTGGATTAGTGCCTGTGCGAACAGTGACTCTCTTGTTTGTTTGCTCGATATGATAAGTGAATTTCGGTTGACAGCTGGCAACAAACGCGAGTCCCGAGGCTAAGAGAAACAGATTGTGGTTACATTGATGAGGCCCGCTAAGCTTCACTCTATTTTATACCATGCCGTAATGTTTTTTCTCCAGCTCACAACAAGCCGAAGCACTGTATCATCCTTGACTGCGACTCGCAGCAACTTTCCATGCTCATCTCCAAAAGCCCATTTCTTGATATCCTTTTCAACGACTCCTCCAGAGGTGACGTCTTGCTTCATTCTTGAGATCCATTCTCTACGGCTCTTCAGGGCCGAGTCGGCTGCTTCATCCAGGGTTTTTACTTGGGCGATGACGTCTTTCGGAATGTTACTTTGACCTGAGCGATCGCGCTCCTTCTCACGGTCATTGTACTTGACAATCCACTGACAGGCATACTGTACCGCAGTAGCCGTCTCGCGCAACAAAGTCATGCTGTGTAGCGACCTCAAGAGGTTAACAGTGTTAGCAACATCAGAACCAGACGCCAGGGTTTTCATGACGTCTTGCTGGCTCTCCATAGCCCCCGCGACAGCACCGGTAACTTGGCTTAGGATGTCCATTAGCCCGCTTGTGCGGCTTACACAGACAGGTATCAAAGTGCAGAGCAAGCTAATAACCTCAAAGTACTGCAGCTCAGGTGCTGTCAAGTCCGTTGATGGTCCTGGCAAAAACTTGGCAAACGAGTTACCCAATTGGGTGAGCGTCTCTAATACGTAGCTCTGATCCGCAGACAAGCTGGCCATTTGAACCTTGTAAAACGAGGGTGGCTTGTATGACAATGCTTCGTGGAACGATTCCGCGAGCAGTGACAAGTGCATGCGGCGATTCTAGCAACATATCAGATAAAGAAATTCTCAGTTCAGTATGTGTATAGGAGCTTACCGTCGGGGCTGGCCCAAGTCGAAGGCGTTTGTAAATGGGCAATGACGCAGTGCTACTGCAGCAAGGGAAGGATCCGTAGTCAGCAACCTCCGTCAGGGTTGTTCCATCGTTGATTTCTGCTGCGCAGAGTTAGCACACCGTCATCGCTGCACCAGCTGCGGACTTACTAAAACGTGCATCGCTACGCAAGTCAGTTTCTGGATCTTGCAGCAGCCGTTCCGATCGAACGCTCTCCACTAGACTCATAGTTCTTGTTGCACTTGAGCGAAGGTTCTCAATATACTGTGGTATATCCAAGACGGCACTATAGCTACCAGCCTCAAAAGCATCGATGAGTCGACGAGGCATCCGCATCTTCAACGATGTCTGGTAGTGTGATTTGATGGATTGCATCAGCTGCCAGCCTGCGCTGTCATCGGGAGACATGACCGCAGGAGCAACCGTAGACAGGCGATCATAAAATATGGGAGCCAAAGAATCCATGATTGTGTTCTTAATAGCGAGAGTTTCCCATATCTCGCGCGCTTCTTGGCCAGACCCCAGTAGCAGATGCAACTGAACAAGCAAAAGGGAAATTTGACTGTGCTTCGGGCACTTTACTAGTTGCTGGTCCAGAAGAAGTAGAGCTTGCACGAGGTATTTGGCCGATTCTGCGGTTGCTAATGCCGTAGGTGACGTGGCATGGCCAGCGAGGTCAACCAAAGCAAACGCCACCACCATGGCTGTTTCAGACTGCAAATCATTCATTGTAGGTGAGCTGTCAGAAGCCTGGTCCGTAGTCTGGTACAGTTCCATGCCGACTGTAGAGACACGTTCCAGCGCTTCTTTGCGGGAGGCAGCCTGAAGCTCGTTGTGTATCTGTGGGCAAGTCGTTGCAAAATACTTCAATTTCAAGGAAACCAGTTGTTTTCGCAACGAAGAGATGCCCTCCTCTTGCGAGGGAAGCGTAAAAAGTTCATCCGAAAGATAATGGATTGCGTTGGCATCAAGCATTTCAGCAAAGCCCTTGATATCGTCAAAGCAGGTTGGACTGTGAGCCTGGTCGTTGACGTATTGGATGAGCTCACGTAGCCTGAATGATGTCGGCTTACAATCCTTCATATCAGGTTCATCGGACGGTACAAGGTGGAATGCCGCGGAGAGCCGCGCAAGCATAACATTACGCTTGTAAATTGGCATTGAACCTCCACTTTTTACCTGTCGTAGAAGCAGAGCCTGGACAGTCTTTTCGACCCTGTGGTATGTTAATAGATGCTCAAAGCCCACATGAAGTGCAAACATACTCAGGATTGGTGTCACGCAACTGAGCGGCAGCCGCGATAAATTGGCGCCAAACAGTCCAGTCCGATGCCAGCATGCTAGCCTCCCCATTTTCATCCGTCATAGACAGACACTTTTCACATAGATTGAAGAGCGTCTCCCAATCTTGTTCCTTTTGTAGCTTTTTGGAAGCACGTGAAAATGGTTCTTTGCGGCCCTGAGTAAACTGCGCATACGGGCTGAACACTGGGTTGGCGAGCAATTTCTTGTAGTCATCCGGCGTGCCGTGGGTCTCGCAGATGTCATATAATAGAAGAATCTCTTCCTCTGTCTGCACGCTGCGTGCTGGTAGCGAGTCTTTATTTTCAGACTATTGGCAAGGTTAGCTGCTATTTGTGACATAAACAGGAATCATGTAGCACCTGTTCGGCGGCCTGCGCAGCTCGCTCCATTTGTTTGAATGCAAGCATGCCATACAGCTTCTTTTTCTCTGGTGGGCACTGAGGACTTGTCTAAAAAAGGACCATTAGTTAGTTGTAGCCGTAAATGGATTATAAAACGTACCGAAAGCAGATGCGTCACGACAATATTCCAGAACATAAATGACCGCTCCTGCGCAAAGGTGCGGTCGAGAAGCGCCGCAATCTAGCGGAGTCAGCAAAACCCAAAGCATGAGAAGCTCATCATGAAATTTACCTGCTGTGCACTAACGAGATCCCAGTGCAGGAGACAAGACTCCAGGCATCTCGTCGCATGATCTTTGTTCTTTGGCGCAGCTTTGGCAGCACGCACACGCAACGGCCCAAGCGTCTCAGCAAAGTCATCTTCGTCAACGAGATCTCTGGTAGCCCATTCCAACAGATCAATGGAATCCGCGTCCTTAATTTCAGTGCCGTCCTTGACGTATTGGGACAGCGCGGTGAGAGCGGCGAACTTGGCAGCGGGATCATCCAGGCGACTCTCCGCGCAAACCTTGACAATCTGTCTCACGCTACCAGTTAGCAAGCTTCCCGTTGACGTCTGATAGGCAAGTGGTATAGCTAAGCATATCGTATCGCCTGGGCGGCAACACTTTGCATGGGGAAGGCCTGGCAACGCACCTCATAGTATTGCTCCTTGAGAGTCTTGCTGCGCTTGTCGGCAAGTTGTACTACCAGTGGCCAATTTTGGTCCTGAAAGGCCGACTGGAGCTGGAGATCGACCCCATTTTTGAGACGAGGGCCTTGTCTATACATAATTAGCAATTGCGGGCGTCGTCGGGCGCTTCATGCATAGAGATGATGGTGGAAGGTGAGTGGTGTTGAATGCTCTGGGTTGTGCGGATTTCAAGGTGGAGATCACTGCCTGGTTCGTGGTGCCGTCGGGCGCAATCTTTTGGATGCGAGCTGGCGCAGCGAACAGGGTGGCACCAAGGGCAAGGACAACGAAAAGCGCCTGACTACAGTTTACGCAGCATTGTATTGTATTAGAAGTCGCGGTAGAAGCTACATGCTGGGTAAAGAATAAAGTAGCCCGGCGTTGGCGCGCACATCATGCTAAAGCGCGCGGGCTATGATGGCGCAAATTGCGATGCACGAGAGCTACAACGATCACTGCACACTGCAAACAGCCTTTCAATTCATAAAGTCTTTTATATATCGTACAAATATCGTACACTCTCGGGTATTTTGTGCTATTATTCCCATCGTCGTTCGTAGCGCGATTACCACAGCCCACCGCCCTCCTTCCTGCGCTTCTCGGTCTGGATTCAACGGTTAGCAGATCTGACCAACTTGCACGCATATTTCTTCTTTCCGGTGCACTTACCCAAGCTTGTTTACAGTCGCGATACGCCCTGTTGAAAAAAAAAGTTAGCTTGCCGAAACAGATGCCAGACTGCGACTACCGGAAAACCGAACGCACTGAAAGTATTCGCCACACATGGACTTGTCGCCATTGTTTCGGAAAAGACATTTGTAGCTTCGCTGGGCGGCTTCTTGGCAGGGGTCGTAGAATTCGCTCTTTGATTTCCTACCATCGGCGACGGGTACTGGTTAGCATGCTCGAGCAGTGTCGCCGCGTTCGGCTCTCGTATTGCGTTCGAGGGTGGCTTACGACTCAAACTTGCTCTTGCTTTCGTCGGTCCAGGGCTCGCTGGCTTTTGAGCCCTGCGAATTCGTTTCTTTTGGTGTCGAAGACATGGCACGCGGCGATTGGGTATTGGCCTGCCTGTGACGTGGAAGTGTGTTGTCGGAAGAAGACGTCGATTGCGAATTGCAATGTAGTGGTGGAGGTGGGCGGCTGGATTTAGCTGTCGCTACACTTCGCTACCCTGAGTAAGTAGCTGCTTGTTCGGCATTCAACGGCGCGCCCCACTACTGGGCACCACCGTCCGGTCATAGAGGGCAAATACAAGGAACAGAAGCTGCACTGCCTGCACATAGAAAGCTTTTATATTTTATATGATTATACAATTCGGCCGTCATATCTCACGTCGCTTGCCAGAAGCCATCATTCTCCCACGCCGCCATGTCAGCTGCCCTCACAGCTTGCAAGAGGCCAGCTCTTGCAGTGGCAATCTTCGCTGTTGTTTCCACACTACAGCAGAGCTCAGGGTCCAATTTCTTCAGTTTCTGCTCTCCCATGACGGACAAAGCTGTAAGGCCAAGGTAGGAGTGATAAATATCAGGCGGCCCCTGTGCGCCTTTTGAGAAGCCACCGATGGCGTGTTGGGTGACGTCGAGTAGATATCTGCGAGCCGGTGCAGCGCAAACCATGGAGGACTCATGGAGTAACTAGTTGACGCGTTAGAATCCTGAATGACGGGACAGACAATATGACAGCAGCTGTGTGATGCTTACCGCTAGCGCCCCAGCAGCCCACCAATAGTAGCAGGTGTCGGCCTTTTTGTTCCATCTCCCATTCATACCGACATATTGGGGTTCCTGGTTCAAGTTCAGCTCGTCAAGTTGACTTTGTATAAAATTTTCCTCATCCTCGCATTCCTCCTCGTCTTCTGTAAGATAGCTGAATTGGCGATGTGAGAGAAACTTGAGCAACTCGTGGCGCCGAGGAACGCCCGCAGATAGAAAGCTGTCACTGCGCGGCTCCGAAGGGTCGGACGGACGACCCAGCAGACTGAGGGCTGCAACAGCACAATATGTGTATCCGCCTATATATGTCACATTAGAAGGGGTTGAAAACCGGCGGCTAACGGAGCTCTTTTGTCTTCTTACCATGTGACTCGTGGATGGCCGTTGACTCTCCCATGCCACCGTCCAGCGTCTGGGTCTGCCGTATGGCAGCGACCAAGCTGTCGACATCGATATCCTCGACCCATGCAGCATCGTCCCTTGCGACATTCCCTCTCAGCATCCATCGGATCCCGGCCGCCATATAGCTGTGGCGCACGTCGTTGCCGCCTACCGGCGTCCCCTGCCACAGCAGTTGACCAAATCCGCCATCCTCTCGCTGAAGCTTCTTCAGCCAGGACAGGAGCTTCCTCCTGTCCACGCCCGCAAAAGCACGGCGCTGCTCATCCTCCGATTCCGCGGCATAGGTCAGCAGGATCAGGGCGAAAAAGGTCGGGGCAAGATTCGCAGTTCCCCTGTCGCGCTGCACTGAGCCGTGGGCAGCGCCACCGCAGAAGCCGCCATCGGGGTGCTGCAGACTGAGCACCCAAGTTCGACAGGCAGCTCGCTCGTGTGCAGACAGTGGTGAGTCAAGTAGGTCGAGTGAGGAAACAATGAAGCACGCCAGCGTCATGCGGGTAGAGTCGTTGGCCGTGTACGGTGCGGGCAGGAAGGCGCCGTGGCATCGTTTCCAGTATTTGACATGGCGGTCTCGGTCAAACGACGAGGCCGCCGCAGGAGCAGCCGCCATGGCGTTGGCCGCTGACGGAAGAGGTTGGCTTGGTGTATATCAAGATTGCCGGTACTACCCTGACACAAACCGATACTCGAGGGTAGCTAGTGCGAGCATAGCAGTCTGTACCTTGCTAGGTAAGGTAAGCAGGTATTGAATCGGGTGCTCCACGCCTGAGTTCACTGCAGGTGGCTCGGTTTCCGCTTTGCACGCGTTTCTCTGGGCGCACTGGTTCCGCGGTGTGTGTGTGGGCGGTTGTGAATGCGCAGTGGGGATGTGGCTTGCTGTTTGGTGGTACTGGGTACATCCAGAGAGCCGCACAGGGGCACGGCAGCACTCTGCCAACAGGCGGTGCCCAACCCGCCTTTTTACCTAATGCTCGTACCTCGTACCTGATGTCGCCCATGAATAATGCAAAGCACTTGACTGCCCGGCTGCGACCGAAATATCGCGGTGTACTCGTACTGGGCGAAATGAAAGCTGCGACGCTGGGTTGAAGACATGGCCCACGCAAGGACGCTGAAGACGCGGAATCCTATGAAAGGTTCAGGGAGCGCATACCGGTGCAGGGGCAGTTGTCGCCTTCAGGGACACGCCAAGCCATGTTCGTCACCAGAACGTGCAGCGGACGGAACCATCACAATACACATGCGAAAGACTCATTGCGAGCCCGGCGAGGGTTCATCAGGTACGAGTGAGCACTCGTAATTCATTCCTGCCAGCGGACAAACATGTGGAACTTGCAACCTGTACGGAGTACGGCCTGCTGGGCTTCGGGCGAGGGATCTCCAATCAATCTCGCTGGTGGAGGCTGCGACCCAGCACGGTCGGGTCAGCTCCCTCCGGCGCCAGGGCTCCGTTCGTAGATCCCATACTGAACCAGTCATGGTGCCCGGCGCTAGGCCCCTGCTGTCCGAGATCCATATGTGTGTTGAAGTGGCCAACAACGGACGAAATCCGGCCAGTGCGCCCATCGCATCGAGAAAGCTTCTTGATGCGAATCACTGCCTTGTAGCGCTGCGGGAGCGGGAGCGGGAGCGGGAGCGAATTGGGAGTTTGGACACTGCGCTGCGCGTCGTCGGTCGCGACATGTGGCCTGGCTCAAGAGTCGCCCTCGGCCTCAATCCTCATCCCTTGGTAGGGGGATCTCGCGGGAGTAGAACAGGGGACTGCAGCAGGAGAGATGCTCCGTTTCTGACGTCCCTGCGGGCACTCGTTCGCACTGAAACCGACGGATTATTACCGCCTCTGAGCCGAGCGGCCCTTGGCCCGAGCTCGGCTGCCCATCTCTGATTCTTGGTCCCAGAACTCTGGTTCGCCCGGCGTCGCCATCCTTCGAGGCTGGACTAGTCCAAGATGGGCGACCGCCAGCTCCCTAGCGCTTCGGTCTAGGCTCTTGCAGGACGTAGTACGTGTGTATACAGCGGGCAAAAAACCTCTACTAATCATCAAATCCGGGAGCCGGCAATTGACATTCTTGTCTGACCAGTGGACAAGCCTGGCCACATTTGCGATCCCTGGGAAACGCCGCCACCAACGCAGCAGTCGCGCTTCGTCGGGTCGGCGACCACGGTGTGCGCCCACAACCACAACCACCGCTACCAACACCACCACCACCACATCAGACGTCACAAACTTTTTACCTCTCCTTCTTGACATTTGTAGTCCCTCTTCTTACCAATTCCCTCCTCCAGACGCCCACCTCTTCGCCGCGCTCAAGGCACGTCGCGCACTTACATCCACTGCATGTGGCTGTTCTGATCTCGGGACGTGGGCTGGCGGCTAGCGTCCTTCGTCCTTTCCTCCACCAAACACGCGCTGCGACATCGTGACACGCGGAACAACGCAAAACGGGCGGCCAGCCCCTATGGCTCTGGCAATAATACAAGCCCGCCAATTCACCTGGCCCTTGATGACCCTGCCATCGTCAATGCGCCACTCCAATGTCCTCCTCCAAGGATTCCTCCAGCGACCGGCCCGGGAAGCATCCCCTCGGCGTCGAAAAGGCGAGTGCCCGCACTGGCCGCGCAGAAAGCAAGGCCCGCCTCGACAATATTGAACGAGACATATCCTTTCTTCGCGAGACGGTCGACTGCCTGCTGCAGGACCTGAAACAAACGGCCACCCCGCCTGCCACCTCTTCCTCCTCAACCTCACGATCTTCGCGCCGGCGGTCAAAGAAGAGAAAGACGACAGCCAATGCATATCACCACCACTCTCAAACTCACCCTCAGCACCACCAATTCCAGACGCACGATATGACGGGGCTGCTTGGTCAAGATACTTCGCTGGTACACCGACCAGCAACCACGTCGCCGTCACAATGGTGGCCCACCAAACAACATATCTTTGACCCTCATATAGTACGTTATTGGCCCATTTCTCCTTGCCCGCCGTGTAATGCATTTCCCTGCCTGGAAAAAGAGCTGACAGACCCAGCCGCAAATTGCTTCTGCTAATTACGACATTGTCACCTCGATGGCCAACTCTTTTCAAATACCGACCTTTGCGTCGCATCCGAATGCCGATACCTTTGCGCCGCGGCCAGTGCTTGATATGACGCCGTCGGCACCTGCGGAGCCGCCGCCACCTATGATGGATTGCCGCTGCGGGATACAGCACGAGACCCCAGATTCTTGCGTCGAAGTTAGCATATACTCGCTTTTCTCGGGCTCCAATAACGTGGCCAGCCACGTCAAACACCCCATTCCACGAAACCCCGAAGTCGCAGAACTCGTTATGCGATCCGTTTCCAGTTCCAACCATCTTTCTTCTGCGATATTCAACATCATGCGACACTACCAGAGCAAGGACTTGGCCACCACAGCAGCATTGTTTTTCTTATACTACCGTCTGTTCAGGGTATGTGACAGTGACAACGGGCGAATTAACCCACGGCAACAATATACTGACAAGACTGCGGCACCACTAGTGGCGTATGCATCCAATCCCCGAGTATCTAGACGATGTACCAATCAATATGAGACCGACAGCGTCCCAAAACGTTGTTTCGCACCATGTGAGCGTCGATCTCCTGCCGTGGCCCGGTCTACGGGAGTATCTATGCGTCGGCCCAACCGACGACACACGCCATTCGGTGCAGTTGTATGCCGCTTCGACCTGGTTTGCTTGGCCAGAGGGAAAGAATTTTACCCTCATAGACTCGGCCGGCAACATGACGCTGCATCCAGAGTTTGAGGAGCGCGTTGGCGACGTTACGAGCTGGCATCTAGGGTCGCCTTGCACCGATATTTTCCCACACCTGCTGCAGTACACCGTCTAACGGTACCAGGCGGGCAGTTCAGCTCAGAGAGAGATCCAGCGCTGAATCACCAACAAAATATGATTTAATGAGAAGCTACACCACGTGAAGAAGGCGAAGAAGGCGTTGCAGGGCGAACGGTTCTATCTGAACAAGATAATGCCTGGACGTGTAAGATATATACATTATATTAACAGCATGATATAAAAGGTAATGCTATACCTAATCACATTCTACAAATAAAATGAAATAAATAAAATATTCTTACAACTTCGTTTTTCGTCGCCAACACGCGGATATACTCCCTTTGTAGCACTGCGTCGGACGACGCGGCTCACAATTGTCAACCCCTGTCCATCGCCTGCACTGCTGGAGGGCACGGCCCATCGCCCCGACGCCACACATCCAGTACGGACGCCACAAAACTCTGGTACCTTTTTCTTGACAGCTAGGCACAAACAGTCTGGTCCACCGAGTTTCATTTCCAGGCGACACCAGCAGCGCAGCACAAGGAGGGCGCGAACATCCCTTCTTTCACGCCATCTCTTCCCCTTGTTGGTTCCTTGTCTTTTGCTTTTCCTTGCCTCGTCTTGCCGCCTTGGTACCCCTGTAGCTTTGATCCTGGCCTGAGATTCCGACCCCTGCCGCGCCGCACTCGACCTCCATCGTAATCGCGTCGCAGCTTTTCGGAATTAGCGATCGACAGAGCCGCGTCAGGCACCTACTTTACGCGCTGGGCACGCGACATCGACATTGCGCACGACGCCGTACGAAGCAAATCCTACGCCGGTTGCTTGGAATAGCTGCCGTTGTAGCATTTACGCGCTGCAAAACGACCACTCGGCCAAGCGCATAAGAGAGCCGACTCAACACACACTCCAAAGCATCGGCCGACCGACATCCGCCCATCATGGCGCTCATCACATCCAAAACCATCATTACCTCGATATCCCTCTTCCACATCACCATCGCCTACTTCCTCCTGACGAACCCGCGCACAGTCGAGGACCAGATCCTGGTGTATATCCTAGGCGAAGCCATGAACCTGGTACGAAAACCCCCAACCCGAGCACACCGGCGCAACCTCTTTGCGATCACATATACTAACTTTTGGCGTTTGCAACAGCCCTCGGCACGCGGCTTCGACTCGCCTAGTCCCGCTCTGGCATTTACTGCCGTCATCCTCTTCCTCTTTGGCCTGAGTGACCTCGTCTCACTCTCCATGCCCGAGGAGCTAGGAGCGCTATACTACTGGGGGACGCAAGGTACGAAACCATCACCTTACCATTCATTCGCCGATTCTCGTCACTAACAAGCCGTCTTCACGACAACAGCGCCCATCCGATTCACATTCAGCATGTGCCTCGTCTTTTACAGCTACGCATTCGGGCCCTCGTCGCCACTCTTCGCCTCGACCCGCGGCGCCGGCAGCACTCGCAACCTGCACTTCTTTGGCGGCTCGGGCGCATCGGCCGGCGACGGCCTCAAGAACCGCCTGATATTTACATTCATGTTCCTGGAAATGGCCACGTGGTTCTGGATCTGGATCACGCTGCGCGAGGAGAGGGCCGGCGTCGTCGATAGGCTGCGCAAGCAGCACGCTCGTCTGGAGGACTAGGCGGCACTCCGCAGGCAGCGAGCGAGCCTGGCGGGAGACCTGTCCGAGTAGATTGGCTTCTGTTTGAACACGGTGCGACACGTTGCGATGTAAAAAGAAGAAAATATAATTAAGCAACAAAAATACCCACGTGCTACACATGTACTTGCTTCGCTTAACGGTAATCAGTGGTAGCAAAAACCAGCCCGCGCCCAATTCTTTATTGGCGATCTCAACAGCCTACAACGAGCCCTCAACATCGTGTGGCGCAGCCCACCGACGCCACACATCCAGCCAATCAGGTCAATGCTCCAGCAGCCAAAACGGAGCTAATGCCCAAACCAGCCACACCAGTCGTTTGGTCAACGTCATCGTTCCCTCACTAGCCCGATGCAAAAGAGGCTCATGCCTTGGTTTTTCGCCAACAACCCTGCGTTCTAGGCCGCCCCGGCCGATTTTTATGCTTCGGCTTGCACCCAACTCGGTAGTGACTGCAAGCCTGTTTTAGGTGGTTTCCGGTCAAAGTACCCGCTGTAACAAACGCGTAATCCATTTTGTTTCCCTGTAACACAGCACCTACTCTACCCGACCTACCTATACATACCCTTCGCCCGCCCGCTGCATTGTCCCAGTCCTGGCACTTACACCAACAATCAACCACACATAACAATTTCCATCACCAAACCAAAACAATAAAATGTATCTCCCCGACGTCGGTCAGAAGCTCGTCAGCGGCCTTGCTGCTGCTTCGTTCCTCGGTAAGTTTTTTTTCTTTACACCGATCCAACCATCAATGACACACAGCGACTAACTCTCCTGCGAAACCTACAGGTGGCGACACCGTCTCCAAGGGCAAGGTCATGGACTACGCCGTAGAGAAGTGCATCGACAGTGACGGCAACGTCCGCTGCAGCAAGCCCTTCCTCGTCGACGAGGGCGGCTGCTACAAGCTCTCGTGGACCACCGACGGCTCCCTCTCCCACACCACCGTCGAGGTCCGCGATGCCGGCAGCGGCGAGATGGTCTACTACCGCGACACTGATGGCGAGTGGACCCCCGAGAAGAACGAGCTCGTCTACCTTGACTTCAAGCCCAAGGTTTGGAAGACGGGCAACGACACTGTCGAATACGAGGTCACGTCCTGTGATGAGGGCGGTGATCTCTAGACCAATAGCACATCGCACGGCGGCTCGGTATAACACGGCCAAAAATTAATACGCAAACCCCAGATATGTTTAGCCACGATATAATATACGACTAGATATGTATAATAGCGACAACTTCTAATGAAAATGTGCCGTTTTCGAAAGTTACATTCTCCAAATCGCCCAAAACGTGCTGTCGCTTAAAGTACAACGTATATCGTGCGCAATCATCTCAATGATTCATGGTAATCTACATGTAGTTCCGGTGAGTCGCCGACGTCACCCGCAAATATAGCCAGCAACAAAATACATAAAAAAAGCAAGTGGGTATATAGCCGAATCGCAAAATGAAATGCAGATCACGTCTCGCATCTCGAAACATCCCTCATCCCATCATTGTCCTACTTTGCAGAAACGTCTGTCCGGTCGTTATTTCTTATGTTCCTCGAGCGGCTCGGTGCTGTTGAGATCCAACTGCGACGGCACCTCATCGTCCTCTAGAATCTGCTCTTCAATAGTCTCTCCGGGACCCTTGACAATCGGGTTGAACATTTCAACCTCCTCAATGTCTTCATCATCTTCAGCCATTTCTTCATCCTCTTCCTGGATAGGAATCTCGCCTGAGCGCCGGCCCAAGGCCGATCCGCTTCCACTACGCGAGTGCGAGCCGGACGTACTTCTGGCCCCGCCGGAGCTGATTGTGCTGAGAGTAGGGCCCTTGAAGACATTTTTCTTCCTCCTCGCGAATTGTATACCGCTGGCGAATGGGTTTGGCGATCCTGGTGGCTGCTGGTAGTTGGGTATTCCTTCATTGTATATTTGCAGAGGTGGCGGAGCTGGAGAGCCTCGAACAAGCCGGATGTTAGACGGGAACGACTGGGTCGTTGGAGTCGCAGGAAGCACCTTGACGGAGTGATGAGGTGACTGCGTTCGGCCAAGCGGCGTCTTTGTCGTCGATACGGACCCTGCAGAGCTTGTTGATGACGCTTTCGAGTGCGTGTGGTGGTGATGATGTATTGACCGCACGGACGACACAGATGATGAAGTCGACTTGCGCCCGCGTAATCCCGCTGACGAACGGCGCATCGTAGTCCTCGGTGTTAACGGCGACGGCGACAGGGAATGCCGCTTATATGCCTGTGATGACGAAACTCTGGGGCGGTGCGGCTGCACCGGTGTCAACGTCTGCGGTGTCTTGTTTTTGGGCACTGCACCGCCGCTTGGTGTTGCCGACTTGGCGTAGTGGCCATTAGCCACAACGCCTTTCGGCAGCGACGCGGTTCCATGGATGCCTGCCGAGTTGGAAGACGTAGGATACTTGCTCGTCTGAGGCCGAGGGCTCACATCTTTGTTATTCGCGCCCTTTGCGTCCTTGAGGTGCAGGTCTGGCGTACTCCTGCTAGCATGCCGCTCGTGACCTTTGCGCCGCCTGGTGGTGTTCTCCATGAACCAATGCGCCATGTTCTTCCAGTGCGCCATGATGGCCTGGCTGGGTTTCTTCTTGTTCTTGGTCGCTCCGTTACCATTGCTATGCAAATGGGGGCTGGGTAGTGGTCTGCTGGCGGACGAATCAGTGGGTGTGATAAGATGGAGAGTAGACCCGCGTGACCTAGCACTGCGAATCACGCCTTCCTTGGGCGGTGGAACAGGTCGTTGGTTATAATGGGTCGAAACGGACCGGATAGACTCTTTGTCGGTAGGGGGATGCCCTTCGTTGCCATCATCGGAATTGCTCTCCTTTTTGACTTCTGGTAGCTGGGGCAGGTCGAGGTCGTAGTAGTGAGCGCTTCTCCGTTCGCTTCGTCCACGAGGCCGCTGGCTGGGCGGTTCACCGAGCTTGATGAAATTCATTGTGAGGCCGCTGTCTTCGTCAACATCTTGAAGCACCGGAGCCATGCGCTCCAGTCGACTTGATGCGGCAGACAGGCGTCGCAAACTCCGCTCGGTTTCTCTTTCTCGTCGCTTCTTTTCCTTGCGCTTCATCTTGCGCTCTTCCTTTTCTAGCAGTAAAGTCCACCATCCAGCCAAAGCATTTACTTTTTGCGCCAGCACACTCTCCATGACGGCGTCAGTGTCCACGCCGGCACTTCTCATCCTTTGAAGGCAATCCTTCTCCAGGGAAGAAGCGAACGGACTTTGGGCGGGTATGTCGAGAATGGCTTGCTGCGCAGAAGAATGGTCGGCGAGGAATGGATGAGCGAGTATCTCGGCAAGAGATGGCCGAAGAAGCGGACGTTTGGATAGAAGCATCTTGATTAGTGAGACAGCGTCATCCGGCATATGCGAGGGATACTTGGGTTCTTGACCCAGGATCCGTGTGCGAGTAACATTGTCGTCATCGTCATCAAAGGGCAGCTCGCCACAGAGGAGCGCATATAAAATAATGCCTAGGCTCCAAACATCAACCTTCTCGCCAGCATACTTTTCGCCTTTGAGCATCTCGGGGGCTGAGTAGCATATCGTGCCACAGAAGGTCTGCAGGTGGTTTGTGCGACCCTCGTATTCGCGAGTAAAGCCAAAGTCGACGAGTTTTACATTTTCGTGCTTGTCAAAGAGAATGTTTTCGAGCTTGAGGTCGCGATGGACACAGCTTTTCTTGTGAACGTAAGACACGGCGCCAACAAGCTGGGCAAAGATCTTTTGGACTTTGTCGACAGGGAGCGGCCCATGTTCGAGGAGGTAGTTATACAGTTCGTCACCTGTTTTTACAGCCTGTTAGCAAAAGCCACCACCAGCATCAAACAAGACCAACGCTGAGTGGAAACTCACCAGCGCAATACTCAAGGACCAACCAGACCAGGTTTTCCGTCACTATTACTTCGTACAGTCGCGCGATATGAGGGTGGACAAACTGGCGATGATGATGGATCTCGCGCGCAAGGTTCGAGTCGCTTCGATTGGCAGACTTTAGCACAACCTAAATCATTCGGTTAGAAGTTTTCAGGACTGTACATCGCTGGAAGTCGAACCTTGGATCCATTTGTGAGTTTGTGAGTGGCCAGGTAGACTTTGCCAAAGGAGCCTTTGCCAATTAAACGGCCGAGGGTATAATTGCCGACTGATTTAAGGTCTTTGCTCGAAAATTCACTGTCTTGGGGTTAGTTGCAAATAGTAAAGCAAAGATATAATGGCCGAAACCTACTTGAGCAATTCCTGGTACGAGCTGGCAAGCTAAAGGAGGGGAAGCAAAAAAGCTCTTGTCAGCATTGCCTGGGTAAACTTCACCCCGTACACAAACAAGAGTGTGTCCAAACTGTCACTGCCACATCGCGCACTTACCTTGGCCCTGCGACCGTGGTGCTCGGCCTTGCCCTTGGCTGTATTCATATCCGCTGCCACCGCCAACTGGGCGACCGGTGAAGCTCGAATCACTGTTCCAGGGCGAGGCAGGCCTGACAGGCCGCGGTCCGAAGGGAATATAGCAGTTCAATTAAGCGTCGGCACTGGGTGTGAAGATTGCAGTCGTGTTCGGAAGCGATGACGGCGGTTGGGATCGACGCGCAATTCGGAGTCGGTCAGCGTTTGGTGCGGACGCCATCCGTCAATGGAGCGCGAACAGGCGAATGGCTGGGGCGAGCAAGATGGTCAGGTTAGCTTGAAGGCCGTGGCAGGTAATATAATTGTACACCTGCTGTCCAGGTGTACTGCGACGGCGGCTTGTTTGAGCAGGAAAGGGAAGGTGAAGAAGAGTGGTCGTCGGGCAGCTGAATTGAAGGGGGGGGTCTCGCCGCCACGGCTCGCGCGCCACGTCAAATTGGGCGATGCGGATGTGATGGGGTTTCTGGAAGCGCAGAAGGGGTAGCCGCAGAAGGTGCCTGTGGCTGGCGGGTGGAACAGATGGGGAAATGCGGTAACCCCTGGTAAAGGTAGCGCGGCGGGTTGGCCAAAGCACTACCAGCAGGTACGCCAGAGTGACGCAGAGCCTTGGCGTAGAACCCCTGTCAAGGTCGTTCGCTGCGCACGTCGCAGCACCAGTGTCTCTCGCAGTGTCCTGCTTGTTTATTTCTACAATGGCATACCCTGTACGGAGTATTATTGCCCATATTACGCTTATTGCTCTTAATCATGTGCCTCTTCATGATACGATTGGATCACTTGCATGACTACCAAATACACTGTCGTTCGACCAATACTTTGAAAACGATCCAAATGTAGTTAAATATAAAGCAACATCACTCGTAACTCATTGTATTCATTTCTATTCATAAATAAGATACACCTACTGCTGCCAGTTGTAGTTGAGGCAGTGCAACAGGTCTGGGAATTGGTCCGTCCAGGGTGATCCCATACTCCAATATCGTATATCACATACATAGGACTCAAACTCCGGGTGCAGAGCTGGTCCGCCTTCAAAATCTCGCATTATGAGCTCCTTATCTTTTGGCCACTTGAATCGGAAGGATGGGATATATGTCGATAGAGTATGTCGTCTATCCTGGCCAACCTGCGAACAGAGGGCCTCTCGCAGCCCAGGCCAGGGGATAGAATTAAAGAAGAACGGATGTGGGTAAAGTTTTTGGGAGTTCGTAGGCCGCATACTACCGGGAATGTCGGCGTAGACATCAGCAGTCGGGTGCATATGCCACTATACGTCATTGCAATTAGCTTCTGATGTCTTCTCATCCTGTGTCGAAAAGCTTCAATCCTCGTGGGAAAGCCGTCGCAGGACACTTTACTCACCCTCCCAAATCTATAGGCGAGGAAGAATATTCCAAGCATCGTTGCTAGGTCATAAAATTGGTACTGGAGCAGGACCTTCTCCAGTCCGTTTGCAAGCTCGTTCAGAATCGGGGAAGCTGCTTGCTTATCATTATGCGCATCCTGTCGTAAAATGCGGCGGATCGATGGGTTCTTGGGCAGCACAGCCGGTGCGCCCGATTGAAAGACCAACTGGAAGAATATTTGGTCTGTGCATTGCTCCGAGCTCTCGTGTACGAGCCCACAACGGCACTCCAGGAACTGCGGCTTCATCCAGAGGCCGCCTGCGGCACCCGGAAGAAATGTATGCGCATAACCTGTGTAGGGTTGTATTTGTATGTTGTTGGATAGGCTGCTTTCCATGAATGCGTAAAGATTTGATGGCTGCTGGGAGGTTAATGTTCGTACAATGTACGCGTAGAAATGGCGGATTCAACCTAGGGGGGAAACTTACAATCTGCCTTTCCCCATCGCCGGACTGCCACCATGATGCGTCCTGGTTCGCCGAGTTTGCCGCCGACGTTGGTAGATAGCCTGAGTTATACGGCAGGATATCGGTACCGCCACGCGGCATCGCGGTTCCGGACGAGGCTGTTGATTGCTGTGTGCCGTATCTAAACGGGAATCCAGCTTGTGAATGTTGCGCATGGTGTTGCAAGGTATGCGACGCTACCGGCTGTATCCGACTGGTTTGCTGCCACTGGTTCATCCCCTCGAGCGCGTCGCCATGGGCCGGAAATTCCTCCTCCGAGTCGCTCAAGTCAGTAGAAGACGCTGGCGAGCCCTGGATTGTAGGTAATTGCCCATCCACGGTCTCCATCGACGGGCCATCCACCGCCTGCGGCAGATTGCCCGGGTTGCTGAGAGCCTTGCCCTTGCGGAGATGTTTCACCAGTTCGGCGATGGACTCGCGCATGAGCGAGACGTCGCGCTCAATTGACTGGAGGCGGTTCTTCTGCTCGGCGCGATTGACACGCTTCTTGGCCCGGTCAAGCTGGCGCTTCCTAGAAAGCTGCGTCGTGCTCAAAGGGCGTCGTCGCGCCTGGCGACTAGCAGAGCCGCTGCCACTGACAAGGTCGCCGGCGCCACTACCGCCGCCAGAAAGACCCGGGTCCTCGTCCATGTTGTGCCAGATCGCGCTATCGAGAATGCCCAGTATTTGGCGGCGCCAATCGAGACAGGCTGACAAGCGAGATTTGCTCGAGCTAATACGTCCTTACGAGTTCGCTTCGCTTCAGATCCACGTTGGTGCAAGGAACAAGGTGTGGATGGGATGGCGACGAGAGCCCTCGACGTCGCGAATCCAGCAGCCCGGTTATCGAATATTCTCCACTTGTCCTGTTTTACCGACAATTCGGTGGCCAATAGCCCGTGGCGGCCGCGACATAGTTTAGTGCTTATTAGCGGTGCGGTGTGAAATATGCGCTGCTGTTACATAGCATTTTGGTCCATTGACTATGCCCTTTTTTCGCTGCTCCATACTACTAATCAAGTTCGCGCGCGGCACTTCCTGTTTCGGCCGCCCCTCCAAAGATGGGGGTCAACACGGGTGATCCGCCTGCCTGCACACGCGGCCGAGCAGGACCTACGAGTAATAAAGGTGGGTGGGTTAGTAATTAAATGGCCGGAGCAGTCCGTACAGAGCGTGCTTGGACTGGGGAGGGGAGCCTTCGAATGCCGAGTCGTACTCATGCCAGAGACTCCGCACCTTCTGGGTACCTGCAGCAGATGCGCCGGCCGGGATACCATGCCATGCACTCCGCATGTTGATCGGGTTCCTTGTGTGGCGGAACCTGGCCGAGTAAATGTGTACTCGCACAGCAGCGCCGTCGCGTCGTGCACAGCGAATGTCTCGTCTCATTTTGTCTGTAAGCGCGTGCAACGGGCGCATTTCGCATGTACGGCGATTATGCATCATCGAGAAAACTACACTGAATGGAGAAACTTCAATGACTTGAATATGTATTGGTACAAATATGGTTCTGCTTGGGTCATCGTTCATAGCTGCTATCTCACTTGCCCCAGCCCAACCCGCATCCAAAAGCCGACTTTTCAAAGCCCTCGGTACGCCAGTAATGCAAGAAACCCATCCAATGCTTATGCTGCTCTTCCAGATAAAAAAAAAAAAAAACATACATGTCCAACCAGTCCCGTCTCGTCAAAAACTAAACAGTATACATACACTGCGGCCAACCAAACGCAACCGCCCGGTATTGTACAGAGACCCCAATAACACCATATATGTCGCCACTCCACTTGCGCCCACTATCGCTTCCTCGTGTCCTTGCCCTTCTTCTTGCTCTTCTTCTTATCCTTTGGCAGTTCCAGCTTCGTGTACCGGAGAGCTTCCGTCATAAACGCAAGCATAAACTGGTCGACCGTGCCCATGCGCTCGCCCCAGGCATTCTGCTCGACTTCGCCTTCGAAGAGGACGTCCTGTTCTGCGCCGGGTGCCCCCATGGGCGTGCCTTGGCGAGCTGTCGATGTACCAGAGGCAGGCCCGCTGGCCTTTTCAGTAAAGTCTGCATCGTCAGCCTGAATTTCTCTTTCGGCTATACGAGCGGCAGCCACGTCCTCCGTGTCTTCGGCTTGCTCAAAGACGCGGCCAACAGTTCGCTGGTCGCGATTGCTTTCTGGGCCACCGAGGACACGATCCAAAGCTGCGTCAGCGGCTGCCACACCTTCGCTCATGAGATCCAGCTTTTCGCCCAAAACATCCCGGACGGAGACCTTGTTGAAGTAGTCTGTCGTGAACTCGCCTTCTTGGATAACCACATCGTCTAGCATCTGCTTCTGTGATGCCTTGCGCAAAATGTTGGCCTCGATCGTGTGTTCGCTGACCAGGCGGTAAATATGTACGTCGCGCGTCTGCCCGATACGATGGCATCGATCCTGGCATTGCTTGTCCATGGCTGGGTTCCAGTCCTGGTCATAGAAGATGACAGTGTCTGCTCCCGTCAAGTTGATACCCAGGCCACCCGATCGTGTAGACAAGATGAAGCATAGGATACGCGGGTCATGGTTGAAACGATCTGTGAGAATCTGGCGTTGTTCTACCTTGGTTGCTCCGTCCAGGCGTAGGTATTTATGGCCATGGATATTCAAGAATTGCTCCAGAATATCCAGCACCTTCGTCATCTGAGTGAAGATGAGCGCTCTGTGTCCTCCAGACTGCAGTTTGCGAAGCAACTTGTCAAGCGCTTGGAGTTTGCCGCAGTCGTACTGCAGTAGTCGTTTGTCGGGAAACTGAATCGTGTGCCGCATCCGCGCTTCGTGCCAGGGGTCCGGCTGACTTTCCTTAGGCAAAAAGGGTGCCCATCGAACAGGTGCCGAAAGTTTGAGATCCTCGTCGGTGAAGGCGTTTATTGCCTTGCGTCCAAGCAGGATCTGGTCGAGATCTCTTGTCACAACACTAGGCGTGACACATGTAAACTTCTCGATCGTCGTCTTGTACTGATCTGCACGCTGATCTAGCGATGGGGTGAGGCTGTCAATAACGCTCGACTCCTCTTCGAACCAGCTCATCACAAGTCTTGGCACTTTTGGCCGTGGCCTGTAGGGTCGCTTGTGTGCATCAATCGTCAGCATTTCTATCACATTTTTGCCATAGATCGGCCTCTGTTGTCGACGAAGGGCGTTGAGATATACGCAATGCTGTAGCTCCTCGAAGCGGCCCCAACGAGCAGCACTCTCCAGATATGCTACATTAGACTGAACTGTGGACGGGTCCAAGTTCGCATATGCCAACTGAGCTCGCATGTGCTGCGCCTCTCGCATGTCCATGAGAGTTCGATGGGAGCTGAGTTGGGATATTCTTTCCGCAGAGACGGTGGATAAATTCTCATGCAGTGTTGGGACAAGGTTCAGAAAGCTCAGGTTGACACCCGCCATTGGACTATTGTCCACGAGCAGGCTTTGGAGGCGCTTCTCTGTTGCATCAAAATCGGCCGGGACGGAGCTGCCCATGCGGAAAGAAGTCATAATGGGCCGATCGACAAACAAATCAGGGTGGTTGCACACTTTCCGAAGCTGCATCAGGCAGTTGATGATGGACAGATAGTTTCCAGACGCAAATGTCTCCCGCGTGTCTGATCGTGATAAAAACCCATCGTAGAGCTCTCGCTGTCGCTTGGACAGCCGACAGAACTCGACATGCTCATACTTTCCAGGCATTTGCTTTTCAACGTCGGCTTTCAATCTCCGCAGCAAGTACGGTCGCAGGACTTTGTGCAGCTTAGAAATAATCGCCTTGGCTTCCTCGTCCATTTGGTCGCGGCCACTTTCCAATATTTGTGATTCGGGTTTGTGGAACCAGTCATGAAACTCTTGCAAATCGGCAAATCCTCCTTGGCCATTCTGAGATGGCATTAGAAAGAAAAGTAGCGACCAAAGCTCTGTCAAGTTGTTTTGCAGTGGTGTACCAGTAAGCAACAACCGAGCCTGCGTATTGAAACCTAGAAGTGTCTGCCAACGCTGCGACTTGAAGTTTTTGATGTTGTGTGCCTCATCCAGAATCAGATAATGCCAGCGGCGTCGTTTGAATACCTGTTGATCCTGCAAGACCAGCTGATACGATGTGATGCAGACATTCCAGACATCATCATTATTCCATCCTTGTCGCTTTCTCTTGCGTTCGTCCTGAGAGCCATAGTACGCCAGAATCTTAAAGCCAGGGCACCACTTCTTGAATTCCATTTCCCAATTGAGCATGACGCTAGTAGGGACAACGACTAGATGCGGTCCCCAAACTTGGTGCTGGCATGCTAGGTGCGCCAGAAGAGCAATTGTCTGAATCGTTTTTCCAAGACCCATTTCGTCAGCCAATATGCCATTGGTATTGTTGGCATAAAGCCCTGCCAGCCAGTCTAGACCATCCTTCTGATACTCTCGCAGAGTGCCGCGGAGAAGGAAAGGTATGTCTGTCTTGTGTGTACCATTCCTGGCTGGGGATTCTGAGCCTTTCTCGGCCTCCTTATTTGCAACGGCAACCTCAAGGGCAGCAGCTGCCTCAAATTCAGAAGGCCGTTTGGAAGGCGTATCTGTCAGCTGGTTTGGCTGAACAGAGAGAGCATTCGGAGCGGAATCAGTAACCATGGTAGCAGCATTGTCGCTTTCGGCCTTTTCTACCGGCGTGTCTTTCATCGGCTCGTCCACCTTGTCCGATTCACCTAGCGCCGGAGCTGCCTGTATATCATCCGTAGGTTTGCCGTTTGCCAGAGAATCAGTCACATCATCGTGATCCTCTTTCGGTGCCATGTCAATCGTGTCTTCCATGGCTTCTTCAGGCGCAGCCAATTGTATAGGCTCTCTGGATGCTGTCTCTTGAGTCACCATCTCATCCGCCGATGCGATAGGTTCCGTGTCCATCACGTCTTCCCCGTTAGCAGCTTCATGTACAGAGTCGGGGTGTTGAATAAGCGACATCTCATCCTCATCGGCCAAATCCGGGTTCACCTTTGATGCATCACTCTCTCCATTAACGCCCACCTCTTTCGCCTGTGCGTCGGGCATATCACGGTCGCCACCATGAGCTTCTTCCGGTTCCCCGTCGGCTTCATGTTTCATCTGCTGAAGTTCAGATTTGCCAAAGAAAAGGCCAAGCAAGCCACCGCCTTCCCCTTCAGATTCGTCTTCAGATTCGTCTTCAGATTCGTCTTCATCATTGTCAGACTCGTCTTCGTCCGCATCGCTACCCATATCACTCGAGCCTAGGTCATCATCCATATCAACAGAATCGTCGCTTGACTGGCCTCCAGCATCCGTCGTCTCGGCGCCAAATTGCTGGCTTGCGACATCGGTGGCTCCATCAGCATCGCTCTGGGTTTCCAGGGCCGGGATGTTTGCATATTTCAGTCGGAGCTGTTCTTGTGTCAGACCTTCATCGGCCGCGTCTTTGAGGTCATCACCTTCATCGTCGTCTGATGATGACATGACCTCGCTATCCTCATCCGAGTCATCATTGCCGCTGCTTTCGTTGGAGGCAAGATCCGAATCACCTCCGTCATCCGCGTCACTAAGATCATCGCTTAGGTCATCAAACCCGTCGGCATCCGATGCCATTTCTGAGTCCAGTCCGGCACGCCGCGCTTGAAGCTTCTGCTCTGAGAGGCTGACTGCCTCATTCAACGCAGCCTTGACGCGCTTTTGTTCCTCGGCCTCCCATTCCTCGAGACGCTGACGATTAACGTATACACGAACATTTTCCCATGTCCCAACCACCGCCTTCACAACTTGTCGATAGCGAGCAATGCACAGTTCGCGAGCTTCCGCTTCTAGTTGCTCTGCAGATTTTGGTTGTCGTCGGATGTATTCGTCTCGGCAAGCTTCTGCTAGCTTCTTCGCTATTGATCTGTGGCGCTGCTGCTCTGCCAATAGTAGCTTTCTGAAGTTAGCCATAGCCTTCACCATATGGTCCTGGCGGGCCCATTGCCGCGGAACATCGTCCTCGCCGTCAGGTGCAAACAGAGAGCACCTCCCAGGAGCAAGAATTCCACCGGGTTCCACCTCTTCTTCGATGCGCAGGATTAGTCGCGCATCCCTTTGCGCCAGCTCATCCGTGTATACAGGGCCATCTTCTGAGGCTTGCAGGCCGCCTTCCTCGACTGCAATATCACCCGCTCGTTCCCAAAAGTCCTCAAAACTAGAGCCGATCTTGGGTCTCTTGCGTACTTGACCCGGGTGAACTAACGGAATGTCACCAGACCGCCCCACGCGAAGCTTTATTCGCGGTGAGCGGTTCACAGACTCCCTCCTTTGGGCTGCCGCCTCTTTCTCGGCTTGGCGCGCAGATCTCGTCGGTCTGGCTGATTGTCGCGTCGGCTGTGGTGCGGGAGACGGTGTTCGGTGACTTGAGCGTGTATTCGACCTTGGAACTGGAGCAGTCCTTTTGGACTGCGGTCTTGAGGTTCCTGGGGCGGAATGAGGGGTAGACGGTCTCCGAAGCTGTCGCGACGCAGGTGTACGGTTTGGTGTCTTGGACTGCTTTTGGATCGCCGGTTGGTCGTCTTTCTTAGGCGTTTTACTCTGTGTGCCGCTTAGAGACCCTCTGGTAAGACGCTTTCGGCCCTGCGGCTGGTGCTCTATGGGAACAGTGTTGATGCGACCAGACTTCCTCCTGCCGCCCTCAGTGTACGAAGTTGGCCCGTCAGCATCCATCCGTTTCCACGGAGGAGATTCCGGTTTTGGCTTCCGAGCGCTCGGTGGTGGTGTCACGTCGTTCGTTCGTTGGCGCTTCGCGGGGCGTTCAGTGCCGTCGTGGTCGTGGTCGTGGTCGTGGTCGTGGTCGTGGTCGTGGTCGTGGTTGTCACCGTTGGCTAAGGCGTGAGCTTCGCCGTTGACGATCTTTGTCGCGTCTGACGCGGCGTGACCGTTTGTTTGGGCATCTTCTGATTTCTCCTGAGTAGACTCTACATTATTTTGTAGCTCGGCCGAGTCATCGATCTCAGACTTGATGTCCAAATGTTCCGCGGCAGAGCCATCTCTGTCGAGCGACGCGGTCTCCGCCATGGTTGAGGCGAGGAGCCAGCGTGAGGAGCAGGCGTTATCTCCACGAAACTTTCATTTGAAGAAGATATATGGGTATCCACGAGATTGCTAGGTCTCAGAAAGGCCTCGGGTAAATTTTCTGCATCGTCTGAGGCCTGGGCGTTGTGCTGTCGCGGATTTAGTGCCAAAGAAGAGCTTCACCCGCAAAACTTTCGAACGACACCGATGCGCAAATGATGGTGGGTCAGCGTTGCTGCACAGCACGCGCGACCCGATGCCTCATCCAGGAATGTTGATGCCTGAGGCCGCAACAGGGAATAGAACCTCACCACCACACGCAATTGGAGCAAGCCTTCTGCGACGAAGTCATCAGTTTAGAGCTATTGGGCGCCAACCACGTCAACGATCTGCCCAAAGTACGACACACCAGCACTGCAATTATATGGAACACCATTTAGCCAATTGAACACTAACGCCGGAAAACAGATGCTTCCTCAACGAATTGTGCGCACGTCCGCGCTGCGCAACACTCTCGCTGCCGCCCGACGAGCGCCAATTGTCCAACGACGAGGCTTTCTACCGTCGCAATACGCAGACAAGAAAACTCTCGATGAGAAGTATCCCGAGCGACCTCAAATGACCGAGGCTGAAGATCCTGGAATGGTTAGTTCTCGCCATGCGTGGAAAGCGTCCCAACCGCACAACTAACGTCGACGTGATTTCCCAGAACGGCGGCTTCATCAACCCCCCTCGAGTCAAGCGACAGTTCCGCGACCCTTATGGCAACTGGTGGGACCCTCAGGAGAGACGAAACTTTGGTGAACCAGTCCACGAGGACAACGATGTCCTCGGTATCTTTTCGCCTTGGGAGTATACCTGGACAACGACCGGCCCCGGCCTCATGATGGTCGGCACTTTCATTGCCACGTTCCTCGGTATTACTGGTATCGTGTACCTCAACTATCCCGACAAGCCTACTTTCCCTCGCGAGTTTGAGGGTGGCCTGGAAAGGGAGCTGGGTGGCCCTGGAGCCGTTAGGGTAAGCAAATCGCGGCGCCAGCTACAAGAACCTGAACTCGGTTTGCTAACATCTCCTGCTAGGCACGAATGAGCGGCGACGAAGATCCTTGAGACGGAAAGAAACTGTAACAGAATTTTCTTTTGTACATAACCTAGGCAGGAAGCCATTGGAAGAGATTTTACTTCATACCTTGCCCCTCGCATGAACGCCTGCTTGACGCGTTTTCCGACTCGCTATTGACTTGGATAATGTCCCTTTACATGCCCGTTTTAAACTATTCCCTTCTCTGTTGCCTGGTACACTCTGGTGGGATGATGGGGAGTCCTCAGGTTTGGCCTGTGACGTGCTACCCAAATGCTCGCTCCTAGGTACTGTATTTACCCAGCATGGCAGGCAGTCCACGCTCGTTTGCATGGGATATCTGCGAACAGATCACTGGAATTATCAGCTGTCAAATACTACAGGTAGGTAATGGGCACTTGCCTGCTCGGGACAAAAGCCCCTTTCCTGCGTACCTATGTAGTACAAGGAAACAGACGTCGTCCATGGGAATGTATGGATGCCTCGGAAAGATAACGATGAAAGTAATAATTATGGTAGCCGCCCATTCGCTTATGTTCTCAGAAGGCAACTACCTGAGTAGACACATTGTGCACTTTAGTGCATCACATGGGCCATTGAAGAGAACGACGACCATTGTGTCGGCAGGCGTTAGGCCACCCCGTGTCGCTGCCTCTGGCTACCTACCAACCTAGAGACATACTTACCGAAGGTACGAGTACTCGCCGCAGCCGTCTGTACAGTCGTCTTTCTCACGGCGAAGTTCCAAGGCAGCTGCGGCCGTAGTGGCGTGACGCGGATGTTCTTGTCTACCATATCACATCACGGCTTCCGTCGTCGCTTGTTCTGTGTGCTAATTGGCAGCGAGTTACTGTAGCGAGAGAAGCACGTGAAAGAGTGCCCAGCGCCTTAGTGCTGCTCAATTTCTACCGCCGCAGTCTACTTGCCCCGATGAGTATCTTTTGCTTAGCCTTTATTCCCTACCTACTCACTCGCATGCGACAGGCTTTCGTTTGATGGTGCGTTGGTCGTTACACCTGCCCAGCACGCCGTTTGCAACCACTCTCTTTTCCCTACAGCAAGGTGCGCGGTAATAGCATCGTACAAAACACTAAAGGCAAATCTCCAAAATGCGGTACGAGGATTGGGACATCCTATTGTTCCCTCGTGATTGCAAAGTTCCTTTCAAGGAGTTCAAAGTGGCGTGCCACGTCGTCCATGATAACGGTAGGTTCAAACTGGTCTTCGGTGTGATTGTGATTGACTGGAAGACTGAGAGCCATAGAATTTGCGCACACGCATGGATCTATCGGCCTTCCGACTGTTTGTTGCTTTGTGCCCAGCATGGCCCCCGGCTCCCTCTACAAGCTTTCCATCCACTCGTGGTCGACGCCACCTGTTAGCCAGTTCACTCGAACATACAGCAAATACGTGGATGACATAACTTTCGAAGCCCGGCTATTTGTGGATGGGTGCCTCGTTTCGTACGTTGCCGACCCTCTCTGATTCTCTTACTTATGCTCACCAACCTTAGGTCGACATCTTTCGAGCGTACAGGGCCCTGGCCAAACGTCATGAAACACTCGCTTGGTGTGTATACCACACAGGGTTTTGCAAAGAAAGTACTAATAAAGATGAAGGAGTGCCTGGGGTCACTGATTTGGAACCTCTTAAGTTCCCAGTCTTCCGGCGAGAGCTCTTGCAGCAAAACTATTGGAGTCCTGCAGACGACCTTGGCCGACTCAGAGTGGTAATTAGCGAGGTGTTTCCGCGAGACGCGGGGTCAGTACCGAAAGAGCGAGTGAAGAATGTTGTCGCATTTGCCTTTCAGCACGCCCCTCTCGGTATGATTGTAGTACGAAGCCTTGGCCGCCGGTTCGCTAACATTCATGCCTCAGAGGTCTTGGAAAGTTCGTCAATCGCGTGGCCAAACACTGCCATGTGGCGCACAGTGCCTTTCGCATCTTCTACTAGTATTTCTGTTCGGCCCTTTGAAGACGTCGAGTCTCATGCACACTCCCCCTGTGGTAGTTACAGCAACTTGAGGGCTATATCCTCCGCTGGCCAATCCGAGAACAGTCTACGTGAAGGGTTGCAGCCTTATAAAAGCGACCGGGCACAGAAACGTCAACCGATCATCACCTCTGAAAATCCGACACTATCTACACCAACAACTATCGGGGTAGACCCATTCATCGAAGCCAACGCATACTTTGAATGGCTGAGTGGCATGGGCATGGGCGTAAGCGCGGATACTGGAACAGGTCACGCATCGCGGCCTGCCATCCGGGATGGCCGAAAGTCAAGTACTGACATTAGCATGCCGGACTATCTACCGTCGGATCAGCTAATACAACTAGATGGCGACCCTTTTGAACTCAAACACGATGAGAATACATCCATAACGCAGCTGAAAGTCCCTACTAATACACCAACCCCTTGCGACAACGTGTCGGCCGAACAGCGAGGTAACTATATTCTGTTTTCTCCATTGAGCGGTAGCCCAACTAATGTCGCCATAAGGAACTCCATTTTCTCTGTTGCCTCATGATTCTCCCCTGTCCATGGGTCTAGCCAATTCTTTGACCAACTCCCTCCTGAGCCAGTCATTGCCTTTTCAGTTGCACCATACAGATATTCCAATACCTTCTGCGCAGGTGCGGTCCCGTAAAGAAAACAAACGACAGGTAAACGACAGCGCTATTTCCACACCTGGCAGGTTCATCGTCGGCGAAGAGGATGACATCGCGACGCATAAGTCCTCACAGCACGCGCAGCCTGCACCAGAAGCTAGTACGCCCGTCTCAGTTGTAGCAGGAGACCAAGAAGAGGTCATATCGAGTCAGCCAACGGTTGGTGGTGATCGAACTGGTCGTGAGCCTATAGGTACGTTCGAGCTCCTTCCCAGGACTTTGTGGCGCACCAACCTTACAGTAACGAAGTAGTTCCCTGCGGAACGTCAGAGAGACGTGGGAAGCGACTACGTAACTTCACCCCAACATCGTCGAAGCCCTTCGAGGATGACGAGGAGCCTTGCCGCGCGAACGCCAGGATTCGCCTCACTCCATGCGCGGAGGCTGAGGCTAAAGCGAGCAGCCAATTCACTTAGGCAAGGCGAAAGTAATGCATTATTGATAATGACTTGGAACACATAAGTACCAACTTGAAACTACAGCTGGCAAGATTATGAAGCTTATTGGTTTTATTCTGGAATAAGTTTTGACATGGCTAGTATATTGTGTGCGATAGATATTGGTTTCGTTAGACAATGATTCGAGCGCCATTAATGTGAGTATGGCTTTCACTTTCAAATACCAACGGTCCGCCACTTGGCCCACTTGCGTCCAGGCTCACAGTGACAAGTTTTTTGGGGCCAATTACTCTGATAGTCTCGCCAAGGTTACGCCAGTCCACTTCGCAGGCATGGGCACCTGCATCATTTGCTCCTTCTTGAACTTGCCTAATCTCAACACTAGGATATGGTAGCCAGCCTTCGCGCTGTGGTATAAGAACCAGAGGGATCTCTGCTTCAGTTGCAGGCGTAGAGGACTCCTCTTCCGACGTGCTTTGACCCGGGATGACAAAATGCCCCTTTCGCCTCCCGCCAAGCAGCCACGAGTCGCTTTGTGCACTTACCTCGTAGCTAAACTCTAGGTCGTCGGATCGCGGCGTCTCGGTATCCCAGATCCGCGTCCACTTGAGGTGCAAGGTTGCCTGAAGAACCTGATTCAGTGCTACCGCCGTCGTGCATTCGCCTGCACTGTCTGCTTCCGTAATAACCGTCGCAAGGGGTTTCCGCAGCTTAATATCCGCCGTATGTAGAATCGTGAGCGACGGGATTTCGACCGGTATTAAAATTGACGATGAGTCTTCTCCGGCTGTCTCAGTGATCGGAAGATGCGGGTGGGCCTTTTGCCATGCCTTCAGGCAGGTCGCTATTCTGGCCGAGCAGTCCGTGGCCGACCCATCCAGGCTGCTAACACCACGCAGATGTTTCTCCCAGGCAACGCCGTTAAGGTAGGCGGTAGTAGCCTGCCCAACGAGAGCGGCGCGCTCTAGATCCTGAGGCTGAAGCCCACGACTGACTTCACGGCGTACTACGGGCAGCACCGCCTTGGCATACTCGCTCAGAGACGCGGCTTCCAGCGCGCTCAGGACGGATTCCTTGATGAGATCTTCAATCTCGACATCCAAGCGGCTATAATGGAGCTTCAGGTACATGACCTTGCCCGATCGCGCCGCCGCTACGTCTACTCCCTTTTTGCGCTTGATCTTGTAGAGCAGCTTTGCCGGCTGTTTGGGGAATATTTTGACGCTGTTTGTCCGCGCTGCGCCAAACGATGCCTCAAATAGGTCTGATTCCAGTAGTTCGCTCTTGTAGAGGCTAACTGGACTGGATATAGCTGTTTCAACGTTGAAACGAGACAGCAGAGTGCCGTGCTTGAAGATGTCGTACACGTTTACGCTGACGGCGAGTGCAACGTTGACTGTAAATGTCTTGGCCAAATGGTATGTTTGGTCGTCTTCCGCGACATATGTGACTTCAACCTTGGCAAATACATCTTTGAGGTCCAGCTCTGTTGAAAACGGAAACTGCAATGTTACAGAGGTGTTTGATGCAACAGTGTTAAAGTTGAAGACTCCTGCCTCGGGCGGCTTGGCCAGCTGGAGCGGTGAGTCAACCACCTTTGCTTCTGTCGTTATCAATCGGAGGCCACCTGTACCAGGCTTTATGCGAATCTCACAGCGCTTCAATGAGTTCCAGCCGGTGCTGAGGGTCAGTTCGAGACAGTTATTCTTGTCAAAGGACGTGTGCTTGGCGGCGGTCAGGTCAACGTCCAGGGCGGTGGCGAGCTGGAAAAGCGTGAACTCGGGCTTTTGGAATATTTCCGCAGCTGTCGGCATAGATTTGTTGACGTCGGCGTCATAGTAGAGGAAGATGTGAGGAGCTTGGAGGGAGAAAAGGTTTACTTTATAGCGGCCGGGAATAACAGACTGAACTCGGGTTAGTACAGATTCGTATTTCAGGGCTTGATGGCAGGACTTGCATTGCTGTGTACGGTAAGCTTATTCTTGCCCGGTTTTATGACGGTTTTTTCTGATTTGCTAAACGTAAGGTCTTTGATGGGGCCGTCATCGACGCCCGCGACTTTCAGTTCGACCTTGTCAAGCGTGATATCTTCGGGCAGCAAGCTCCACAATGATATGGTAAGCGAGCAGCTATCTTTTCCTTTTTCATAAGCTGGATGCCCTGCTAATTCGACGTTGGTGAAGAAGAAAGAAAGCGGCGACTTGACATCGCTCTTCAGCGACGAAGCAAGGCTCAGCAGCTTGCCAACCACGCCTCGAATGGGCGAGTCTTCAGCTTCTTGCTTCGGCTTGATGAGGCGCGCAGACGACTGCTGGATCCTGTGGCGCTCTGCCTCACAAGACATGGTCAGCAGCTTCAATGCGCCTTGGACGTAGTCCTGGTTTGCTTTGCATTCGCTCAGACACTCGAGATACATAACTAGCATCGAAAGCTCGAGCATAGTCCAGCCTGCTTCTCCAAAGAACGGTAAGGCCTTGTTAAAGTAGTCGATTGCAGGAGCATATTCCTTCAGATGGAACTTCAGTACTGCCAGGTCGGCATGTGTGGCTTGAACAGGGCCATTTTGATCGGCAACGGCGTAGTGTCGCTTGGCCTTGTCTGTAAGAATCTCGTATAAACGGTAAAAGTCTTGCGAGCTCTCCGTCGCAGATGTAAGCAGTCGACTACGAATACCAGCGGCACATGGGCTCGGTGGCACATCTTTATTGTTGTCGTGCCCTTTATCAGCCGCGTCGTCGTCAAGGCTGATATCCTCCATGACCTCGACGCCGCTGTCGCCGACGAGTGGCGCAGTATCCCAGCCATTGCTCCAGTCGCGAACAGCTCCAAATCTCTGCAAAATGCTTCGTGATACCATAAATAATTCTGCTCGGCCGGCTGCAAGGTCATCAAGACCTGGCTTGAAGAACGGTGACTTGCTGCTATCACCATCAGCGGTAGTCGAGCGCCCAGGTCCAGGAAATACGCCGGGACTAGGCGGCGGTCTCGGCGACCGTTCGTTGAGTGAGGAGTTGCGAGCGGGGTGCATCATTGTCTTGGGCTCGGGAATCGACGCTTTCTGCTCGTCGCCATCAACAGGGGGCAGACTGGACGGTGGGATTGGCAGAGCCTTCGTAGACGTCTGTGCGAGAATTTGCTGAGCGATGGAAAACGAGAAGGATGACACGAGGTTATCAATCACTTGCTGCTCCTGTGGGCTCAAATCGGCGGACTTGGGCTCGGTCTGTGTGGGTGTTGACTCGCCAAGAGCTGTGATAATGTCCTGCCGCATGACGTTTGCGATAGACGGGATGAACTCCACAGATCTAGAGCAAATCTCTGCCAGTACCGCTAAGTTCTCGGATTCGTCTTCTTTCTGGGGCGTTGCTTTCGCCATTGGCGCCACGCCGTGCAATATTGACTCTTGCTGCTCTTTCAGCCTTGACAGAAGTTGGTCTCGTGTAAAGGAGGTATTCGCCAACCTGAGCAGAAGAGCCATTTGGCGAGAAAATATGTAGCACCGAAAGTCAAACACGGAGACTTTATTCTCAAGAATCATGTCGCGATATGCTTTCTTGGCAGCGCTGATGGGTATGTCGTCGACTTCAGCCTCGGCCGATTCCTTTGACTGCAGATCCACGGCTTCCTCGTCGCCTGCTTCTCCGGAAACTTTGTTCAAAGCCTTTTGTGCGATGCCTTTAAGCTCCTCGGTAAATGGTAGCATGGCACCACCATGGCTTTCCGGTGAACCCGTCGCGGCCTGTTCGTTAAGGACAAGGTCCAAACCAACATTTAATTCGTCGTATCCCACAAGGGCGTCCTCAACCAATCCGACATTCTCAAAGCCTCGTGCCAGGCCCTCTTTGAGCATGAAAAAGGTGCAAAAGTTCCAGCCAGGCAACGATCGTTGGCCGTCCTTTTCTTTTATGTCCTCTTCGTATTGCGTTACCCGTTGGTCGAAGGAGCTCAGAATCAGCGTCTTAAACTTGGTCACGAGCTCACCCCATGCCTTTTCGGCATCTTGTTCATTCTCTGAGTACCCGGAAGGTACAGCAGGCACGACGCGAGGCAGCATGTCGTAGGGAACATCGTTGATGCCGATACGGATCTGTGCGATGCGGTCCGGCGCGCTTTTGCTCGAGCTGTTGAAATCGGACCTGAACTTCTCCAGCAACGGCGTCGTACCCGGTCGCCAGCGCGATCCTGCACTCTTCTCCAGCCCACCTGCGTCGGCCTTGTTGCTGCTGCGCGGCTGCGTTGCAGCGGCGGTGTTTGGCAGAACGACATGCAGAATCAGCCACTCGTAGGCGTCGTGCTTTTCCTGCTTGCTGGCTTTTTTCGAGCTCGAGGACGGCGTGTGCTCCTTTATCCATTCGCGGACTTCGGTTCGGACGGAGGTCTTGTACGATTCGTTGTCGTCGCACCGCACGAGGAGGACCTTGAGATACGGTGTGTGTCGCAGGCCAGGGATCTGATGCCGCCGCTTCCCGACAGTAGGCTTCGCCTGCGTGGGCTGTGCTTCGGAGGTCCTCGACGCGTCGGCCTGGCCGCCGATATTCTGGGTCTGGAAGCCATCATCTCTCGACACGCTGGCCGATCGTCGCTGGGTGGACAGCGGTGTTGATACCGGCGTCTCTGCCTGTTCTGTCTGGCCGCTCTCGACGAGCTCAACGTGCAGCGTATCTATAGATCGTAGCGGCCCTGCATGGGACTGCCAGTGGAGGTTGTGCAGCGGCAGTCGAGGGATCAGGCCCGGTTCGAGAAGCTTATACACATTATGAGGGTCGTAGTACTCGACTGGGCGCGGTTAGCGACAGCGACGGGTCTACGAGCGCAACATTGTACTTACCCGTCACTTTTGACGTCGAAGCTTGATGTTCCATGGCGAAACGACAGCTCCTGCCATTGGCGTGCGCAACAGCTTCAAAGGGACCACACTTTCACGGAATACCAAACGCGACGGTGAAATACGATGGAGGTGCGTCGCAACACAGCGCAGCACAGCAGAGCACACAGCTAGGTGTCCAACCGCTGTCCACGGCTGTGGTTGGTGTCCACCTACCGGCTAGTAGCGCCACGGGCCACCCCTGACTGAGCGGAGCACGCGCCAGAGCGATTGGAGGGCGGTGTACGTTGAAATTGACGCCATCGGGCCGCTACGACAAAAATATAGCGGGGTGTGCGGCAGAATTTATGGAGGGGCAAGGCCTCGTCGTTGAACGACGCCTGGATACAAGCAGTTGATTCTTACAAACTAACGCAACACCTCATTGCACAGAATGTCGACACTACAAGCAGTCAAATACGCCAGGGGCAAGCTGGAAGTCCTGGACCAGCTTCGCCTACCGCACGAATTCCACTACGACAATGTCGCCACGCGGGCCGAAGCGTTTGACAGCATCGCCTCGATGCGAACCCGCGGTGCGCCGGCGATTGCCATTGTCGCCAGCCTCGGCCTCGCCGTCGAGCTTCACAACAGTCCCGTGCCCGGAAACAGCGCCGAAGAAGTCATCGCCCACATTGACGACGCCCTCGACTACCTCAAGGAGAGCCGACCGACCGCCGTCGACCTGACCAACGCCATCAACCAGCTCAAGGCAACGACACGCGCAGTCGGCGCCGGCGCCAGCAAGGAGGACATTGTGGCGGCGTTTATCGAGGAGGCCGAGAAGATTTTCGCCAAGGACCTCAAGACCAACATGTCCATCGGCCAGTTCGGCACCGCGTGGCTCCAGTCGCAGTCCGGTGCTGCCTCGGACCGCAAGATCTCCGTCCTGACGCACTGCAACACGGGCTCCCTCGCGACCTCGGGCCACGGCACTGCGCTGGGCATAATCCGCACGCTCCAGGAGCAGGGGCTGCTGCAGCACGCATTCTGCACGGAGACGCGCCCGTACAACCAGGGCAGCCGCCTGACGGCGTTTGAGCTCGTCTTCGAGGGCATCCCCAGCACGCTCATCACCGACTCCATGGCGGCCGCGCTCTTCCGCACGCGGGGCGCAGAGAAGAACATTGCCGCCGTGATTGTAGGCGCCGACCGCGTCGTCCGCAACGGCGACACGGCCAACAAGATTGGCACGTACCAGCTGGCGGTGCTGGCCAAGCATCACGGCATCAAGTTTGTCGTCGCCGCGCCGACGACGAGCATCGACCTCGAGACGGAGACGGGCGACGGCATCAAGATTGAGGAGCGCAAGCCCGAGGAGCTGACGCAAATCACCGGCGCCGTCATCAAGCCCGACGGCACCGTCGACCAGTCCACCAAGGTCCGCGTCGCCACGGCCGACCAGCGCATCAATGTGTGGAACCCGGCGTTTGATGTCACGCCGGCGGAGTTTATTGACGCCGTGGTGACGGAGAAGGGCGCCGTCGAAAAGGGCGCTGATGGCAAGTTTGACTTTTCCACAGTCATGCCTGAGCGGTGGGCTAAAATCGTCAGCGCGTAGAGTCTGCTGAGTACTCTTGTCGCGATATAATTAAAATAGATATTCTTGTATAGACAGCGTCCTTTTTACTTTTACTCTATTCTTTTCTCCAATATTAAACCTGAAACTCTATGGTACTTTATATTAGAGTCCAGCACACTCAGCTATCCAATGCGTGCAAAATCAAAGTCTGGTATCCAGCAACAGCCGTCTCCAAATCACCAACAGTCAAATTCTCTGATGAGCCATGCGCCACCAAGATGGTGCCGGGTCCGTACAGGTATCGCGTAAAGTTGCCCTTGAGATTGGGAACATCCGTACCATAGTTGACGGTGGTGACTTCGAAGCCTACTTCCGCGTTAGCGACACATTCTGCACATACAAACACGCAGTACACTTACCATCCACATCGCATTTGCAATCGACTGTGCCATATCCAGGCGTACACTTCATTTCGAAGCCGTCGTCAACCTCGGCGAGCAAATCCTCAATCTTCTTCTTCACAATGAGGTGGCCGCTCTCCTCGGGACCAATGGCCACGCGAACACCCATCTTGACAACAGCCTTTTCCGGCACAACGTTTGCCGCAACGCCGCCGTCGAACCGGCCAACATTGACGGTCGTGTTGCCGTACAGCTCCGAGCTTCCGAGATCAGCAGCCAGAACCTTGGACATGGCGTGAATCATGAGCTCGTTGGCCGACTTGCCCAGCCACGGGTAGCCGCTGTGGCTAGCAATGCCCTGGACGGAGATGTCGCAAAACAGCGCTCCCTTGTGGCCACAGACGAGGTCGTTGCCGGTGGGCTCGCCAAAGATGGCAGAGTGCCAGGAGCGCGGCTCCTTCTCCTCTTTCCTGGCGACCAGTTCACTAAAGGCAGCCATGCCGCCGCCGCCAACCTCCTCGTCGACGACAAAGACGAGCATCACGTCGTCGTCCTGGACATCGCCAGACGCCATGAGCTCTTCAACGGCAATCACCATGGAGGCAACGCTGCCCTTGGCGTCCACGGTGCCGCGGCCCTTAATCATGGTTTCCTTGGTGAGCTCGCCATCGTCAATGGAATACTCAATGTGCGGCGGGACAACGTCAATGTGGCTGCTGACCAGGACCTTGGGCTTCGGGTTCTCAGACTTGCCAGGCCAGGCAATGACATTGAAGCGTGTGGACCCCTTGGGCGTGTTGTCATTCGGCGCGACAACCTGCGCCTCGGCAGTGAAGCCGCGCTTCTCGAGGTAGTCGAGCAGGTAATTGCCAACCTCGTTTTCATTTCCAGAGATGGACTCAATGGAAACAAGGTTCCTGTGCAGGTCGACAAGATCCTTTCGATATGCCGGCGCGTCGGCTGAGGCGCCAGAGCTATCGACGGAGCTAGCCTTGCCGTGTCCCTTTCCGAGGACCAACTGCTCAGACGCGGCCAGAACCGCCGGGAGCGCCGCCAGTGTCGCCGCGAGAGAGTGCCAGCGCATGATGTGTTTTTTATTTAAGCTGCTGTGGAGGTGTAACGGTTTACAGCACACTGCGGGGAAACCTTGAGAGCCTACTCGTCTGGCTCTACGGGTGCCGAAGTGTATTACGTGATGCTGGAAGGCGCTGGTTTTCTGCCCAAAAAGGAAATTGTCTTGTATTATTGACCTCTGGCCCACTTGCACAACACAGCGAGACCGGACGGTAGCTTCCGACCGCGTCAATGGAAAAAATAGCTGGCAAAGGGATTAGCCATTAGGTTAATGTACAAATAAACATCAATTCAATACTCACTGAGTATCTCCAAAGCGAACTGTTCATTCTGTTTGTTATGGGACCCGCCAGTGACAGGACAGATTTCACCGTTGAGAGACCACTACAGTCGTGCAGTTCGACAGCTGCATTACTATGTAAATGGAATACCAACATGAAAGAACGGGCTATGACATGACATATCAGGGCATTCACTTGATTTACAGCTGGTTTGAACCTCTATATCCACCATAAGAGCATTCCATAGCGCTTAAGTTTGGTCACTAATCATCTGAACTTTAATTAATGCGGGCGAGATGTCATACTTTGAGCTAGACCCTCGGCTACCCTACAACATATCGAGCCAGTGCAGAGGACACGCAACTCTACTCTCGCAGACCGAGCTATGTTGCCATGGCTTCATACACTGGTATTCTCTAGCACATTTGCGAGCGATACAGAGCAAGTTCAAAAACTCATTGTATTGTCTTGAGCCCACTGCTCCAAGTTTACGTACACGAAAAAGCTGCGTTTTTTCTTTTGTGGTCTAATGAAGTAATTTCTCCCATGGCAGCGCGTGCGTATTGCCGCTCTGGGACTGTTTAAAAAAAGCGCCAGGATATAAATTTTGCTGTTTTCCCATGCCAATCATCTTCTAATGGCGAAGTGTTTGCATTTAATAGCAGCAATCAGATAGTATAATTTAAAAAAACAACCCGTATAAAACGCCAGTCAGTATGCTCTGTTGTTGAAAAGGACGCATCAATCCCCCAATATCATGTTACATCGCGTCTGTGTATTGGAAGAGCCCATGGCTCCGTGTGCAGCTCGCAGAAATATCCGCAGCTCCAGCTTGCCACGGTACCAGTGGGGAATGAAGAAAGTCGGCGTCCGTTGAGAGGCCGAAGTGTAGTGTACAGTATAGATGTAGATTTTTTGACGCATGAAAACCCGCTCAAATGTGGAAAATCCGGATGCAAAACAAGTAGAAAGCGGAAGCCAGGCAGGGGTATCTTGCCGCACTGTTGGGGCGTAGTTGCGAAGTAGCGCTTTCGAGAGGAGGAAGAAACGAATCGTCGTGAGGGGTCGCGGAAGAAGCGTCATGTTGGCCAGCCGCCGGCAGACAGAGGCGGAGAGGCATGATTTTGGAGCTTTGATTCGACGCGAGGTATGTGGCTGTCAGGGACGCGGTAGGTTGGTAAGAGTGCTCTTAGTCGCAGCCTACTTCTTGACCCTGCTACTCGAAGCCGTGATTTTGCTGGTGCTCATGAGGTCGCCAATGTACTTTTGCAAGAACTTGTTGTTGCTGTCGAGCTTGTCGTGCTCCTCGCGAACTGCCTCTATACGGTTGAAGATGTCGATGAGGGAGTCTTGCAGTGCCTTGGCATGCCTGCACCGAGGTTAGCATTACCATTTACCAGCCCAAAAAAGAAATAAAAAATGCTGACCTGCGGAGCTCTTCGCGAGCTTCCTTTCCGAGCTTGTCAATGTCCTCGCTCGTCCGGCGAGGGCTCATTGCCCTGACGTCATCTGGGCCAAAGTGAGATTCAACGGGGCCAACAGCAGAGCTGTCACGAGGTACAACGAGGGGGCCGCTGCTTTTACGGCTTGGTAGCCGGGGGCGGGTCGGCACGGGCTGGTGAATAACGGGCTCGTTGTGTTCTGAGGGGGTTGTCGACGCTGACGAGTCTGAGCGGACAATGGGGTGGTGATGACTTGAGCCGGTGGACTGGCTGTCGTGGTCGTCGGACATGATGAAGGTTGAAACGCGTCGAGCAGCCGGGCACGACGCTGGCGAAGAGGGAGACGCGGGCAGAAGCGGGAAAAATAAAACGAAGGAGGCTAGTCGATCAACAGCTGCCGGAAAGTAGACGGACGTGAGGCGAGGAGGTGTCTACGGAGACGAGAAAGTCGGTTGCTCGAAACGTGTCGGCCACGGTTGCCACCGAATCGACGTAATGAAAGGTTCGAGTCGGGGGTAGAGCGGAATACGACGCGAGGTGCAGTCGTAACGTCGACGCAAATGCAAGGCGAGGTAGACGAGGTAAGACGACGAAGCGTAAAAGTCGACACAAATTCGACTAGGGACGACGATGCTTGGCTTGGTGGTGTTGTTGGCGAAGCAGTCCAAGGGAGGTTGTTGGACTGATAATGGAGGGAGGTGAGTGACGGTGGTGGGCGGTGCAGATGTAGACACAGACGCAGAGTCAGCGAGAGAGCCACAGGGCCGGTCACTGGACCACGCCCAAAGTAGGTACTGAGGTACCTAGTAGAGGTACCTCGAGGCTTGTACGTTGGTGGGCGGGTACGGAGGTACCTAGGAGGAACTCGGGAGGGTTTGTTTAGCGTGACGCAGGACGTCAGAGTCAGTGGGTGTAGCGGGAGGGCAGCGTCCAAAACAGGGTTGCGTCAGCCAAGCCAGGGGACTCGTTACCTAGTAGGGGCGGGCGACGAAGAAGTAAAAGAAGAGCACGGAAGAAGAAGACGGGCGTAGGGGGGAAAATGAGAGCGGCGTTCCCCTGTGCTTTTTTTTTTTTTTTCCTTTTTATCTTCTCTTCTCTCTACTCAACAGAAAAAAAAATAAGACTAGCACTGTACAGTAGGCACACTCAGCGACAGAGAAAGAAATTGCACCAGGACGGCCGCTCCCGAGTCGTGCGCTGGTGCTTCGAGTCGGCCCTCGTCCTCGTCCGCCCAAAAATCAACTCGACCCCGTTTCGGTAGTTGGGCGTGCCGACGACCTAGTACCCATCCATCGTGGGCTCAGAGCTTGCTCACGCTCTCGCTGGCTGGGTCCAAAAGAGAGGGGGGCAGGCGAACGGGGGAAGAGGGAGTGGACAAGTACCTGTGGACAGGCCACCGCAAGGATGGCACCGACACGCCGTCCACATGTACATCTGCGCTGGGTGCAGTGGGTGGTCGGTCGGGTCGCTGGCTCGCGCGCGCCTGGGTGCGTGATGCGTGATGGCTGCTACACCCTGCTGGTACTCTCTCCTCGCACCCGCTCGCTCTCCTCTCTCTCTCGCTGGATGCTTCACTGTGGTCCCCCTCGGTGGCCCCCCTGTGGAACCCCCTTGTGGCACCGCGAACAGCGGCTCGCCTATTAGCAGCGGCCGTTGAACTATGGCGTCTCTCGCTGGGGAACGTACCGTCCCTCCCTGTGATGAGTGGTGGACAGGGCAAAGACGACTGACTACAAACTCGTAGTCTGTGGCCCGCCAACGACCAATGTACTGGACCTCTAGTGGTTCTCTGTGAGTGGCCTTTCATTAGGTACCTACCTAGAATGGTTAATTACGGAGTGCATGGGCGCTGCAATATCTATACTGCTGGTTACCTCTCGTTGTTTAGCTGTTCACGAGCTACGAGTACGGAAGAGATACTATAGCCCTCCATTGTAAACGAATGCCGAGCCTTTATTCATATTTCGCCTAATAAAGTCCCCAGCTACTTAGGAAGGGAGCCAGCAACTCATGTGGCTGTCGATTTTTCTTTCCACTGAACTAATACCGATGGTGGCCTCATGAACCGTAGCAAAGGTATTGACCGCACGCCAGACCCAACGCCATCCCACTAGTTTCTGCCCAACACCGCCGGCTAGCGACGACTGTCTCCAGTCTGGTATTCTGGTATTGACAGTTGCGGGGACCATCCGAGACCTGTGTCATCAGTCCCGTGGCACTGGACACTTGTACCCTACGGCGCTATATTCGGGGGGAGAATGTCACTGGCGAGTAATTCGCCCATGTTCGCCGAGGGCGCGGATTACTTATTAATGACTTCATGGTACGGAGTACACGTACATTGTACACTACATACATAACTCGTTCATACAGGGGCAATACTCGTAAACCACTACTGACCCAGCTGGCGCGAGTAGGGCTACCTCGGAAAATGCGCTAGGCGTTGGACGCCTTACTCGCTGCTCTGGTCCATTATTACTGCGGCTCTCTTGCCCACCAGTCCGTACAAAAAAACTCGTATTAGTCTAGAGAATCCAACCAAGCCATTAAATCGGCGAAATCACATTACTAGTCCTTGCCCACTATATACCCTTTGCCATGTGGGTTTGTACAGGGCCCTTGAGCTGTACTAGATACGCTGCACTCTCGCCTCGTACGTATGTGGGCAAATCTGCAACACTTTGCATATACTATAGTAGAGCGCCATCTCGTATATGCCATGTAAAATCTCGTATGCAGAAGCCAACCGTTACAGATCTACATCTTATCCTGCCCGTAATTACATTTGTACATACAAAGTGCATGGCAGTGTTGTCCTTGATCGCATAAACATGTCTGTAACGCGGTTTGCACGAGTATCGATGTACTTCGACCCCCCCGACACGTAATTACGGAATAAAAAGGTGATCGGCATCACTGAACGGTCGGGACGGAGCACGGCACAGTACCTTGCGAGTATGACGTCTCATTACCCGGAGTCTGTTCCCATTTGAGCTGCCAGCTGTTGCAATTCATGGCAACGTGCATGTCGGAGCCACCGCTGATACCCGCGACGAATAGCACAAAGACTACGGAGTAGCGGGAAAAAGTAAACATGGCAGCGGAACAGGGCCAGGGCGCGCGAATCACATCGCATCTGCCATCTCCTTGGTGCCCAAAAATATGACCAGCGACAAAGAGGAGAGGGAAAACTACACTAGCGACGGGAACAGACAATACTCGTTCAAGGAGGTTGACGCCCTGCGCGCAAACACCTTCTGTCGGCCTTACACGGCACGTGCCCATTCCATGTCACCGCCAGCACCAGCATGTACTTGTTTGCGATTCCGTACCCTTCACCGCGCATCGCCAGACGCAGCATTGTGACTATTCAAAACGTCACTCTTGCGTTGTAACAGCCTCACCGCGCAGAGCAGCATAGCATACGCAGACACGGCAGCACGCCACGAGTTGTCTTCGCTGGGATGGCTGCAGAACGCTACGCCCAGCGCGTCCATCATCAAGCCTCCCTGCGTCCTGGACCGCAGATTTGTCCACGCTTCGGGAGTTGTTGAAGAGCCACAGCATGCCCGTACCAGCACCGGCGCCTGTCAATCTCTCGTAACACACGCAATATGCAGTGCGCGAAAGGCTCAAGTCACAGGCCGATCCCGAAAATTGCCAAAAGCCACATCGCAAGCAAAAGTCCACCATTGCCTTTGCCCACAGCTAATAACATACCGACAACGACAGAGGCAGACAGGGGACCCTGCGCCGTCAAAGTCCACAACCTCCCTGGTTGACCAGTCAGCGCTTGACCCGGCTGAATGGAGAATTGGGATAATCCCATTAGGCTGGGAAGGCTGGGCGGCGGCGTGGTCTTGCCAACCCCTGCGGGATGGCTCTCCCCCTCTACCTGACACAACCACTTTTCTGCGCCCGCCTGGTGGGTTTGGGCAGTACCCTCCATCAGCCATCCACGATGAACAAAATTTTGAGTGATCGTCGGGCCAGTGACGCCATAGTGTCCAGCGACGAACTTGTAGCTCGTGGCCCATGCGAAGGGGGGGGGGGGGTCTCACATTGCGTGAGTACCTCTCAGCAAAGCGTGTCACGCCTCTCTGCTGCAATATTTGTTGATGCCCAAAGTACTCCGTCCTCGCGGCACGTCTTAATTACTATTACCTACTAATGTACATCCGTACTGCACCATACATAGTACGGAGCGTTGGCAGCAGAGAAAGACACGTACCAAAGATCACGCTGCGGATCTGCGCCAGCTCGTATCCTCTCTCTCTCCAGCGATATACATAGCAAGACACGCAACCTGCTTTACTATTGTCGCATGGAAGCCATATCTTGTACTCCGTTCTATAACGCTTAAGGTCCACTTTGAGCCGAACCGGGGGACAAGTAATTGATATGGCGTGTACGAGTTCTCCATACTCAGTCAACCTAAGGTCAACTTGTCCGGCTGACAGGCGCCTTGGACACTGCTCGCTTTTTCACGGGAGAAGCCTTTAGCCTATGGGACAGGTCCCAGCTGTGTCCATTTTTGAGGCTGACGGCAGCGAGGCCATCTATTGGGCGGGGCAAGTCCCAATTCAGCCTTTTTCCTGCTCAAGTGTTATGGCCAACGACGCCATCGCTAACCCGCATTGGCAGCTCGAAACAGGCAAAGAAGCATGACAGGGTCCTACGCTATTCCTTCCGGAAGCCATACCCTTGGCCGCCAAGAACCGCCACCTGTCATGGCACAATTTGCAGAAAAGTACTTATTCGTCCAGCCTACGCGCAATGTACCTTGTGACGGTCCTCTTTGGACACCGATAAAGTACCCCTAATATACTACCCTGCCGCTGCGAGTAGGCGCAGTCGGGAGGATCGCAAGCACGACGTAATAATACCCGTCAAATATTACATGGCGCAAAGTATATTGCCCAGCCGGGGCGAGGAGGTTCATGGTCCCCTAAAATTACAATTTCGCCGAATCCGTCCCTGCGGCGCCACTTAATACACCCACCGCCAGTATAATTATACCACGGGACGCCTAAATTGGCGCTACTACACCCAGTATGGCACAAGATCCCGCTATGCAAAGCACAAAGGGACTTGCGGGAAATGAGACTAGCCTGTTCTGCTATGGTACAGTATTAACGTCTTGTACTCCGTTCATTACCATCAGGTCAACCCTTTGACATGCGCAGGAGTACCATCGCTCGTGTGGTGTAAGTTGGCGTTGGCCTAAACGCACCGCGCAAATGACGCTAGATTGCCCAGTATACACCCAACACGATGCAGCAGTACTCTGGGATTCCACAGCCCAGATTCAACCTTTCGTGTTTCCTCTATATGAGATCGAGATTTTCTCCGCCAAAACACACTACCGCAGCTGAGCCTTGAAGGTTCGCCGATGCGACGTTCTAAGGTTCCAAGGGGTCTACACCGGTTCTTCATCGGGGTCACAAGTAGCAGTAGCACCATGTACTGCAACCCCATAGATGCAGGCGCGTGGTCGCTGTGCAGGGGCTATGCGCCAATCCATAATCGACGTTCTATTAGCTGGCATGTAGAAAAATCTGCAGCCTCGATAGCCTGCTATGTAAAAGATCCAAGTCATGTGCGCAACTATGTGCTGTGCCGCCTCCTGTGATGTCACTGCGTAACCCGAGATCATTTGCCGCCTCGGCTCCGGTAGGTGCCCGACGCCACAGATGGCCGCCGACAAATGTGCAGCTGCAGTATTGCTCTCTTTGCCCCCGCGGGTACCGGACCCCATTGAATGTCATTCAGATTCGGTGTCCTTCTACGGAGTACACGAGTGCCTTTTTCAGTAATGGCAGCGGAATACAAGGCGCCACATAGGGTAGAAGCGCAGACCGTCATGGGCCTAGTAATGTTATGCGCATTTATGCGCCGCCTGTTATAACCAGGTAAATTAAGCTCGGCGCTGGCGTTGCAGGCTAAGTGCTGTTGAACTGATAACTTCTCTCTACATCTGAATAGCCGCTACTTTTGTAACCTGCTGTTGTTACAATTGCTACTTTGTATAGTACAAGGTACTAAAAGTTACAATTGTTACTTTTGCAAGGTACAAAAGTAAGAAAGGTTACAATTGTCTTCCACAAAAGTAACTATTGTTACTTTTGCATGCTCTCTTTAACGTGTCGGAGCCGAGAAACCATTCTCGTTCTAGTGTTTCAATATCGCTTCCAGATAATTTTCAAAGTCTGGCGACAGTATTCCCCAACGGACAAGCCTAACATATTTACTGCGCTTGAGGAACATGAGCGAAACGGTGCCACAGCAACGCCCAACTGCTGCCGTTCTCTTGCTGTTGGAGCTCTACACCGAGTTTTGCCATGATGAGCAGCTGAGTCAATTGTCCTCTATACAGATCTCTGCCCAAGGCGTAAACATGACTTAGTAGACCAATCCGTGTCCAAGGCAAGCTGGACTCCGTTCCCAACGGAAGCCTCATCTCTCATGTCGTCGGAACCCATTCATCGTCAGCACAATTCATCCAATTCGCTCCCACTAGTACAAGGCCATGCTTCTTCACGAAAGCAGCTGCATCGAATGACCGCCTCTGCACGAATTCCTCACCGCCGACGTCTTCCTTGCTCAGCTTCAAGCCTGTTGGCTCAAGAAAGAGCAGAAACAAGTAGCGATGCGGATTTGACCTATCCATTCCCATGTTAGCCACAATGTCCCATCATGTTCAATACACCGCGCGTACTCTGGTTTAGGACCTGGGCCCAAGTATTCCGTCAGGGCGGGTGTCCGTCCGTCTGCGACTGTGTCTGGCTTCAAGCCGGAGATGACCCAGTGCCGCCAAAACGCAAACTTGGGGTCTTCTGGTGTCGGAGCGTCTGGATCGATGAGCATGAAGAGGTAGGATGCAGAGGCATCTGAATCACTCTGTTATTGTCGCATTATAATCTTGTTAGTGCAGGTCAACGTGAGAGACTCTGAGATTGAAGAAAGTCATACCAAGCCATTGAAGCTTATTGATGGCGCATCTGGCGACACATGGCTCCGACGCAGCAGATTACCCAGACTAACGTCTTGCCCAGCATATGCAACCTTTAGTTGTGTTTTTGGTTCGAACGACTGAGGGATCAAGCTCTCGGCAGGACCCGGTACGAGGTTCACCTTTTTCAGAGAGGCTGCGAGTTCCGCCATGATGATTTGATGGGCTTTGGTCTTTGCCTAATCAATCCTGTACTTCTTCGACACTCTTAGATAAGCGATTGCAATACGGTAAAGGTGAAATTGGACACATCTACATGAAAAGTACGATGCAAGGGAATCGTATCTTTAAATCTGGAGGCTCAATGTCCCGCCCACGGGGAAATATCATTGCGCGAATGATTTGGCTTCCTTGGACGGGGACCAGTGGGGACGGTTCCCCCGCAGCGAGAGCGAACAGCAGGGCTGGCGAGAAATATATTCGCATTGGTAATCTTGCCCATAAATTAAACCATAAGGGTGTTCGTGGCATAAATCTATGGGGAGATTCATGGAAGCCCAACGACAAGCAGTGACGCCTGGACACGACGCTGGAACCTGAAAAGCTGCCCAGGCTGATCTGATGGCGGATGGTCCTCGCAGAGCTCAACTTCTCACCGCAGGTAGATAGCTTTGCGGAATTTGGCTCAGGTGGCAGTTTCAAATGGCAATTCGAAATTCGAAATGGCAAGACTGCCAACCCGGGGATTGCATTCAAACATGCATTACTAAGACATATTGAGGCTGAGAGGAGTTGGTTGCGCCAGACATCTGCCACTGCTGGCCGCCGTGAGACTGACTGACACTGCCAAACCGCGCCCTGTCAAACACACGTCAAAACATTGTTTGTGCACCATCACAAGGCACGTACATCCACGAAAGATCCATATATGACAAGCTCTCTCCCTGGAGTTAGAACGCCCCAAACGGAAGGCATATCGTCAAACCATGCAGCTGATATCAACATCTGACTGTGGAGTCGCTCTGGCAGGCTCTGAGGGCATTGTGCCGACCCGGCAAATGTTCGAGGGAAAAGTCGGAAGACGGTGAGGTTTCAAACGGGAGCAGCCTTGGCATGCTACCTTCTCTAAACTTAATCGAAAATTAAGCAGCAGAATTCCCCGATCGAACCCGTCTCCAAGAACCCTACCGCCTCTACTATCCGCTGCTATGCGCATCGAGTCATGGCTCCTTGTCGCAATATCATCCCCACGGACGGAAGTCCGTCTTCGGTGTGGCCTCTGCTGTCAATCGTCGACTCAGCTATCAGGCCCCCCCACGCCCACCAACCAGCGTAGGGACTGCTGCCCCCGCGGTCCGCCGCTATGGGGTCGCAGGGCGCTAACACCCGCCGAACGTGGGGAAGGCCCTTTCTAAGCATATTCCATGGGCGATATGGGCGGAGACTTTCACCTATGCGTGCTTCCCTTAGTGGGCGTCGCGGGCTCCGAGAACACCACCAGTGGATAACCAAGGTTGGGGAATGGGGGTAAACGCCGTTGGTCTGCGCCGGCAACGGGGGCTCCAGACCGGTCCACGGTGCTCGTGTGGGCAGTTGTGAGCCATTTACGGAAAATTGACCGTTCACGATAGAGAATTGGATAAGAATAAGAATGCCGCCAAGTCCGCTTGAGCGTTTGGTCGTCCGACTTGCAAGTCGATCGTCCTAACTGCCGACTACGCCACCGTGCGCCAAACACGCCGGAAAGCCTTCGCGAAGATTGCTCGGCTTCGCTTGCCCTACACCCGGCGGCCCCACGATATCAGCGACGCCGCCTTGAACGCCACTGATAGGCGCGATTGAACAGCGAGTTGGCCGCCCTCGGCGTTGGATACATTGAAATACGGCCGACGACCTCCTCTTGTTCAATAGGTCTCCCCGTGCCGCGTTACGTTGCCATTTTGCGGAATATATTCATATCATTACATTTCACCATGAAGCCCGATGTCGAGTCGGTTGCGGTCGAGAATAAGAGCGACAGTGTTGACCACGGCAAAGGCGTCTTAGTGAGCGACACTGCCCAGCTGGACATCAAGTATGGCCAGACTCAACGAGGCTTGTCGCCTCGCCATGTGCAGCTGATGGCCATTGGTGGCTCAATTGGTACTGGTCTCTTTGTCGGTATTGGCAGCGTCCTCTCCAAATCCGGTCCGCTCTCGCTGTTCCTTGGCTATCTTCTCTGGGGAACTCTCTTCGTCTGGCCCTGCAACTTATGTGTTGCCGAAATGTGCGCCTACCTTCCCATCCGTGGTTCCATTTTCGAGCTTGCTGCCCGTTTTGTCGACCCTGCGTTTGGCTTCGCCATGGGCTGGACATACTTCTACGCGGGAGTGATGCTCGTCTGCGTCGAATACAGCTCCATAGCCACAGTCATGCAATACTGGAATCAGGACATCAACCCCGCCGTCTGGATCGCCATGGCCATGGTTGTGTGCATCTTCCTCAACGTTGTTGCCGTCAAGTGGTACGGCGAGTCAGAGTTCATCATGGCCTCGCTCAAGGTCCTGCTGCTCATCGGCCTCATCATGCTGACATTTATCACCATGCTTGGCGGTAATCCAAAGCATGACCGCTATGGCTTCCGGTACTGGGAGAATGGCAATGCCATGCACGCCTACTATGCAGACGGCGCAGTTGGTCGATTCCTCGGCTGGTGGAAGGTCATGCTGTATGCTGGATTCACCATTGCCGGTCCGGATATGATTGCCCTTGCTGCGGGTGAGATCCAAAACCCCCGCCGCACGATTCCTCGAGTTGCCAAGCTCATCTTCTACCGTCTTGTCGGTTTCTACGTCCTCGGTGTCCTGGCTGTCGGCATCATCTGCAGCTCCCGCGACGACCGTCTCCTCGGCGCCATTGAGCGTGGCGAGGCCGGCTCTGCCGCGTCTCCTTGGGTTCTCGGAATCCAGAACCTAGGCATCGGAGGCCTGCCTCACCTCATCAACTTTCTCATCCTCACTTCCGGCTGGTCCTGCGGTAACGCCTACCTCTATTCCTCCTCGCGTACACTGTATGGCCTCGCGCGCGACGGCCAAGCCCCCAAGTTTCTCATGAAGTGCACAAAGGCTGGTGTTCCCGTCTACTGTGTCGCCGTCGTTAGTGTCATCACCTGCATCACATTCCTTGTGTCCTCCAATTCGGCCGCCAAGGTTTTCCAGTGGTTCGTTGACCTAACTACCACCGGTCTCATTGCAACGTACACCATGATGCTGGTCATCTTCATCTGCTGGTACCGTGCAAGCAAGGCCCAGGGCTTGGAGTCCTCGTCGCTGCCGTATACTGCACCGTATGCACCATACTGGCCATACTTTGCCGTCTTCCTCGGCTGTGTCGCGCTCCTCTTCATCGGTTTTGACGCCTTCGTCCCGTTCAAAGTGCAGGGATTTATTACCAGCTATTTCTGTCTGCCGTATAGCGCCACCCTCTTCCTGTTTTGGAAGGTATATAAGAAGACGAGCTTTGTCAAGCCCGAGTGCGCCGACTTGTACAGTGGAAAGGAGGAGGCTGATGCTGAGTGTCGCGAATGGGAGGAAGGCGGCATTGAGGAGAATTGGCAGAAGGCTCTCGCGCAGATGCCATTTTGGAAGCGCTGCTGGGAGAGGATGTGGTAGGCATTTACGCAGTTGCAAAATAGCCAGCTTCAAAATAAGAAGCATAATAAAATTCTAAATCAAATGAATATAAAGTTGCATTGCTCGGACAAATGAAGTCTCCGGTTCAATATGCAGAGTGATATGCACGGATATGCACATGCGAGTCGGGTGCTACGTTATGTCGTACAGAAATGACGGCGTGAAATTCGTTATATAAGGCAGCTGACAGCATATTGCTAGATATCCACAACCTCAACATTGACCAGAACAGTACACTTGGTCTCCCGGCCCTGCAAGTCCAGCATCCTGACAAACGTCCATCCAGAGGTCGCATACGACAGCCTAAAGGCGCACACGGCAAAGATGGGGTTTCTAGCCCACGCGTCATCGCTCTTGACCAGCATGCGCACAAACACCAGCTCGTTGTCCTCATAGTCCCACTCCAGAGTCTCGTCCCAGATGGGGTCCGTCGCCGCCGGGTTCTCGCCGTGGTGCAGGAACCCGAGCTTGTGGTGCTTGTAGGGGTTCGTCTTGCGCTTCGGCACCTCGTCTGGGTTGAGCGGCGTGTGCAGCGTGCAAGTGAGGTACGGCTTGAGCGTGTGCGCCTCGCGCGACGAGTGGAGGGGTACGTCGGTTGCGCCGGCGACGTGAAGACGGAGACGCTTCTTCGTGCCCGCTCCCAGGATGCCGTTGCCGTTGAGACGCAGGGCCTTGGGCTTGAGGATATAGCCGTCCGAACCGGCAAAGAGAGCGTCGTTCAGCTGATTGCTGGCGCCAAAGGTTTGCCAGTTGAGGGCACAGATTTGTGCGCCGGCGCCCCAGAAGCGGATGGGCTTGAGATTGGAAGAGCTGATGCGGGTTCCCTTCGGGTAGACTCGCATAAGGTGCTTTGAGTTGTGCTTCGAGATGAGGTCTGCTTTCGCGGGCAGGTGTGCAGCCAGGCCGGACTCGGAAACGTTGATGAGGTGGTGGTGCGGTCCGTTGACAAGCTCGCCAGGGTCGAACCAAGAGTTGTCAAGAGGCTTGACGGATTGTGCGTATACACCGAGAGCCGCAAGCGCGGGAATGATGGTGCCCTTGGGCTCTTCCTTCTTCTTCTCCTTGTATTCCTTGCGGGCCTTCTTCTCGTCGTCGTCGTCGTCCGAGTCGGAGCTGCTAGACGCATCGCTGTCCTCCGCCTCGCCTTCGAGATGGTGCTCAACAATGACGGCAATTTTGGAGCCGAGCTCATCAAGCGTCACATGCTCACCCGAGTCCTCCTGCTCGCGGTGTCCCTCTTCGCGGACTGGCTTGCTGAGGAGGCGGTCGCCGATGACCTCGGTCATGATGTCCACCAAGCGCTGTTGGCCGTGCTCAGCGCAATGGTTCTCGAGGGAAATCAGTAGGGGCGTAGGCGCATGGCCCGGATGTTTTGCCATCATCTCTGCCTCCTCGTCGTGCAAGTCGCGGAGCGTCTCGCAGACGGCGCGGAACGAAATGTGCGACACGAGCGTGTAGCCGTGCGTGACCTTGGGCTCGTCCTTGTCATCGCTATTGTCCCAGACATCAATCTCGACACATCGTGAGCCCGTGCGAATGGCCGTCTCGTATGCCTCGGCCGATGACTTGCCGTACAGCTGGTGCGCGATGAGGTAGGTATTGTGGCTGGAGCTGACAAAGTATTCGGGGAGAGGATGCGATCGGTCGGTGAGTTCGGCGGAGGCAAGGAAGTCGCCTTTTCCGAGCAGAGCGGCGAGCGCAGGAGAGTGCTTGTCGACGGATTCGTGACCCAAGGCCGCATCCTTTTCGGAGAGGACCTGGCGGTCGACTAGGAACGAGCGCAGGGCGTGGCTCACGCGCAATTCCTCCCCGGCGTGGCCGGCGCGAATGCTGTGTCGGCCACCGCCACCAACACTGTCTTGGACAATGGCACCACCTTGGTCATCGTCGTCGCCGCCCTTGCTGGTGCCTTTGCCAAAGAGCTTGAGGCCCTTGAGCTTGGAGGATAGCTCGGACATGGCTGGATCAAGGGTCCGTGAGATAGCTTGCTGAAGTGGGGTATCGAAGGGAAACTCGTGGCAAGCTGTACCGCGGTACTAATGGAAGGAAGCTCGGGTTATCGCTGGTAAGAGAGATCGCTAGAGATGGCAGTAAGATAAATATCGCGAAGCCAAAGTCTGGAGAGGGAGTAACGGCGATGCGATGGGTTTTGAGTGCTGAAAAGAAAGTTTGAAGCAGCCGGTTGCGTCACGGTAGATCTACTGGCGGGGTTCGTTTAGCTTGGCTGCTGCATCGCCACACTAAAGCTTGGCTGGAGCTAGCCTCGGTCAGTACTGCCACGGTGCATATGAATTAACTGTCCCTTGTAGAGCGCATGCTTGGTTTTGAATTGCCATACGCTGGTGGTTTAGTAAATGCTGATTATTGTAGCATAACTTGCGGAGCTGTGAAGTGACATGGCGGTTTCACGGATTGTATTTCGTAAGCGCTACACTCTGCCGTCTAGAGTACGGAATACAATCATTGTCACCAGAGTCATCTCTTCCATTTTGCTCTGATCCTATTCTACCAAATCTGCAATGTTGTATGCAAAGCTGCCAGTGCACGAGTAGACGCGGTGTGAATGCCGCCCAGCAAAACTTTCGCGGGTACCGGGTAGGCTGACCGACCGGCAGAGGTGGTCCCTGTCCCTGCCCCACCTTTTGCCGAGTAGGAAGGACCTAAATTTTTTTGCGCAGCTTCTTCTTTTTCTTCTTTTCTCTTCTTCTTCTCCATATTGAACAACGCAAAAAACAACGTTTATGTTCCTCTGAGAAAACAACCTGCATGAGGTGCGCCTTTCGGGGCTGTGTCCAGGACGGCTTGGTTATCGGGGATCACAAAACGGAGAAGAAAACCGAACAATCTTGGGTGCGGTGCTTCCCGGCCATTTGGTCAGATGGGGAGGATCGCAATGATTGAACGTACATTTTTTCCATTGTCGACCTTACTCGTGCTCATCATGTGTGCTATACGCAGGCTACGAAGATACGGGACGACAGTTTCAAAGCGGTCGGACGGTCAGAATGCCATCGAGAAGCAATCTACAAATGTCGAAGCATCCCACAGCCGCAGCCTACGTTTTTCTTCCCACGACTGTAACCATCACGACGTGCGCAAAGACACTTCCTTGCCGACGATGTATTCAATTGATTCAACTAAATATGTAATTATTCGATCGGTCGTCCCTTGGAGCATTGGACCGTAGACACCGTTCATGAAGCCGCAGCCCATGATATGCAACACCGCATAATTAAAATGAGAAGAAGAACAAGAACCCCCGTGGTAAAGATTCTCGCCATGTGGTGATAAGTTGGAGCAGTGCGAGCCGTCGCCCGCACCCGACGAAGTGAATGATAAAGCATTAATAGATGCTTCTGTGTTGCCTTTCCAGCGCTACTGCCCGTGGCTCGCATTTGTTTTATGATTTTCATATTTCTTTCCGCCGGCACGTGAGTGCATACTGTACAATAATGACAAACAAGACCAGGACAAGGTTGGTCTAGCCTCACGGTTAGCTTTTCGTTATTCGGCGACTTGATCCTCTCTGGCACAACTCACTTAAAATGCATCGGCGACGGTGCGAGCAACAGACCTCAATGCGTAGATGTCGCGCTTGGCCTTGAAGCAGTCCATGCCGCCGCCGGAGCAACTTGCATCATCAGCAGTTGCGTCAAGGATACCCTCTGCACCCCTCTTGGCCTTCCAGCAAGGCATACCAGGGCGCATGCACCAACGCTTCTCCTCGCTGTTGAGCTCCTCGGTGCTGCGCTTCCAGCAGGGCATGCCGGGACGCATGCACCAGCGTTTCTCCTCGGTACTGTCGTCAGCGTCGTCATCAGCGCTGCGTTTCCAGCAAGGCATGCCGGGCCTCATGCACCATCTCTTGGCAAGAGCGCCCTCGTCATTCTGTGCAACTGCACCAAGGCCCGTTGGCAGTCCGAGAGACCCGTAGAAAGCTTCAGCATCGGGGCTGGACAAGGCCGCGAGGCTGGCGAGCTCATCGATGGCACCGTTGGCGTAGAAGGCTGCGCTGCCGGGGCCATAAGGATAGTCCATCACGGGCGAGCGCGCTTGGATGCCGCCGTCGTCGGTGATGGCCGCAGAAAAAGCGTCGGTGGCGCGTTTGACCTTCCAGCACGGCATGCCAGGACGCATGCACCAGCGCTTGCTCTCTTCATTGAGGTTCGGCTCGGCAGTCGGAGCGGCAGCAGCAGTCGCAATGACTGCTGCAGCAGCCAAAATTGTATACTTCATTATTTTGCTAGTTGTTCAGGTGTTGCGTAACAATGTTTCGGTCCCAGTTGGAGACCGCACCCGAGAGATGTCGGGCTCGAGAGAGGTTAAGTAAAAATGTAAATATATATAATGCACAGCCGTGAAGCTTAAAAGATACTGTATGTTGATACTGGTGAAGAGAACAGAACGAAGGTTCAAGGAGAAGACCAGAAGCCTCTGTATATAGTCGACCAGAGGAGAGTGGTTCTACGGCCGTGGCCTTGGTTGAGAACACGGACGGCGTGCCTCAAACGACGCCCAGCTATTGGGCGCCCTGTCCACTTATTGATGGCATGTGTGTTCTGAATCGAATGAATATGGACAAAACGAAACTAAAAAGGCTTCGTTTGTGCCTAGCAGATCTGGTATGGCTGTGGCTGATGCCGAGGTCAGTCGGGGTGGTGCCCTGTGACCAGGACCCAAGCGCAGGTGTGTCTTGGGGTATTGACAAAAGAGAAGGCTTGGGACACATACTGGTTGCTCGAAGCTTAAGCCGGCAAACGTCGTTGCTGTTTGTTAGCGGGACGATGGTTTAGATTAGGCAGTGAGCCGAACTGCGAAGAGTCACATATAGACCCGAGAGAGGGATTATGTAGAGTATACGAGTAATCATAACTGTTGTCTACAGTAACATGAACTTTTTATCTGAATCCATGCACAGTGTTAAAGTGATCCTCCTGCAGTAACAAGTGCGCTGAACATTCTTTCATGTTCTACGAGGAATGAGACGTTGAGCACCCATCGAGGCGCCAAGGAGACCACCAACCGCCCGTCAATACTCGGCCAGTAGAAACGCAGATATGACAGTGATCAGCGCACACACAGGGTGATGCAAAAGCATTGACAATAGAACCCCTGGCAGAAAAAGAAGTCTTCTGTTGCCATTGGGTCTGCTTCCGTGTAAGTGGCCAAGGTTTGCGTTATTCAGACGAGGTCTATTGACACCCAAATCGGGAAAGCGCCACTGCTGGCATTTGCGGCTGGTCGATTCCCCCGGATGTGGCTGAGGCGCTGGGAGGGAACAACTCCAACAAAGAAAAGACGAGCACGATGAACGGGCTGATCGGACATCGGAAAAAACATTTCAGCAGCAAGGAAGGGGACTCAGATAATCCGATATTTCAAGGGAGCAAGCTGATTGGAAGAAAAAGGGACGCCGAGGTCAAAGTGAGCTGGTCTCAAGGACAGGAGTGAACTGGTTTCATACTCACACAGGCGCGTGTGGACTCGCAACAGGGGAAGCCATTACTCGTAGCTTGAACTTGTTTACTTTTTCAGTTCAATTTTTTTTCTCATTCTCTCCATTTTTGGCTTTTACAACTCTTCAACAAGCTGGTTGAATCCAGTAATCAAACCATCCAAGCGCAACGCCTCGCCGTAAAAGGCACTGCGTTGAATAAGACAGAGTGGAAGAGGCACAGTCGAAACGGGAAATAAGCATGGGTCGAAGGGCAGCTATTCTCCATTGGGCGGCTGTTAGTGCCCGCTCGCTCCCTTGGGCAGAGCCACCAACACGGCTTGTAAGCAACCTCCCTCCCAAACCTACCCACGCGTCAACCACTCCTCCTACACGCAACTCTGCCCCACCACTCACCCCCAAAAGCAAATAAAACCGGACGCCTTGAAAACTATTAGACAAGATCCCCTCTGTCATTTCCAAGGGCAACGTGAATCATCAAATTTGCCGCTGGCCACTGACAATCCCCTCTCCCTCCTCCTTTGTCCGGCTTCCGGCTACCTTGCGAGCCGAATCACGATGCAAAGGACCCGTAGGGTTGATGCCCGACAGGTCCCCGTGTCTCGCCCTTGGACCAGATCGAGTCGAACCGCCACCCGCAATTGTTTTGCACGAGTCACCACACATCTCTGGTTTTCTTTTTTTGTTATTGTTTTGTCCCAGAATGAACATTGGCCGCAATACAGATGAATGGGCCCCTGCCCATTCTTCCACAGCTACGACGCCAGCTTTGGAGAACAGCACAACTGCGCCTCGGCGTATCAACCAATATTGAGCCGCATCCACATAATCCATCACGCTAAGGAGGGCTTCCATGTAAATGAACGCTGATGGCTGACGATTCACCAGCTTGAAAATCGCCCATCTCTAGGGCACGGAAGCTGTAATCAAGATAAAACAATAGTCGTAGCTCAAGGGTCGTGCTCATCGTCCCCATGCGTCATGCTTTGTTCGGTTACATGTCCACCCATCCAGGATACAGCATGGCAAAAGGGTCAACGGCGAGGCAAGACAATGGAATTGGACAGTGAGATCAACCTCACTACACCTGCAGGGCACCAGTCATGCCGCCCTGTCTCAGGCACAAACCCAAGCGCCCGGCCGGCCCGTAGGAACCACTACGACCCCATCGCTTGCCGTGGATCTCACACATCTTGCTACGTCTCTCCGCGTACGGGCAATATCAGCCGCCATCCCTTGCTGTGGAGAAGGCCATTGCAGGGCAACAGAGCGTACAAGCTAGGGCGGAGACTGGTAGATGAAGACGTCTCACCTCGGTCATCTCAATCCCTCCTCCCAGTGTATAAATAATAGTCTTGGACAGCTCCTTCGTTCAATTCTTTTCTGTTCCCTCATCAGCAACAAGTTCATTCAAACGCACATTCGCTCCTTTACTCTACCAACCACACACATTCGTTCTTTGCAACACAAAACCGACCAAAAACCGTCAAAATGAAGTTCTTTGCTGTCGCCGCCCTCGTCGCCTCCGCCATGGCCGCCCCTGCCCTTGAGGCTCGCGAAGTTTGCCCTGGCGGTCTCACCAACTCCAACGCCAAGTGCTGCGCCGTTGACGTCCTCGGCGTCCTCAGCCTGGACTGCACCACCCGTAAGTCATATGAATACCAAAAGACCAGATCCTCGCGTGGTAACAGGTCGACTAACTCACCTTTGCCCTATCTACAGCCAAGGAGTCCCCCCGCGATGGCAAGGACCTCGCCAAGATCTGCGCTGCGGATGGTGGCAAGGCTGCTGCCTGCTGCACTCTCCCCGTCGCCGGCCAGGGCGTCATCTGCGCCAAGGTTGTCGGTGCTTAATTGCATTATCTTCGTGTGCTTGCCTCCGGATAAAAAGCTACCTCGACCCTCTTCCGCAACCCTTTTTTGATCTTCTTGGAAGTGCGGTCGCTGAATACACACTTTTAAACTGCCCGGGAACCACAATAGACGGCCCCAGGTGTTAATTACATAGAAGTTGCTTGGTAGTCTTAACTGGCTACTTTGCAGATAATAGAAAAGTCATTGTACACAAACATCAAATCTCGTTAATAAGTGCATGCATATTATGAGACAATACGCCAGCAAATAAGTAAGCATGACAAGCAGTGTATTTTGGAAAGATGTCCTCGACTGACCAAACATTTGAGCAGTTCCGCATTCTCTTTCACAAGCCTGCAGCGCCACGAGCAAGCACAGTCGTCAAGCAATCAGCTCCCTCTTTAGCAAAGCATCATATGTAGGGACCTTGTCCTTGTCAAATATGCCCTCTTCTGCCTTGCCATCGAATCGATGTGCCGCCTTCTTCGCTCGCACAAACGCCAACGCATCTTGCTTCATGTCCTCCCAATCTTGAACACATGACGCCATAGCGCCTTCGCTCTCCCGCAGCCTCTCAACGGCCTCCTTCACCCAGGCTACACAATTCCACCCGTCTACATCCCTGGAGCGAACCGGAACGCGGCGAAGCATCTCCTCGGCCACCGAAATGTGGTTGACCTTGCCCACCATCACACGTACGAGGAGCATGGCCGCAGGGTCACTGGGCAGCTGACGCTCTTCAAATCGCCAGCTTGATACAACTGGACCCTCTCGATCGGGCCGTGACATGCGTTCAAGTGCATGGAAGCGTCTGACGTGGGTGTTTGCGGATTCGACTTTGGGGCCGATCAACAGCGCCCAATGATATCTGAACGCCATTGGTTTGCTTCAACTCAAGTTCAAAATGTGAAAGCTGGCCAACGTACCTATCCTCGCCAGCTTTCATGTATACAGTGCCTCCGCGCGCATAAAGCGCTACGTAGAGGCGGTCCTTATTTGACGGCATCGTACTGGTACGTGCTGCTGAGGGGTTGGAGAAGAAAAAGATGTACGCGCCACCGTGAAGTCTGCTTGCAGCCTGCATCACATGGTGGCTGCAGTGTGACACAAAAGCAAAACAGCCCTTTTGATTGGCTACTGGTATTGAATTCAGCGAAGGTTTTATGCTAATGTAAATTATTTACGTATTTACATATAATGCTTCGTGCCTATGTAGGGACGACACTCATTTTCTGGGATCCCACTCCTCATCGACCAGATCCAGCAAACCAAGGTGCTTAAGTGCGTCGGAGCCTAGAATATTTTCCAAGCTCACCATCTTAAAACTCGCCTCGGCGCTCGTCGTGCCGTCCGGTAGCTCATTCGCATCATCATGCGCAACAAATAGCCCATGTGGGAAGTCGGGACCAAGCTTTGTACCTACTGCCGTGATACCGTCCGTGTTGGTCACGGCATCAATCTTTCCATCTGCCGACTCGGCAATTGTAAATGTAGCCACGTACTCATGCGGAGTAGCTCGACGATACACATTATATGCGCTGACACCCTGGCACGATACCATGATGAATCCCTCGTCCGGTCGCTTGCCGTAGACCAGTGTAACACCCTCGGCGTCAGCGTGCAAGTGTCCATCGCCAACACGCGCAATAGCAACGCCTTCCGCGCTTGAATCAGGCTCTGCGTCATATCGCCACACAGCAGAGGGCTCTTCACCGAGTATTAGCCAGCCGTTTTCTTCATCGCTCACACACCCTTCGACCTGGCCGCCGCTTCCACCGTAAAAGTCCCGAACAAGAGTTGTATTGAGGGAGCCATCTGTGGCCGCCGTCAGTTCGTACTGGAGATACCGAGATGACTTTTCATTGACAAAGAGGTACTGCTTTCCAGTCTTCGGGGAACGGTACGTGCAAGAGCCGTAAACAGTGAAATCGTCTACTACTGGCTGTGATCCACCGGCGATTTCGGTGAGTGTTCCATTTGGAAGCATTTCAAACAGGCTTGTTACAGTTAGCATAGTCGGCCATTTGGCAAGTCTAGCTGGTCTTACCATATGGTGTCGTCCGAGCGACAAGCAGCAAACGCAAGGTCCACCTTGCGCTCACCGAGATTGAAATCGTAAATCATATCGACGTTATTTGGCTGTCCAGCTGACAGAGTCTGCAACAGACGGCCCTGGAGGTCAAATACAGATAGACCAGCACCATTTTCGGACTTTGTCGTGGTGATGATGCGAGACAGATCTCGAGAAACGGGCGATATCCAAATGGCGGGATCGTCACCATCGCCGCCGTTGGCATTTGTCTCAAAAGAAGGCTCAACGAGAACAAATGAGCAATGAAGTCCGCCCCAGCCCTTCTCGCATTGACATTTATTAGGCCCGATGCACGTCCCGTGGCCAGAGCAGTTGTCCTTGCAGGTGACAGCTTTGCATGACGCGCCGGTTTGCCCCGCAAAGCATGAACATTCGGAGTCGCCTTTGGCGCAGTAACCGAGGTTGGAGCAGCTGTCGCAAATGGGGGATTTCTTCGGGCACTTGTACAGTTTGCGAGGGTCAAAGTCGGTGTTATTCTGCAGACCAAGTTGAGTGAGCGTCCCCTCGAGCGACGTCAGCCCCAGGCCGGTTATCTCATCCGACTCAATTGCGTACGATATAAACCCAGAGGCGAACCCGGCGCTGGCAGCCTGGTAAATGGCAAGTCCCTTAATCTCAATCTCGTCCACGTCCGTGAATTTCATTGTGCCCAGAGCGGCCAGGCTTCTCGAATCATAAATGGAGATGTCATCTTCAGAAGCCACGAAGAGATAATCCTCGTCTTCGCGGCCGGAAATGTACATGGCGAGTCCAGTGATATCGGCTGCCACCTCACTGACAGCTTCCAAAATCGGAGCTGAAGTGCTCTCTCTCAATGGCAAGGCAAACAGCCGCTTGTCTTCTGCGGAAACAAACATTGTAGATTGAAGGTGCGCAGTAGCGCACGACGAAACTTCCATCGGGACATTGAATGTTTGAACCTGCGGGCGGCGTGTTAGGTAGCATTCTCCTGCGGATATCACTTTTTACCAACCTCGGTGAACTGAGCATTTCCATTGGTGCCAGTACGCAGCAAGTACTGCACCGCTTGATTCTTGCCAAAGAGGTAGACGTATTGGTTTCCACTGCGGCTCTTCCACGGACAGAGTGCAGACCAGTCGCCAAGCTGATGGTGGGCTGCGCCTGGGATCTCATTGAACTCTGGTAGTTCGAACGCGCGGAGCAACGACGTCGGCTGCGCGATGGTGATGGCCAGGTCCTTGCCGTCAACATCGTAGACAGTAGTCACAAGCTTTGTACGCCCAGTAACTTTGGAATTTATCTCCTCCAGAGGCACCTGTAGGCCGACAGAGTAGGCTCTGAAACCTCCCTTGTCCGCGCTCGCATCGTTCCCGAGCAGAATGGGCGCCTCCTTGCCCGAAGAGTAGACTGCCGACCAGTCCGAGTCGAGCTCAGGTGTAAAGGCCGTGACATTTATGCTGACCTCTGGCGCGGCTTGCGCGCGGCAGATTTGCAGAAACACGGCGGCGGCCGCGACGAGCAGTGTGAGAACCATGGCAAGCTTGCTGTGCGAAGCAATCGCGTTTGGTGCACGATGCAACCATCGCTCACCTGGACGGTGAGGTTTTAAAAGCCATTTACACATAAGCCGCACGTGCCATATCCATTCTTCTGCGCTTATTATCTTCGTCCGATCGTCGCAGCTGCTGCGGGCAGCTCGTCGGTGGTTTCGCGACCGAAATGGCGAGGCGTGGTGGTTACGGCGTTTGTTATTCGTCAGCTGCTTCGGCCCTGGCAGTTAGCGAAACTTGGCGCCGACGAGCAACTCAATTGATGCTGGCCGCTGAGTATTGAAGAGGCTCTCCGGTTTTCGCATACAGAGCTTGCCGATGATGGACAACACGCGCAAGGCGCTTTTACCATGGGCAGACAGACTCTGAAACTGACAGAGGGGCATCTGAGGCGAAAGCTCGGCCCAGCCCGCATCACCTTCTCGGTTGCGCAGAAGAGCTCAGTCCGGCCGCAAGCTCTATCCATCCGGGACGAGTTGTCACATGCTGCAAGATTTTATTTCCATTTTTTTTCTTGCAAAATACGTGGAAACAGTACTATTCAGCTCGGTGCCAGGGGTCCATACCGGCTCACACCCCGGTGGCTTGCCACAAAGCCTCCTCCGCCCCGCGCAACTGGTGATATTCACGGGAGTGGGTTAGTTTTGCTGTAAACGTAGGGAAAACAAACCCGCACCGTGAAGTTGGGTAGAAATGCGCATTTGTCAGCATGGTTTTATATAGATTAGAAAGAAGCTACCTCTGTGTCTATTTATTATTATCACGAGCTCAGTTCGTTTCGTTTTTTATGCCGACTGTCGGGTAGAAATTCTAGATTCTTGACTATGACTTCGCCAGATAGCAAGCCCACAAAGGGCACTGACATCTATGATGCAGACCCAAGGCGAAGGGTTGAGGCATGGATGGGCCTTATTAGTGATAGTTCGCAAGGACAGGTAAGCGACGCGCCAAATGCACCGCAAAACACGTTCTTCCATATCATTGACTCTCGCCATCTCTGGTAGGATTGGATGAATACTCTTGTTCCGCAGTTGCAACTCTCTTCAATCGAGCCAATCGAGCCGCATGCATCCGTCACCTTTGCCCTTACCGTCCAGCAATCTCACTGTAACAATATGCGTACTCTCCACGGCGGCTGCACAGCAACTATTTTTGACATTTGTACGACGCTTGCGCTGGCGTCCGTCGCGCGGCCTGGGTACTGGGACATGCTGGGAGTCACCCGTACAATGAACTTGACTTACATGGCGGCTGCCCGTGCTGGCGACAAGGTACTCATTACCTGCCAAATCGTCCAGGCCGGCAGGAATCTGGCGACTCTAAAGGGAGTTATGACGAAAGCTGAAAATGGGCAGATTATTGCGACTTGTGAGCACGGAAAGTACAATGCTGGTGCGGTGAAGAAGATATAGCGGATATTGCAACTAAATCAATTATGCCTTTGTCTTTAGTCAAGGAACCAACGCCTGATTGCTCTGCAATGGTTCTCTTGCTGTTGTTATGGACGCGTTCAACCGGTTGCGCCCGTGCGGCGCCATTCGAGTGCAACGCCGGAACAAGTGAATCAGACCTCAATTTGCTAGACTGGCTGAACATTTCAGCATGAAGAGAGGGTTCAACAGCCCCTATTTTCTTCCTATTCAAACCAGAAACCCTTGACCTACATTTTGCACTTTGCAGAATTCAGCGGCTTCCTTTTGTCCTCTTCCCATGACATGCTCTTTTGCCACGGTACGGCTATAGGGTAGTTCAAACCGTCTTCACGTGTTTACACCGTTTTATGCCAGGCAAGATCCATCGGCATATATGACAAGGTACACTTAGTTGGCTTATGATGATCGACCACATATTCCGGTATTTCCTTGTTCTACATACAAGCACACCTATCCATGACCGACGAAAAGGTGGATGGCCATCTAAAAACAAGGAATGAGTCGCCATCGCCAATCCTGCGTTGTTGCCCGCCTCGTACCCAAAGCTGAATGAGGCAATTAACCCATCATACCCTGTATCATAGATTAATAGCATGAATTTTGTTGTCGTAATATTTGCTCACCTAGGACAAGCTTACGGCTATGGACTAAAACGTGGTCAAGGCTACCGCCGGATACGAGCTCACCTTGTGAGACATTTACCGTACCAAACCGCCCTATCGAATACGACAAACTGAACTGCGCGAGGCTACCGAAGCCGGATGTTCGGTGTGCCCACGAGTATTTACTCGTAGGTACAAGCATGCGCTACGCGTAAACACCGTACGAAGAGCTGAGACATGACAAAAATATCCGAGAAGCCTGTCCAAGTAAAAGATGGAGAACATTGGACGCCGAGTCGTTCCACTGCATTATGCTTTTCTTAAATGGCGAGACAGGCTTAAGCGGACTACCAAGAGTCACACAAAAAAGAATACGAGTAGCATGCTACGAGTACCTGCGTATTCTAGATGTTCGCTCGACGGTTGCTGGGACCGACAGTTGACAGGCAATGCGTGCGCAGTTTAGGCCCCTGTAGATCACCACGGCAGACATCGGATGACGTCCTTTACTAGGTTATTTCCAAGTTTCTGAGCCAAGACACACACCTCGCGTCGAAAGCTTCGAGACTGCCCACTTTAGACTATGAGTAGAAACTCGGCGCTGCAGCGATCAATGGAGGAGCTGTGGAGGCACGCCCAACCAAGGTACGAGTCGACTCAGGCAGAGACCGAGTGGCCATGGCAAGGTAAATCTTTTCGTTCGTCTTTTGCGCATAACGCGGCTGACCGTTAGCGTCAAGCACCGCCTCCAGAGTATGCACTCGACCGGTTAGCAATTGAAGATACGAGATTGCTGCAAGATTCCTGGGCACTTCTTCAGCCGCAGGCCATCGGATACCAAGACGGTGAGCCCAGAACTCGGCATGGCAACTTTGGTGCAACGCCCAATCGACCTAGACCATCATCATGCAAAATCCTGCAGTGAGATTTTGAGGCTTGAGATCGACATATTATCTTGTGGTGTGGCCCTCTATATAACGGCTCATTAGCTGCCGCGCCCCTTGAGCCGCCACCCATCACATATGCGGTGTTGTGACCTTCATTGGCCGTGTTCACAGGAACAAAACCTGCAATTAACTCAAACTCATGCAGGAGGAGGCATGCAGAGTTGAGATGGCGTCTAGAAGGTGGTGTGAAGAGAGGCGACAGGGGTGGCATGTCAGGCTCGATCGCAGTGCCTGCCGGAGACTTTTGCATTCAACTTGTCTACGAGTAGAGTCGCTGAGGTCACGATATGAAGCCCTCCGTCCATAATAACTATTCAGATGGATGTGTAAGCAATGTGATTGCGGCTGCAGATGCTAAGGTGCATACGAGGCTGTACTTGGCATTGCATGATACATACAGTCACTGCCAGGTATATCGGGAAAGAAGGTGAGGCGGCGAAATATGCAACTGTCCGCTTTACCCAGTGCTTTGCTAGAGCAATCCATGCCCAGCTGAACAGTTAATCAACTTGGGCTTACTTAATAACACCTAACAGTTAGATAATTAATTAAAATGCAAGCAAGCACACCTACTCGTAGGAGAACGCCGTTCGGTACTTGGGTAAGCAGACCTCCTTGTACCTCGCCCGTTGGCAGCCACGGACATCTGCATGGGACAGACAACGCTCGCAAAATGGCCAAGGCAGGAAATGTACTGTACTCGTATAGTTTGGGGGTCTTTGCAAAATCAGCCGTTTGCCACCGCGGCTCTTGGGCACCGAGAGGCTAGACTCAGTTGACCTGACAGGGAACCCTCCTGTACACTGCAAGAGCCAAGAACTGTACAGAATCCTCTTCTAGCGGTGAAACTTTGACAGGAAAAGGGCCCAAGACCATGACACGAGGGTTTCTAACGCCCGAGCATGCCGAGAAACCAGTACTCGTACTGTACGTACGAGCTACAGCAATCTCTGGTGAGACATTTGCGCGTGCGGTGCACATTATCCAATTTGAACAGTGACAGCGAAGTGGTAAGCGTAAAAAGTAAACACCCGGGGGGCAAATTGCGAGAGGCTCCTGCCCAGACGGCATGGGATGGCTGCCCCCCCCCGTACATCTACCGCCCGCAATGGCAAGGCGCATGAGTTGGCCCACAGACCGGCAGTCCCAGTCGATCGAAGACGTCGACGCAAAGCACTCTGCACAATCCCAGAGGCAGGAGGAAACATGTACCCCACCTAGGCCGATTTGTTCTGGAGCTCCAAGTCAATAGCCTATGCCGCGTTGCAACCTTGGCTAGCTAGCCTTGGCTTGCCCGGAGCTTTTACTGCTGCTTGTTCCTCTAAAACCGCACTTTGTCCACGAACTAGAAGCGGCCATTACGAAATGGCTTCCAGAAGGCGCGGTGTCTCTCTCCAAGGGAGTTAGCCTTGATGCCCACAAGCTGGAGCCCAAGTGGCTGAATGGTTTGGCTGCCAATGGGTGCCAAACTCCAGACTCATCTGATGGGCTGCAAGGGAGACGGCATGCATGATACGGGACAATAGTTAGAGGCCATCCTCCACTTCCACCGGCCGGGCCGTCTGGTCCTTGTGGACTCTGGGAAACCTTTCGACGTATGGGAGGCGTCCTTGGCCAGATTGATTCCTTTTGGGGGTCTCCACAGGCGTCCTGGCGTCGCATCCACAGGCGATGGGAAGCTTGGTGGCAGGGGCCTGGGAAGAGAGTTGGACGGGTGCCGGACCGGGGTCCGCCAACGCATCCCGCACGCTGGGATACAATTGCCCTCACCTGAGCGTTGGTCTAGCCGTGTGGCTTAAGCCGCTGGCCAGGTTTGGCAGACGCACACACCGTGACATGCATGACCGAAGCTGACCGTACTGGCAGGGCACGGTTGCTACCCAGCAGGCCGCCTGGGCAAAAGAGATGTTCCTGTTGGGGCCATGGAATCACTCCTCCAGCCAAGATTCATCATTGAGGTGGCGCGGAGGAGGTACAGTATGCGGCCCCCACGAGGCGTAGACGCCCGTGTGCATACGAGCAGGCGCTGAAACAATTATGAGCTGGCAACGATTCTCAAGGACCGGTCGGGAAACAACTTTAGCGCTTATTCTAGGCTCCCCCGCAACAGAGTACATGAAAGACATGACTACAGGTATAGACCAGCCTAAAGGTTCAAGAATAGTACCAGTTGAGCAATGTCTTTGTAGCGATGCCCACCCACGCTGCTGCCCTAGTTATGGCTGGGGAGAAGGTTGGCGCGGCTGGGGACGAAGGGAGCAACGGAAACAATGGCAGGATTGCGAGACAACTTCTATTTTCGTCTACAAGACCAAAAGCGCCTTATGGTTTCTCCCGGAACATCAGGTGGAGTTGAACGGCATCATCTGCAATACTGACATGTCTCTCTGGTCCCCGAAATCACCATTCAGGCGCATACAATTTACTGGGCGGCTAGGCGCATGTCTTTCACGCCACGACCCAGCCGCAGCTATCAGCAGGCGTTACGGACCGCTCCTCGCCCCATGATGAGCCCCCGGGACTTTCTATGTCCGAATGCATGTTGCTCTGGGCGCAGGTGGAGTCTTTACGCCGTGGCCCGTCTGAACAGGGAGAGATGTGTGCTAGCGTTCGCGTAGCCCCGGCCGCCGTCTGAAAATACTACGCATCTCTCACGCATTGACGAGAAATCCAGGCTCAAGTACATAGTACGTAGCACATGGTCGGTAATACAATGGGATTGTATGCTTCTTTTTTCTCACCGTAGATGTCACTAGTAGGCAAGGGCGAGCTAATCGAGCAACCTGAAGCAGAGGTGGGAATGAAAAAGAAAGCTCGCCGCTCCGCTAGGACGTCTGTAATTAAAGCCGTGGTAGGGCGGAACATGGAGGCACCATTTTGGGCTGACAGTTCGAGTATGAGCCAAAAGTTTACTAGCGTTATGCCTTGCTAATTGTTCATGGCCATGCAGAGCTACGTAGTACGTTCAGCGCTTGGGCGTGGTGCTTAGACCAGCGGCCAAGTCTAACCAAAGCGACGGCCAAAATGAGAGAGCCCCGGGAAAAAGGAAGAACTGTGCCTCGCCAGAGCAAGGGGTTAGGTGGTTGACATCACTCAATTGTGACGGTCCTGAAGTGGCGCAACGACAACACACACAAGCAGGCGCCACCTCATCCTACTCTGGATGGCTCAGCACCGCCGATTTGGGAGAAATCTGAGATTTGCCGAGTTGGCTGTACGAGGCAGCCTCTCCTGTTTTTGGTGTGCATTTAGCCTTGCTGGGTTTTCTCATGAGAGGCACGCCCCCCGCCCCCCGGCTGTGCGTGGCGGAAGCAAGGGCCAAAAGCCCGGGGTGCTGTGCACCTCGCCGATGACCCACATTGGGAAACAGGCTAGGCCGCGATAGTCCGATGCTAGTGCCGTTGCCCTTTTCAGACTGTTCCGAGCGGGCGAGGCAGCGCGGTAGCTTGCCTGTAGCTTGCGCTCTGGGCAAGGAGGCTAGTACGGTAGCTTGGCCAAGCTACTTCAGACTACGGACGACGAGAACGAGCACTCCACTATATGTGCGGAGCCTGTACAGCTGTCTTATGGAGCTCGGTTGAAATTTCAAAAGAGTAAACCACGCGTGTACGTACGACTAGGAAGTTACGAGTTCGCTTGGGGAAAAGAGCTAAGAAGGGCCCCAGCCACAGCGTTAACAGCCAGGCTACTCGTAACTTGCGACGTAAAAGCGTGACAAAAGCAGGCTCGTATTCTTGGCTGGGTTGGTTCTCACGCCCGAGACAACAGCTAGAAAAAGTTACTTGAGTGCTACAGTACATACTACGAGTATGGTACAAGCACCAGGGCAAACTATCAATATGGGGCCTCTGGGAAGTGCAGATACCCCTGTCAACCGATATGATTGACAGAGTCTGAAGACTTGTACATACAGTACAGGCCCACGGTCTTTACGCATGGACCGTTGACATCAAATGGTGCCTGGTGCAAGAAGAATATAATAATAAAAATAAATCACAGTATCCTTGTTCCTTGGCCTGTCAAAAAGAAAAGCTGTCAGGTTCCGGGCTCTAAACCAATGCGTCAGAGACATCATCATCTCATGTTAATGTCCGTTCTCAAAGCTTTCAGATGTGTTGGGGTACACAGACGTCCACTATACTCGTATGTACGCGGCATGGCTGTGAAATGTGTGCAGTGGACCCTAGGCCAGAGATGTCGTTTGGTGCTACCACGTTGGCTTGGGATGGCTTGTCTTGTCATCAGATGGTACAAAACTGTACAACGAGTATTCGCTGCTTGCACCGAGGAAACGTTCCCCGGAGTTGCACGGCAATTGTAGCACCCGGATTGATGCATCATTCAGCTCTATTCAGCTTTACCAACCAAGATAACCCATTATTGGGCTTGCCATTGGGTCCCGACGGCGGCGAATTACCTCTCTCTGACGCGCACGGCATCGACCGTCAAGGCGTAAATCGGCCTTGATTTTTGGGATTTCTTAACTCCACTATCGGATATTCTCCCCGCTGTCATTCAAAGCCATCGTTTTTATGCGAGTGAACCGACAAAATTGTCCGGGGTCTGCTGTCTATCTCCCGCCGCCTACTACCCGCCACCCGCTCCAGTTGAGGCCGGGACCACAACAACTGGGCTGGTATGTTCAAATCTGGGTTGGGATGTACATATCATTATGGAGCACAGGTACCGGAAGAGCAGGCGGATAATTGCATCGTACTCTGTACTGTACTCCGTACATGTGCGCTGTTATTGTGGACATGCATGGGTTTGAGGGTGTGGCGCTACGGTGGGCTGGCGTCGTCCCACCCGCAGCCCCAAGCGTCCAAGCTCCAATTACCTTGCCTTCCAGGCAAAGCAAACAACCTCGATGGCAGGCAATGTCTCACTCCCCTCTAGTTTGCTTCTTTTTTTTTGGGCGCTATAGTATCCGAACGTGGGCTGGGAGACACCTGCACGGTTTCCCAAGGTGGCTAAGTCTAGGCCAATGTGGAAATAGGAGGCTTGGAGCTTCCCGAGGATACGACGGGACATGGCCTGCCCGGACATGGATGGCTTGGTCTTCTCTTGGAAACCGCTTTGATCTCCATACTGATAGTGACTTTGCCTTGTAGTTTTCTTAGAAGCAATTCAAGTATAAATAAGTCCAAGATTCCCCCCTTCCATCCAGTCTTTTGAATCCTCATCACACTCAAGCAATCTTCTCCAGTCTCACTTCCACTCTCTACTACACTCTTCAATCTTTTCGCTGTCTCAGCCTTTCCAGCCCCAAACCATCAAAATGAAGTTCTTCGCTGCTGCCGCTCTCTTCGCTGGCGTTCTCGCCCTGCCCGCCGCCGAGCTCGAGGACCGCACCAACACCGGCCCCGTCTGCCCTTCCGGCCTCTACAGCAACCCCATCTGCTGCGCTACTGACGTCCTCGGAGTCCTCTGCCTTGACGGTGAGCCTCGTAAGTGACGCCTGGATAGGATTATTCACTGCTATAGCCTAGTACTAACGGTCCTTCAGCCAATGAGACCCCTCGCGACGGCCGCCACTTCCGCGACATCTGCGCCAACGAGGGTCAGCAGGCCAAGTGCTGCGTCCTCCCCATCGTTGGCCAGGGCGTTCTCTGCAACGACGTCGTTGGCTTCTAAGTTTCGACATGGTGGATTCAGTACGCCATTTGGCGACCTTAATGTCAAACCCAACTTCTTCGACTCCCTAACGAATGGATAGTAGAAGGGGAATTGAACAGGAAAACAGGACGCTTGAAGTGGTGGACGTGGATGTGTGAAGACGCGACCTGGAAAAGGAGATGCTAATGCCTATTTGCTTTCCGTGCATTTTGATTCGGTTTCATAGCAAATTTGTCCGCTTTTGTACAGACTTTGGACAGATCCAGCACATAGCTACAACACCTGCTTAATGCGCACTCTTTAAAAACTAGAAACATTTCTCTATTCGTGATGCTGGAAGATGTCCTTTCCAATAAAGGAAATAGCTTGCGGCAATATGGTAGTACAAATTTTCTGCGGATGAGTTGCAAGCGAGACAGAGGCGCCTCTGGCCGTCATTGTAACGAGGTGTTTGTGCGACCAGCTTTGGCCACTAATTGGTGAAGTCCTTGTACCTTGCATAAACAAAACAGGGTTCTCCTTGTGGAGGGCTGTCAGTGCAAAGGTCTCAAATGTCCGAGGCCACACGACAAAAAGAAAAGAACAATATTAACCTCTGTCATCAAGTGGTGTCAAGTTGTTGCTTTTTCGTGGGCGGGTCCGCCACTTCTGCCGAGATTGTACCTGAGCGGCAGCTCCACATTGCGTCAAAGCAAACACGGTTCAACTATTGGCCATTTCTGCTCTGTTATAGGACAAACGTTTACATAATTTTAGTATTTTCGCGCGACTTTGGCATTCTGGATAACGAAAATACATCGTATATCGTACTCGCCAAGTTCCTGCCAAACTTGGGCCGGCGAATGTGGGGTTGTTGTCGGCTCCGGCTCCGGGTGGGGCCGCCGGACTGCGCCGAAGTGAGGATGCAGCAAGAGATTTGTTTGTTGCGTCTGCTCTTACCTCAACGAGGTATTCACTCAAGTCGTAAAGCATTTAATTCTCGTAAGCCTCTCGAACGCATGGATCTGAACTGCTGAAGGGTGATTGACATAATGCCGAGTTTGTTGTTGTGCTAGATCGCAGAGAATGATTACAAACCGAGAACGAAAAGACCATACGGTGTGCTTGTCGATACAATCTTGAATATGAAACAAAACTTTGTACATTATTATATAAATCCCTTCATCTCTTCGTATTGGTATCAATACTGTGCCCGTGGAATAGTTGAGAATAGTAGTCTTTCGCTATAGGGTAAGCTGATTAGGTGAGCCTCCAACATCCAGGTAATGTGTATCATAAAGTGCGATTCACGGAACTGCATGAGGTGGAAAAATACAAGAAAAAAGAATACAAAGACACATAGAAGAGCGAGATGAAAGGGAAGAGGGAACAACCACTCATTCAGACAGGGTATTAATGTAAGCCGGAAGATCATTGAGAAAAGGTTCTCTTTGGTGAAGAAGTTTGCCTTATCTAGTGTCTACCAATACCATTACTCGTATTCCCTCCCAGGCCATGGGTTTACTACGGCATTGTACTCTGCCGAGACCTTGTCGGTATCAATGTACTCATTCGCCTGCATACCTCGCTCATCTGCACAGCCTAGACACGCCGGGCAAAGTTGCATACCGAAAAAGTACATTATAGGGTCACCATCAGGCCCCTCCTTCGAGTCTGGATTGGTATTGGGACACTGCCTGGAGGGCTCGAGGGCTGGCGACCGGCGCAGGCGGACTCTGCGACGAATACAGATCTCGCCGTTAATGACGGGCTCGCCGTCGAGGTGTCGCATCATGCCGCTCTTCTCTACCTGGCCTAAGTGTTTTTGCCTGCAGTGCCGGCCCATGGAGCAGGGACATAGCCGCTGCCAAAGTGTGAATTTGCACATGGCTCTGCTGAAGACGTTTCTGTGGTACTAATGCCGTAGCTGACGTGTTATACCTGGAACGCTCAAGTCGCTCACCGGAGATGAAAATGGAAGCGACTGAGACTAGAGCAGTAGAAGGCATCTTTGCAGATTTATAGCTGCTCAACTTCAATGTTTGTGCTGCTGTTGGGTTCCTCTTGCGACACCAGAAAAATGTGGCCTTATCACGTTGGACAGCAATGCGGCAGTTCCGATTGGGCTACGCAGGTTACACAAAGCGGCAGAAAAGAGGCAGTGAATCAGTGAATGAGTTGAAGCAAGAGGCTATTTGATCATACTAGTATGGTTCAGTTAATCATTTCATCAATGAGCTGCTATTGCGAGTTGGGTGAGTCACAGAGACTCAGAGTGTTGCCTTGGGTAAATCGGTACTCGTGAAATGCGCCACATCCATTGCCCTGAAACTTTCTATGGTTAAACAATACTTGCAAAGAGACAGTATAGAATAAGGCATAGAGCGTCGCTGCTTAAAATTCGTTTGTGCCTGACGTATGCAAAACGAAAAAGGAAACGCTGGATCGGCCGATCAACGGTTGCGGCCCGACATCTTGACAGCGTCAATCATTTGTAAGGCAAACCTCAATAGGGAAATGGCACCACATTTCACTCTCCCGAACGAGAAACGTTTGCTTTCCAAACAAAGCACTAGCCTCAACTTATGGGGCTGGCCCGTGTTGCGATCATCAGCGACAGCGTGGGGAGCTGATCGACGTTTGTCAACGGGCGGACTCCATTCAGCTTTGGGCACGGGCGCGACTGGGCTAAACGGGCAAGGGGCAATGCATGCATCGCGCCATTGCAATTTTACAAACCATGCAAATATGCGCATGAAGGCCCTGTGGAAACCAAACCCGGTGACATATTATGTGGACGACATCAATAATACGCCGATGAAGCCCCAAATGCTACTCTGCGGCGTTGATTGTGGTACTCAGTTCTCAACGATCGGTATGCCCCAGGTCTTGTTGACTCCTCAGATAGGTAGGACGAGAAATGCAAATACTGTACAGAGTAAAGAGGGTGACTATGGCACAAGACATAATTGACCAGCGAGGCGACTAAACTGTAAAACTATTGACTTCTGCACCTGACCCAATAGAGAGTTTTCCCGTGCGCCATAAGCTTCACATGCGCGCCACGAGCCGGCAGCCACAATCGCCCGCAGCCTTCCACAGCCGCGGCATGGTGCCTGAGATGCGGCACATACCACGGTGGTGTAATACATGGTCGTACGAGTATGCTGTCTCTCACAGACGCCCGACTGGTGACTAACCACTCGCAACAGCAATCAGAGTCAGCAAGGTTCTCTCAACCCTCTCGTCTGTCTGCGCTGATGGGCTGGTCCGCCACAAGAGCTGAAGAACGGGCCAACCTTCTCCACAGCGGTTGCATTAGATTCCCCAGGATGTCCCCAGCTCAAGCCCATTTATAGCGCAATTTGCCCAAACTATAGCCATTGTGGCGCACCCTCATCCCCGCAGCCAATGTCTGCCCAGGGCGCCTTCCGTGGTCGCATCTTGTTTTGTTGTTTTATTGCAGGAGAGCGGGCGTAAGGACAAGCGTGCCCTTTGGACCCCATGCTACGTTTACACCACCAATTAGCACAGACGTGGACGGCATTTGATGTTGTTCCTGCGCCTCCGCTCGAAGCCACAATTACTCTCCTTGACCAAGTCATTCCCTGACGAGATGCCCAAAACAGACTGACTACGCAGTACTCCGTAGTCGGGAAATGAATGTGGTCTGAACTCGTACCGTACACGAATGGCGATGAGACAAACTCGTAAAATGAAGCACATGCAATGTTCACAGCCTACGGAGTACTCTTGAAGCAGACAAAATCCCAATATTCCGGGCTCTTGTCCTTCCAGGTTCACCCTGCCCCCAAAGAGACAAGGCTGGCCTTGCTTATGCCCCAGCCGGATTTCGCCTTTTCTTCTGTTACCCCGGACTCACCTGCCCGATTGGGCCTACTGCCCCGGACCAAAGGTGACATAAACATGCTGGCAAAGGAGGGGTTGCACTCTTTCGTCTGGGCCACTACCATGCTAGGAAGCAGGGCCGTGGCGACTTTCTTACTCCATTGGCGCTTGTAAGAGCCTGGGTCGACCCAGCCAGCCATCTTCTCCCCCGCCTTTTAGCTGCATATAGCGTCCCTTTCAGTGGTCACCCCCGGGCACCATGGCAGATGGAAACCCGGCTTGGCTTGCATCAGCGGACACTCTTCCTCGGCAACGATGGGTTAGACGATGTCTTACTTTTCCCATGTGGACGAGCAGTTGACAGGGGATGGTAGGCCCCTTTAGCTGCCCATTGTAGGTCGTATGTTCATGTGGTTTTAGCGAAAATGTCTTTAAATGCAACGCTCTTTCTACTTTGCTGCTGATCCTTTCCGTCCCTTTCCCCTCCCCTTTTTCTTTTTGCTCCTTGTCTATTGTAGACATTCTTTTGGTTTCTATTCAGCCCTTCGTTAGGTAAAACGTTTTGCTGGGTCATTATGCAATTCAAGCTCTTCACCCTCATCACCTTTGCCGCCTCGGCCCTCGCCGGCGCGGCCGAGATCCAGGCCTCGCTCGAGACCATCGCCGAGCAGACGGTCAAGCTCAACGAGACTGTCGCCGCCTACCCGGACGGCGTCATCGGCGGCCTGATCAACCTGGTCCCCATCACGACGCAGTCGTTCAAGCTCCAAAAGGAGATTGAAAAGGGCACCGAGGTCGCCAAGGCGTCCGAGCCCCTGACCTTTGACGAGGCCCTCAACATTGCCGGCTACACTGGCCAGCTCGCCAACGACGTCGACTCCACCCTCAAAACCCTCATTGCTGCCAAGCCCAAGTTTGACAAGTTCCTCATCGTCAGCCCCATCCTCCGCGGCGTCCTCAAGAAGCAGCGCTCCGCCACCAAGGAATTCAGCGAGGCCGTGGTGGAAAAGATTCCCGAAGAGCTGGCCTCCATTGCTGAGCTCCTCATTAAGCAGATTGACGACAACTTTGCCGCTGCTATAGCTGCCTATGAATGACGGTGGTGGTGGTCTCGGTAAGCAGCGTATTAAAGGGGGGCTGGAGGCGTCGATGACCATTCATGAGGGTTATGCCGCTACCGGCTCATCTGAATGCTGCTGCTTGGCATGCCATGCCGAGACGTGCGTTGAACGAGACGTATCTTCATGTACATAGTTGGACTTCACCAAAATATATATGAGCAAGGTGGCAGACCCGATGCACCAGTGCCGTAATACAATACAAAACATCTATGTTTCACAAACAGTCCCTCACAGTTACATCATGGATAAACTTCCAAAACATTACTTTTTATCATATTTCATTACGCCAAAAGCTTTTTACACTGCCGAGAACAAAACTTGCCAAGCTTCCAAACACTTTAATCCATCTGATCAACAGTCTGCGGCGTGGCCTGGCCATTCGTCGCTTGCACACCCTCAATGTTCTTGTCCTTCTCTGTAACATTGCACCTCCAGCCAAAGGGATCCTCCGCCTTGCCCAGCTGGATGGCCTTGAGCTGGGTAAGAAGCTTCAGGCAAGCAGCGCCGGCATCCTCCTGCTCATCGGGAATAAACGTAACCGTCTCCGACTCGGCGTCCGCCTTGACCTTGGGACCGGCAGGCAGGCCGGACGTCTTGCGGCGCGTAATGGAGCGAATGGGCACAAGCGCCGCAGCCGTGCCGGCGGCCATGACCTCTGTGAACTCGGGGAGCTCAGCGTACTTGATGGAGCGCTTCTCGACCTTCCAGCCCCAGCTGCGGCCAATCTCCTGCACGCTGTCGCTAGTGACACTGTCAATGACGCAGTTGGAGTCGGGCACGACGAGAGTGACGTCGTTTTCGCTCTTGGCAATCACACCGACGAAGCCACTGGTGCTGAACTCGTCAATCTCCTCGTGGCGCGCGCTGTCCAGATGCAGAGTGATGCCGTATCCCTCGGTACGGGCCTTGTCGCTCCAGCGAAGAACGGGCGCATAGTTGCCGCCGACCTTGGCATTGCCGGTTCCCTTGGGGGCGGTGCGGTCAAAGTCGTCCAGGATAAGAGCCTTGACGGGGTGCGTGCCGTGGTAGACACCAGTAGGCACGACAAAAACGCAAAAGGTATACTCCTCGGGGGCAGTCAGGCCCAGCTGCGCGCTGGAGCCGTAGAGCTGTGGGCGAACATACAGCGCAGCACCCGTCTCGTGCGGCGGGACAAAGCCGCCGTTGAGAGCGACGGCGGCGCGGCAAGCCTCGACAAACATGTCGACGGGGACATGGGGCATGGAGGCAACGTCGGCCGAGTGCTGCAGGCGCACGGCGTTCTTGTCGGGGCGGAAAATGGCGAGGCCGCCGTTCTCGCCGGGCATGCGGAAGGCCTTGAGGCCCTCGTAGGCCTGCTGGCCGTAGTTGAGGGCGGGCGACATGCCATGGAGGCGCATATAGGGGTCGGCGACGAACTTGAGCGGCGTCCATTGGCCAGTGGCCTTGGAGTAGGTCGATTCGATGTGTCCGTTGACTGTGCAGAGAAGCCATCAGCGCTCGTTGCTTTCGTCTTCCGGCATTTCCCGCCGCCATCAATCTCTCGCACTCACCTTCGCGGACCTTGAAGCCCACGTTGGACCAGTCAATGGTATTCACCGGAGGAGGAGGGAAAGGAGCCATGATGTGCTATTCGATTGTCTGGCGACGAATGTGATGTTACTATGTCGACCAGGTTAGCAAACCGTCACAAGTGCCGCAGCTTTTTTGTTGTGTACGCCCTTGCGCCGCGGGGCATCGATTGGGCGAATCGCGGGGCACGCAACTGGCTTCGGTAGTTGCCCGGCGTCGGGCCGCGACGCAGGACCACGCCATTGGTAGCTCACCTTGATTAAAACGATATCGCAGAGCACAGCGAGGCTTCAAAATGGATTCAAAGGAGAAGAGGTGTGATGTGATGGCAGCACAAGCAAGGTGAAATAGAATTGGACCCTTGTGGATGAGTCTAGCCAGCTGCTGACAGCTCCAGTGGTGCTGGTTAGTGCCGATGTCGGGTGGTGCCATGCTCCCGCCCATCTCCGTTTCCGGTTGCTCGTACCTTCAGCCAACCTGCCCACCCGATGACCAGCCAATTACAGCACAGGCGAAAACAATACACCAAAACTGTCGTACGTAACGTGGCAGACGGCAGTAGCATATCACAGTGTAAAAGCAAATATATTCCAAAATAAATATTCATGTATAATAATATGCAAATTTTTAAATCTGGCCATGCGCCAGTATACCCTTGCGGGCACACCTCGGGCAACACAAGCACCGATACATAATGATGGTTCTTCTCTTGTGTTATGCGTGCTGAGCTGTCTGGTCTTCGAGTTCTGCCTATGCCCATATTCCAACGCCTTGTTCCATCAATCATCAATTCAACGCCTCGCAATACGTGCTACCCGAAAAGAGTGAAAATTCAACAGGGGCAAAAAAAAAAAAGGGAGAATTCACTTCGTCGTTACATTGCTTCACATCACATCATCTCGCGCCAGCTGTGCTTATGATGACGGCCCAGCAAGGCGCTGCAAGAATGTAAGAACACCTGTAAATCGTCAATAAGCATTGGTGCCATTTAGGCTATTGGAAGAGGGAATTGGAAATTAGACTTACCGCTCACGCCTTGCGTCAACGTTGCGCTGGCCTCCGTGCTGCGACTACCCAGGCTGACCGTCACTACTTCGTGTACCGTGCCTTCGTCGCCCAATTGATTGGCCCATTTGAACACCTTTTCATCCTCGCGGCCATCGCCGACAACCATCATGAAGTCAACCTTTTCTTTGTGAGACTGATCAGGCTCCAAGTGACCCTTGAGTCTAGCAAAAATCTGCTGTGCTGCGGTACACTTTGTCCAATCGACGGGCTCGACTATAATGCATTGCTCTAGCAAGATGGCGTGCACTCTCTGAGACTCGCATGCGTCATTGACGTGGCTGGTGCAGTCAGCGGCCAACCGGGAGGCTGACTCAAAGTCTTCAGCAGTTCCGAAATGGAAAATCAAGCTGCACCGGCGCTCTTCTAACTCTGCCCCGGGGGTTCTCTCGAGATAGTACGTGAGAATATTCTTGACCGAACGCTTCCAATTCTTAATCTGAGACGTATCGGCCATTTCTTCCCACTCCCCCTTTCCATGATCTTTGAGGAAACACCCATTCTCGGCAATGAGTCCCAGATTGGGCACGCGGTGGAACACGCGATCCAGCTCCTCGGGAAGGCGACCAGACATGACGTAGACGCTATTTCGCTCATCGAGGACCAGCTCATTCAAAACGTCAAGTGTGCGCTGAGGACTGACGGGAATAATTTGGTTGACTGGCCCCCAGCTGACCAAGGTGCCTTCGTAGTCGAGAATGAACAGCCGTCGTTTTGCTTTGTTATACTTGTCGACTGTCGCGGCTATCGACAGACGTGGGACAGCAGTCTGGTCACGCTTGTGCTGCGACTCGTAGGCGCGATCGAGGCGAGACAGAAACTCGCCAAACCAGTGTGCGGCAGTATGCAGACACACGGCCTTGTTCAGGTTATCCCAGCGCGCCTTCTTCTCCGCATCGTCCATCTCCAGGGCCTGTTCAATGGCATCGGCACACTGCTGATAGTCCCATGGATTGACACTCAGTTCGTTGCCATTGAACAGCGACGAAGTTCCCGTAAACTCGGACAGGATGAGAGAGCCATGTTTTTTGTTCGGGTAGATGCAGCCATCCTGACAGAAGAGATACTCGTGTGAAGTAAGGTTCATGCCTTCACGTTGGCTGGTAATCATTAACGCGTCCGCAATGGTGAGCAGAGCCAAGTACTGGGCATAATCAATGTCCTGTTTCAGATATACAACAGGCTGGTATGCCAGATTGGCCCAAGAGGAGTTGACGCGCGTGACAATATCAGACACGGTCGCATCCAGGTCGCTCTTTTCACTAGAGGACAGCGCCACTTGAATGAGGACAGTATTCTCTCGCCACTCTGGGTGCTTGTTCAGGAAAAGCTCATAAGAAAGAAGCTTCTGGCGGACGCCACGGACATGGTCCAGTTTGTCTCGCGCAACAATAAGCCTCTTTCCCCTGTATCTCTCTTGAAGGATGTTGAGCCATCGCATAACCTCTTCCTTTCCACGGTGCTGCGAAAGGCTAACAGGATCAATGCCAATGGCGAGGCTGAGAACGTCAACAAATCGATCATCCATCTGCAGCCCTTCCGGGGTAGCTTCCACGCTGAGAAGGCGGCTGCAGGTCTGCAAGAAGTGTCGCGTATATTCGCGGATTTGGAACCCAACGAGATTTGCGCCTAGCATTCCCTCCAGCAGCTGCTTGCGCACAGCCAAGCAGCGGAACACTTCGGACGAGGGGAACGGCACGTGAAGGAAGAATCCAATCTTGGCATCAGGAAGCTTCTTGCGAACCATGCTGGGAACCAGCAGCAGATGGTAGTCGTGGACCCAGACGACATCACCACGCTTCCAATTATGGACAATCTTGTCCGCAAATGCCTGGTTGACGTGAACGTAAAACTTCCAAGAGTGATCTTCGTATGCCTTGCTCTTGGGATTGTCGGGTATCTGGTAATGAAAGACTGGCCACAGGATCTGCTTGCAAAAGTGGCTATAATGGCCGTCAAAGTCCTTGTCGGAGCAGAAGACGGTCAACATGTCGTACTCGGTAGCGAGCGTGTCTTCAATGTCTTGCTTCTGCTGGGTGCCATCGAGAGCATCAGTAGGCATACCCAGCGTGCCAATCCACATGCAGTCGCCGAGCTTTCCATCTCTGGAAGCTGCATTGACGGCGTTCCGTAAGCCTCCATTGCCCTGGTCCGCATTCACGACTTTCCATGGCGCGGAAGTAAACACGCGATCATGGCTGTCGCTGCGTAGATGAGGCCGAGGCTGCAAGACGCCACGACGACCAAGCTCACGCGCCTTTTGCAGGGTACGGCCCTGGTCGAAGAAGTTGGCAGCAGGAGGCGAATTGGCTCTTGATTTGGGCTGGTCGGAGCGTGTCCCCCACGATTGCGATAGCTTCGCCGATGGTTCTAGATCGTTCGGGTACGGGACGCGGGAACCGTCTTCATTAGAGAAGATTTCCAACGTCTGTGATTCCTCGGTCGGCGTTTGCGGCGGGGTGATGTCGGGACGCGGGTCGAAGAGGCTCGGCTGTGTGGGAGGCACCTGGGCGACAGGCTTGGGGAGCTCAGCGGCGGACGACCTGCGTCTTGTGAAGCCTGATCGACGACTCGGAGTGCCGGGGAGCTGGAACTGTATCGTCTTGGGAAGAAATCTAATCCAATTAGTAGGGATGGTCGAGGGGAGGGTGATGGAAGAGGTCTGCGAGGTCAAAGACATACAATGAGCAGACAAAGACTGTCATGTTGGGCAACTGCTTGCAAATTGATAGAATTCAAAAGGGAAGAAATCAACAGCTATCGGTAAAGACGATGCAAGAATCGTAAAGGCCCGATGGCCAAGGCACGAGGCGGGACGCAAAGCTGTAGATCGGACGATGGTCGCAGTGAGCCTGGCAGCTCATACGGCCCAGAAGCAACCAAAGAGTGGCGAATGGAAGCTATCAAACTTGTCTTGTCTCGTAGCCGTCGCAATTGGCAGAACCTCACGACTGGACGGCGAGAATGGCAGGCATTGAGCAACGATGGCAAAGAAGGCGGACGAGGGTCTGCAGACAACGAGAGGATTTGGGGGCGATGGGGTGTCTCTGTTTGTTGGAGATGGCGTCTGGCTGGAGCCAGTCGAAGAAGCCGATGCTTTCCAGCGGGCGGGGGAGACAGGTGGGTGTGGCGCGGACAGCTGTTGGGCAGCTCGCTGACCGGGGAGTGGGTACAGGGCGAGCAGCGCTAAAAAGCTTTGGGATTGGGTTTTGATACGTGAGGCGGAGACTTCGAGACACGGGATGTTGGAGCCCTAGCTTGATGCGGCCAGCAGGCTTTTGAATAGCTTTTTGAGACGTCGTTTGATTATGTTGGTTCAATGGGAAATGATGGCGAGGATGAATTCCAGCGTTGACGACAATGTACTCGTAATACGAGTGATGACGCGATGCACGTTCTTGTATTCCGCTTGGCACAGCAGTAACAGTCGCTGCGAAACAATGACGACGACAATCGCACAGCTGTACGACGTTGCGTCGATCCGATCCAGCTGGCTGGGAGAAGCACAAACCGGTTTAAGCCCACGGGCAGACGATCCAAGGCCAGGAAGCTTTCGTCCGCTTGCCAGGACGAGGATTCGTAGCAGCCGGCTCGTCCAAGCCGCTCGCGAAGGAAACGTAGAGCAGAGCCACAGGACGCCTCGTCTGGGGCTGAGCGCTTTACTTTTTTTAATCCCCTCGTTCTTCTCCAAAATGCTCAGCAAAATAGTTTCCCGTTGGAGAAAGTGGACAGGGCGATCAACTGTCAAGCCAAACCGTTGGTTGGTGGTGGTCGTTTGTGGTGGTGTGCTAAAAGTGTAAACTTGCCGGTGCAGTGTGGCGCTGGCTACCAACGGGGCGCCTTCTTTGGAGGGGGGAAGACGGGAGGGACAGCCGTTGGAGAAAACGGCCAAAAAAAAAAAATGATCGGGGCTCCGAAGCGAGTAAAGAGGAACAAGCCTTGCTCCAGCTCAATGCTTTTTGTTCAAATTGGGTCCTGCAGGTGAGGTTGATGAGGCAGTATTTTGCGCGCATATGGAGCGAGTGTGCAGGTGGTGTGTCTGTTGCAGTCCAACCTTTTATATATCGCACGTCCAAGTCTGCCGCCGCCCAAGCTGACAGCGAACAAAGGGCTTACAAACGAAATACGTACAAAACGAAAAAAAAGGCACATGTCTGCTCTACATACTAGGTACCCTGTTTACCTGCAGGCTACGGCGGCTAAGTGAAAGAACCTCCCCCCCGGGAAAGCCGTGCCCAAAAGGGAGCCGTGCATGACGGCGACGACGAAACGCACGTCTGTCTCATGGCTTCTGTCAGTCACCTGCCCGTTTCGAGTATATGCCGCGCCATGCAGTCCGTACGCCGTATAGTATTACACGGCCGGGGCCAAGATGTCTGTTCCGTTCAGCCTTTTCAACAGCGTCACGCCACCGGAATATCCAAGTCTAGCTGGGCATCATGCAACTCGAGAGCAAACGCAGGACGGAAATAAGCCAGTAATTATGTAAGTCTGCTGTACACCCACGAACCAAACCAGTTGAATCCAATACACGCTGAAATGCGTACCAAAAACCATCCAGAGTTTTGTTTGAAAGGAACAGTCCTCTCCGCCCGTAGAGATATATAGCTCCGTCGTCATCAATACGGCATGCACTATTGTGGTACCGTCGCGATACCCGTAAGCACCTACCTGTCCTTCCAACACAGAACCTTGACTGAGCCGTATTCCTTGCCACAGCCACGTTCACAGGCCTACCGACGCCAATCAAGCCGCTGAATGGCCTTGGTAGCCCGCATGTATGGCTCGTTCTAGACGTGCCTCCAGGCGCAGTCCATTCACCCCCCAGCGGCTTGGGCGCGGCACAGGTGGGGTAGAGGGTCAGTTCGGCTCTTTCCATTGCCACCCACTCTGCAATCCTCCGCCGCAGCTCCAACGCTCCACCAAAACTCTGGAGCCATATGCATGTCCATCACGGCCCCAACACGCCCATGTACACCAGCACCACGATAATTGCCTCTCTCGCTTTCCTCAACCTTGCTCACGCAACATGTTGCAAAAAGTAAATCACTCGGACGAATAAAGACACATGCCTCGTCCAGCTGACCCGTGAAGCGCGCTGGGGGTGCATAGTAAAAAAAACAACAACAACGCATCGCCATGCTGTACAACCACACCAGTACGGGCAAACCCGTTTGACGACCCTCAAAGGTGCCAAAGAAAGCCCGGCCTGGCCACGCCACCAGTTGCGCCGAACCCTCGACTCGCAACCGGTTCCCATTGCTCCGTACTATGTAACAGCTATTGCATGTGTTCGCTATAACTGGGCCAAGAAGCTGAGAAGTGACTGGCCTATGAGTTCCGTTACATACGCCCGGGACCCTCGGCGCGCCGCGACGAACCAGCGCTCGTACAGTGATTGCGGCTGATATCACGTACGTATTACACGGTGCGCACCACCTGGCGCAGAAAGCGACCTACTTTGGTGCGTATACATTACTCGTCCGTTCTACTCCGTACCGACAACCACATCACGGGGCGCTCTCGTCTGGAGGCAAACCAAGGCTAGGCAACCACGGTAACAAAGGTCTTGGGGATCCGTCCAGCTCACCCATTGGATTGTTGATGGGCGCCCTCGTACCAATCCCAGCTCAGGCAACAGTAAAGGCGCTATAAGCCCTGCCGATCTTTGACTTGCCACATTTGGCGTTGGGCGCTGTGCTTGGCCGTTCGGCGCCCGATGGTGTTGGCCAGCCCACTTACACTTGCTGACACTGCAATGCCCCAAGTCCCAGCGACACATGGGAATACGCAGAATACGATATTTTCTTGGTGAAGAAAGAATCGCGATACGATACAGACTACATCATTTTCAACAGTTCGACTTGTAGACGCACTATCGCCCCCCTTTGAGCGTCCTACTGCCGCAGCCCAACATTCGACGCCGAAAGTGCCTCATAGAGCAATCCGCCGCTGCATGGTAAAACGCCATTGATTGGCTTCTGTTTCTGCCTGAAGCGCCACGCGCCCTGCTGGCAGGAACAAGCTTTGGAAATGCTTCATAAACCCCGCCGCCAGGACCAATTAGAAGCAGCCCGAGCATTGCGCCGTAAGCAGGTAAAGTCGGTTGTATGCAAGTGTTTTGTAACCTATCAATTCTTTGTCAAGCCGTGCTGCGCTGCCGTCGTCTAGCTCTATACGGAAATGTATAATAAAAAGAGAAAAGTGCCCATAATACAACTCTGCAAGGATAACGCACATGCCGCTTCCGCTATTAGTTGCACCAGAGCCGCACAGCCTTGTCCTTTCCGCCGCTGCCCACGCGCTGCCCATCGGGACTCCAGTCCACGGCGTATACTTCATCCTGATGTCCAGGCAAGTCTGCAGCCAGCTTACACGTCGCCATCGACCACACCTTTAGTGTCGTATCCTTTGATCCAGTCACAAGCAGCCGCGAGTCTGCAGAAAAGGCACACTGGTATACTGGCGCCACGTGGCCGCGAAGCGTATTGATGAACTTGCCGTCCCTGCACATGTGTGTTAGTCACTTGTCAATTGTAATGTCAGAACCTGGTAGACAGCTCTTACCTCGCACTCCAGATCTTCGTGTGGTTGTCAAAGCCAGCGCTGGCAATTAGGCTGCCATCGGGGGAGAATGTAACGTGATTGACCTGCTTTTGATGACCGTGCATGCGCGCGACTGGTTTCGTTCCTTGTGACGGATCCCACAGGTACATTGTGAAGTCATCACTGGCCGATACTAGCCGCTCCGCCACGCGTCCTTGAGTCTTTGCAGCCTTTTCGAATCGCTCCTTGGCTTTGGCGCGCTTCTCTTCCTCCGTAGTTGGGGTAGGTGTGTGGTCGAAAAATGACGTACGCAGTGCAAAGTCTGTAGACAGCGCAAGATGGTTCACCCAATGGGCATGTGCTGACAGAGTGTGCACCAGTGTGCCTCTCTCTGCGTTCCATACCTTTATAGTCTTATCATGACTGGCTGTGTAAATATGGCCGGCGCCTCCCCACTTGACGCAGCTGACACTGCTCTTATGTCCTGACAGAACGTGCTCCGTTGTTCCATTATCGACGACCCAGACTCGTACTGTCGAGTCTTTGCTGGCGCTGGCGAGCCGCGGTGTCCCATCACGCCACATGTGATATGGCTCCCACGCAATATTCGTGACCCATTTGGCGTGTCCGCTCAGCGGTCCACCATTGTCAGGCTTGCCAGTTTCCGGGTCCCAAAGTCGTACTGTATTATCCATGCTGCCAGTGGCCAATCGCGTCCCGTCAGGGGACCAAGCCACGCACAGAACCCAGTGCTTGTGTCCGGACAAGGTATGCTTGGGAGTTCCGGTATCGGTGTCCCAGATTCGTGCCGTCTTGTCACCCGATCCAGTAGCCAGCCGACTGCTTGTTCGCGGGTGAAACTGCGCCGAGAGGATAGCTTCGCCGTGACCTGGAATGCGGTGCGACATGCGCGTCACAGCTTGCACTTTGAATACAGCCTGCGGTTCGGCACTCAGTGTAACAGTCGTTTCAAATGGATTTTCAATTCCATGGCTCTGGAGCAGCTGTAAGATGTCGCTAGGATATTGGTCGACGATAATGTCGCTGTCGGGGATGTGGACTCGAAATCGGTACGGGACAAACTCCTCCTTTTCCTGTGAGAGGACGGTGTTAGTTGCGTGCAAATGACAGCCTAAACCAACAATTGCTTACCCTTGCCAGTAGTGTGTTAAACAGTAGCGATAGATTCTTTTCTGAGGCGTCAGCCAAAGGGATTTCTACAGCTTCAGTCTGGTTGCCGTCCGACTCGACAAACCGGGCTTTGAACGACCCAACCGGGCCTGCAGCTGCGGTCACATCCTGCTGTTGGCGAGAGCGCTCGAGATCTTCACGGCGCTGCCTCTTAGACGGCGGAGGAACTATTGTCGCCATTGTATTCGTCGCTAGCAATTGCTGTCGAAATTTGATGTTCTGGACGAGAAGTTGATGATGGTGGGGCCGTTGGCAAAAATCAAGAAAATTTGGGCGGTGAGTTCGACGGTCCCGCTAATTAGTGCCTATCGCACAGCGATAAGATGCGGCTCCACAGTAGCAATAGTGGTGCCAGTGAGACGCATCGGTACTGGAAAGGCGTTCTAATAATTAAGTGCTGTGTCCGTGGACTGAATGGTTAGTCGTGCTCAATTATGAGACGCGTTTTGCGACGATGTAGATGGTCTTTGGGCCCTGGCCCGCTTTGGTGGCCCAGAATATTGCTGAAACTGTGGCATAAACATATTTCCCATGGGCAGCGTCGCGTGGGAGTCTTGCTGGTCAAGTTGAAATGCGTGGTCGGCCATGAGCGTCTGCCCCAGTGTCGTCCCTTCGGATTGAAGTTGCTGATGCAGCTGCGAAGCCTCGGCGTCATCGTCTGGATTGTTGTTTTGCCGCCGTCTCTTGTTAGAGTGTGAACCGCTACTTTGCCTTCGATTGCTGTCAACATCTCGATGTCTCTTGTCCTGTGCTTCTTGCCGACGCTGACGTTGCATGTCTTCATTTTGCACGGCATAGATGGCGGCAATTCGTAGCTGGAAGTGCGACAAAAGTTGTAGTCTGTCGGCCTGAGAAATTTTCCTATACTCGGCTTTGAATTGATTGAACGTATCGCCTGTAAGGCGGAGAGCAGCCTCGGAGACGCCAGCCACCTGAAGAGCCGCTGACGTGTCTTGGTCTGGCCTTGGCCCATCATCTAGAGTCATTAGTCACGATTCTATATCATAAATGGAATATATTTACCTGGTTCATCGATTTGATCATCCTCCAAATCGTTTGCCTCTGGCGGCGTAGGAGGTTCAGGCGTCCCAGGTTCGTGGTTGTGTTGGTCACAAACGACAGTCAACACCCACCCGCCCGCACTCTTTCGATTCACAGCTTTCGCTTTCCACGGGCAGTCAGTCTTTTTGGTGGATGTTTTGTGCTTTGTCGCCGAGCTTTTGTACGGTCGGCCGCCGCGGTGGCACACAAGATCACAGCGAATAATATCATTGCCGGGTATGAGGGCGCCGCCTATACGCGACCTGTGCGAGCGCTCCTTGACAATTTTGTACCCTTCCTTTTCCATGCGCTCGTTGAGGACATCGAAAAGTTCATCGTAGGAGCTATATACCCCTTCTTGAGGAACTTTCACTGCCTCCAGGATGCCAAACATGGCGGGCGAAAGCTGTTGTCGCGAGTTTGGCGGGAAGGGAGGTGTGAATTTGGGAATGGGCGGTGCGAAACAAGCCGCCAGATTTTGGGTGTTTGCGAGAAAATGGGGCGGTTGTAGGGGAAGGGGTGTGGGGGATGAGAGGGTCCTGTCAGATTTCCACCACCCACCACTCAGCACCTGTCGACCGTACGTCGTGTTCCCGAATCACAAAAGCCATCCAGAGTGGAAGAAATTCCGTCATAATTCATTACTCTGTTTGCAAGTAGCTTCGCCTACCCATCGACTGAAACAATGGACCACGCCTTCAGGTCGTCTTTAGAGACAGGTGGTACCCGGTCGTTGTCGCGCTTCAGTGGCATCCGCGGCAGCCAACTCGGATTGTCTGGTGATGCGAATATAACCACGAGCACGCAACTTCAAACACGAACACGTCCAGGTAGCAGCACAATCTCGAACTCCTTAAATCGTCCAACGAGTTCCTACTCCAATGCATCCACGTCAGTGACACGTCCTAGCACGGCGTCCGGAAGAAAATCTCGCGCAACAAACGCGTCGTCAATTCTCGGCGTCAGCGAGACAGACAACCTTATATGTGCCATTTGTGAAGCCCGTGGCGTTTCGCCTTCTGTAGGTGTCGCATTTGTTAACATTTCTCTGGGAGAGGCTATTCTGAGCCAAATTTGCGACAACCAATCCTATGTGAAAACCGTCCACAAGATCCAAATGATGTGTCCTTCTAGGATTGTGTGTATGTCTGCTAAAAACGGCAGTCAAATGAGTATAATTGCCATGTTGCTAGGCAATACCCTTCCCGATACCCCGATAGACGAGGTAGACAGATCTTTGTGGTCAGAGGCCAAGGGTATGGCTTCCATAAACAAGCTGGCCTTCGAAGCCGACATTCAACCAATTCAGGTTGCCTTGCAAGGTAAATATTACGCCATTTGCTCCTTTGCTGCTGTAAGTTACGCTACATCAGATACCGTGGACAAGCACTTATAAAATTAGGCAATGTCATACATTGAGCAACATTTTGCCATCACCTTCGCCCCCAATTCTCTCCGACTTCGATACCAGCCATCTGAAGATACTATGATGATCGATATTTCCGCGATCCAATCCCTGGAGATTATGCGTAATGGTCGGTCGGCAAAATCCAAAGACAGTTTACTTGGACTGCTAGACCATACCCTGACACCAATGGGCTCGCGCATGCTCCGCAGTAATATCTTACAGCCCCCAACTCTGTACGACACTTTCATCGAGCCCCGATACACAGCCCTCGAAGAGCTCACTACCAATGAAGAAATGTTTCGTGATATGCGCAAAGGTGTGCCTACCGATAATTCTGCCAGTGTATACAGCTAACGTATCCCGTAGCCCTCAAACCCTTTCTTGATGTTGAAAAGCTACTGACCAAAGTACGGCATCTCGAACTATCGACGCTTTGTTGGCAGGCTGACTGATTAGTTGATCACGATTCCATCTATATCCGCAATTTCACAAGCAGAACAGCAAATAAACCATGTTCTTATGATCAAATCATTCCTGGAGTCTACGAATGACCTGTACAGCGTCATGCACCCCGCCCGCAGTCCGCTACTGACCAAGATTCGTAATCTGTGCCATACCAGGATTACTCGCCCAATTTTGATGAAGATCCGGGAAGTGATAGAACCGGATATAACTTACATGAAGTCTGCTCTAGATTTGAGGAACCAGAGAACATTTGCTGTCAAACCCGGTATCAGCGGCATGCTGGACGTGGCAAGGCAAACGTACAAAGAGTTGACGGAAGAAATCCACCAGCATGTCGAAAACATAAACAGCATGTAACTTCACTAGTTATTCTGCCAACTGCGCTGACAAAAACTATAGATGAGTGCAAAATCTCCGCTGTGTTAAAGTTTGACAACAGCCGCAAGTACTGGCTGAAGATTAGTTCCAACCAAATTGATCCATCAGCACCACCGGATATCCTAATAAATATGGTTAAGAAAAGGGGATTCCTGGAATGCCAAACTTTAGACTTGGTAAAACTAAACCTACGCCTCACAGATACGTCTAATGAAGTTGTTGTTCGAAGCGACTCAATCATACAGGGGCTTGTGGATAACTTACAAGATGAGGCGCCGAAGCTTTTCAAGATATGTGAATCTGTCGGCCTCGCCGACATGCTTACTTCATTCGCTGAACTTACGACGACTCGAGACTATGTACGGCCAGAAATAACAGGAACACTCGCCTTAAGTTGTGCACGACACCCAATCCTGGAAAAAGTACGCGTTGGAATCAATTTGCAAACGTAGCCTGCTAACATCGACGCCACAGAAGCTCACCCCCGGATACGTACCAAATGATTACTTCGCTGGCGAACAAAAATGCTTCCATATAATAACGGGTGCCAATATGGGCGGGAAAAGCACTTACATTCGTGCCATTGCTCTGCTGCAAATCATGGCACAAGTGGGCTGCTTCGTCCCAGCCGAGTACGCATCGTTTTACATCGTGCACAACATCTTTACCAGAATATCAATGAATGACAGCGTTGAAGCTGGTCTTTCTACATTTTCAGTTGAAATGAGGGAGATGGCCTTTATTATACGAAATATCGACAGTAAAAGCATGGTGATCATCGATGAACTGGGCAGAGGCACGAGCACTCGGGACGGTTTGGCTATTGCAATTGCTATCGCGGAAGCATTGATACAACGCAAGGCAGCAACGTGGTTTGCCACGCACTATCAAGAGCTAGCACGCGTTCTCGCAGATCGCCCTGGGGTGCTCAATCTTCATCTGGCGTCATCATGTGTCCCCGGTGAAAGTGGTGTACCTCACTTGACAATGCTCTACAAAGCTAAAAAGGGACCGGAAAGCGATGAGCTAAATTACGGTATCAATCTTGCAAAAGCAATTGGCCTCCCAAAGACATTCATTGAAAAGGCCGAAGAAGTTTCACAAGATCTACGCGCACGGAGAGAAGCCAGCCACCGTACTACAAAAGCCGCTCAAGTTCTGGAGAGACGACAACTGATTCTCAACTTGCACGAGGCACTGTGCCAGGCGAACACCTGCGGAATTGATGAAGCTCTCCCTGGTTACCTTAAGCAACTTCAAGAAGAGTTTATTCTGCGAATGGCTGAGATTGATGACTCTTGATTTATGCTCCTGGTCGGCTGTAGTCTAAGGCCTTTACTCGCTTCCACACCTCCTTTACAACTCGCTTCTGCGCTTCTACAGCAGTTTCACCATTTGTTGACCCACATGGTCTAAATCAATATTAGTATATGCAGACAATGGGAAACATAATGAATTTGCATACCGAATGGCCAAGTACAGTCTAGACCCAAGTCGTGCGGCCGGGATGCCTTTAGCCAGATCGTCGGGGCTGTTTGCCGTTGTGACTAGTCCTCCAGCTTCTTCTAGGATGGCTATTCCAGCCGCAACATCCCTATTTGCAGTTAGCTCCAATCCTTGCTTTTATAAAAAGTGAAAGCGTACCATTCCCAGCAACCACCCTCCCACCAAATGTCGAATGACCCCATGGCAGTGTAAGCGAGATCCATTGTGGCGCTTGGTAAATGAATGTTAGTCTTTGTGACTTCAGACTGCTTCCCGGTTATAAGCATACCTCCCCAAGCTGCGCACACCATGCACCATGCCACCTAACCCGCCTCGGGCTTTCGGCTCCAGGGCCATTGCAACAAAGGAATCAATTTTCCTAGCCAAGTTCCCATCTGGGCCATCTCCACGATCTTTACCCCACTCGCAAGAAAAGATGCATCCCCTTGGAGCATTTTCCGGTAGAGGTGGGACGGGGTCGCGGAGGAGCGGCAGCTGCTGCGTCTCATTCAGCCATGCGCCGCGATCCTTACATGACGTAAAGAGTTGGGCGAGAAACGGAGCGTTAATTACCCCAATTACGGGGTGACCATTGACAGCAAACGCTATGGAGACACAGAACATGGGGAAAATGTGAGTGAAGTTTACCGTGCCGTCAAGCGGGTCGACAATCCATGTCGGCGACGAGTCGACTAGGTACTGTCTTGATGTGCCGGCTGAATACGTTTCCTCGCCGATGAACCTGGTTCGGATATTAGCTTTAGCATGTCGCTTCAAGCAGGGGGTGCCGGGTAACTTGCTTGTGTGGGGGATATTTCGCCGCAATGGCGTCCCGCATGAATGCTTCTACTTCTGCGAGGTTATTCGAGTTAGGTCAACTGTTAAACGCCGGTGAAATTCCATTGACGTCCCACGCACCGTGATCCGTTTTTGTGACAATATCAACTGAGCTCTCTTTCTCTTCCATGCTGATAGGCTCGTCGCCATTATCCTGCGGCCTGGTCCGACGCATCACTGCGTCCATGAGCATCTTTCCCGCATCTTTCCCAAGCTGAACGGCGAAGGCGTAAATCTCATCCAGCTCGTGATTACTTGTGGCGCTCATTTTGGCGACCCGAGTTAATTGTTCCAAAATATCAGAAAGAATAGAGTAGCCTGCAGAATTGTTTTCGAGATGACCTACACCGAGAAGTCTGTGGATGACGTATCGCGGGTGGATGACCGAAAGCGCAAGGGTGTTATCCACAGCGGCTGAGTCTTTACCCACGAACACCTTACAAGCGCCACCAGCACAATGCGGAGTTGTCCGTGATCGAGTTCGAAGAATCGTAGCCGAAAACAAAATTGAGCAATGCTAAGCTACTGGCACACTGCTAGCAAAAAGTAATATACACTGAAACAGATTTGTGAGCTCATAGCACAAACGGCGACATTATGCCTCGAAGGATCCTTATCATCAACGGCCCCAACCTGAACCTCTTGGGTACTCGGGAGCCACATATCTACGGCTCCACGACACTTGAAGACGTCGTTAATCACGCCAAAGAACAAGCAACCAGCTTGTCTGCAGAACTGGAGGCATTCCAGTCGAACCACGAAGGCGCCATTGTGGACCGACTACACAGCGCTCGCGGCAACTTCGATGCAGTGATTATCAACGCAGGCGCTTACACGCACACGAGCGTTGCAATTCGAGATGCTCTATTGGCAGTTGAGATTCCATTTATTGAACTGCATGTCACAAACGTGCATGCGCGGGAGGTTTTCAGGCATCATAGCTACTTGAGCGACAAGGCCGAGGCTGTGATTTGTGGGCTTGGAGTGTTTGGCTATACAGCTGCCGTTGAATTCGCGGCGAAGCACATGAAGCTTAAAGAGAGCAAGGCAAACTTGTAGATAGCTGTGAAATATTTTTTGTGAATATATGTGCAAATGCCTAGTGCAAAGCAACATACGCTATAGACTAATGCTGGATATATACGACGCGTTCCCCATGCCTCATCTCCCTTAAAGTGCAGCTCTCGTCATACCGAGAGGAGACGTCGCTGCCCTCTCTTTTTTCTCAAGGTTCAAGTCCTTAACCATTTTATTCCACGAGATTGAAGCTCGACTGGCAAGCATTTCTGGAACGTCACTGTCCGTCTTGGCAGCGACACGGTTGAAGACCTCAAAACTGAGCCATCCTTTGTAGCCGAGACCATGAATAATCGTGTCCAGAATGGCCTGGATAGGTAGGTAGCCGCCAAAGACAGATTCGCCGTAAAATAATCGGCAGTTTCGAGACCAGCTCATCCTCGCTGGCTGGGACGCATCGTAGAATGGATGTTTTGAGTCGAGCGGCTGAGACAATCGTTCTGCATCCGCGACTTGCAAGAGAAATAGCTTATTAATGTCCACCGAGCTGAGCAGCCTCTTCATGGACAGGATCATCTCAGAATCGCAGTTTGGGGTGCATCCATTTGCATCTGCAGGATCAGCATAAATGCGACCAGCAATGTTGAAAGTATCGAGGCAGAGGCCGAAATTAGGGCGGTTGATAGCAGTGACAACATCCCAGCTAGCCTCCCAAGTGTCAACCCGCGTTCCCCAACAGAGAGCCTCAAATGCGAATCGGACGGGCGGCGTCTTCTGTAATCCCAAATCGGCAGCCTCTGTAAAATCCTCGACCAAGACTGACAGGTCTTCTGAGAGGTAGTTGGCAGTAAGAAATGAACTGGGGAACACGATCAGGTCCGTGCCTAGAGCATATGCCAGTTGCGTCCACAGTTCTAGCGTCTCAAGGTGTTGTCGGTGTTGCTCCCGGTCAATAAGGCCTCCATAGTGCATGAAAGGCTGCAGGCAAATAATCTCCAAGCCTCTTTCACTGCACCACTGACGAATTTGGGCAGCGGCGCGAATTTGGTTGTCATCTGTACACCCTCCGGGCATGGACGCGGCGACATCTCGGAGGTCTTCGTAGAATAGCTCTATACCAATAAGGGAGTACCTTTGTGCCATGTCAAGCTTATGTTGTAGCGAGTGTCCGGCAAAGTATCGCCCTAGCGACATTGTGCAAATGCCCGGCTTGAATGCCGACTTGGTGGAAGTGGCGTTGTACATGTTCGCGAAGTGTTGCCCGTGTGAAAATGGTAGCCAAAGGTGCTTCAACGAGATTCTAAAAATTGCGATATCCGTGTTATGGAAGGAAACATATCTCTATACAAGGAACGTGAGAACAGCCTCGGCCATGCACAGCCAAATTGCTGCTTGTCGTCTCACTTCCATCTCACCCGCTAATAAGTGGACAAAGGTGTAGGTGCACGCACGTATAACCGGCGCACTCTTCCAAAACGATTTTCCATAGCTCCTTGTTTTGCCAATACGCATTAAGCAGTACCAGGCGTTTCGCATTCCACTTTCGGCAATTGAGGCCAAGTTCAGGTGTAAGCGCCATACTGGTCACAACAGGCATAATGGATAAGTCTTTACGCGGATGTTTGGAGGTGTGGGGCCGGCCGTGAACGCGACTCCGGCCGGAGTGGCACCTCCGCAACACACCGGATATACCTTTTGCTTCGACCCCATGCATCATTTTCTTCCTGGTCCTTTATTGTGGAGCGCAGAGAGAAGTAATTCGCCATGCCGAGGCGATTTCTTAGATGTGTCTCCTGGTACAATATGATATACCGTCCCAGCCGGACATGAAACGGGATTGAGCCGCGAAGCAAAGAATCTCGCCAGCAGAACATCAACATTGCATCGACATGGCAACAACGAATGAAGCCGCAATGACCCTCGATGCATCCGGGCTCGACCGCCATGGATATCTCTTTGGCCAAAAAATCACACATTCTTGGTCTCCCTATCTGCACCAGCTGATATACGAAGAGCTCGGGCTCAACTGGGCGCAGCTCCGGCTGGATTCTGCAGACATGGCTCAGTTTCTTGAACTGGTACAGCATCCGTCATTCTATGGTAAGTATTATACGACGAAACTTTAAGAATAAACAAGAGCAAGAAGCTAATTACTCTCCAATCTCGCCAGGCGCCTCAGTGACGATGCCCAACAAAGTTGCCATTTTACCACACCTTGACGAGATGACTGAAGAGTGCCGCGACGTCGGCGCATGCAACACACTCTTCCTCCGCGAGGGACCAAATGGTCAGCGATTGCTCTGCGGTGCGAATACGGACGTCATTGGCATCCGAGACTCATTCTATCACAATGTCGCCACGCCAGAAACAATATTCCACAACCGCCCTGCGCTCGTCATTGGCGGCGGCGGCGCCGCTCGGAGCGCCATATACGCCTTGCACAAATGGATGAAAGTCACCGACATATACCTGGTGAACAGAGATAGTGCAGAAGTCCAAGCCATGATTGACGACTGCACATCCAGAGGCTACGGCGCCGGCCTCAGACACGTGGCTACCCTGTCAGAAGCGCAAAGCCTCGAGACTCCGGGCGCAATTGTTGCCTGCATCCCTGACTTCGAGCCTCAGACTCCCGAAGAAGTCCTAGCGCGTAGCATTACCGAGGCGTTGCTTGAGGGCTCATCCCCAAGTTCAAGCAAGGGCGCGATACTGGAAATGTGCTACAACCCTACACCGTTCACAAAACTAGGTGCAATAGCGGAGGCCAATGGCTGGCAGATAATTCTCGGGACCGAGGCGCTGATCTGGCAAGGCTTGGAACAGGATAAGTACTGGACCGGTAGGGCGACGGAAGAGTTACCAGTTAAAAAGGTACAGGCTGCGATCGCGGAGCAGATTGCGCAGAAGTCTGCATCCAAGCTATAGAATGTATAGAATTAGATACAATGTATAAAATAGCAACTTTTTTTCTTACTCTTCGTCACACAAAGATTGGGTTGATATTTTTACGTGTTCGTTTCATGCTACATGAACAATACAAATACAGCCAGGAAAATTATTGGTAAAGACAATACTTAGATTTCGCTCTGCTAAGTGATACTCAACTTCCTATAGATAAATACAATATGTCAATATGTAATGACTGTTACTTCTGCGCAATCCTACTCGAGCTCATCGGACGCAGCCTTCTCGGCCCCAACAGCGTGAGACATGCGTCTAAACTCTTCATCGTGCCTTTTGAGGTCCTCCATCACTTTCTTGTGCGCACGCCAAACAGGCTTTTCCTTGAAGAGCTGATCCATAGCCTCCAGCGGGATGGACTTTGTCTCTGGCACAAAGAAGAAGACAAAGACGGATGAGATAATCATCAGAGAGGCAAAGAAGAAGTATACTCCGTAGCCCCAGGCGTTAAACATTTGCTCTGTAAAGCGCGCAATAATGAAGTTCCATAGCCAGTTGTTCGCAGCGGCATTGGCCTGACCAAGAGATCTCGTGTTCTGGTCAAACATTTCCGAGCAGAGTACCCATGGCGTACCATTCCACGATGGCGTGTAGAATGCGGTCCAAAGATAGAAAAAGAAGATGGCCGCGATGCCACCGGATGACAGAGAACCTCCCTCGGCTTCGCTGGACGAGGACGAACCGGAAATCTTGATGTAGGCACCGATAAACCACATGCACAAGGAGCCGCCAATGCTGCCCACGATGAGAAGCGTGCGACGACCAAGGTGGTCGATGAGCACGAGCAGCCAGATGATTGTGAGAACAGTCTTGACCACGCCAAAGATTCCAGTCGTGAGGAAGCCCGTGTTTGTTCCAGTGATTCCAAGGCTACGGAACACGGTGGGGCTATAGTAGTTGATAGCGTTGATACCAGAACCTAACACTCCGGATTAGATATGATAGATGATTTAGTTTTGTGAATGGGTGCTTACCGTTTTGGAACATAAAGAAGAGTACACTCAAAAGGAAACGCCACTGAATGCGCTTCTCCTTCAATGCCTTGAAAGGTCTCCAGAAGCCACTTCCGACCTCTCTATTGAAGCGTTCGAACTCTTCGTCGATATAACCAATTTCTTCAAGGATATAAGTGTCCGTCGGTTCCAGATTTCTCATCCAGCACAGTACTGCAGTGGCCTTCTCGCGCTTGCCTTTGGAGAAAAGCCAGCGAGGTGACTCTGGGATAAAGACAGCACCTATTAATAGCAGGCCTGCCGGAATGAGCTGAACAGCGAAAGGAATCAACCACTGTGAGTGGCTGGGCTCCATGGTAGTATTGACGCCATAGTTGATCCAGAAGCCGACCAGGCCACCAATCTGCCAACCAAGCTCATATATACCAACCAGGCGACCACGAACAGCTGGCGGGGATAGTTCAGAGATATAAATCGGCGTCATGTTCGAGCAGCCGCCAACGCCCAGGCCTGCTAGGACACGTCCTCCCAGAATGAGACCCAGTCCACGGTCCGCATTCGCACCCAGCATCATGCCAGCTCCGAGGGTAAAGATGAGAGTGAAGAGGATCAAGGTCTTGCGGCGACCCAGAAAGTAACTGGAAAAATAGGCTGCCAAACTGCCGAAGAAGGCGCCGGCTTGGTAAACTGAAACGATATTTTGCTTGAGCAGAGCGAGGCGGGGCTCTGAATACTCATCAAACCGGAACTCTTCGACAAAAGATGGCAAGGCGAGTGTAGTGCCAATAAAGGCCGAGTCGTATCCAATCATGCATGATGCAAACGACGCCGTGGCAGCGCAGACATAGACGCGCCAGTTGTAGACGGCCTTTGGCGTCGGGCGATCTTCCTTCAGTGCGAGGATGGTCATGTTGAGTATCTCGTCGAAGAAGGTGCTTCCCGTGTCGGGCTTCTTTGTAAAAGGAGCATCGAGACAGGAAGACTATATACCGTATTTGGGAGACCCTTGCAGAAGTGGCTGCAGGGATTATTCGCTCGGTAACTCGTTTTACGGCATTTTCTCCGGATTGTGGGGGAGGAGGCCACCGGCAATGGCACTGGAGGGCAGAAATTACAGCGCTAGTCATGCAAGTCTGGGGTGTGGAGATGTGGTGCCTCCGCGCATCGGCAGGTAGAGGCATCAGGGTAAATGCTTACCCACAACTACTCGCACCTATCAAGAGTCATTCTTTAGTAAACATGTGCAGCAACTATGAGCTGGGCGCTCGTAAGTAGTGATATTATGAATTCTATTGGTAATATAGGGTGATCAAGTTAACCGCCAAAATCAGCATGAAACATATCAGTGATGTTGCACCCCGGCGCGAAACCGAGATTTGCCATAAACTGGGGATCCATTTCCATAGTATCGCCGTAGTCGATAGCTCCCAGCTCGTCAAATATTGCGTCGTAATCCATTGGCTGGTTTCCGCCTGCCGTGGGGAACTGCTGTATGCTCTGCCGGCTTACATCAGGTGAACCTTGGGTTGCTATGCTCGGTGTAGGAAGTGCAGGAGACAAGCCTGTCTTTGCGGGGTGACGTGCATAATCCGGGGTGAGGTATGCTTCCAGGTATGACGCCTGGCTGTCTGCGGATAAACGGTTATCTTGAGAACGTTCATCCACCACCCCAGCCCTTGGGCTAGGTCGGTACGCAGGCATAGCCAGTTGCGGGGTAAATGATTCCGTCGCGGAAGAATATATTTGTTGCCCATGCTGACCCCCATGTCCATAAGAATTGTCAGCCTCCGGCACTTTGCCCGCTTGCCAAGTATACAGGAGCTTTTCTCGCAGCCAAGACCATTTAGTTCGCTCGCTGGGTCGCATGTCTTCGAAGTTTATCTTCTTTTCAACAGACTCCATGAGACAAGCCACAACTGGTGGCGTCCCACAGGACCCAAAGTGCTCGATGCTTTGATCAATAATTTCCAACAGCGTTGAGAGCAGTGATGCCCGGTAGCCCGATATTAGCATAGTGCTGGACAAAAACGCAATTTGCAGCAACACTGCAGACGGCATATTTGGGACGAAACTCCCGACGTTGAGAGAACTGCAAAACTGTAATTGCGGATGCAGAGAGCGAACTAAATCATCCGTTGTGATCCGTCGGCCTGACATATGAGGGTGCTTGTCAGATTGCACTTTGACTCCTGTTGTGGCACTGAATTCCAGCAGTTGGTAAAGAGTAAGAAACGGGTACCCCGAGACCGATTGACGCTGTATTGAGGATCCAAAGCCGGGTAAGGGGTTCCATGCCTCTAGCGCTTCCGGCGCCACCACGGACATGATTGACTGGCCATAGCTTTCAAGTTCTGTAGTCAAGTGGGTAGGCCGTTGTAGGCATGTGGAAAGTAGCGTATCCAGCAAATGACAGGCGGCCAGAACTGGATTGTTGGCAAGGTAGCGGCTGCTGATGCTGCTGGTCGCATTCATGTGTCGCTCCGTCGACAGAAGAAGGCGCATTGCGCGGCCAATAATGAGCCACGCAGCAACGTTCTTACTTTTGCCCATCAAAATGAGTCCATGAATCAGTAGCGTACACATTATTGGCCGCTCAAAATTGGAATCATCACCGGGTATCAGCATCTTTGCCGTTTCGTACATGTCATGCGGTGAGACAGTGTCACCAGAAGGCGAATTGCAGTCCGCATCTTGATATGCACCCAGGGAGAGAATAGCCCAAAGCTGTGCATGGCAAGCTATTGTGTAGGGGTCCGAAGACTTCAAGTGCTCGAAACCGTCCGGCGGGTATGACAGAGCAGTCTTAAAGACATCCTCACGGTGTACTATTGGCATCCAACAGTGCGTATAAGTGAAGTAAATGTCAACGTAGCGTCGCCAATGAGTAGGAAGTTTTGGATACGTCGAAAGTCGATGACTAGGAGTTGTTGCGGTTATGGATTGCTGAGTCCAGCTGCCTGTTGCGACGCCACTTGGACCAGAGTTTGGGCTCGAAGCCTCATCTTCTGCTGAATCGCGCGATTCTTGCCCTGCTGATTCCTCATCTTCGGAATTATTTTGTGGTGTATCGTTTCGCGTCGGTCGCTCCTCTGATATTATTTTCTCAATGTCGGCGTGGACGCGGCTCTTCATCCATTTTCTGTGAAGGCGTTCGCACGTCTTTCCCTTGGCGACGAATACTTGCTCTGCGACAGAGCCGTTGCTTTCAGACAGCACACGATGCAGCTTTTTCTCAGCTTCCGGGACTTGGTCGAACAACCAAGCCAGCGAAAGCTCAACGGTTCTCAGGTAACCGGTCTTGACGCCCCGCTTCCTCGAGGTTGGCGTGTAGGAGCAGGATCGGTTCTGCGATCTACACGTCCCGCAATCAGGCCGTGCGCCGTCGCACTTTTCGCGCGCCGTTCTGCATGAATCACAAGCAAGAGAGACTCTCTGTCGTTTGGGCCGATTGGCCGATTCTGCAGCGTTGCTTGAGTCCGCTGCAGTAGGACGCCGTTTGCGCTGTGGCATGCTAACGTGCGATGAATCGCTAGACAATGCGCATGGTGTGTTGTGTCGCTCCTTTGCTGAGAAAGGCGCTCCAAAGAGCCTATCCAATCAATCAAATATGGTGTACTGTGAGAATGCAATGCGCGACAATGGAAGAAATTATTTCGAGATTAGGTTCTGTCTTTCTCAGTCGCCGTGTTTCATCCGAAGCCGCATCATGTCGTGGGGAAGTTTCTGGGGAAGGCGTGGGGAGCCTGCGGCCGGATAATAACTTATCCACGCGCTACTGACGCCACTTGCGAACCCAGAGCGGCCGACTTCGTTTCCTCGAATCTACATACAGCGAAGCCAAGAAAACTTCATCAGTTCGCGATTCAACCATCTTATGGCTATGCGCTATACAGTCCGTTCATGAAGATGGCAGGAGTTAAGCGGTCGTTTGCGACGCTGTCCGCCGAGGATGGCGCTGGCAAGCCGCTCGCTACAGATAGCCCTGCTTCCGGTCTGCGCTCGCACTCCGGTACGCCTCCGCGACAGGTGACGTTGCCAGCCTTCGAGCCCTTTTCTGGAAAGTCGCCAGACTTTGATCAAGAGGCTTCTCTCCTACTTGTCGGAGTTCGTGGTAGCGGCAAGTCCACACTTGCGGTGTTCGCATCTGCCGCACTCAAGCGAAACATCATTGATCTTGATTCAGCCTTTCAGCGGGCTCATGGAGTAACGACCTCAACATATAAGAAGAACCAAGGAGCGGAAGAGTGCCAAAGGCAACAATCTCTGATCCTAAGCGAAATCTTGGAACAAAATAAAAACGGAAGGATCCTCGTTTGTTCATGGATGGATCGACAAGTCCAAACGCAACTCCGAGGCTTTGCTCTCACCAACCCAGTCATTCATGTTACCAGAGATGCATCCGCGGTTAAATCCCACCTCAGGATAAGCCAAGACGAAAAGGTTGAAAGCTTGATTGGAATGGCTACCGCGTTCTTCAGGACGTGTACCAACTTTGAATTCTTCAATGTGTCCGAAAAAGGCACTGGGCTGGCGACGGCCTCTAACGATGGGGCGTCTCCAATCCCATCTCTCACCCTCAAACAAGCAGAGAGACACTTCCTCAAATTCCTGTCTCTATTATATCCCCCAAGCACTATACCATTCGTCGAATCAGCTTTCCCTCTTACTTGCATCCCCCTCCAAGATCGCCAGTTCACATATGTCGTTGCATTATCTCTTTTCGACGTCGTGTCTGGCAAGATTGATCTCGAAGATGCAACATCTGGGGCTGATGCTGTTCAGATAACGGCCGAAATATCCCAGTCAGGTAGTGAAAGTCCGATAGGCTCTGGAAACGGACCGATGATGGTGAACATAACAAGAGCCGTGGGGATCATCCGACGTACGACCGTCCTCCCTATAATATGCCATCTCACACTCAGAGAAAACCCATCCGCTGGGGAGTGGAGGATATACAAGGATGTTCTGGATCACGCGCTGAAGTTGGCCCCAGATGTTATTACGGTCGATCTGCGGCTTGAAAAGGACGACATTGCGACGATTCTTGCTGGCAGGAGGCGATCAAGCGTCATCGGGTGCCGCGAAACGCTTACAGGCACTGAGCCGTGGGGGTCAGACTACTGGAAACACCTGTATCTGAAGGCTCAGCAGTCATTGTGTGATTTCGTCCGCTTTGTTCGGCCTGCGGCTTCCATCGAAGACAACATTGCTGCAACAAACTTGCGAGCAACCTTGTCGACAGGTGGTGGTAGAAGAATACCACTATCTGCTTACAGTTCTGGTCCACTTGGTCGCCCATCAGCCTGTTTTAACCCTCTATTGACTGTCGTTGCCCCCAAGCCAATCGATGATATTGAACGCCACCGGAATGCTCATCCATCAGTTACGGCATATCAAGCTACACAATCTTTATATGCGTCATTTGTTTATGATGCGATGAAGCTGTATGTATTCGGAGCCAACGTCGACTACAGTATGTCGCCAATCATGCACAACTCTGCATTTCGAGCCCACGGCATACCTCACGAATACAGACCATATTCGAGCACATCGCTAAGCGGCATCCGTCATCTTATACAAGACCCGTATTTTGGCGGTGCATCAATTGGACTTCCGTTTAAGGTGGAAGTGATCACGTTGACTCATTCCCTGAGCCGACATGCCCGGGCAATTGGTGCTGTAAATACACTGATACCCATCCGCCGACTGAATAGCGATGGCTCTGTGCCAACTGGTGCAGAGTTCTTCAAAGACATCAACCGAGCCGGAGAAGTGCTGGCGTTCTATGGTGAGAACACAGATTGGATCGGAATTAAAGCCTGCATACAGCGTGGCCTATCACCGGCAAATGCTGTCAGACCGACGACTTGCGGCGTGATTATTGGCGCCGGTGGCATGGCACGCGCCGCTGTTTATGCGATGCTCCAAGTAGGCGTCCGCAACATCCTCATATACAACCGAACGCCAGAAAATGCGCACAAGGTTGCGGCGCATTTCCAGAATCTATTCGAAAAGGACCATGAATTATTCAGCAATGGAACAGAGATTCGATTCCACATCTTGGAGTCGCGAGGCGCACCCTGGCCCGCCGAATACCGCGAACCGACAATCATTATATCTTGTGTGCCAACGCATCAGATTGGGGACGTGCCGGCTCCTGATTTCACAGTGCCAGATGCCTGGTTAGCAAGTCCAACTGGCGGTGTCGTTTTTGAATTGGGATACAAGACATTAAATACGCCCCTGCTGCAGCAGACAAGAAAAGCTGCGTCACGGGGTTGGGTTGCCATGGACGGTCTTGACCTCTTGCCGGAGCAGGGATTCGCACAGTTTGAACTGTTTACCGGGAGACGAGCGCCAAGAGGGATAATGCGAAATGAGCTATTCAGAAATTACAGGGATGACCATGGGCAGACGAGGCTGCCAGATTTGCAGAGACGGCTGCAAGCCATGACTGATCAGGGTGGCTGAACAAATATTTCACAGCGCAGAATTTATATAGTAATGACACGTTCAAGAATACATCATTGGCATTTCCAGCGCAATTGTACAAACTAAGAAATACAGAGACTTTTGTAGCACATTCTCTTAAGCATACTTGGCCGTCACCTCGTCAGACCACTCCCAAAATACCCTCGGCGTCGCATTCTCATCCGTTTTGGTGTCCTCGGCCTCCTTCAGAATATCAGAACGGAGGTAGGAATTGCCAGGACGGCCCCACGGCACGACAAACATGCCTCCGTTTTCTGCAGTGATTTCCGGGCTCCAGCCACTGAAGAGTTCGGTATAGGCACCGTACACCGCCGGGTATCCCAAGTACGTAAGTGACGAGTGGACAAAGCCGGGCAAGTGGCGCTGCAGTCCGCTCTGGAGGTTGCCTGGGTTGAATGCAACGCTGTAGACGCCGTCCGAGGAGTAACGACGGTGAAACTCGGCAGCGTAGAAGTAGTTACCAGTCTTGGACTGGCCATAGTTGTACTGCGTGGTGGAGCATACTCTCGGAGCCGATCCCCTTTCAATGGCAACTCCCTTGGGAGGCGAGAAGAGGCTGGTTCCCAGAGACGCCGCCCAGATGACGCGGACAGAGCCCTCCGGTGCCGTCTTGGCCGTCTCTTTGAGAAGGGGCGTTAGCAGTTTGGAAAGCAGGAAAGGTCCTAGACAGTTTGTCGCCATCTGCATCTCGTAGCCCTGTGAGCTCTTTTCGTCGGCTGGCGGAAACATGACACCAGCATTGTTGACAAGGACGTCGAGACGTTTCTCCTTGGCAAGGAACTGCGACACGGCAGTTTTGATGGTGGTCAGGTCCGCGAGATCGACGCGCATAAATTCCAGGCGGCCCTTGGAGTTTGGGTATTTATTCTTGATGGCAGCGATGGACTCGTCGGCTTTGTCCTGGCTGCGACCGGCGACGTAGACGACGGCATTCTTGTCGTACAGAATACCTGTTAGCGCCTCACCCACGCCGGAGTAACCACCAGTGACAATGTGCACCTTGCCTGTCTGGTCCGGTAGATTGGTTTCATCGAGACTGGGCTTGGGGATGAAAAAGGACTGAAGCAGCGACGAAGGGGCGAACGCCTGCGGAATGTTGACAAACTCAAACATCTCGAACTGTCTTTTTCCTGTTGGGTGAAAATGATGCAGGAGAGAAAGAGAGGGCTGCAGGATGTTTAGCTCAGACACAGAGATGAAGACATTGAAAGCTAGTTGACTTGAATTGAGAAACCCCATTCGCTAGCGAGATCTGGGTCATGTTTAATTGCATCATAGTTACCTTGGTAGCAAAACGCACTAGCCGCGGCTCGTCGAGGTCCGGGAGGCAAAGAGTGCAAACTCCACCTTTTGCTGGATCACACCCTGCAACGGTGTGGTGCGGGCGTCGAATAGCGCGCCCGTAGTGCGTGGTCCCAAACTGCCTAGCGTCATTGTTTGTCCTATTGAACAAGGACTGAATCCATTGTACATCTGCACGCTGCGCTCTATTTAATTTACTGGTGTATCGACTGCGGAGGGCCGCAAGCGCCACAATGCTGGTAAAGCCTCATCAACTTTGCAGGAGAAGTTATTTTGCAGTACGGGCACCGTAATTGCAAGATGTCATGGTTGATGGCGATAGCATGAAGTAGTGCAAATTCCTTTACGATCCCGATCGCGCTTATAGCGTCACATTTGTCGGATATAGTACCAAAGTCCGGCGTAAGGCTGCTAGATGGGGATCGGACTTAACCAGGCTACAATAAAAGGGAACTGAGTCAATTGCATCACGCATTATTTCTGCTTGCAACACATCAACAATTGCGCCAAACGCTGCAGTTAAACCGACCATCATGACATCACCAGTTTGGCTCATCACCGGTGCATCAGGCGGCCTCGGTCTGGCCCTTGCTCTCCGCATTCTGCGGGCTGGCCACAGCGTCGTCGGCACTGTTCGCAATAAGACTAAGGCTGCAGATGCTGTACGACAAATCGAGCAGGCCGGAGGGACCGTAATTGAACTGGACATGACAGACTCGAAGGAGAGCATCACAAGCAAGGTCCAGGCTGCTGGGCGCATCGATTACCTGGTAAACAATGCGGGCTATTCAATCCTGGCGCCTTGCGAGGACATTAGGTGCGCTAGTGAAGCTGCGATTTATGTAGCTTGATGCTAATTTGTGAACTGACCTGACACAGCGAGAAAGAAGTGTCTGTCCAAATGGAGACCAATTTCTTCGGCCCGCTGTACACGATGCAGGCCGTGCTTCCGGGGATGCGAGCCCAGCAATCCGGTACGATTGTCAATGTCTCTAGCGTTGCCGCCAAGGACCCGCAGCCCGCATGCTCTCTGTACTGCGCGTCAAAGGCCGCCTTGGAGGCAGCATCCGAATCACTGGCCAAAGAGGTTGCGCCACACAAGATCCGGGTGCTTATTGTCGAGCCCGGTGCGTTCCGGACAAACTTTGTCAACGCCGTAAGTCATGTAGTGGCCCCTACTCTACCCAGTTTGCTAATGAAACAATGACAGCTGGCTGATGTGAGTCCTGACCCCGATTCGGTGCCTTCACACTACCAAGATCCAGTGGGTATGGTGATTTCCAAGTTCCTGGGAGTTCACGGCAAGCAGGTTGGAGATCCCGAAAAGGCAGCGGATCGCATCTATGAAGCCGTGACTGGCGAGGGCATGGCGGGTCATTTATCCGGCAAGGTGCTGCGCTTGGTTCTCGGACAAGACTCTCTGGACAGGATAAGGCGCAATAATGATGTTTTCGTCAACGAGCTACAGTTGCAAGAAGAGACAGCACCTACCACAGCTTTTGCAAGCTAGGTGGTACAACGGAACCGACTTGAGATGGCGCAGTACATATTAGCTACCCTATACTTGGATAGCGGCACAAAACGGCTGTTTTCGCGTTCGAATAGAGTTGCTCATAAAAAAGAACCGAATCTATAGATATAGATTCCTACTGCATTAATAACGTGATCTTTACATGGATGTGTTTGAAGGACTGATGTCAATGTCAGCCGGCCTAGTCGTGCATGAATTTTGGACACCCACGACTCAGTGTTAAGCTTGCGCTTGTGGGTGGCGTATGACGCGGCTCTTGGAGGGCCGCGCACTCGCAATGAGACACAGCGCCACAAGCCCTACGACCCGGCGACTTCAGTGCTTAGGTTGCACCTATTTCTGGTCACTCCGAGAACGAGGCAGCCCTGCTAGGCACCAGAATTGTTGGGGACCACTCTGGCCGCGTATGCCTCTACCGGGATTGGCTTGGTGGCGTATACGCTGCCGCGTTGACGGGCCGGGCTAGCCAGGTAGCAACATTTCCAAAGGGAAATACCATACTGTCAATGTGGTAAGGTACACGACTGGAAAAGACTTACTAAGTGAATAATAAGATTTTTATCGCCCATCACATGTAAATACAACTCTGCCGGGGCAAACCCGGAGATCATAAGAGCCGGAGGCCGCGCACCGCCACCCGGATGTTTGCTGCGCCACACTCTTCCGGCATAGAATAGTGGCGCTTACAAGCAGCACCAACGGGCACGATTCGACTGCAGAATTGTAAATCTCCATATTTTAGGCATAAGGATTCATGGTTACAGTCAGTAATCGACAGAGAGGGGCAACGGAATTCGTACGATGACGACAGTCTAACCCATGTGGCGCAGCCAGTCTATGTAACTCCCACCATGAGCACCGCACACATTGGCTGGCTCGGGGGGACGCGCACGCGAGGCAGCCCACCCGCGGCACCGGTGCGATGCTCCAAGAGACCACGTATAAAGCAAGCTGACGACGCCTCGGACATGATTCAACGTATTCCGCTGGCCGTCATACCTTTTAAGCACATCTAACCTGCCCTCCCACTGCAAACATGGGCTCACTGTTTGTCTCCCCTCCCAACACCCCCAGAAGCACCCCCGCCACCATCATTCGCCCACTTACACCGCAGGCTGCTGACACCAGCACCACCAGGCACGACATGGCGCCCTCTATCGAGTCATCCCTGGAAACGCAGGGTTTGGCAAACGAGCAGCGCGAACTGCTTGATCTCATCGACAAGCTCCAATTTGCACAGCTCGACAATGTCAAGCTGCCTCAAATCGTCGTTGTCGGTGACCAGTCCGCTGGGAAGAGCTCCGTCCTCGAGGCACTCTCCGGCACGCCGTTCCCGAGAGATGCCGGTGCCTGCACCCGATTCGCCACAGAAATTAGACTGCGCCGAGCAAAAGAGACGAAGCTCAAAGTTACCATTATCCCGGACAAGAGCAAGCCCTACAACGAGCAGGCTAAACTGATGCAATGGGGCGGCGATGTCACCGGCGACATGCCCTTTGAGATGCTGATGAGAGACGCCACCGAGCTGATTGCGCCGAAAAATATTCCTGGCCGATTCGCCGCCAAAGATATTCTCGTCGTCGAAAAGACGGGCCCGGATATGCCACTTCTCACGCTTGTCGACTTGCCCGGCCTTGTCCGTGTTGCCAACCGCGACCAATCCGCCGACGACATCGAGACGATCGAAGCCCTCTCAGACCGCTACATGAAGAGCTCGCGCACAATCATCCTAGCCGTTATTGGCGGCAACAACGACTACGTCCAGGCCCCGATCCTCACAAAGGCCCGGCAGTTTGACCCCAAGGGCTCACGCACCATTGGTGTCCTGACCAAGCCAGACATGACGGAAGGCATTGGTCTGGAAGATAAGTTTGTCGAGCTCGTCATGAACAAGGACGATGAGAACCACTTCAAGCTGGGCTGGTACGTCCTGCTCAACCCCGGTCCAGGCGAGCAGTGGACCACGGCAGAGGACCGCAACCACCGCGAAGCAGAGTTCTTCACCCGTGGCAAATGGGCCATGCTGCACCCGCAAACGTGGGGAGTTGCATCGCTGCGAGCTAAGCTGAGCACGCAGCTCCAGCGTCACATTGGAAAGCACGTCAAGAGCCTCCGCCGCCAGATCCAGCAGTCCCTTGAGCGTTGCGACGGCCAGCTCAAGAGCATGGGCGAAGGAAAGGATACTGTTGAGGAAATGCGTTTCGAGATGGGCGAGCTGTTTGCAGGCTCCAACAACCTTGTTACTCCCGCCGTCAACGGCAACTACAAGAACCCCTTTGGCGAGCGTTTCTTCGCCAGACAGTCTCATCCCAAGGGCACACCGTCCCAGAAGCTTCGCGCTCGAGTACGGGAGGAGAGCGAGCGATTCTCCAGGCTCTTCCGCCAGCAGGGTCGCAAGGTCAACTTTGCCACGCCCAGCGCCGCCAACCTGCCGCCTGCCGGCGTAGTAGGCGACCAGTCAAAGAAGGACTTTGCGCAAAATGAAGTCGAGCCGCTGCTGCGCCAGATCCGCGGTAACGAACTCCCCCTCGACTCGAACCCGCGAGCGCCGTATATCCTGTTCCAAGATTACTCACGCAACTGGCCGGTCCTCGCTCAGGAATACAAGGACAACCTGGGTGTCATCTGCAACGAATTCCTAGCCGACGTCATCACGCACGTCTGGCCGATGCGCATGCGCGACCCTCTGCGCTACCACTTTCTCGAGACCAAGATGCGCGAGCTCATGGAAAATGCAGACAAGGAGCTGCAGCGCCTGACAGACGATATGGAACTCGAGGTGCAGCCGTACGACCCCGAGTACGAAGAGCGCCTGCGCCGCTGGCGTGCCGAGTCGACGGAGAACGGTGGCACTTACACCGAGGCGGAGGAGGTGCTCGAGAAGATGCTCATCTACTATGACCTGACGGCGCGCATCTTTACCCGAAATGTAATTACGCAGGTCGTTGAGCGCCATCTTTTGCTCGGTATGCTGCGACTGTTCAACCCGGTTGAGATTCTGCGCATGCCCAATGCCACCATTGAGTCCATTGCCGCGGAGAACAAGGAGACGCGTGACCGCCGCATGGCACTCAAGGAGCAGAAAAAGGCCATCGAGGAAGCAAAGAGCATTTGCGCCAGCCTTGCCATGCGCAGCGAACTTCGCGCATATGATGATGAGCCGGAAGACGAAGTCAACACCGACGATGAGGTTCCCGCAAAGACGAATGGTTTGAAGCGACAGCCCATACCAAATCGCCATTCGCAGGACTCCTCACGCCAGGAACACCGTGAAGAGCGCAAAGAGCGCCCCCGACCGACGGTCGACACTCGCCAGCGTACTCAGCAGGCTGCGCCCCAGGCAGACATCTACCATTCCCCCGCCGCAAACGCCGTTCACCACGAACAGCCTCGCGAGTGGGACGATGCCTTCTACACGACGGCTGCAACTCAGCAGCAAGCCCCCCACCACGCTCCTCCACCACCTCCCCGTCCTCAGAAGCTGAGCGTCGATGAGACCAATGGCTACTACGACGCCGTTCCACGCGTGGAGACTGGCGGTCGAGGAAATAAGGACAGCGCCCGACAGCGCCTTGCTGCTGTGATGCGCAGCGGATAAGTCATCGATAGAGAAGGGATATTTGTAAACATAGAAAGATTAAATCTGTCTTGGTTTTTGGCGTTGGGAATCTGAGTGGGACCTGGGACTGTTTTTGTTATTCTCTCGATAGGCATATAGACTCAATCGCATTGTTAGACAACACATTCAGAATGACCACACAGTGATGTTGCTGCACAAATGGAGTATTCCGTATACATACAGGTGAAACTCCCAACTCCAGAAAAAGTGGCGTTCGGGTACGGACGTCATTATAACGTCCGTATGACTTGCCTTAAATCCGACCAAGCCACGGGCCCAATTGGGCAAGGCTCAAGGCGATCGGACCAATCAGAGTGGCGCGCGGCGGACATAACGGTCATAGGGCTTCTGGATGCCTGCAAGGTCTTGAATGTTGTCCAACATTGCCCAAATAGTCTTAATTTAGCGAGAAAGGTTTGTTTCCAGAAATGCATATTGTCATTGTATAAAAAGAGTCGCTTCCCGTCCCCAAATTTCTAAATGAATAGGCCTAAACATCGTCAACGCACAATCACTCTTCAAACTTCCTCCTAATCAGCACACATCCCCATTACAACCTCGTTTGTACAATTTCACAATGGAGGTCATCAACTTTTTCAGATCTCAATATGCAAAGCTACCCATCGCTATGGAGCCGGCAGAAGTAAAAGGCAAAACCTACATCATAACAGGTTCCAACACGGGCCTCGGCTATGAATGCACCAAGCACCTCGTCACCTTGGGTGCATCCCGAATCATCATGGCCGTGCGCAACCTCAATAGTGGCGAGGATGCCAAATCCACCATCGAGGCGGAAACAGGAAACACTGGCGTCCTAACTGTATGGCATTTGGATATGTCCTCATACGACTCGATCAGGAAGTTTGCGCGCCGCGTGGGAGATGAGCTAGATCGCGTCGACGGCGTGGTTCTGAATGCCGGAGTCGTTGCAGGGGAGTGGCAGGTGGCCGAGGGTCACCTTACGACAATTACCGTCAATGTTATTGGGACAATGTTGCTGGTGGTTCTCTTGTTACCGCACTTGCAAAGCTTTGCAAAGCGGTACGGTTCCACCCCTCGCATTGCTCTCGTGGGCAGTGAAGTGGCCTTCCACGCCAAACCGTTCCTGCCCATGATTGATCGCGAGGACGTATTTACCGATTTGGACAATGAGAAAAAGTGGGAATCTAAGCTTTTCGACCTGTAAGTGTGCGAAAAAGGATAAACAAAAGGCATCTATCATAACTGACAATTCCCAATAGTTATCCAGTGTCCAAGTATCTCCTCTTGCAAGCAGTACGGGAGCTCACCTCTCTGGCGCCCGTCTCCAAAACCGGAGTCATCATCAACTACGTCAACCCTGGACTCTGCACCACTGGTCTTGCACGAAACGGCAGCTTTATGATCAAGCTGCAAATCGGAGTAATGCGAGCGCTAGTCGCGCGAAGCGCAGAATACGGCAGCCGAACTTTGCTACACGGCGTCGCGGCGGACGAGGACAGCCATGGCAAATATCTGTCAGAATGCCAGATTTGCGAGTAAGTTCTCTTTACCTATATAAACATACGAAGTATGTCTCTGACCAAGTATCTTAGGGACCGTGTGCCGGATTGGGTCGCGGGTGAAGATGGCACGCAATGGCGAAAGAGCATTTGGGAGCAGGTATGGCAGATCTTGGAGGAGGCGTCGCCCGGTTGCATCGACAAGGTCATCTCATCCTAGAGAAAGGGCATATTCGTACACGGATTGAAACAAAAGTCTGCAATAAGAGATACTTTAAAGATGACAAAATAATTAATAGTCTATTTAGCGATACAAGACAAGTAATTTAGTACAGCGATTAAATCATCAGCATCTATTCCGAAAGCACAATACCCCTCAAGTAAAACCGGAACAGCGTGACTTCCACCCTTCTAATTCTCCGACTTCTTTCCCATGCCAATAATCTGGGGATATTCGTACAAGACGATGCAGTCCGTCACAGCGGACACAGCGAGACCAGCCTTGATGTAAGTGCGGGTCTGGGGGCGGAGGTTCGACCACCAAGAGCCACTGGCGGCCGGGGTCGCGGCAGCGCCGTGGATGGATTCAGCGGCAGGGCGAAGCGTGCGCGCAGAGGTAGAAAAGGCAGCGGAGCGCATGGCCATGGCCTTGGCGGCGGGGGCAGAGAGGCGGCTCATGATGGTGGCAGACATTTTTGTTGGTAAGAGTGTGTTTTGAAGACTGTGAGTCCTTTGTGTGTGTGTGTGAAGTTTGTTTTGTAGGAAGATGTTTGAATTGATTGTTTGATTGTGTTGTGGATGAAGTTTTTGAGATTAATTTCGTCAAACTTTGTGGCCTTCTTTATACCTGAGGAGCATGTTGCATCATAACCCGCCGGAAGGGTAATGCGTTATGCTTGCCCGTTACGCTGCGTCAGCCGCATCACCATAACAGCGGCTCCACCAGCTTGGCATGCGCGCCCAAGACTGTGTATAAGTGTGCCGTGGCCGAAGTATTTTCGTTTTTAAAACAGTAAACAAGGTGAGGACGATAACGCCTCATCTATTTTCGTGATCTTCGAATTTAACGCGGGCGTTTTCGTTGACGTCCTCCGCATGGGTGTGGCCCACGACGACTTTGACATCCCGTTAGCCTTTACCTTTGTGCCACGCAACGCCCAGCTTCACGGTGAAGCGGTGATTATGTACTTACAGACTTTGCGGTAGGTAGCGGCCTGCCAAACATGCAGAAGGACCAAAAGCGCAAAGAGGCAGGAGAGCGCAAATAGCGCTCTGAGCACCGAGTTGACGGGTGGGCAATGTGTCTGCGCGACATCGCCAACTCGGGCGGAGCATACTGCAGCCTCTGAAGAACGGCGCATTATTGCTTCCTGGCGCCTTCGGAAAATAGGCGTCATCTCGAAACGGGCATGTGGCTGATAGGTGCAGGCTGAGATTGGCACGGCCGAGGCTGAGCTCATGAGGAGGCCCGTCACGAAGAGAGCAATGTATACCATGGTTCCTGTTTTTATGTGGTGGCTAAATTCGACTGTTGGAATTTCAATTAGACGGTCTACTGAATATTTAAAGCAGACGTTGCTTGTAAACGTCAACATCCTGCCCGGCGTCAACACATCTCAGCCACGCCTCGGATTCGCACGCCGCGTGGCTAGCCACGCGGCGGTGCTCGAGTCCGAAGCTACACGTCAAGCGAACCCGATAAGACGAGTATATTGGTGTCTATACTGTTTTCAAGACAATTCCCTGCGACCTCGTCCATTTGCTGTCGTCAGCCAATACTCGTTCACCCTACTAGTTCGGGCCCTTTTCCCAGAGCGGGCCGCTCGGACTTTTCAGTGGAGACGAGGGGCGAGTCCGAGCCTGTCCAAAGCAGTCTTAAAATAGCCAGTACACGACCCGCCCGCGGGTTTCTATTGCTTCGAGCTTCTGACATCATACGGGCGGCTATCCCATTAGCACGTCTTGATACAAAGAACTGAGCCAAATGTACGAATAATGGTACGGCAGAGTAGGATTGACGACATATTTAGGCCATTTCAAAGGTGCGAGTCTCGAACTCTGCCATGCCGCCCACCTCAACCCTGGCTATCCCACCGCAAGCTTCCACCGATCGATGGAGAGCCTTGTCGCCTTCGGGGACTGGTCCCGGGCCATCAGATGAAACTCCATGATAAACCATATCAGACCTTTCCCGTGGTACGCAAATTTTGAGTTCGCGCAGCTTGGGCAGTTTCACTGTGTGCTCCTCCGCCATGCCCGCAAGCAGCCAGTCTATCTCGGGATAACCGTCTGGACCAAAGCTCGAGATGTAGATTGCCGCTTGCTCAATGCTGCTCGGCAGGACATCGACTAGTCGCGGATGCGCCTCATCATCGCGCATGATGTCTGTGGAATCGTCGAGAACTTCATCCTCTGGATTATACTTCGGCCCGCAGAGCACTTCCAGATCGAGGTGCAGAGTCCTGAGCCTTTGGAAGCCAGACATGTCCCACAACGTCGATCCCGCTTCCTCTAAATCACCAATACCAATGACTGAGAGCTCTCCAAGCGTGCTTCCAACGGCAGCTTGAATGTTGGCGAGCAGGGCGCCAACATCCGTGAAGCGACTCTCACCGTATTTGACTTCCCAGTGCAAGTTGAGCGCTGTGAGATTTTTCATGCGTGGAAGAAACTTGGCGGCATAGTTTGGCCCGAGTACGCTGCATACTAGATCTACCCGCTTTATGTTTGAGCTCAGCGGCTCACCGGACGCCTCTTCTCTATGCCTGGAACCGTCCAGGGCCACAAAGGACGCGCCGGCAAATTCACAAACAGACGGGATCTTCATCAGCTCCAGTACCCCGTGTAGTGAAAACGCACTGTGGCCGTCAAACTCGTCTCTGGCTTGGAGATCCTCTAGCTTTGCAAGAGACGCAGGCGGCCCTGCGCTCTCATGATATTTCTTTGCGCGTTTGACGATTAGGCGCAGCAAATCGAGGCATTCTTCATCGAATAAGTAGTTTGAAAAGCGCAGCGAAAGATTAAGCCGCCTTGCATTCGGCAGGAGTGTCAGAAGAAATATGTCAGCGTGGCCGTCGAGCCACGAGTCCATCTTGTCCAGCCATGCAGCGGGATCGAAGCCCATTTCAGCAAGATACGACGACGACTGCACGAGCGAAGAAAGAGCAGACCTTCCCTTGCCTATTAGCGGTGTTTCATCCTCGGCGTCCATGTCTAGGCTGTCATGAGAGAAATCGGCGGCTTCAATGTATCGCGCCGCGACTGGATGCTCCGCAATATACTCGAGCAAGTCTATAGCGTTGTACAGTTTGATTTCTCCCGATGCCGGGAGTTTACTTCTTTCCATCTTTTCCTGCGGTGTAATGGCTGTTTTTCCGCGGGCAGGCAGCTCGCACGCGTCTCCGTGCGCTCTATTCTCGTGGAAGTTGAACACCTGTTGATCCTGGTCGTCAGGCGTCGTCTGGTCTTCGGAAATGTCCTCAGGTACCTCGTCGAATCGGAAATGGCGAAATCTCTTACGCATGGCATTGTGTTCCGCTACAAAGCGACTGCTCGCGTGCCACGTTGCTTTGCACGCCAGGGCCACGTCCTCAAACGACTCGGGCATGAGCCGCGAGACGATGTCTTCGAGAACCTCGGTCGGCAACTGAGTTAGATTCATGGCGGCGAGCGGCGACGATGAACGCAGACTACCGAAGGAGTGTGGTCTGGTCCAATTCCCTCCTTGTACCCTGCGCTCGACTGAGGGTTTTATGCTCGGCCCTTGGTTAACATCTGGCGTGTCCTCGTATTCTCCATCACAGCCTTATTAGGCTGAGAGCCGCTGTTGCCTTGGCCAGAACCGCCCCGCGCAAGCCTTTCGTGGGGACACGGCCCACCAGGTTCAACGGCCAAACATGAGCCAAATAGAAACCCCAGGAACGGACGTTGTCAATGTCTGCGCCAGGGAAGCTATTCTCTAAGTCGACCTATCTCGGAATGCGCCGATAGGACCCTGACGTACCGCCTTGTCCATTCACGGCCGGGGCGCGTTTACCGTAGATCTACATGGTGGAACATATGACGAAACCATGACACGGTGCCGCATGAATGGCACACGTGCAACAATGCATCAATACACGGCTTTTGAAACGCGCACATCATTTCGTACAAGATGGCATTTCCCGTTTCACAGGCGATTGATCGCCGGATCTGATGTCATTTCCGCCACCAGCCACTGAAATGCACTGTAGCTTTACCCTGCCCCCCTGACCGGTGAGATAGCTTCCCCTCATAGCTATAAAGCTTCTCCAAGTCCAAGCTGTCCATCTGTTAGAATTCGGAAAACACTACAGAAAACAGTAAACTCTACACCAAACAGGACACAATGTCCAGTTTAGTACCACGCCTACGCAGCGCGGCACCCGCCCGCCTCGCCAGCCAAACCAGCCGTCTCCTCAGCACCACCCCTGCCGCGCTCCAGCGAGAGCCACACATCCCCGACGAGCTAGGGGAGGGTAAAATAAAGGGCAGCACGGGCGGCGGCAAGAAGCTCGACAGCAGCGCCGACGGGGCCTCACCGAAGCCCAAGATATCCAACCTGAGCATCCCCGGCACGGACCCGACCGCGTCCATGAGCGAGGAGCAGAAGAAGGAGGTTGACGAGCACAACAAGGATTTTGAGCGCAAACATGATCGGGGCCAAAGGGCCGCGGAAGATAAAGTGGACAAGAAGTTTTGGAAGGGGCAGTGATTGGCCTCGTGGCGGAGAGTTAAAGTTATGTGCGGCGAGCAGCATCTGGCGCAGATAGATTGTAATAATTCCCTAATGCAAAGTGTCAAGCGGTGTAGCCTCTCATATTTCATCATTATCATTAACTAGATTGCGTCCAGCGCGTAAATGTGCTATACAGACGACACTGGTAGGCAGGTCATGTGCTGTCGAGGTAGGCTCTTCTTGTATGTGGCCTATAACCAAGCTGCAGATGTCGGCAGAAGCGCAACAATGTGGTATTTGCCTCGGTAAGATGGCGCCAGTATTATGCCGGAAACCGCCTCTCAGCTCCATCTTAATGCTTCCGCAAAACGGCCTTCACTTCTGCATAATCTCAACCTCGTCCCTTTCATCGATCCAGCTTGTTGGAGCCGGCAGTCTCACCAATCGCACCGCGTACCGAGTCAACCAGCGCCTTGACCATACCCTGGGGCTTGCTATGTCCGTGACTACCATCCATGCCCCTCGCGGGCTCCGTTCCCATAGTGGGCAGCACATTGTCGCCAGCCGACAGGCTGACAAAGAGGGCAAAAGGAACCAGCCAGACGCAGAGGCCAAAGTACGATGCAATCATGGTAAAGGTCGGGACGTCGGCATCGTCGTAGTATGTAGCGCGGTGATACGACTCGATCTGGGCATCGGAAAAGTAGCGGAACCATACGTAATGGTCGAGCAGGACGAGGCCTAGAGGGGAGGATGATTCGAGTTAGCGGCTGCTAGAGCACATGGTCTGGTTTGCACCAGATTACCAGCGTAATCGCAACAAAGGGAAGAACGACATACAGCACGAAAGCATGAACAGAGGATCCGACAGCTGGACATAGGGAAAGCGGCGCATGTTGCCGAGGTAGACGACGTGCGAGACGACGCCTAGCAGCGTCGCCCAAAAGGGGAAGCCATCAATCAGCCACAGCGTAGCCTGGACGCCGATGACGGTGTAAATCATGCGCGTGAGAAGTCGCTTGGCCATGACGGTGTGCTCCTCGACCAGCTCAGACAGGTAGTAGAGGCCCGACGCGATGGCGAGCGTCAGGAAGCAGAAGCCAATGATGGCTCCTGCGTAGCCGACGAGGGGGAGAATCCACATTGTGACAAAGAGTAGAGGGAAGCTGGGAGAGAAATAAAAATGACGGCAGGTAGTTGGCGGTTAACGAAAGTAGAGCATGTCCTCTGCCGGAATAGTGGGTGATTTGATTGTGCGCAAAAGGAAAACGTGGGCCGAACGAGAATGGGAAATGTTCAAGGACCTGTTTGGTGCAATCGCGATCTGGCAGTGGACACGACACCTAAGAGCGTGGCGCGCCGCTAACTGCCAGTATGATGGCATCTGCCAATGTGCGCAATCGATAATTGGCCACTTGCCTGTGACAGCGCTGACTAACCCTCCAAAAGGGGTAATGTGCCCAGCTTGGACCTTGATGCAGGTCAACGGCATAAGAAACGCTCGGTATTAGAATTTATTCCAATTGCTTATTTATTTATTTAATTTTACAAATTGCTTGTGATTCAGATGGTCTCAAATTATCGCCCTATAAATCATGTAGACAACCAGGTCAAAGCCAGTCTAATACCAGCAATCCTGCTGTCGACAGCACTAATCGATAACGGCCACAAAAAAAGTTCGAGGGTGGGGTCGCGACTCCATCACCGACATTCATCGAAAGCTTCAATTCGACACGCTCCCAAGCTCAACCCAAGATACAGCTTGCATTGTCTCTCACCTATTACAGAGACCTGTCTCTGTAGCCATAGCAATCATGTCTCGCCCCGAGGATACCCTGTAAGCCCCTCCTTTTACCCTCTCGACTCTAAACAGCCAACTAACCTCGTACCCTCCACAGCGCGGCCGACGTGCACTACGACGACATCGAAGCGCGCAAATACACAACAAGCAGCCGCATCCAAAACATCCAAGCATCCATGACAAGGCGCGCCCTGGAGCTCCTCGACCTCAAGACCCCCTCTCTCATCCTCGACGTCGGCTGCGGCAGCGGCCTGTCCGGCGAGATCCTCTCCGACGTCGACCCGTCCGAGGGCGGACCACACAACTGGATCGGCATGGACGTGTCGCCCTCAATGCTAGACATTGCGCTGCAGCGCGACGTCGAGGGCGACCTCATGCTCGCCGACATTGGCCAGGGCGTGCCCTTTCGCGCGGGCTCCTTTGACGCCGCCATCAGCATCTCCGCGATCCAGTGGCTCTGCAGCGCCGAGACGAGCGACACCTCGCCCGCCGGCCGCCTGAGCCGCTTCTTCAACGGCCTGTACGCCTCGCTGCGCCGCGGCGGCCGCGCCGTCTGCCAGTTCTACCCGAAAAACGACATGCAGCGCAACATGATTACCCAGGCCGCCGTCCGCGCCGGCTTCGGCGCCGGTATCCTCGAGGACGACCCGGGCACCAAGAGTGTCAAGCTGTACCTGGTGCTGACGGTGGGTATTGCGGGCGGCGAGGGCGCGACGGGCGACATCACCGGTGTTGTTTCCAACATGGATGGCGTTGACATCCAGGATGCGAGACGCCAGGTGCGCGCGACGAACAAGGAGATGCAAAAGGGCAGCAAGGCCTGGATCGTCAAGAAAAAGGAGCAGATGGAGCGCAAGGGCAAGGTTGTCAAGTCTACTTCCAAATACACTGGACGCAAGCGCAAGATTCATTTCTAAGTCTAGGGCGGGGTGGGAAGATTATGATTATATGAAAGATGTTCTGGGAAACATGGCACGGCGTTTGTTTTTGGCTCAGTCTCTATTTTCTTAATGCGTTTTCTAGCTTTTTATAACAAGAAGTAGAATATAAAGGATACCATTGACACACTACATTGTATAGGATGAGGGATAACGTTTTCGCGTTACACATCATGTGTCATGTATTGACTAAATCGACTGAATTTCGAGGCAAGGCTCAAGGTATACTAACTAGCAATCGCGCACATACTATGCTTTTCGTCTATTCGGGCTTCATGGTGGGGAAAGTGAGCACCTCTCTGATGCTGTGGTTGTCGGTCAAGAACATGATGAAGCGGTCGATACCCATGCCCCATCCACCAGTAGGGGGAAGACCGTGCTCAAGAGCCTTGCAGAAGGTCTCGTCGACAGCCTGGGCCTCGTCGTCACCCTGCTCCTTCTGGCGAGCCTGCTCCTCAAAGTTCTGGCGCTGCTCAAGGGCAACGTTCAACTCGGTGTAGCTGATTGCTGTTAGTGTATTGGTTCGTCTGCTGTGGCTCTTGAAATTACTTACGCATTGGCAATTTCCTTGGTGGCAACAAAGGCCTCGAAGCGCTCGCAAAGGCCAGGGATGGCACGGTCGCTCTTGGCAAGAGGCGACATCATCTTGGGGTGGCCGGTAATGAAAGTGGGGTTAATCTAACATCAATCAGTATTAAAGCGCGTGAGAGGCAGAGTGCGGCAAAATGAAACTTACGCATTGCGACTCGAGGTACTCGCCAACAAGGGCATCAATCATGCGAGCATTGGTAAGAGGAGGGTTGCACTCAACGCCAGTCTTGGCAAGGACCTTCTTGAGGAACTCGCCAGTCTCCTCAGTGTGGAGCTGGTCGGCAGGAGGGAACTTCTCGCCGGTGAGCTCCTCAAGCGAAGACATCATCTCGATTCTGCGCCAGGGACCCTCCCAGTTGATGGTGAGCTCCTCGCCCTTGGCAGTGTGGTACTTGGTAACATAGGTGCCGTGGATGTGCTTGACAAGGCCAGAGACAAGGTCCTCAGTCATCTTCATAAGGTCATGGACATCAGCATAAGCCATATAGAACTCGAGAGTGGTGAACTCGGGGTTGTGGGTCAGGTCAATGCTCTCGTTACGGAACTGGCGTCCCATTTCGTAAACACGGTTCAGACCACCGATGACCAGCATCTTGAGGTACAGCTCGGGGGCAATGCGGAGGAACATGTCCATGTTCAAGTCGTTGTGGTGAGTGATGAAAGGCTTGGCGGTGGCACCACCAGCGATCAGGTTCAGCATGGGGGTCTGCACGGCAATGAAGTCGCGCTCGTCGAACCAGCGGCGGATATAAGTGTCGACCTTGGCGCGGGTGATGAAGACCTCGCGGGCCTTGTCGTTCATCATAAGATCGAGGTAGCGCTGGCGGAAGCGCTGCTCGCTGTTCTTGAAGCCATAGTGGTCATCGGGGATCTGCAGCACTCGTTAGCATCAGCGACCCATGGTGTAGAGAAAGAATGTCTAACCTGGTGCAGGCAAGGAGCCAGAAGAATGACCTCGGCAGCGGCAATAGAAAGCTCGCCAGAGAAGTCACCACCACCCTGCTTGTTCTTGGGGTTGGTACGGGTGGGATAACCGCGGACGCCTACAAGGTCAGCCACATATCATCTTGCGGTGTAGCACTGTTCGCCTACCAATAATGTCACCTCTGCGGAGGTTGATGTGCTGCTCCTCGAAGCTGGGCACACCCTCGCCGAGGTTGTCGGCCTGAGCCAGAACTTGCAGTCTCGCGCCCTGAAACAAGTCAGCATTTTAGTTTTATTTTTATCGAGTATGGGCGGTGCCATGCACGTACGTCGGAGCGAATGTCGTAGAAGTAGAGCTTGGACCCGGCAGAACGGCGGACGTATACTCGGCCAGCGAGAGCAAGGAACTTGTTCTTGTCGGTTTCGCCGTTCTTGAGGTGAGAGAATTCCTTTTCAAAGTTGCGAATGTCGTAGGTAACGTCGAACTAGAGGCCGCGTGAGCAGTGGTGTCGTGCCAGGATCTCCCTGTGTGATTCTTCTCACCTTGTGGGGATAAGCCTTGCCCTGAGCGTGGAGCTCGTTGACAGTTCTTGAGCGAATCTCAAAGTACTACATGCCCGTAGAGTTAGTTTCAAAATCGTTGCTCTGCGAGCGACCTTTGCGCAGGCGCCAGGGAAGAAAGCACAAACCTGGTTGGGAGTCAGCTCCTTCTCAGCAGCCTCAGCACTCTTCTTGCCAGCGCCGGCGGCGGGACCAGCCTTGTCGGCCTTTTCCTTCTTGGCCGCCTCCCTCTCGCGGACCTTCTGGCGCTTCTTGAGCTCGGTCTTGGAGATCATCTCGCCGGTGACCTCGTCGAGGTGCAGCTTGGCGACAGCGGCAGCGGCATCGGCGCCAGCGTCGCCGGCAGTGGGTTGGTTGTCGGCCATGGTTTGCGATTTCGTAGTCGAATGGGTGAGGAAAATGCGTCGGTAGGATTCGGCAGTGTTCAATTCAGTCTGTTTACTCTAGCTGCCCGAGGCTTGCAATGGCTGGGGCCTTGGGCTGTTTTTCTTTTCCTTAAGACAACAGGGCAGGGCAAATCTTGAGGCTTGAGTCAAAAGTGGGATGGGCAAAAACAGAAGGACGACCCCACCACCGCCATTGGCGGGGTCGTTGCCCTTGCTGCGGCGGTGGCTGCCAGACACAAAAAGGGCAGGCACGGAAAAACTTAATTGGCCGAGGCAGACTTGAGTCACCAAAGCAAGACTCATACTGAGACCGTGACCTGGCAATGCATCGTGTTGTTTATCCAGTATCTTGGTTGAAAATATGTGACAGTTATCAGGGGTGATCCGGTTCGGAGTAAATTATGACTATTTTTACTATTTCTTTTCTGGCCATCACGCCTGCCAATTCCAGCGTGACCCATCTCAGCGCCGGTGCCGCAACGATCGTTGGGCGGGAGGGCTCCCAAGGCGGAATTCCTCGTCGGGCGTGTCAAGGACAATGCACTTACCGGTGAAAATGGTAGACAAATTTACCCTACAGATATACTAACTGTAGATTGTTCTACAAAGATGCGCCGTACCTGGAATAGCGACGCCCCATATACGTCGATTCCCACCAAGCGCTCCGTATGGTGCACCGGCGTCCCCGCCACGCTAGCAGCCTCTGCCCGGGATGTGACATCCGTCAACGTCCCGCGTTCATCCGCCAGATCAGGCCACCCGCCAAACCCTATGCCAGGCGCAGCCCAACGGCGGTCCCGTCCCGTCGATGCATCTCGGGCTGGCGGCAGCTATTTCCGTAGATGGCCAGTATTGGTTGCAAAGTCATTCGATGCATTGTGTCTCGTAGCTTCTCTTCGTATCGACCTTTGTACACGGATATACTGTTGTAGGCAGCGAGAAGGGCAGGCAAACCGCCAACTCTGCATGTCGTCACTTGCTATTTTCAGATAGCATCAAATCAAACACTTTGACCTACGACTGCACCGGCCGATCACTTCTACAATTACAAAAAATGTTCATAACTATATCCTTGCAATGCGCCTTAGTAACCTTGTACGTGAGGGATTGCCCAATGCGGCTGTCTCGTCTTGCAGCTCTGCATTTACAGTACACGATCGGCGGCAGAAAGGCGCAATGAAAATAAAATCACGTTAGTTTGAGCTACAACACCATCAGCTTGCGCCTTCTAGAAGCCCGTAGGGCGTGCAAGACCGGCCTGCCCGAAGCCGCCCTCTCAACCCAATTATAGCCCACACTAGCTCCGAGTATATATACCAGTCGCCACTCCCCCCGGATCCGGCCCGGGCAGCGGACGCCGGTGTGAACCCCGACACAACACGTCACCGAAAACTCGATTTGAATAAGAATACCTATATTTCTCCCCTGGCACATCCCTGGCGAGAAAACCATCCGCCTCATTTCATATTTGCAGAATAACAACACCTTATACCATCACCCAAAACCTCTCGCCCAATATGTCTCTCTCCGCGCGCGGCACGAGGGCGCTCAACACGCCAAACCCGGTAGTAGAGATGTTCCCCAACTTCTACCACCCAGACTCAAACCCGGGCGGCATCTACATCCTGGGCATCGCCGAGAACAATCTCATGCACGAGAAGCTGTCAAAGTATATCCACGCCAACTTCAAGGTGCCCAACCAAGCATTCACATACGGCGATGGCGCCCAGAACCTGCTCTCTGTGCTGGCGCGCTGCCTCACCCGCGAGCTCAAGCCGGCGACACCCATTACGCCGCAGCAGATGGCCCTCACCAATGGCTGCACCACGGCCATTGAGCACTTGACTTGGGCATTCGCCGACCCTGGCGACTACGTTCTCCTGGGCAGGCCGTACTACGGCAACTTTATCGATGATGTGACGACTCGCACTGGAGCCAAGATTGCAGAGGTCAGCTTTGGCGGTGCCGACCCTCTGGGAAGCGACTGTGTGAAGAAGTACGAGGAAAAGGTTCTCGAGATCCAGGCCGCTGGCGGCCGTGTTGGAGCGCTCATCCTGTGCCATCCTCACAACCCGCTGGGCCGCTGCTACCCGCGCTCCGTCATCATCGACCTCATGAAGATGTGCCAAAAGTACACCATCCATCTCATCAGCGACGAAATCTACGCCCTATCCGTCTTCAAGAACAACCTCGACGCCAACCCGCCACCCACGCCGTTTTCCTCCACCCTCTCCATTGACACAACGGGCATCATCGACCCGAAGCTTGTGCATGTCCTCTGGGGGATGTCCAAGGATTTTGGCGCCAACGGCATCCGCCTGGGCGTCATCATCTCGCAGAACAGCCCGGAGCTACTCGGATCACTGCAACCCGTATCCCTATTCAGCAGCGTCTCGTCGCTGACAGAGCACGTCACGGCCCGCATGCTGGGCGACGACGAGTGGGTAGACGCCTACGTGGCGGAGAACCGCCGGCAACTGGGCGAACGATACGAACACGTCGCCTCGTGGGCTACGCGTAACGGCATAGAGTACGCCCCGGGCGCCAACGCCGGCTTCTTTCTCTGGGTGAACCTGGGGGCCGTGTATAAGAAGAACCACCCCGACTTCACAGGAGATCTCGATCCGGTGGTGTATAACAAGCTGCTAGACGAAAAGATTTACTTGGCCCCGGGCTTTAGATTTGGCTCCGAGCAGCCTGGTTGGTTTAGAATTGTCTTTACTGTCGACTTTGAGTATTTGGAAGAAGGACTGCGGCGCATCATTGCCACGGTGGGAAGCAGCAAGATGACGAATGGGACACTGACAAACGGTACTCTGACAAACGGTACTTTGACGAATGGTACGACTGAGAAAGAGTTGCCAATTAGATGAAATAATAAGCATATAGACTGTTACTAGATATTGCATATAAATGAAATGTTCCATATATTTTCTATGGTGCTACTCTCTCACTCCCGCTTTCCTTCTAAACATCTGGCCGTACGGGAACATCCACCTACGCATGGCATCATTGCTAAGGACAGACTACTTCTTGACGCAGGTCCTATTTCACCACTTAGTAATTTGGCTCTTGAATATTAATTGACGAATCGTTTACTCACCCGAGGATGCCGCCCAGAATTGGCTTTGCTTTGTCTCTGACGCATTTTCCGCCGCCCTGCACGCGTTAGACTGCGTATTTGGCGACGTGGTGCTAGCAAAATAAAGCGGCAAGGAAAAGTAAATAAAGGAGAATTGAAAACGTGAGATATAAAAGGAGAACAGTTTACTATATTCAGCTTACCATGAGAAGACAATCAAAATCATCAAAGCAGATGCCGGTTCCTGCCGCTGACGGAGCTGGAGCCGGTGCCGCTGGTGCCGCCAGCGCCAACCCAGCCAAGGTGACAATCAAAACGCTCTTGGTCAACATTGCGCAAGAGTTTCAAAATTCTCGTTAATGGGACTTGTTAATTGAAGGTGATTTAAAACGACTTGGTCATTCCGAGACCTGTCCTTTTTATACCTCTCCTGTAAGCTGCTCACGATGTATTAGAGGGCATCACATCGACTTCACCAAGGCAGCCCCGCAGTGAAAGTGCCGGTAACGTAGCCTCAGCAAGGTACGGCTGCAGGAATAAATTAAATATTCATGCTCGCCAAACATGTTCACGAGGCCAAAGCACTACCGCAAAGAAAACTGTAAAAATCACGAGTAAAATACCGAGGTGTTGGTGTACACATGTGTGTTTTATTACGGCAGTGAGTGTAAATACGACATCGCCCTGTCCTCCCCGCAACGGGGTAACCAGGGTCTGCATCGACCTATTCAATCTGTTACACGTCGCAATTTCTTATTATTACTTTTTTTTCCCCCTCTTTGCTCACATTCCCCCGCTTAGTTGCCAAAAGCAGCCTCCTGCTTCGCACCGGCACAGGGCGCGAGGTAGCTGACGCGGTCCTTTGTGTAAAACTCGACGCCAATCTTGTCGCCGAGGCTGGCCGCGCCGCCATCGAGGGCGCCGGCCTTGACGCAGTAGGCGTCGGGCATGACCTCGAGGGCCGTGTACAGGCCGGAGCCGCAGTTGCCGCAGAAGAAGTGCTTGTTGATCTTGCCCGAGTCGCCGACGGCGTCCCAGGTGTTGGGCTTGCCTGCGTGATGAGGTCAGTAATGTGTTTTTTTCTAGCTTTGTCAGTCAAATCAAAAGACCTAAACTCACCCTTGGTCACCTGGAAGGTGTCGCGGCCGACGACGGCGTTGGAGGTAAAGGCACCGCCAGTCCACTGAGCTCGGCAGTTAGCTACCAATCGACTCTCTGTAGCTCCATGTATACGTTAGGAACATACCTTCTGGCAGTCAATGCAGTGGCAAAGCGCCGTAACCTGCGGCTCACCTACAGCACATACAGTTAGCCACTTGTCCTGCCGCGGCACGTAATTCAGGGACGCCGTGCGCAGCGGAACCTACCAGTGTACTCAAACGCAATCTCTCCACAAGCGCAGCTGCCCTTGGCCATGATGACGAAATCCGGGGTAATAAAACGACTGGGTTATAAATAGTAAGTGATTCTGATAGGTTCAGTAGTGGTCGGTGCTGGACATCAAGGTGCTTGAAGAGACGAGTTTAAAAAGGGCCGGGGTCCCCCCTCCATCTACAAAGCTGGAGCTCTATATATACCTAACTCTGGGGAGCTCTATTGCCCGGGTAGCTTTTTCCCCTCTATTTTGTCGCCGCCGCGGGGCTGCTGCGCAGAGAAAGGCGGCGCTAATTGGAGAGTTACCTCATGATTACAAAGGCCCAGTGTGCCGCTCTTCCTTTGGTGCGTGCCGGCGCCAGTGCGGGGGAGGACTCAAGGTGGCCGCGCCGGATTCGCGCCCTTCCGGAGGGGCAACAAGCGGGCTAAGCAACAGGCTCGCGGGAAAGCGGGCTGTCGACCTGTGGGAGTGGGTGACGATGGAGTGAACTACGGCGCCATTTTCTCCGGTGTGATGTCAAAGGGTGGGCTTGGGGGCGGTTTCTTTTGGCACTTGCCGTCTGTTCGTAGTGGGAGGGTTGTAGTACGTACCTTGAGCGCACCTTGTTCTGATCCCTACCGTCGCCTTACTGTAACCCTGCTCCTCGCATTGTCGATCAATCTGGTGCTCCGCGATAACTTTGGCGGCCAGCCACGGCACGCAGATCCGATGTGACTGTGAAAAGGCCACCATCGGGCAAGGTCCAATAGCATTGCTAAGGCATTAGACAAATTCCATGCAGGGGTCGTTGACAGCAGGTGTTGGCTTCAGACGTGACCAACCAATTAGGCCAGTAAAGCCCTCATAACACCGCTTGATCAAGCAGCCGTTTGGCAACCGCACCAGACAACGAGGCATCCCGCAACAAAATCGACATATTGCATGCTTGGCTTACACCGCAAGCTGCAGTCTCTCCTGGCGGCATGAACAGCCCAATTTGCCTTGATGGCGAGATTACCAAGGTAATGAGGAGAATCAACCTCGCTCGCCATGGCACGGGTAACGAAATCGACCCTGGTGCCGAGCGTATCAAGGCAATGAAGGGCTTGGCTTTCGATCTCGACCTCAACTGGAAGGAAAGTCGATGTTATGGTAACAACCGAGCAGCCGTTGTACGGGGCATTAGACACCACCTGTCGTTCGCCCAGGGTCCCATCATAACAGCGTTGTGTACTGGCGAAGACGCGGAAAAGAATTTGGATTTCCGGCGCGCTCGAAATGCGCGCCTCATCATGAGTAACATCATCCCCTCCGCCAAAGAGCTGGGCATTGACGGAACAAAGGATGGAGAGCCACCCCAAGACACTTCCAAGCTGCCGTATTGCATCTGGCATCCTGAGTTTGCCTCGGAAGAGACATACCGCGTTCTGGCAGTTCAGTATCCCCTGTTCAGGTACCCAGTTGGCCGTGCCTGTGCAGCTGCTGGCTACGATAAGCTATACTTTGAGCTGGGCTTGCTGCCCGATGTTTCCATCGCTGAAGAGGCGCGCGAGAGCAAAGCCCCCGGCGCAAAGATAATATACGACACAGTCATGGCTTCCCCAGCAAGATACACGATTCTAGACGACCGCACCATGAGTGTTGCGCACGATGCTTCCCCCTTCACAGCCAAGCCTGATCTGGTGGCCGCAGAAGCCAGACGACGCAACGCTGTCCGAGCTTTGCGCTCTCGCGCCGACAATGAGGGAGACGGCCGTCATTGCCGCCATCATGTGCGATTATGACGACGTGTTTTACTCTTATAAAATTGTTCCACCAACGCAAGGCATCTTTCTCGCGGCAAAATTCTCCAAGAATCCGTGGTATCTAGAGCAGGTGCTCGCCGACGCAAGGGAGTGCGGCATCGAGTTTGACGAGACGGATGATCTCGAGCATCAAGACTTGCAGTACATCAGGCAGCGCCCCGAGGAGCCCATGCGCAATTGGGAGTGGCCGCTGTATCATCAGTATGATGGCGTCGAGTTTGAAGACGTGGATGACCTTGAGTATCATAATGAGCTCGAGGTTGGCAAGGTATTTCACCGCCTATTTTCGACCAGGGAGTCTCGGGAAAAGATCCCGCTTAAGCGCAGAAATTGAGGATGGTTGCCACATATATTGATACGGCGTTGCAAAGCCGGGGTTTTGCTGCGAGGTGTACCAAATAAACTGAGAAAAGGACTAAATGGAATAATTTTCACGATATATATATTCATTTAAATGTGGGATCCTTCATAATATCGTGAGGGGAAGATCTCCCGGCTCGCCGACTATCACTTCAATACTTCTGTTAGAACACAAAGGCTTCAGTGATACTTCAGTTTATGTCATTTATAAGGTTCTTGATATTTTTTAAGTCTATATAGGTACGCCTATTCTACACAGCTATAGGTACCTGTTCGATGCGGGCTTGGGGTCACTTGTTAGAGACTGGAAGATAAAGCAGGGATAAATAAAGTCCCACTCAGTCAGCCGCCTTCTCACCGAGACTCGTCTGGAAGAAATGGGCGAGCTTATCGAATGGGATAAGCTCAACACGATCGTACAGATCAACATGGCCGGCACCCGGCACCCAGAACAGCTCCTTTGGTTCAGCCGCACGAGCATAAGCTGCCTCGCTAAACTCGCGTGCGTGTGCCTGGTCGCCCGACACAAATAGCATCGGACGGGGTGAGATTGTCTCAATGTCGTTAAATGGGTAAAAGTTCATAAACTTTACGTTGCTGGTAAGCGTCGGGTGCGTCGTGAGCTCTGGCGACGTGCCTTTGGGCGTAAACTCGCCACGCTTAGTACGATAAAAGTCGTAGAACTCGCGAGAGACGGGAGGCGTGTCTGGCGTAAGCTCCTCTGGAACACCGCTGGTGTATTCAACCTCACCGCCATCTACCTCGACCCAGCGCTGCTTGGCTGTAGCAGCAATAATCTCCTTGCGCTGCTGCACGGTCTGCGAGCTTCCCAGCCCGTTGCGGGTGGCAGCGCCCATGTCATACATGCTCGACGTCGCAATGGCCCGAATGCGCGCGTCAATCTTGGCTGCGCTGATGACAAAGGAGCCACTGCCGCAGATGCCCAGGGCGCCAATGCGGTCACGGTTGACAAAGCTTTGCTGGCCAAGATAGTCGACTGCGGCGCTGAATGCCTCTGCGTAGAGATCTGGTGATACCGCATTACGCGGCTCGCCTTCGCTGCCGCCCCAGAACGGGAGGTCGATCGAGACGGTGACGAAACCCTGTTCCGCCAACTTGGTGGCGTAGAGATTCGCGCTCTGCTCCTTCACTGCCCCCATGGGGTGACCAACGATGATGGCTGGCTTATTGACGCGGAGAGTATCGTTGTTGCGAGTAAAGAGGTTGCCTGCGACGGACATGCGGTTTTGGGTCTGGAAGGTGACAGGCTGGACTGTCACGCTGTCGCTGATGTAGAAGTTGTCCGCTCCAAATGACATATTCTGTGCCGCTGCCGAAATTGTATGAACGATTGTCATCATGCCGAGTGCGGCGATGTTTGCTCCCTTCATCTTTGATGATGATGTTGGCAATTGTTGATTACTTCTGCACAAAAGAGGCAAGTTATGAACGATTTGGAAATGGATTACGTACTTCAATATCAGGCGACATGTTTGATGGTTTTATAGTTGACAAGGCCGGCGCTGAGACTTTGCACTGCCGCCCGCTTGCGTCACTTGTACTGATAGATGTTGCTGTTGTGACGGCCACCACATAAAGACATATCCGCCCGTTTGCATGCCTTGGCGGTCGCTCTGATTCTCCTGTGCATGCAACCTGCTGACTTTCTGTGCAGATCGATTGCGTGTGCGCCAAGGCGGGCATTCTAACGAATAAAGTGGACTTGGTTAATAAGCCCCGATTTGTAGCTATTTTTTGAATGAGGTTAGCCATGACTGTTGCAAGGTTTGATAAGCATTCGGCCTTGCTATTGCGCTGTTTGGAGATCCTGGTCGAGCAATGCAGAATGCGGATATTCTTTGCAATCAAAATTCCAAACGATATGGCCCTGTTTAACGTGCCTATCCTCTCCAAGGCAAATGGGCGGCCTGCCGAAAGAATGATCAAGATACAAGCCCGAGTAGCTTGTGTTGCCGTGTAAGTGCAATGAACCATGCAACTACTGCCTGGACCGTCTCGCATCGCTCACTGTGCGACCAAAGTTTTCATCGGCATTATCCGCTGTGGATGACGAGATCTTAATCGGTCCGAAGCCCACGGATTGCGCAATCCAAAGTGGCATGGACGACGGTTTTCTTTTATTCCCTTGAAACTTGGGATTATCAGAAGGCATAATGCTCCATTCGTGTCAGGGTTTGAGAATGTGGGACGACGCCACTAACATAGGAGCTAATGCAGCCTGCTGACAGTGGGTGCGGCTTGGCGAAATGGAGATGTTTGGCCAGCACCAATCGTTGGAACTGCACCATCCTTGATGCAGCTGGCTAAGAAGATCTGCGGCTGGCTTCGGTGGACCATCGAAGTCGGATGGGTGAGTGCTCTCACGAGCTTCGACATCATGCTCCAAAGCCCCCCTTCTTTTCCTATTCATGCTTTTACTTCAAAACACTTTCTTAGAACCCAAATCATGTCTTCATCCTTTTCTGGAAAAGCCTACAATCATCACTGGCGCAGGGTCCGGTATTGGCTTTCTCGAACGGCAAAAGCACTGCTCAGCCCATGGCGCACACCTGGCCCTATTGCGATGTCAGAGAAGATGGAACTTGGCAGACTCATAGACGAAATCCAAGAAAAGCGACAAGAGCAAAAGTGTTTGCTCGCAAGGTTGACATAACCGATCGCAGAGCTGTCAGCTCCTTTGTGTCTGCCGCGAAAGAAAAGACTGGGTAGAATCGACGGGGTGTGCCAACATTGCCGGGACCGCGGGGGGCCCCCGGCTCGGCCATCAAGAGGTCTGGGAGCTTAGCAGCGAGCAGGTACGACTTGGTCATGGACATTAACGTCCGGGGGGCGCTTTCAACATTCTCGGCGAGACCCTCAAGCCCTGGGGTGATGGAAGAGCCGGGGGAGCATGGTGCACGTATCGAGCATGTATGGCGAGAGCGCGCGCCTTTCCCCAAAGGCAGCGTCTACAGTGCCCAGCAAGCATGCGGGGATTGGCTTGTTCAAGAGCGCAGCCGTGGAGGTAGCCAAGCGAGGGCATTCGAGTCAACATTGTGACGCCCGTAAGCTCAAATCAGTACCCTCGTTTTTCCTCCACTTATGACCATCAGTCACCGGCAGTACCACAAAAAAATGGTAGACATTGCTCACCATTTCCTACGGTGGGCCAATCGACACCCCGATGCTTCGTGCAAAATCAAGAGCATGGCGGCGAAGGAACAGCTCCCGACGTGCCATTGGGTCGTCTCGGGCAATCAACAGAGGTTGCCAACGTTATTGTCTTCCTCTTGGGTAGCGAAGCCGGGTACGTCACTGGCGCAACTTGGGCAGTGGATGGAGGCGCGAACACGTAGCGTTCTCGCTCGGCGACACTTCAGTTGTCGAGGTTAGATGTAATTAAGCCTCAATGGGGGCACGCCAGACCCTCCAGTGAAGGGCAGTTTCGCGCTGTCAAGTCACATCTCTGACGAACAGTCAATTCGTTCCATTGTTCTGATGCGATGCACAAATGTTCAAACTGTGAAGTATAGCAGCTACCCTCGAAAGATAGTTAACCTCAAGATTGCACACTACAAGTTGGAAAAAAAATCTATGCATTTAAGCTGCTAATTTTGCTACCACTGCCCAATGCCATGATGTACACAAAAAAAAAAAAAGTTTGCGAACCAACAATAAAAACGTTCCTATCCCTCCAGCCCGCTCTAGTCTTCTTCAGTCTTCTTCATCATCCCCCGTATCCCAAAAAATCCATATACCGGCGGCACTGGCCTCGTTCGTTCGTTCCGCGCACGTAGAAGTGTTTGTTTCCCCCGTCTAGGTATATAAAGGTATCCGTTTGGATCGGATCCATTGCTCCAGGCGCCCCGGTCTGCCTCGCTGTGCCTAATTGTTGTAAGGCTTGGTTTTTGGTTTTCTGGATTCGGTGTGTGTCGGAATCACATCTTGTAGAACAAAAGCAAAAAAAACAATTTGCGCAATTCAACGCCTATTTTTTTAGGTTGCTCATCCGTAGTATCCTCAATATCGATGCGCAACTTAGATGGTCTCCATCTTGTTGAGGATGGCGCGGGTGAACTCGTGGGTGGTGGAGTTGCCGCCCATGTCGGGGGTGCGGACCTTGCCCTCGGCAATGACGGCGTAGATGGCCTTGGAGATGCGGTTGGCGTGGTCGTCGAGGCCGAGGTGGCGGAGGAGCATGCTGCCGGAGAGGATCATGGCGGTGGGGTTGGCCTGGTCCTTGCCCTGGATGTCGAGACCGACGTGACGGCAGCCGGGCTCGAAGACGGCGACCTCACGGCCCATGTTGCAGCCGGGGACGATACCGGGGCCGCCGACGAGGGCAGCGCCAATGTTGGAGAGGATACCACCGTACAGGTTGGGCATGACCATGACGTCAAACTGCTGGGGGCGGGAGACGGCCTGCATGGAGGCGTTGTCGACAATCATGTCGTTGACCTCGAGGGTGGGGTACTCCTTGGAGACGTTGTGGAAAGTGCTGCGGAAGAGACCGTCGGCGAGCTTCATAATGTTGGCCTTGTGGATGCAGGTGACCTTGGAGCGGCCGTTGGCGAGGGCAAAGGAGAAGGCGAAGCGGGCAATGCGCTCCGACTTGGCGCGGGTAATGATCTTGAGGGACTCGACGACGCCGGGGACGCTCTGGTGCTCGAGGCCCGAGTACTCGCCCTCGGTGTTCTCACGGATGATGCACAGGTCGACGTCCTTGTGGCGGGTCTCGTAGCCGGGGATGTTCTTGATGAGGGAGATGGAGGCGTAAATGTCGAGCTCCTGGCGCATGGCGACGTTGAAGCTCTGGTGGCCGGAGCGGCTGACGGGGGTGTGCAGGATGCCCTTGAGGCCGAGCTTGTTGCGCTTGAGCGACTCGACCGACTCGCGGAAGGCGGCCTCGGTGCGGCCGGCGCCCTCGTCGATGCCGGACACGTCGACCTGCTCCCACTCGACGGGGACGTTGTCGGCCTTGAAGAGCGTCTTGACCGACTCGGCGACCTCGGCACCGATACCGTCACCGGGGATCAGCGTCACCGTGTACTTGCCGCCATACTTGGCCGGCTTGAAGATGTCGGACTGGACGGTAGCAAACGAGCGGGCGAGCTGGGGCTGCTGGGCGGCAGAGCGGAGGGTCTGTTTTGCGAGGGGAATGGTTAGCAGTCTGAAAGTAAATTTGCTGTTGCTGCTTTGTATGCTCTTTGCCAGGTTTACCAATGGCGGCGATGCAATGTGGTATCCGTGGTAGGTTCAATGGCTAGCTGGGCCGTGTTTACCAGCATCACCAGCCATTGACGCCCAGCAACCACTGCGCGACCATCCACCTCTTTCAGTCGCCATGACGATGCTCATCCGCGTAAACATAGCCACGGTAAACGCAAAGGCAAAGCTAAAGCAAGCAAACCACGTCAAGAATAAAAAAAGAAGCACCACATACCTGAGCCGCACGGAGGGAGCTTCGCGACAGCATGGTTTCGGTTCGGTCGGGACTGTGTGCAAGGGAGGAAGAAAAAGAGAGAGAGAGAGGTGAGGGTAGCTTAAGCCGAAGAGGATAGTACGACGTAAGAGCCAAAAAGCACAAGGGCCGAAGCAAGAGCAGTGACGAGAGGGGGAGAAAGGGAAGAGGTGTAGGATAGAGAGAGTAAGAGAGGAGAGAAAAAAAAGCGTAGTGTCGTCGCTGGTGGTGGTGTTGGCAGGATTAATCCGCTTGGCAAACGTGTTAGCACGTCTCACCCTTCGCCTCGCCAGTGCTTCGTCCACCGTAACGTTAAACTGGCGCGCGCCCGCGCAGAGAGAGAGCGACCACTGAGCCGACCGAGAGAGCTGCTTTTCCCCACTGGCGCGGCGGCGGTGCGGGTGCGGCCAGGCGCGGCAAGCCCGAAATAATTTTTTTTTCCTGCCATCGCCGTCACTGTCCAGCGCCGTGGGGTCACCCTACGCACCGTGGGCCACCTAATTTTTCGGCCCAAAGTGCGGAATGCGAACGTGTTTCCGAGCACTCGTCCGGACCTCCGTGGCTGGCGAGTGGGGGTGTTCTTGGCTCAAAGTGGACTAGCGCCTTGGGGGGAGACATTGGTGTGCCCTTTTTCACCGAGAGCCTCACCAAGCGGAGCCCTCGATTGGGACTTATATGGCCAGACCCCCAACGTCATACCATCAAGCAACCACAACAAAGCAACTTGACTCCCAATAACCATGGCACAACTGCTTCCTACGGAGTATAGCCACGTCTTTATAAATCATGTCGTTGTAGTATATTTTCCTATCCATCTATGCCAGCACAAGCTCAAGCAAAACAATGCAATGGCAAAACCCTCCCGTAACCTGCCAAAGCGGCTCCCTGCCAAAACCGCAGATGCAACGCCAAAGAAGAAAATACACAAATGCGCAATCGTCACTTTTTACGCCTCCCGTCCTATCCCTTTGTTCTGAAATCTGAAAAGCAACTCCCCATGAAACCCCAGTGCTCTCATCCACCAGCCATCTACTGCGCCATCTCCTCCTCGTCCAACGGCTCGACCCGCACCAGAATCTCTTCCAGCAGGCCCTCCAAAAAGTTGCCCACATCGCGTCCCATCCCAACCGGCTCAGCTTTGTCCAGGTGGTCAATCTCCTTGCACACATGCGCCAGCTTATACACGAGCTTCCGTAGCTTATCGTGAGCAATCTCCGCCCGCTGCTGCTTCGGCGCCGGCGCCGCTTGGCCATTCGTGGGGGGATACGCCTGGTGGAGCCGGATTTGCCGTCTCTTAAGCGCCTCCTCCAGCGCCGGGAATATCACGTCGTTGAGCGCATCGAGCTCGCCGTTGGCGTTGGCCGGTGCTGGCGACGGAAATGCAGACGGTGCTGCGTAGTCTGAAGGTGCCGGGGAAGGGGCCGGTGACGGCGTGGCAACGGCGCTCTTGGCCGGTAATGGGCCAGACCCAGACGCTGGTGGCTGAGGGAACGGCTTTTGTAATGAAGAAGGCGATGGCGAGGCGCTACCTCGGAATGGTGGGATCTCCTGGATTTGCATAGGCCCAGTTCGTGAGCTGGTCGACTGAGCGTCCGCCTGGCCGTGAACGGGAGGCAGCGGCTTATCCAGCGATGCCCTCGATGTCTGGTTTGGAACGAGCGGAGACGAAAAGTCCAAGCTCAGCCCGGTCATGTCGCGCTGTAGTTGTGCTTGCAGCTCTCGATCGTACTCGGGCGACTGTGATGACATCACCGGTGGCAGAGGCTTGCCTGCTCTTGGTGTCTCTGGCGCATCCTTGAGGAGGCTCTTCATCGGGCTTGCTGGCAGCGGTACCTTGGTCGGGGATGGCATAGGCGCCTGTTGTGCCACCGGCTTTCTCTGCGGACTCGATTGCCTAGAGCCGCCTTGGTTCGCCTTGAGTGTTTCATTGGGTTGCAGCGCAAAATCCCGCGCCTTTGTCGGGCTAACCTCGCGTCTTGTCTCGCCATAGTCATCCGAGTTCTCCGACGACCGCGCTGATCGTGCATTCGTGGCATTTTCATTCATATCGTTCAGCCCCGGGCGATGCACGATCCCGCCGCGGTCACCCACCAGTCTGACGGTTCCAAAGTCCCACATGTCCTCGTCCACGCGTTCTCGCTGGGTCGGCGCTGCTCGAGCCGATGCAGCATCCCAGTTGTCGTCCTCGCTCTTATGCGTCACGGCCCAACGGTTGTGGCGTTCAATCAGCTCCGTCAGGTACGTCGTCTTCTTGGCTCTTCTAATAAAAGGATGTCGAAGCAAGTCCTTTGCAGTCGGCCGTTCTTTGGGGTCTCTCTGCAAGCAAAGCTCGACAAAATCTTTGAATGCCTTTGTAAAGTTGCCGTCCAGTCGGGGCGCAGGGTTCTTGGGAATCAGAAACAGGACCTTCATTGGGTGAATGTCGGCGTAGGGAGGCTCGCCGTTGGCCAGTTCTAGGGCGGTGATGCCCAGGGACCATATGTCGGCCTTGTGATCGTATCCGGACTGCTTGATAACTTCGGGGGCCATCCAAAACGGCGTACCGACGAATGTATTCTTCTTGGTCATTGTAGCCGACAGCTGGCCAGAGACTCCGAAATCTGCCAGCTTGACCTGTCCGCCAGCACTGAGCAGGATATTCGCAGCTGCAAAATTTCCGTTAGCACATCCAAAATGTTCCCACAAGTGCACAATTCATATCGGGGCGGTGACTGTACCCTTGATATCTCGGTGCAGCTTCTTGTCGGCATGGAGGTACTCCAGCCCCATCAACAGCTCCCGCACGATAATGGCAATATAGTCCTCGCTGATGAGCCCCGGCTTCATGAGGTCAGCGCAGCTCCCGCCGGCGCAAAACTCCATGACAATCCACAGCTCGGCGCCCTTGGAGTAGGAGCCATAGTACTTTGTGACGTATGGCGATTGCAGCTCCGATAGAATGGCGATTTCCTGTATAATATCTTCGACTTCGTCCTCGGCGTTTTCAATGTCGATGACCTTGATTGCGACAGCCTGTCCGGTGCGTTTATCGACTCTGTTGCTCCACGTTAGCTGAAGCTTGTACGGACCGCACGCTAGCGCAGCGTCAACCAAGAAATACGAACCCTTTGTAGACTTTGCCAAAGCTCCCGCCGCCTAGTAAAGCTGGTTAGCCACGACCGTCCAATCACCAAACCGGAGAATGCAATCGCTAACCAATGCAGTATTCTTTTGTGTAGAGCAGTGCCGGGTCCAGCAGCGCCTCGTTGGCCTGCTCACCCTCACGCTGGCGATCGCTCATGGTGCCCGTTCACGTCGTATCTTGCCCGTCGTCCGTTTTTAAAGCGAGGGGAGGAAATCGGAATGTATTCTCGTATCTTCGTAGCGTGCGTAAAGCTAAATCGTAAATCGAATAATGCGAAACGTCACTTGTCGCACAGAAAGCTGTGGTATGCCTGCTTTGCTGATCCAACGAATAATCACCAAAAGTGCCAAGGGGAAGCAAGAAAGATGCAAAAGGCTCCTGTCTATGCCATGGAAGCTTCTCCCATGCCGTGCTATGCAAAGTAACAAAATAGAAGCAAAAAAAAAATGAAGAAAAGCAACAACACCCAAAAATAAATGACGAGGTGTTGGGGGTACGTTTGTGGAGAGAGGATGGGGCAGGGAGAGATATGCACCTCCTGGAGTCCAGTCTGGTGGGATGTGCAGGAGGAAGCGGTCGTGTTTACTGGCCGCCGCAACGGATGGCGGGGTGATGATGCATGTGCCGTTTGTGTGTGGAGGAAGCTTTGCGGTTGTGTGTGTGTGTGGTGTGTGCCTGGACAGGCGCCACCAATAGCAGCGGGGCGATATTAGCCGGCGACATACTTGCGAGTAAACAACAACAACAGATTGGACTCTGCACAAAGTGATACAGACACAAAAAGTATACTCTTGAAGAATAAATGGTGAATAAACTGCTTGAAAGCGAATTTTTATGCACTATTCATCTCCAATCCCTCCCTTGCAGAAATACAACCTCGACACAGACAAAGAATCAGCGCCGTCCAATCAACTGGCCGCCTTCCACTCATTGTGTTAGCGGGTTTCAGATCTGACCCAAGCGACGGCGCCACCGGCGTGGCATTCGCTCCCCGTGGACATGGCTCGTAGCTGTGGTTTCCGTAGATTCATTAGACATGAGGTTCATTTGTCGCCTTTGCATAACTTTGTCTACTCATGTTTACGACATGAAGCGGCGTCATGTTGCTCTCTGTTGCCAGGTTGCCCAAGCGGTGCCAAAGTTGCTCTCCGAGCATGTCAATTACAAAGTCTCGTACCACAACAAACGCACGTCTAAAGTCAGGTCAAGTTAATTCAGCTCAGGTATCATATCGTCTTGGCATATATGCATATTGCGATCCTCGCGCCTGTCTACGTAGCAGTGCAAGTCTAAAAAGCCACATCGCCTCCTCGCCATCAAAGCTGCCTTAGTCTTCGATAAACTCAATCATCACTGTGCCCTGCTTCAGTCCCGCATCCCCAATCGTCGAGTCCAGGCTGTCAATTAGATCCTGCCCTTGCGGCATCTTCTTCAGCTCAAACTCGACGCCCTCCTTGCCCTCAAATGGATCAGCCTTGAGCCACTCGAATATTCTCTGCACTGAGTCCGAAACGGCGAACCGCCGAATGACTCGTCCATTCGGGTGTCGGAATTGAATACGCGTCGTCGATGCCGGGTCATTCTCCGGCTCCGTGTGAGGATTTGTTGAGGAGATTTGAGAAAAGGGGCTTGCCGCGGCAGCCACCTCGGGCTCTTTGCCTTTGTCTGAGCTATCGGCTTCCCCAGACTTTGTAAACGCATCCGGGTCGTGAACATTGGGTGTAGATGTTGAAGCCGTGCTAGCGCCAGCACCGCTGCCACCACCAGCAAGACTGTTCTTGAGCGCCATTTCCAGCATCTCGTCCTCGGTCATGCGGTCAACATCCACCGTCTTTGGCTTCGGCGCGCCGGCCCTAGCCACTGGGTTCTTGCTGTTCGCTGCAAGGCTGTATCGGTCGAGGAACTCGGCCAGCTCAGCGTGGAAATCGACAGCGCTGGGAAACGGCCTGCCGCTCCACACCTTGACCTGCTCGCCCGTTCGCGGATCGATAATCGATACGTGCGGGTAGTTGTCGGGGTTCTCGTGCCCTCGGTTGGGAAAGTAAAATGTGAGGTACTCCTCCGCGTCGGGATAGTCCTTGTCGTACTGCAGAAAGATGAAGCTTTCTGACACTAAATCCTTGATGGCCTGGTCCTTCCATATGTCTCGATTCAGCGCTTGGCAGTTAAAGTCGCTCATATCTTGTAGGTTCACCAGGATCCATTTCTTGTCCTCCTTTCCAAGCGTCCTCGCTTCGTCCCAGTCCATGCGCGCCATCAAATCGTACGGCGGCCGGAAGAGGTCTTCTAGTCGGCGCGCATGGCTGCCGTTCTCGACGCTGTCCGTGGATGGTGTTGTGCCGTCTCCCCATATCCTGTGTCCAAAGGGGCCGCCTCCGCGTCCTGCTACAGTCAGTTCATGTCTTTGTCAGCGCATTGCTTGATGAATACGTACGAGGAGGTTGTCTGCGTCTTCTCAGTTGCTCCAGCATCGCAGCCTCTACACCATCGTTGGGTCCCCACGCAGGATCGGGCGCAACCAGCGTCTCTGTCGTTCTGGCAATCGGCGCTCTTACATCCTCTCCCTCGATTCCTCCACCTGCTCCTCCTGCGCCTCCTCCAGGGCCACCTTGTCCTTGATACAGCTCTTGCTGCAGCCGCTGGGCCATGGCGGCATCTTCCTCCTCTTGGGCCATCGCAGCGGCCTGGACAGCAGCAGCATGGCTGTCATCAAGGTCATCGTCGCTGTCCACTTCCACGCGATCCATATCATGATCATCATCATCGTCGCTCGGGATATGAATCACGCCACTCGAATCCTCCCTGGCAGCTGCGTTGCGACGGGGCGCTGCTGGCGCGGGTGACGCTCTCGTTTCCGACACGCCAGCTCCGACGCCGGACACAAGGTCAGGGTTTTCGAAAAAGAGCGTGACGGCGCGATCAATATCGCCACCAGCCATCTCAAGGAAGCCGCGGGCAACCTCGGGGCTGGCGCCCGTGATGCCCGCAAACATGCTGATGTTCTCCTCTTCCATCGTTGCTACCGCCCCTCCGCCGTATCACGAGTGGCAAGTATGTCGTCTTCGTGTCGAGTCGAGATCGGCTGTCGAAGCTGAGTCAGTGCCTAAGCACCAGGAAAATGTAATCGTGAAAACCCCAGGTGTCTAGGGCAGCGAGTAAGTTCGGGCAAAGGTTTGTCGCCACAAGTCGCGCCAAGCTGTAGCGAATGCCACGTAAAAGCTTGAAACGAGTCGCGGGTCCTGAGCGGGTGCTTGAAAGCGCGAGTATGCTTCGTAAAGACGCGACAAAGTGCAATAAAATCAGATTGGCTGTTCGTATGGCAAGGAATCAAATGGCAGTGCGTTGCTGAAGCAGGACTGATGTTCAGTCACGGTTCCATCACAAATGCCGGATATAGGTGGGTGTATAACTCAGCTAGCCAGGCACCCTATTGGCATGACGCAACCAAATGCCCCGCGCCTGCTCCCTGCAGTGGAACAGGGTCCGCGCCATATGTATTACCGGGCATCAGCCGAGCTACCCTATACCTATGTAGAAAATGTACGGTTCTTGGTAGTAATTGCAAATGAAATCAAATACCTGGTAAATTAAAATTTATGTGTTTAATTAACGTATTAATAAGTTTTGACGGGTTTGTTTTGCCATCTTCAGTCACTGCAATTGGCCGTGCCTGAGTATGACCCTGGCTAAAAGAACTTGCAGCCCACTAGAAGAGCCTCTCTTCGCTGATATAATGTGGAAGGTCAATATAAATGTATTTCTAGATGTGCTTATACTGCAGCTCTTTTAACATCCCTAATATCTTCGAGAATCCCTTTCCAGATTTTCTGCAAGTCTGTCGCCCTCTCCTCCTTGCTAGCGTTCTCAACACTCTTTTCTAATTCCTCGAGATCGCCTCCAGAGTGTCCAAACACACCAGCGCTCTTTGCCTTGAGAGCCATCGACACGGCTTCTGTCCGCTGCATACGCTGAGGATGCGTACCCGCCTCTACCTTATCTAGGTCAAGGCTAGCCATGTACGCCTTGAACACACCTTGGCCATCAAAGCCAGCGGCGCCACCAGTGGGCGCTGTCTTGGTAGTGTCCTTCATTAAGTCTGCGACGCCCTTGTACCATACCTGACGCTTAATGGCACTGAATTTGTCATTCGAGAGATATGGCTGCAGAGCCTTGATAATGGAGCTGACCACTGCGCCTGAATCTCTAGACTCGGAGCGAGTGTAGCCTCGCGCTACGGCTTCCAAACCATTTTGCGCCGTTTTGATGCCTAGGTCTTCGTTCGAGTCGACGTCCATTTTAGTTTCCTCAGTCATTTCGCTCAGATATGGAGTGACGATGTCGATAATCTCAGAAAGTAGGTCCAGATCGTTCCTGGCTTCGGCAAACTTCCACAGGCAGCGGAACGCATGTGGCCGGTATTCGTCGTTATTTCTCTTGGCTTCGCGAAGCGCAACCTTTTTCATCTGAGCTGCTACTTGCTCATCCGCTTTCCAGAATGCTTGCCCCTTGTCCACAAACTTAGGGTACGACTCAAGCAGCTTCTCCTTTCCGGGGAATGTCTTCAGTGCGAGGGCCTTGTCAAACACGGGCCAGATCGCCTTGCAGTTTGCGTCGGCAATGGCCCCAGTCGCTGCGCTGGCATCGGCCACGTCTGATACCATAGCAGCAATGGTGAATGCACCGGTATGCCTGAGTGCCCATTGCGCTGTTGCGAGGCAGCGATCTACGAGGGCAACAATCTCGGGCACATACCGCATCACGGTGCGGCTGGTGCCAGCATGCTGGTCCCATACTTCCTTGAAGACCTTGTGCACATATTCATCACCTTCGTGCGCGCCCAGGTATGTAAATGGCAGCAGTTCGGACTCTTGTGAAGTAAAGTGGTCGGGCGATATTTTGGCGAGCGAAACAACCACATCAGCAATTTTCTGCCGACGAGTGTCTTCTTCCGCGTTAAAGTACAGTTCAACAAGACCATGACAGAAGCGCTGCTTATCCGCATCATCCACGACTCTCATAATGTACGCCGCGGCACGCGCGTAGGCCTGGCTGACCTCGTCATTCTTATCAAGTGTCTGCTTCTCCAACAACTTCAAGAAGCGCGTTGAAACAGGCTTGATGTCATTTGTGTGTCGTGTGAATAGAGTTGTGAGCACGCGACTGCAGCCAATCTTTGTCGGCATGCCAATGGCAGTTTTGATGGTCGATTCGAGCTTCGGGGCTAACTGGGCCATTACATCAGAGTCGATAAAGCGCAGACAGTTCTCTATCGCTTCAGAAATCGGCGATTGGTTCACCATCTGAGAGCGAATCTTGTCAATCTGATCGCGACTGTCCTCGCCAGCTCTTTGATAGTGGTAGTTGATCTGCTGAGGCTCAATGGTACTCAAGAGACCCAGGAGCTGAGTTACAACGTCGGGAATGAACTGGCGCAGAGCTACACCACCGTGCTTGCAAATCTTCATGACTGTAATGGTTGCGAATACTTGCACGTCTTGAGCGCTGTTCTCAATACCCTTGTCGGAGAGAAGGAAGGGCAGTGCCTCGCTCATCATAGCCTTGGCGCCGGTACTGTGATTGCTTTCTTCCAGCTGACGAACGAGTCCGTTAGACAGTCCCATGCATAGCTTAAGTGCAGCTTCTCGCACACTGCCCTTGACATCATCAAGTACCCTCAATGCCGAAGTCCATATCTCGCGGTAGTACTTTTCGTACTGGACAAATGGCCGGCCTTGTACAAGGTCAGCAATAGCCGCGCAGCTAGCCTCTCGCATGCGCCACTCGCGGCCAAGGATGCTTTTCAGTAGATCTTCCATAATCGCCTCGAAGTGTGTTTCAATGGTCGCGTTGGAATCCTTGACGAGGGACTTCCAGATATCTTCCATGGAGCGCTGCACATTGGTATTGGGGTCGAAGCGGTAGCGGTACAGCTTTGGGTACAGCTTGGGGTCGACTTCAGATTCGGACAAGATATTACTCAAGCCGAAGCGGCCAAATGCAGATCGCGTAGACCAAGTCGCCGCATTCGCCGCCAGCGACATGAACTTGTACACTAGACGCTGGTCGCCAACCTCGTTGGCCAGGTTGACAATGTCCTTGTATGACGTGACGGAATTTCCCTCACCAGTGGGCAATGCGCCAGGCTCAAAAAGCTCCGTCTCCTCCTCCACTTTAAGCTGCGTACCAGTGCCAGTGAATGCAGAAACAAGATCCTTAACCAATGTATTCTTCAGATCCTCGTCGCCTCTCTCGTACACAAGTGACAGTCCCCTGGAGGCAGTCTCCTGAACGAGCTCGTCGCGAGCATTAAGAAGTCTCATAAAGGCCGCTTGTGATTCTCGCAGCTTAGACTGAACCTCATTAAGATGTGAGCAATACTGCACAGCGCAAAACAGCCAAATACCGCTTGCTTTCAATAGCGAAGGCTTCGTTCCCTTGCAGTCTGCGAACAATTTGCTCAGGACCGAAGTCACAGTGCTGCTGCGGGCAGCACTTTGAAATTCCACACTGCGGTATTCAACATCCATACCCAGCTTGACGTGGTCAGAGTCCCACCTCGCAATCGCAGCAGTGATGGCGTCACCAACCGTAAAGTGAACTTCTGCTCGCTTCAACTCGTGCAGGGAGAACAAGTTCTTTAGGATAGTTCCCAATGTTCCACGCTCCCAACCCGGTGTATCATCAGGGGAAGCGGAAGTGTCAACGGAAGCTTCATCTCCCAGTCCAGCGGCAAGGCGACCCAGGGCGGTAATCGCACGTTCATTTCCTTTCTTGGCTTCGGCTGCAAGCCCCTTGATAATATCCTCGCGAGACGGCGTTGAGTCTGCGGTAGGTACCGCCAGTTTTGCAGTCCACAATTGTGAGAAGGAATCCAGCGCAGCTTCGAACAGTGAAGATGGCACTTTCTCGTTGACAAGGTAATCACTGGGATAGGTCGTCTCAGGCATTTCGCGATGATAGAATACGCAGCGCGAAAGTAAATAGCCAAAAGCCGTGAGTGCTCCTTCAGCGGCGTTGAGGTCTGGTCCTGCTTTGCCAACAGCGTTGTCGAAGAGTGCGTGCAGCGTCATGGTCCAGTTCGAAACCGAGTCGGTGTCGTTTGCCGGATGGCTTGCCAGAATGGCCAGTGCCTTGGCGGAGAGTGTTCGGATTTCTTTGCTATTCGATTTAATGAGAGGTAGCAGGGCTGCCGTCCGATCGGCCAAGAAGCCGATACTGCCGCCTGTGCATAATGATGCGACATCGACGAAGCAGCGGAGACATTCCTCCCGAATGGGCGAGTCTTCAACAAACGCGCCATCGAGACAAGCTTTAAGGTAGAACACCACATAGTCAACCTCAACGCTGCGCAGATACTTGCGGATGTTCTTTCGGGTTTTTATGTCGGTCTTGATTTGGCTGTCCAATGTTTGCATCCAGTCCGGCCTCACTTCAAAGTCTTCTGCGAGTGCGGTTAAGAACATTATGTTCTTACAGTAGCGTAGAGCAACCGGGTACGCCAGCACGCGTGAGCCATGGAAGTTCTGGAATACCTCCCTCTCTGGAAGCCGCGCCTGTCCGTTGATAGATTGTGACCCGCGGTCAGGTGCTGGCTGTATTTCGGAGCCAAAGAAAGACATGGCCATTTCTTTCCAGTCGGGCATAGCTGTGTTTGCTTGGCTGTGTGCAAAGTAAGTCCAGGGATCCAATCCCTTGTGACCCTGTTCAACTACATCGCTGCGCTCGTTGAACTGCCCAGCGATGGCAAGGATATCTATCCAGCGTGCGTGAACGTCGGAGAATGGCAAGCACTGGTTTGCCCACTTGACCACAGCATGGCGGGTGCTTCTGACGGAGGGTGCTTCGTCTGACAGGGACATGTAGGTGAGCAACATTGTTCGGAACATGACATTGCCACTCGCGATACCGGGATCAACATTTGCTGTCAGGCTGGAAAGAGCGCCGTCAATGTTCACCACCGCATCATTGCTATTGTCTTCCGAGAGAGATCTGAATAACCAGGCGGCGAGGTTGAAGCGGTCGTCAGTGGCCATATCAGCGCTGCGAGCCAGGAGACCAATGGTCTCGTAGGCTCGAGAACGCAGAGCGATGTCGTCGCTAGAGGCCTGTTCAGCCGACGGCCAGCCTTGAGCTTCGATATACTCGCGCATCCTCTGAATGAGCTGAGGGCCGATATTGAACCCTTCTTTTGAAGGGCCGACCTGGGCAACCCAAGATATGTATTGGAACAGTGCTTTGTGGAGCTTTGTTCGCTCTAAAACACTTGATGGCTGCAAAGCTTGTGTAGAAGAGTCCGCCACTTGAGGCAGAAAGTCTAGCGCAACGACGCGCATAATGTTATCCGTCATGGTAGTAGAGATTGCGGACTTGGAGAGCATGCCGAGGATGCGCGTGCGGTTTGCAGCTGGCAGAATAGCATGAGACTGAAACAGCCGATTCACCAAAGCTTCATCCTCCATTGAGATAGAGCTCCTCTTTATGATCTCCTCTGCCGTCGAGGCTACGCGACTATCAAAGCTTGCCGCTGCGTAGAGGGCCGGGAGAAACCTCTCATCGTCTGTGAAGGCAGCGCTGGCGAGCAGAGTGACAGTCTTGGCTTTCAGCTCGGATAGGCGGCGCAAAGTCTTTTCTGTTTCGTGGCTGGCTTCTGGGAATAAAGCCAGCTCCTCTGATGACATTGTCGGATTGGACCGCGCCAAGTCCATTGCGGCCGTGGGTGCACGTAGTCGCAACAATACGCCAATGAGTTCAGCAAGATACTTGGCATCTGCATCATTAACTAAGCCGATGGATTTTCGAAACACTTCGTCATCTTTGCTACCTCGCGGCGGAATCCGCACATCCAAGATTAGGCGCAATATTATCCCGAAGAGGGATGCTATCCTCGGGAGACCTTTGTCGGTAGCGAGGCCCTCAAGGGCCACTGGAATAAGTTGCCGCCTGTCGTGGTCATCTATGCGTTCTATGCTGTGTTGAATAAACGAAAGATCCAGCTGTTTGACGACGGGAGAGTCTGTCGACTTGTATTGTTGCAGCAGGGCTGCCACGGGCAGGATGATGCTATTCAATGTCAGCCATCTTGCCGGAATCTCATTTATGGAACATATAACGCTAACCTTGGAGGTTGAATGAAGGTCTTGAGCCGAGTCACTATTTGTATAACCTTTTTCGCACATTAGTTGCCAAGTCAAATATTGGAGGATGCGGGCCATCTCACCCTAGCTCGGACGCTGGTGTGATCACTGGCTGCCTTCAGGATCAGGGGCGCCAGGTAGCGTTGGAGAAGCTCATGCAGCTTGTCCTCCTTATTGGCTACACCAAGGATTTTGAACTCGACGGTTTCTACGAGCTGAAGCTCTCTCTGCTCCGTGGACGGAGCTGCCATGATGAGCTCCTTTTGTGGCCCTGAAGACCAGGAATTCAATATGGTTGGGAATTACAAAGAAACAAAGTAGACAATGCAAAGCATGGCCAGTTTAATTGGATAATCAAACGGGATAAAAGACAAAAATTGGCAGCAGGCTGTAGGCAACTCAGGTTGACGACTTGTCGGTATTGCCACAGTATCTCCTCAGCCGGGGCTGCTAGGCGGCGACGTGACGCCATTCAACACATGACTAAGCGGGTACAAATGGCGTTTCGCCGCGACAGCAATACAGGTAGAGGTTGGCATCAATCACTCAAGCAAATATTCTTCAAAACTAAAAAGGAACGTGAAATTGGTAGATAAATAAGTAGTTCGTATAGATGGTAGGATTTTGCGCTACAAAGTACACGTACCAATGAAGTTGGCTACCCCTCATGCGGTTGCAAGGAGTTCAAGGCTGGAAGCCAGCTCTTTAACTGATAGTCACGCAAGTCTCCATTTCTGGCCAGCCGTGGGTAACTCCTCAGCCCGCGCTGTGGTCTGGACTTTGCTGCACGGAACAAGCGGGCTAGAAATGACTCCACTTTGACGGGCACGACCTTGATGTATCTTGTTACGCCATGTGTTATAGCGAAGTGTTCGATAGCGTCGTCAGGCCAGCTTTACGGAACTATGCCGCGCTACAGGCTATGCCTCTATCTTCACACCGGACTACAGATTTATATAGATTGTGACAGGCCTCTGCATTAAAAATGCCGGGCTTGAGCCCGTAACGGCCAGTCTCATTGCAGGCTCGAGAAAAACATGGTAGTTTCGGGGCTAGCGCTTCGTGTGGCTGCTAAGGCGTGTGTTGGGCGTTTTAGCGAGGACACCATCAGAATCCAGCAGGGCGGAAGGGCTTCTGATTAGCCAGGACGTTGACATGGGTTGTGCGCATGGCGCTAGGCAGTGTATGGACACTGCCACGTCCTAGAGTGCTGCATGAGCACGGAGTGCATGCTTTGCAAGGCGGCATAACAGCGTGACGTCCAAGGTGCGTTCACAGAGATAGAAGTGTTGCGCCCCCGCTGGACAGGGCCTACGGGTAACCATCCCCACGTTCTCCGGTAGTTGCAGCGAGTACAAGTAGCCGCGACGTAACCTCGGGGCTCGTACGATGAGTTGGGGAGCTGTCCCATGAATGACTTTACATGACAGCATTGATCGTGCGACTGACGCATGAGATATCCTGCAACGTGCTTGTGGGTTGATTGCGTACGGATGGCTTCTGAGTACCACAAGGTTCTGAGAAGTCTGGTACATCGGCACAGGATACAGCGCGACGCACGTCATCCAGACGTTTTGCTAGCTGCTGGCTTAAAGTTATGCAGGGAGAGGTAAAAGATTGCAATGCCAGGCTCCACCACAACACATAGTACTGGCAAGGGCCTGATCCTTGAAGTATTGCTGGAAGGAGCTCCAGTGGCGTGACAAATAGCCATTTCCGATTTGTCTGCCAGTATTACAGTATATTCCTTGTGGTTGTATTACAATCGCTGATAAGCTCTGGCACGCCTTCACGCGCAACTGCCAAATAAGCTCCGGCGACAGTGGTAGTCAACGGCTCCCGCGTCGAAATCAGGAGTGGTCTTGAAGTTAGAGTTGCAGCAATTGCCTGTACAGGCATAGGTCGAACCTGGTGAAGCCCGCAGATGCCGGCGTGCTAGAGCAGTTCCTAGCGCAAGTTTGTGTGCCGTCTTGGTGGGCCGACACCGGGACAGTGTGGCCAACCAAGGACAGGCGGCGTCATAGCGGAAGGGAGTGAGCAAATTCCGCTGGCTGCGTGACTAGAGTATCATATTTGTCCGATTGTAGCAGGTCCCGAGCGGGAGTGTAGACAGGCCAACGGCAGCTTCACGCACCTGGGTGAGTCGCGGCGCAGGATTGACCTGGCCGCGAAGCCGCGAAGCCGCGAAGCCGTGATGCCAAAGTCGCCAAAAACCCATGTTGCGTGCTGCGAGTCTTGCAGCAACCGCATCTCTTCGATCCACTAGCGCAGGGCTATTTGCGCTGGACAGGGGTACTGGGTTACTTAGATTGTGGAGCAGTATTGCTGTATTCCACACTTCAACACAGCTCGCGAAAGCGCCTCTGCGAATTGAGGTGTACAGAGTATCAGAACCTGGGCAGCAAAGCTGAACGGTACGAAACGATGCGGCTTGCGGATATTAAGAATATGCGTGTGAAGTTGGAGAGGACGAGCAGCTGTCGGATGATTGCCGTGATGGAGACTCTGGCAGGCGTCCTTGATCGCAAAGACTGCTGTTTCTGTGATGACTCGGCAGTGCTGACGTTCACCGTCCTGCACATCGCTGTAGCGTGATAGGGGCTGTCCTCGTTGTAGCAGACACGGAACCATTATCATTTCACCCGTATCATGCGCGTGAGCTCGTCTGGCCACTGCAACATATTGAGGAACCGTTGTGGCGTGGAAAAACCGCATTGGAAGCTCTGCAAACGGCAGCGCAAAAGGAGCACTGAAGATGGAATCCATTAACCGCACTGTGCCGCCTGCCCGCCGTCACTCGAGCTGCCTGTCGGGCATTGCATCCACTCGTCACACCACTACGGTTACTGTAGTCTCCACTGTGAGGGTGGGAACTGCCCCAGCGTCGCGGTGCTCGGCAGCCAGAACAAGCCACGCAGGAATACTGGCTGTGTAGGCAGCTGTGACAGTCGCGGGGCACCACGCGACGGACACATTACTCTGGCTGTCTACTTGGCCTGGTTGATCCGTTCAGTCGTGCCATACCTAACAAGAGGGTACTCTTTGTAGTGAGTAGTCAGAAGTATCGAGCTGTTCCTTTGGAAAAGGCGTAGGTGGCCTATAATATACTGTAACAATTGGAATCAGCCGCACGCGGGTTTCGATCGGCACTGTGCAGCCGCAGCTGGCAGCAGTAAGGCCTGGTGGGTCTAGGTAAGCAGGTACAAACACAATTTGTCCGATACTGGGGCTGGGAGGTGGTGCCAGCATGGCCAGCGAGGTACCTGCTAATTGGGGTTGCCAGCTGTCCAGGTCGAGCCGGGCAGCTGGCAGAGATGCCTGTCGGCAGACGGCAATACCTACCAAAAGTTAGTCGACAAGAGGTGTGTGTGGTCTTGTATGGGTGGTGCGACGCCTCTTAGTCCCAGTCGGTGCAGCTCTTTTGTCCATTGCCGGTTGTCCCTCACGCTTCCGCCTGTTCGAACGCTCTTCATCAAAGCACAATTGCTGCATTGCACAGTTTTTGTTTCGTTTCAACTGCCGCGTTTCCTTGTCTTGCCGCAAACTGCTCGTTGTTGTTGCCGCCTCTTGTTGGCGCATGTTGGTTGCTGCTGACCCGTTCTTATCGAGATCTACGCCCTTGTTTCGTGCCGCGTTTCGCCGTCCGTTGTGCACATTCGAATACGCTGCTTGAATTGTGCTGCCAGCTGCTGGCCTGCGTATCCCGCGCTATAAGAAAACGACGCATACGTTATCCTTACGGGTTGAAATATACGACGGTAGGCGGATCGGGACTCACAAGCCCTGCTTGACAAGGTTGTTCCGTTTGCCGGCCGCTGGCATATTACCCGCAGGCCGATCCGATCACGGTATCAGACGTCCATCGCCCACGTCAGGTCTCGTGGGCTACAGGTGTCGTTGCCATCGTAAAAGAACAAAGGGCAATACAACCTGCCTCTTTTGATCGAGATTCGATCGTTTTTGAGACGCTCGTGTTGGTAAGACTCGGCTACACCAGGCTGAAGTGAAGCCAGCAAAACGAATGAACCCCGGCCGATCGCTATAAGCCATACTGTCTCACCTGCATACGAGTAGCAAAGCCACCCGCCCTCGCTCGAGACAAGGACATCGTGGACAAAGGGCCGAGTCTCGTACTACGTCGTGACGAGTTTGCGAGTAGTCCTACGTTATCGCACCAGTTGAGGGCCGATACGACATTACCACTCCAGTGCGCGGTGCAACGAGACTACCAATTCCTACCTAGGTATTCTCGCGCTACATATTGGCGCTGCGGTACCTACCGTCCATAGGTACATTCAAACCGTACACGTACTCGTACTAACCGGGCCAAGCAACCAGGAAGCGCCGTCGCCCGCAAGTGCCGCAGTGCCGCACCGGAAACATCAGAGACACCACCACAAACAGGCACCACGCCCCGCTTTGGTCGATCCAGCTTGCGCCCGGATTGAGCTCCTCTGGGTCCCGCCCTGGTCTGTCTCTGCTTTTTTTACGGAGCATTAGCACCACGGAAGCCACAGAAGCTGCTAGAGGCAATACGCCGGACGCCCAGTCTGCCTGTTCGACTCGCTTCCCGCCCCGCGCGACCTAGCCCAGAGCCCAAGCCTGCTTTGGGCAGTTCTCGTACTGTCCCCAGTGAAAAAAAAAGACCCGCCTACCACCAGAGTACAAGGTACCCAGGCATCCACCACCTCCGGGCGCCCTGCCTTAGTAGCCGTACAGTGGGAGCGCGAAAAAAAAAAAGCTCTCCGACCGGCGTTGCCCTGCTGGCCTCTCTCTCTCTCCTCCCACATCCTTTTTCTTCCCCCTCCCCTCAGTCAAGGTTCACTTCGGTTTTTCGCTTGTGCGTGTTTCGTATCATTGGCAAAAGAGAGTTACGGTTGTTTTGCGGGCGCTTAAAAGTGAGTTTGGATTTATTTTGCCTTTTTTTAACCCGTCGCATGCAGGTTCTCTGGCCTCTGTCTCTTTGCTGCTCGTCACGGCGATGCCGCCTCGCGCCACGAAAAATCGAAAGCGACCTACCCCTCAGCACCACCGCGGTGATGACGAAATCGCCAAAATACGACAACCACCCGTCCACCGCCATGAATCGACCGCCAATGGCGCGGTGGAATGCTCCCGATGTCTCTTTTGATGATTGGATACCCCGCCAGCCGATTATTTGATGGGAACACGCCAGCTCGCTCGCCTGCGCCGCATCCAGAACTCGACGCTCCCTTTTTTACCGGCACACATCGGATACCACAGACTGTGCTCTCTGACCCTGTTCACTGTCACAGCTGGTTGCGCTGTCTGGTATACCGTTTGTGCTCCGCGACTGCCATGGAAATCCCCGTCGACGGGCTCTATATGCCACCCAATGCGCTGTGAACGGCCGATGTCGCAAGTCGGAACCCTCGAGGATAAAGAGTGATCTTTGGCGGTCCCCTTGGTGACCAATCTGAGGCGTTCCACTGGCATGAATGCTTGGAGCACACCATAGTGCGACCGCTATGTGCAAAATACGCATGTCGCGGCCTGATACGACCTCCCCTACCGCGATAATCGATTCCCGCCGTACCAAACCATCGCAAACGACGAGCAGCAGAGAGACAGACCAGCCAGACGTCCCGAGCTTGTCACGGGCAACTCTACCGTCCATGGCCAATACTAACAGCGCCACAGGTTCCGTTATTTCGTGATCGTCCTCTTGTTTTACCACGTTTCCTTGGAATCTTTCGGTAAAGCATTCGTTCGCATCGAGGTTGTGTCGGAAACATCTTTCTGTCATTTCCTCCTGTATCGACTACCCTCTCGACAAGCAATTGCTTCGTTCTTTCCATTCGGCGTCGCGGTAACTTGACACGTCTTCTTTGTACGACTATCTTTGTCTGTTTCGCGGCTCTTGGTCTGGATACCACATCTCGATTCTCTTCACGTAACACCTAGTTTTCGTGTACAATTTTTCTCGCCAGGACTACATCTCTAAAGGTGCGTTTCGATCTCCAGAGGTTTGCGACAGGTTGTTTGCATACTCGGCTTTAACTACTGTTGCGACTTGCTCCCCAAAGACGCCACACATGCCCAAAGTTAATTTGGAGCTGGGATAATGGGTACTGACTGCGCCTCTAGTCCCACGCATTTACTTTTTGACAAGCTTTGGTCTTTCTGTCTCCAGACACCTTTTAATTACCAGTGAGCACCGCCAATTTTGTCCCTTCAACCCTTCCAGGGTCTGCTCCCGCCATTGTACAAGCTAACCATTGAATTGCTTCACAGACAATGGAACTCGACCCGTCCTTCCGCGCTGCTTCCGCCAACGGAGGCTCCGCCAATAGCCAGATGGCTTTCGCAAACGGAACCCCCCCTGCCACCGACATGTCCTCGGTCCCTCCTCCCGCAGGCGACCAGGCCAAGACCACCCTTTGGTAAGCAATGACGAGCGGATCGCATCATCGGTACCTCGGCTAACTGAACGTGGCGCAGGATGGGTGAGCTCGAGCCTTGGATGGATGAAAACTTTATCAAGGGCGTCTTCCTCTCTGCTGCTGGTGAGACTGTCAACGTCAAGGTTATCCGCGACAAGAACTCCGGGTACGTATTAGACCACCGCCAAGAAATAAAGCTAGTACGCCTGCTGACCACAATGGCAATAGTAACGCCGGATACTGCTTTGTCGAGTTTGCCACTCCTGAGGCTGCCACCAAGGCCCTTGGTCTGAATGGTAACCCCGTGCCCAACAGCTCGCGCCAGTTTAAGCTCAACTGGGCGTCTGGCGGTGGCTTGGTTGACCGCAGGTACGTTCTTTTTCGTGTCACTGCAGTACATTATTCCCCCCATTCTCCCACCTTTCTTGTACCCAATCCCCAATGGTCCGCAATACCCCTGCAAGTCGCGTTCGCGGTACATGGCAGCAGTGGTCAAAGACTTTTTGGTTGGTGCGGTCCGAAACGAGGCGCTGGCCCACTTTTAGCTGCGATTGCCCGTTGAGTCTTCACTTTCTGGCAGACACGCGGGCGCGCGCAATCTGTTTGCCTGCCTGTTTACATGCGTGTTCTGTCCAAAGACGACTCTTCTGCCTTTCTGTCTCCTAGCCCTTTCCCTCAGCCAACGTCTTTATCTTCCTCGTTTCTGTTGCACCTTCCCAACCACATCTGCCCCCAACCAACCTATCCGATCGATCGAACTACACACATTACATTGTCCATGTACTAATGTCGCCGCGTAAAAGGGATGACCGTGGCCCCGAGTACAGCATCTTCGTTGGCGATCTCGGCCCCGAGGTGAACGAATATGTTCTCGTCTCTCTGTTCCAGGCCCGCTTCCCGTCTTGCAAGTCTGCTAAGATCATGACGGATGCCATGTCGGGCCAGAGCCGTGGCTATGGCTTCGTTCGCTTCTCTGATGAAAACGACCAGCAGCGCGCCCTCGTCGAGATGCAGGGCGTCTACTGTGGCAACCGCCCCATGAGAATCTCTACTGCCACTCCCAAGAACCGGTGAGTAACCCTACCCAGCAACCCTGCTTGCGCAGCAGAACAACCCTAATGATGTTTTCGCGACAGTGGCAACCATGGATTCGGCCAAGGTCCCCAGGGACAGATGATGGGCGGTGGCATGCCTCAGCAGCAGATGTGGGGTGGTATGCAGGGCTTCCCATATGGTGGCTACAACCCTGCTACTCAGATGAACCAGTTCACCGACCCCAACAACACGACCGTCTTCGTCGGTGGTCTCTCTGGCTACGTTACCGAGGATGAGCTCCGCTCTTTCTTCCAGGGCTTCGGCGAAATCACCTACGTCAAGATTCCCCCTGGCAAGGGCTGCGGCTTCGTTCAGTTTGTCCACCGCCACGCTGCCGAGATGGCCATCAACCAGATGCAGGGCTACCCCATTGGTAACTCGCGTGTCCGCCTCAGCTGGGGCCGCTCACAGAACAACTCTGGCGTCGGCACGCCTTACCGCCCGGCTCCTCCTCCTCCCCACTACATGGGCATGCCTGGCCACGGCCCTGGTCCCTATGCTCCTCAGCACTTTGGCGGCCCTGCCCCTGGCCAAGGACCCCCCGGCCCTCCCGGCCCCGGCGGACCTGCTGGCCCTCCCCAGGTATGAACCTATGTCTGACAGACCCGCGAGCGGGACGACAAGCAGCTCTGTTGGACTACGCTGACGATGGGCTTGTGCAGTAAATTTTAGCAACGTGTTTTCTTTCGACTCGATGACGGCAAGACTTGAATAAACTCGGCAGACCGGGGTGCGTAACCCTACTGTCGACTCGTATGATGTTCTGCGTTTGTTTCCTTGTTTCCCTCCGTTGGCAGCTTCCTTGGAATTAGTGTGCCTGGGGAGTTTTCCGGGGCGTTGGACTGAATTTGCATCATTCGGCACCACGTTGGTCTTGTTTTGGCGGCAAAATACAAAAGAAGAAGTTGATTCTTATTCTCTTTGGTTTTTTTTGTGTGTTGTTTTTTGGTCCGTCTTTTTGTTCAGCTCTGCGCTGTGACACGACACCATTCACTCGATTGATTTTTTCTTGAGTCTCGATTCACGAATTGGCGTTGGAGATTTCCCTATTCCGGCGTGGAATTGTCATCAGTCACATATTTACTCACAATGATTGCTATTGTTGTTAATTGTCCTTCTTATCGAGTTGTTGTTCTTTTCAATTGTCTTTCCTTTGTCGAGGTTATCTATCTACAACTCTGTATGAATCACGATTGGTTCTACGTGCCATCTCCTTTGTGTCTCGGAAGAGCTGTGACCTATTGTGTGTGATTTATTGCGTGCGATGTGTGTATTGTCTATACGATTTCCTACTATCTGGAGTATTGTCTTACGAGGCAAACCGAATGCAAACACTCCGTCGTATGAGTATATAAAGACGGGCAAAAACAGGGCATGTGGGCTATTTCAGCCACGGTGATATCTAGTACTCAGTGGCGTTGCTGTAGCAGAGTATAATAAAAGGCGACCGGAGAAACGGTCAGAATTGTTAATCGGCCACTACCCAAAACAGACTATAACCTAGTGACGGCACATTGCCAGAACACATTGAGCGCCGTCGCAAAGGCGTTCTGTCGTATAATCCCACACTATCCCCGATTGGAGCAAAGGTCCCGCACGCGTGGCTTGCCACATCTCAGCCTTGCAGCACCCAAATTGCCCCTAGCGGACATCAGGCTCGGCGGGCTGGTGGCGTTTTATGGCCCCAAACCGAGTGCCGGGCGGTAGCCTCGCTGTCGTATAATTCGGCAGAGCGGGCGAGTACGAGTATGTGTCAGAATGGTTGTCTGACGGCAGCACCAGTGGGATCGCCGGAGCACTGAAAATGGGCCGCACTGCCGAATTGCTGTGGACGCAGCGAGACCCGCAGGGACAGGGCCAGGGGGGCCTCACCGGTCAAATTGTGTGCGACTGGGGATTGATACAAACGTGGACGTTGCCTTGCCAAGAGAGACGTATAAATTAAGCGGTCAATTCTCCCCTTATTTTCAAAAGATTTTATCTCTCCACGGATTCTTATCTGCTGTTTCTTCACTGCTGCACTTCATTCTGTCGTCCCTGGCGGCGGCCATCCATACAAACAACATACCATAGCATCACCATACGATAAAAATGACCGTCCCCTCACCGCAGTCCAGCTCTCCGATGCGGATCGAGCTCGTCCAGCCAACAGACATGACCCGCTGCGGCGAAATCATCACGTCTTCCTTTTCCGAGATTCCCATTGCACCCAGCCTCTTCTCCAACCCCAAGCCCGCCGAGCAGAATGCCGCCGTCGTCGGCGCCCGGCAGTACCTCTCGCAGGTCGAGCACAATGCGGCGTTTCCCAGCGTGCCCGTGGGCATCAAGTGCATCCACACAGACTCTGCTACAGGCGAGGAGACGATTGCCGGCTACGCCGAGTGGTATTTCTTTGACCGCGAGCGCACCCCCGAAGAGGCCTGCATCGACAACTACGGCTTCCGTTACGAATGGGTCCAGCCCGAGGGGGAGCGCGAGAGGTGCTTGGCGTTTATGCGGCCGATGAAGGTCGCGCGGGAAAAGATTACGGGGACGAGGCAGTTTGGGTTCCTGGTGTACATGTGCGTGGATGAAAAGTTTCGGAGAATGGGCGCTGCGTCGGCGTGTGTGCGCTGGGGCATGGACAGGGCGAGGGAGCTGGGCGTGCCGACGTATCTGGATGCTACGGAGGAAGGGATGGCGACGTATACGAAGCTGGGGTGGGAGGTTGTTGGGGAGCCGACTTCGTATCCTTCTATGATGTGGTGGCCTGAAGGGATTGAGAGGTGGGCGTAGTGGTACGTTCGATACGAGACGGTTTAGCTGCGAGTAGACATTATGATGAACATACTAAATATACGCTTCACGATTTGCACTCAACATCGCAACGAGGGTATGGTGTAAGTAGATAGAATGGTGCACTGTGTTAAATGTTTGTGTATTGTTCAACCAAGACTGCCGGAGGAAGAAGGCTAGTAGCGGCGCTGGAGTATACCTTGTTCTGAAGAGAAGCCCAATTTAGAAGATAGCCATTGCATTAGGCGGCGACCCAATCAGACCTGGCATATTCAACGGCACAGACGTAATCATGAATGAGTAGCGCTGCTTGTCGCGGCAATACCTTGCCAACTCTTTCAGGTCCCACATCTCGCCGATTGGCATACCGAAACAGCTGAGCATGTACGGATGTAGGACTGAGGCGTGACATGTGTTAGCTGTATCATGAAACGGCTCAAAAGCTGCCTCAGTAAACGTACCTAGATCCTGCAGGAAGCCCACGCTGCCATCGGCCTTCTTTGGGGGCATGGTCTCCAGGGCCACCGCGTCAGACGCGACTGCTGCGAAGCGTTTATTCCAAAGCCAGCGTGCGACCTGTACAGAATTCTCTAGCCCTGATGACTTGCCGCTAGCCCGATCGGTTGTTCCATTTGCTGTCAGGGTGTCGACTGCTTCTGTATAGCCGGTTCGCACGAGTAATACATCACCAGGTCGAAACTCGACTCCAAAGTGAGTCGCACAGGCTTCCAAATCGTCAATGGAAATACTCGAACCGCCCATAGGATCAAAGGACTTGTTGGTATCATCGCAGTAGCCCTTGTAGTCGAGCAGTATGCCCCTCCCGACGAGACCGCCCCTTTCATGCCAGTGTTCCAGCGTCGGCATCGGGTTCTTCTCTAGCGCATCCTTGGCCAGGCTGTTTCGGCTAGGATTGAAGCCGTTGTAAGCCAGCCCAGTGTGCTGGTGCTGATAGTGACAAAAGCTGTCCCATTGGCTGCTAATCTGCGTGTTGAATGAAATTTCGTCGTCCCACGACTTTCCTTCCCCCGGCTTCAAGTCCTCCAGACCGGGAAAGTCTTGGGGAATGTAGAGGACCTTGTGCTCGGGCTGCTTCCGTGGCGTCATGGACAACTTGGCGGAAGCGTTGAGCGGCCAACTATGTGCTTGAATTAGTCAATTGTGCATTTTGCCGAGTTGTATTCAACATACTTGAGTGAGATGGACACGCCGTGAGTAACTTCCTTGGCGGCGGCGGCAACAATCTCGGGCGTGAGAAAGTTGAGGGTTCCATGGAGATCCTTTTTACCGTTGGTGTCGAAGATGCCCCATGAGCAGCCCTGAGGCATGCCCTCTACCTTGGGTAGGTCATCAAAGTCAGGCACAGAGGTTGGGGAAATCGTCATGGTGAGTGTCGCGGTTGTATAGTAATACTTATATAATTGTAGATTTAGAGTATGGCGGTTAGGTGTGATTGAAGCAAGCCAGGTCTATATGTTTCGGGCAGGCATGTGGGTGGAAGACGCTACGGAGATTATGTCATAGACTTCATGGATCCCGCGGGTCTCGGCATACAAGATGTTACATACCCCGGGAGGTACGACAGTTAGTACCTTGGACATGTTGAACCTTTTTATTGTGCGATTGAATCGAGTGTTGTCATGGCGCAGATCGATGGCGTTGGTATGCTTGCGCCGAAGCTTGGCATCAACCATCTCGGCAGTGGCTGTCTTGGCCATCTACGGATATATCGGCTATGCCCCTTGGGCGCCTTTCCCGAGCAAACATTCAAGGTGTTCATAATCGTGGCTTGTCAATTGCGTAAACGTGACCTTCGGCATTCCGCCGCCATGGATCGCGCGGGTTCCGTATTTGGCAGGGAAGGTACGAGAATAAATACTGCGGGGTTCTATACGCGGAGAAGTATGGCAAGGGGCGGTCGCCACGGAGGCAAGGCTTAGTTTCTATTGTATGTATATAACATGCCATAGTATATACTGTGAAAGGCGCCCTGTAAATTTAGTCGTGTTTCGTTTTCACTGACCGCCACTCAGTCATCAAGCTGCCAACAATCGTAGCGCACGCCAGTCCTACGACCAAATACCAAGTCTGAATAAGACTCTTATCAACTCCTACCAGAACCTGCTTCATGTCTTGCGGCGGGACGCTCATAACCAGCTCCGACAGACCCTTTTCAACAACACTTGTTTGGTTGAGTCCTGGGACGAGATCGGCGAGGTTCGTCGCGAGCTGGTTCGTAAATAAAACTTGGCCAATGGCGACTGACAAAGCCGGCCCGAAAGACTGCGCAAAGAGGATAATTGACAGGCCAAGAGGAACGTCTTCAGATGGTAGCACTGTCTGAACCGCATTGTTGGGGCCCGTGAAGCCAATGCCGTAGCCCAGTCCGGATAATCCCGTGTAGAGAATTAGCTCGGCGAAGCTGCTGTTTACTTTGAAGCTCTGGGTAATCAGACCGGCAGAGATGGGCATAATGATGGAGCCAAAGATCATAAAGGGCGCATAGTAGCCAAAGGCGCTCGTCCCCACGCCGTGAATCAAGGCGCCGATAATGCCGCCGATGATGATGGGAAGCATCATGTAACCGCTCTTGGCTGGGGAATAGCCGCGTACGACTTGATAGTATGTGGGGAGGTAGTACTGGAGGACCGTTCCAGAGCCGTTGATGCACATGAGAAAGATGAAACCCGCGACGACGTTGCGGTTCCTCATGACGCGCGGAGGGAGAGCGGCGGTGGCACCGCGGCGGAACTGGTTATAGATGAATGCGGCAACGAGCGCAACAAAGGTAACTAGAGGGCCGATGACTTTACCGCTGCTCCATGGATACTTGGTGCCGGCCCATGACAGTGCGAGGAATAGGCTAGTCATGGCCGGGATAAAGAGGAGGTTGCTCACCAAGTCAAGCTCGCGCATCTTTTGCTTCAGCGTCATATCTTTGCGACCGGGGTTCCGTGAGCCAGACAGGAAGAATATGGACATGAGAAGGGTAACTGCAGCAGGTGGGGCATTGATGTAGAAACACCATCTCCAGCCAATGCTCTGGGTCAACGCACCACCCAGTATAGGAGCAGAAACAGTGGCTACCCCCTCGACGCCGCCCATGACGCCGATGAACATGGGACGTCGGCGCAGCGGGACAGACTTTATGAGAATCACAAAGCAGCCGGCAAGCAGGCAGGCGTGGCTTACACCGGCGACTGCGAGCCCAAAGATGAGCATGGCAGAGCTGGTGGCCGAGCCGGCGATGAGGGACGCGACGATGGAAATGACGTTGCCGAGTATAAAGACATTCTTGACGGGGAACAAGGTGTACGCCTTGCCAAACATGAATTGGAAAGAGCAGACGCAGAGCCTAAAGGCGGATGAGTACCATCCCACGTCGGCGACGGTGTGGAAATAGTCGGTAATGGTCGGCACGGCGGTGGCCACAATGTCGGACTCTATACTGCCGAGGATGAGAGCGCCGCCCACGGTAGCGAGGATGAGGATGAGCTCGACGCCTGTAGGGTACTCTGCTTCGTTTTCTGCGACTGTGGTTGACGCGTCGGCCAGTACGGCGCTTGTGTCGTCGATGCCGTTATCACATGGCGGCTCGTGGCTGCTGGCGGCCGGCGACTTGATGCTTTGCGGGGCTATGTGCGAATGTGCGGCGATGTGCTCCAATTCGACGGCGTCTTGGCTAGACGATGCAACTGTTTGTTGCGGCATGGCCCGTAAATGTTTACAAAGGCAGCCGTATAATGTAGAGATGGAGAATGTAAGTTTTGAAACTATCTCGGAGAGATCTGACGTAGCGTACTGGCGGTCGGTAAGGCTACCCGAGCCTTACTCCTATGTACGTCAAAGCAAGGCTGCGCAAGCGCTAGCGTCATGATGTAAAACAGTCACGGTGGAAACGTCGAGGTCAATTGGAGCCAAAATTTCTATTGATAAACTCTTTGGAAGATTTCTTTGATAGTCCATCCTACTTGAATCAGTAGTCCCAAAACGCCAGACTAAAAGTATGCCCTCGTGCCACACGCACCACACAGAGCTCGCTCTGCGTAGCGGTTGTCCTCCTCTTTCTCTCACACCTTAGTAACAAATTAACTTTTTTTTGCTTGTTCCTCCGTATTCATATGTTCGCTTCGGAAATAAGTTTTTCGGGGTGGGAAAATGATTTGAATGCTTTTTTTGGTATCGGTATTGGTTGCGGTCAAAGACTTTACCAGCCACGGCCGGCAAGCTTCTCCTCAGGCTTCATGGAGTCGCAGTTGATGCCGACCATGGCCTCACCGAGACCGGTGCTGCACTCAGCGAGGACGCTGGCGTCCTTGAAGTGAGTGGTGGCACGTACAATGGCCTTGGCGCGCTTAGCAGGGTCGCCAGACTTGAAGATGCCGGAGCCGACAAAGACACCGTCGCAGCCGAGCTGCATCATGAGGGCAGCGTCGGCGGGGGTAGCGACACCACCGGCGGCAAAGTTGACGACGGGGAGGCGGCCGAGCTCAGCGGTCTTGCGGAGGAGCTCAGCGTCGACCTCGAGCTTGCGGGCGAGCTCGCGGATGCGGGTGATGCCGCCCTCGGCGAGGGCAGCCTTGGCCTCGGCAATCTGCTTGTTGACCGTCTTCATGTGGCGGACGGCCTCGACGACGTCGCCGGTGCCAGCCTCGCCCTTGGTGCGGATCATGGCGGCGCCCTCGGCGATGCGGCGGAGGGCCTCACCGAGGTTGCGGCAGCCGCAGACAAAGGGGGCCTTGAAGGGGCTCTTCTCGACGTGGCTCTCGTCGTCGGCCGGGGTGAGGACCTCGGACTCGTCAATGTAGTCGACGCCGAGGGCCTCGAGGACCTGGCACTCGACAAAGTGGCCGATGCGGGCCTTGGCCATGACGGGGATGGTGACGGCGGCCTGGATCTCCTTGATGACGGCCGGGTCCGACATGCGGGCGACACCGCCGTCCTTGCGGATGTCAGCCGGGACGCGCTCGAGGGCCATGACGGCGCAGGCGCCGGCCTCTTCGGCGATGCGGGCCTGCTCGGCGTTGGTCACGTCCATGATGACGCCGCCCTTGAGCATCTGGGCGAGGCCGGCCTTGACGGCGAAGGAGGCGGGAGCGCCGTTGGGAGCTTCGGTGGCCATTTTGGTGTGTGTGGGATTTTAGTTTTTGGTGAGGGAAAGAGTTTCTGCGGCGTGAGAGAAGACGACGTTAGAGAGGCTGTCCGGTTTGCGGTTGAGCAGTAGCAATGTAGGGTGGTTTATACTCACGAGAAGGCAAACGGGAACAATGGAGGAGCAGGAGAGGATGGAGAAGGAGACAAGTTCAACCAGAGCTACGAGTTAAAAGCTGGAGGTGGCGGCGGAGGTGATATTAAGAGGAGCCGGCGGCGGAGGAGGAGCAGCAGAGCAGACACTGAGTCAATCCGATGGAGCCCGCCTTCTGCAGCAGCTCCGTCCCGCATGCACCACGGCACCCGCACCGCCCGCCACGAGCGAGAGAAAAAAAATTACGGTTGGAGCCGTCCATCGGAGAAGGGCGCTACTGAGGGGGACCAAGCCAGGGCGCCCAATACGCGCTACTTTTTTTTACTCTCTGACTACCACCACCGGCCGTCTGCAGCGGGGGAGGGGGAGGGGCAGAGGAGAGAGAGAGAGAGAGAGAGAGTTGGAGGCGCCATTTCTGCAGGGGTCCCAGTGGGCATAGTCTGGGCTGGGACTAGGTTCTAGCGCGGTTTATGGGCTCTTCTGGCTTGGTGCGGGATGCTTAAGCCGCCATGGAGTTTCCACAGCCTTCCACACCGAAAGCTGATGGCGGCGAGGCGAGACGAGAAGCAACAGATGAGGGGTGGTGGTTCGGGTGAATACCGAGATGAGGATGGTGTTGGACGCTGCAGGGTGATTTCTACGGAAGGCCTCCTCTGAACTTGAACAGTGAGAGACGTGTGATTTTCCTATTTACTGTTTTTACAGACGAATTGACCTCGACTGTACCAGACAGAGCTCGACGACCCCGGCCGCTCTGCGAGTGCGGTGACGCCGGCAATCGTCGGATCCCGATAGCCCACGTCCCGGCCGGGTGCAGACAAGGTCGACGAGTCGATAAGACGTGCGTTTGCAACAGATGCGACATTGCATACCTCGAAATGCACCTCGAGCGGAATAGACGAATACAGACAAGACGACTCAACCTGAATACTTAAACTAATGCAAGTTATTTTTGCGCCGCTGGAAGGCGCAACCGCGTCACACGACTCTTTGGGGTTGTCGCCGCAAGGGCGCGCGATGGTGGGAGGACGAGGCGGCTCCGGATGCGACAATGGAGTTTGTTGGGGCGCAACGAGACAAGATGTGATTTTCCGTACTGTAAATCGTAGACGAATTAATGCAGATTATTTGTATTGTATTTTGCAGTTTCAATTTGCTCAGAAGCATTCGCAATGCCAAACAACATCACCGTGCGTGGTGTTTTCGGTTCTCCGTGGCCAGACATGTCGGCCGTTGTACTCCGCGACGCAAGGCCGTACCTAATTATCGCAGCCGCCCGGGACGGGCACCCTGACGGACTGCCTCGACGAGGTAGGCGAAACGCCTCCGTACTAGTGCAGACATGCAGCTAGCTAATGGCCGCTGCAGCGTTGGTCAGTAGCGTCACCCACCTGGCACCCGCTTTGGGTCACTCCGGGGTGATGCACGAGGTTATCAGTGGCTAGTGGCGCCACCGGGGGGTTGACTGAATCAGATGGTCTTGGCTGAGACTGTGCATAGTAAAATCACCACGGGATTTTCTGCATTGAAAACGGCATGTAAATATTTTGCATAGGTTCCTGATTCCATGAAAAATAGGTAAAAAAATTAAAACGGCAATTTACCCCGTCAAAAACAAACGCATACATGCTGTCCGGTACACTACTAATGCAGTGAAAAAATCGTGACATTTCCGTTACGTACCGCCAGATGGGGTCAGTCACCCCCTGCACGCCACCCCATCGTCACCTGGTTTGGCGCCGCCGTGTCGTCCGCGCCTTATGCTTGTACCTCTGCCCCCAAATTTCGACGGCGTCGGTACTTGAGAGGAGAAGTATTCCATGCGGTGGCGCCCAGAACAGGGTCCGAAGGCGGAGCCCACACACGCAGGACCCGGAGTACCGTACCCCAAACCCGCCGGGCGCCGCGCGCGCGAGAGAGAGAGGAAGGACGGACGTGGAACCGTTTTGCTAAAGAAAAAAAATCGGGCACCGTTCTGTTGGCTGCGAAGGTGTGAGATCCCGGACGAGGGTCGGCCGATGACAACACTCTTTTTTCCTGCATCTTTGCCACGCATATCGTCTTGTGACTCGTTTCGTTGCTTCTTTTCTTTCCTGTTCATACTGTAACTCTTTTCTCTGCGCCGTCACTTTCGAACATAACCACCCACCTCGAAAACCATCATGCAGCCCACAACCACCACTGTTGGCGTCCTCGCCCTCCAGGGCGGCTTCGCCGAGCACGTCGCCCTCGTCCGCAAGGCCGCCGCCGTCCTGGGCGACTCGTTCCCGCGCGAAATCATTGCCGTCGAGGTCCGCACCCCCGAGGAGCTCGCCCGCTGCGACGCCCTCATCATCCCCGGCGGCGAGAGCACCACTATTTCCTTTGTCGCCGCGCAGTCTGGCCTCCTCGAGCCTCTGCGCAAGTTTGTCAAGTACGTTTCCCTTCCTATATACACCTCCTTCTCCCATGTCTGTATACGTTAGCTAACCAAGACACCCTCAAACAGAGTCCAGAAGAAGCCCGTCTGGGGCACCTGCGCCGGCCTCATCCTCCTCTCCGAACAAGCAAACGCCACCAAAAAGGGCGGCCAGGAGCTCATCGGCGGCCTCGACGTCCGCGTCCACCGCAACCACTTTGGCCGCCAGGTCGAGAGCTTCATCGCCCCGATCGACCTGCCCTTCCTCAAGGACGGACCTTTCCAGGGCGTCTTTATCCGCGCCCCCGTCGTCGAAAAGGTCCTCGACGCCGACCCCTCCAAGAAGGGCGAGGTCACCGTCGTCGCCACTCTCCCCGACAGAGTCAACAAGGCCAAGGCTGGCATCTCCCAGGCCAATGTCCAGGGCTCGTCTGGCGACATTATTGCCGTCAGGCAGGGCAACGTCCTCGGCACCAGCTTCCACCCCGAACTTACGCCCGATGCTCGCATGCATGTGTGGTTCATGCGGGAGTTTGTGCTGCCGCAATAAACTTTTCTCTTGACGCACGACCTGGCTTGGTTTGACGATACGATTCGATGCGATGCGATGCAATGTTGTGCGACAGAGTACGACATGGTGCCATTATAGATGATATAGACTTTTGCATTATACACAGCGATTTGATTTTTTTTTTTGGGATAATATATACATTTCACAACACAGCGTATTTAGCACTCGGAGATCTTGACAACTTTTGCAGACTGAGAATGGCAGCCTTGCTACCCTACCGCCTGTGTGAGGCTTGCTTTCTGCCACAGCCATGAACCCTATCTATGGCAGCGAACCCTGAAGTACGGGCACGGCATAGGCGTCGCCACCGGCCTGTTTTGTCTTTTCTAGCTGTTTGGAAAAACAGTCGCTTCTTCAGTCCTCGAAAACACCACGACTTCACAGTCCCAGGTATCACAACACCAAACGACAACATGGACACCGTGGAGAGCCAGGCCTCGTCCCAGGCAGGGTCCTCGGATAACCCACCGCCGTACTACATCGCCCGTCCAGTCCCATGTGCCAACTCCTGGAGCAACTACCCCGGTCTCAACCGCTATCGCTACCACAAGGGCCCCGAAGCCAACATCACCATCAACTACCGCTCCAACCCGACCGCCCTCCACAGCGACTGCGTCTGGTCCGCCCGCGTCGTCTTCCACACCAAGGACCTAGCCTACCTGATGCACCACGGGCTGTCCCTGACGCAAGAAAACGTCGACTTCCGCAAGAACCATTGCCGACTTCTCCGCGACCGTGAGAACCAGCCGTGGACGCACGCCCGCTACTTTGAGGCCAAGGACAACAACACGCTCGAGTCGCACTGGTCGGCCAAGATTACCGTCTTCGGTAATGACTATGGCACCCTCGGCGCTTTTCGCCTGCAGGATCTGAGCCTAGGGACGGTGAATTCCGCTGCGGCGTATGATAATAGGAACAGGCCTCTGTACAAGTTTAGCGTCATGGATCCGGACAGCAACTTTAATGCCATCTTTGATGATTTGCCGCTGCCGGGGATGTGGCCGTGGCCAAAGGCGCCTGAGAGGGAAGTTGAGGAGGGTGATGAGGCTAGGAAGGAAAGGAAAAGATGGTCGTTTCGTGGTGCGCTGGGATTTAAAAAGGGTGATGCATGATGGGTGACGGTATGAGTTTTCAGGTCGTCACTTCTAAGACGTACTGGAAGCGTAACCACGGCGCTATTGGTGCTTTTCCCTATGTTCAGAATGGGTAAATTAATAGACCACAACCCTTCCATATGTTTTGTCTATGGCTATTAAAATTCTAATCTAATTGTTAATCATGGCTGCCTAACGGGCTTCTCTTCTGTCTTTACCTGAAAACTACGCCATGTTTCAGTGACAGTCGCCATCCAATTCAGGGACAGGCTGTCTTGCCTATTTTGTACTACCAACACCGGACAGCTGCCAAACGGGCTATTTATAAAATTCCGTGTCAATAAATTGGGCGGAATCCCCCGTATCATCATGTTCAATTACATAGTTTTCCATACTCCGAAGCACAATGCCGCGACGCATGCCTTTTGACGATGTCGCCTGGGAGGAAAGCGAGCGGATCGAAGAAGAGTGGTGTAAAGCAATTGTTCAAGAAACCACTCTTCGAGCCATTGGAGACTTTATTGTAAAGCATCGCGGGGGTGGCGTTCCAACTGAACTGTCCATTCTCAAGAATGGTGGCTTCAATGCTCATTTTCGCCTCGAATTTCAAGATGGCGGTTCTGCGGTCATTCGGTTCCCTAAGCCGGGTGCTACGATGTTTCCTGAAGAAAAGATGCGAGCAGAGATCGCTGTCATGAGGTTGATACAAGAGAAAACGACAGTTCCTGTTCCTTTCATCTTGCACTGGGGGAGCAGGGAGGAAAGTCCGATGCAGTTGGGTCCGTTTATCATCATGGAATATGTTCCTCATGAGACAACCATCGGTCAGGCCCTTAACATGCCGGAACTGGGGCCGCTGTGTCCTCCTATTCTTGACCCAAATGTTGATATAACTAAGCTTGAAACTTTACATCGTCAGCTGGCAGATATCTTACTTCAGCTGTCTAAGTTGGAGTTCCCAACCATTGGTTCGCTGCGACAGACGGACGAGTGCTCATGGGACGCAACGCGAAGGCCACTATCAATACACATGAACGAGTTGGTCAGAGTTGGATCCCTACCAAGGAGCAAATTACCTTCTTCTACAGCTACGTCTTCGTCGGCTTACTTCCAATCTCTTGCACGACTACACATGGAACACCTGAAGCACCAAAGAAACGACGCTGTTGAGTCGCGGGACGACTGCATACGGAAATACCTCGCGAGGCGCATTTTCCAAAACCTCGCTGACGAAAAGAGACTCACATCTCCGGCGCATGAAAACGGGCCGTTTAAAATATGGTGTGACGACTTGCGGCCGGCAAACGTACTCGTCGGCACAGAGCTGCAGATCTCCGCCGTGCTGGACTGGGAGTTTACGTACGCCGCACCAGCAGAGTTCTCTTTTGCGCCGCCGTGGTGGCTGCTTTTACGACAGCCTGAGTACTGGCCCGCGGGGCTTGAAGACTGGGAAAGGGTCTACGACGGCCGGTTGGAGACGTTCTTGAAGGTCATGAGAGAGGCCGAGGACACTGCCATCGTCTCGGGATTGCTTGCAGAGGGGCAGAGATTGTCTGACAAAATGCGTCAAAGCTGGCAAAGTGGCGACTTTTGGGTAGTCTATGCTGCTCGCAAGAGTTTTGCCTTTGATGACATCTTCTGGAGGAAGGTGTACCCGCGATTCTTTGGACCGGGAACGCCAGAGGAGGGTGTCCTTAGGAAGCAGGCTGGTATTTTGAGCGAGCAGGATGAAAAGGACCTCGAAACGTTTGTCAGTAAAAAGATGGAGGAAACGCAGACCAGGGAGCTGATTTGGGAGCCAGACGAGGTGGGTGTGGTGGTATAGGTGACTGCGCAATATAGCTGCCGCAGTTGTGTCATCATGGACGGTTCTGACGCATCTTTTCGGCGCATTATTGGATAATGTGAATCATCCATAGCAGCTAAACAGCAAGTCATCACAATTTGGTGAAGGCACATGATCCAGTGAAGGCATCTGGCGGCGCCGCGCAACGGGAGACGACGACGCTAGCATGTCCGCGTAAGCGTCCGCGCAGGTCCTGCGTGTGCAACTCAGCTGGTGGCGTCAATGCCAGCGACGGCGTTGTACGCAACAACTTTGTGAACAAATAAATAATGGCATTTCCGTTCAAACGAAATCTTAGTCTTTCAAATGTTTTAATTACCAAATTATTGCATTTAATCTGTATCCCTTATTATGCGCGTTACACAAGATACCCCTTCCACTATGCTAGACCCATCGATTGCTTCACTTACAACCGCCATAACGCAGCGAGCGGACGCCTGCGCGGAGGAGATCCGCACAGTCTTTGTATACAATAAGGCCCCAGAAGGTCGAAATGTCTCCCAGGCGTCGTCGGTTCTTGCTGCGATTGCGGAGTTTACCTATGCTGTGAGCCAGCTTCGCGAGGCTGCAGCTGATAATCTGCTATCCGACTCGGCCAGGACTGCTGCAATTGAGGCTCTGTCTTCTTGCAACCAGGCTTCTGCGGGTGTGTTTAAACAGGTTATGGGTATGCAGGATGATGCAGCGTCACAGTCAAATAGCCCCTTTGATGACTCGCTTCTCGCGTTTTTGGATGCTTATACACGACTCTTTATGAGCTACGCCACAATTATCTCTCAGTAAGCTTAATGCATCACATATTGTCAGGACGTGCTAACTCATATAATAGCAATGAGCCCCCTATCCAGGACCAACAGCTCAACACAACGGCCACAAGCAACCTCGTAGCTCAAGTAATCTACGCTACAGATCAGGCATCCGCTCCGGATGTTACCATGACCGCAGAGCCCCAGGAATACTCTCCCGCCACACTACCGATACGTGAGCGCAAACCTCCTGTAGCCGCACAGCCTCCACCATATACCGAGGACAACTCCGTCAAGGTGACAATCTCAACTGGTGGAGCACCTCGAAGTGCCAAGAAGGAGCAACCTGTAGCCGGCGGTTGGGATAGGTTCATGGCGCCTTTCAAATCCATCGAAAAGGCAATGCGCGCAAAACCCAGCCCATTCGTTACAGCGCTATGTGCGGCAGTGGCCCGCGGCGACGCGAACAATGTCGCAGCCATTATTTCCCAAGGTGCAGACGTCAATGGCCGCAGCGAGGACGGCGACTCGCCATTGAGCCTCGCTATTGAGCATAACTATCCGCATATTGCAAATATGCTCCTGGCAGCTGGTGCCAGTATTCATACCAAAGGATCAAAGAAAATGCCAGCGTTATTCCAGGCTTCGAGCTTGGGTAGCTTTGAGCTCGCCGACTTGCTCATGCAACATGGCGCCAAAGCGGATGCCACTGACATCACTGGCAAGCCGTACATCATAAACGTTGTTGCTTCCGGTAATGTCAATGGTGTTCAGTACCTGCTCGATCGAGGTGCCAAAGCAACTGCCAAAGACATTACTGGCGAGGCGGCAATTGTCAAGGCTGTGAAGCAGCAAAATTTGGAAATGACTGCTCTGCTGCTTAAATACGGAGCCAAGATCAAATCTAAGGACATCACGGGCCAGCCTCTTATGGCCATAGCAGCACAGAAGAATAACCCCGACATGGCCAAGTTTCTTCTCGAGCACGGCGCGGATCCCAATGTAAAAGATCTTACCGGTCAGCCACTGGTCGCCTTGGCTCTCTCGAAGAAGAATCCCGCAATGATGCGGTTCTTCCTTGAGTATGGTGCAAACCCCAATGCAAAGGACATTACCGGGTCTTCCTTGCTCGGCATCGCAGGCAGTCAATACGGCCATAGCCCCGAGCTTGTCGATATCTTATTACGACATGGTGCAAATGCAAACTCCAAGACAGTTATTGGCACAACTGTGTTTTCGCAGGCAGTCACTAGTCGGCACCTGGACCTTGCTCGCCATTTACTGGAGTATGGCGCGAATCCGAATGCGACAGAGGTCACTGGCCAGCCAATTGTCATCACAGTTATCACCGATAGGGCATTGGACCAAAAGGGCAAGGTTGAGATGGTCATGTTGATGCTTGACCACGGCCTCAGGCCAGGCAAAGCAAAAGACTTTGTTACGGGAGAAAGGGCGTGTGTCATTGCACGGAAGGCGGGGAATACAGAGATTGCTGATTTGCTTGAAGGCCGCTCTTGGGATTGAAGGTAAAACAAAGACTGTGTAATATTCAAGCTAGTTTGCTCAATTGAGGTCCATTGTTTGTATGATCATAACTTCCATCAGCGACACGGGAGAGTCGTGAGGTCACATGCCTCAGCGCTGCAGTGCCTCGCTTCTGACAAATTCCATCCACTTTCTCAGTCCATTTGTTTTTTATCTGCTCAAATCATTCTCCATCCGGCTGAGTGTACTGTCTATGCTGCGCAGGTAATCTGCCAAATAGTCCACGTCGATGCTCATAGTCTCCAAAAGTTCTATAAGCTGAGTACTCTTCGACTTTGCATCCGCAACGCCAACGGCTAGAACTGCGACAATTCCAATAAGAGCACCGCTCATAACGAGCTTAAACAGCATGTCAAAGACATAGTACGCGGTCGGATGGGCGTGCTGTGGCTTGGAGTAGGCCATCATTGGCGCAGCTTGGGCTGGTTTCGTCTGTTGAAGGGGCTGAACTGGTGACGGTGATGACATTGAGGCGGTAGTTGTAGCTGAGCTTTGTTATACTTGTAAAATAAGTGACATAAATGGTGATTGAAAGGAGCTCGGGGTGAACTGCCACGAAAGAGAAAGCCTGGGCGGAAGCTTGTGTATTTATTGCCGTGCCAAGAGCTCTAGTTTCAGCTCGGGTGGGCGTCTGGACGATCCATGTCTGTTTCTACCTCTCAGCCATACGCAGGCTGCCTCCGCGTAGGAAATTCCGCAGAAGCAAGTAGCAAGTGCGGCTTTTGTCATGTTGATGGTATTACGGCTTTCCAGCCAGTCAGTGGGACAATTTTTAGATGCTGTGCGTTTCAAGTTAATATGCTGCAGGACCGCAGGTTGGAGCGAACCCGCACGACGTCAGGGTGTTTAGAATAGACTCGAATTTTCTAGCTGCTGCAAAAACACCAAAATGTTTTTATTGTACCGCATTATTAAAACACTGGGATCACAAAAGTACTCAAAAACGTCGTGGTCTCGTCCGTCGCACACGTCGCCAAGCCTTGTCCTCCGTAAACAGCGTCTCACTGTTCCTTGCCAGAGTCGGCCGTGTCGATTTGACAAACTCCGCACACTTTGCATCTACTGATCCAGGGTCCGCAGAGTACCTCTTGCACTCTTCAACAGTGAGGCCACACTTTGGCTCTTTGGGGTTGTTGCACCAGTACGATGGCTGACGAAACTGTTAGTGGCCGAAGCTCTGCAGGGTTTCATCGATCGGACTTACCCCCCATGTGCAGGGATCACCGCCAGCCTGGAAATATTGGTGAATTGGTCAGCTGTCAATTGACTTTCATATATGCTAGTGGGCGAAATGCCTTTCGTCGACTTACCACAGGCACCTTGTCGACTGCTGCCGCTGACGCCGCGGCAATAAAAGCGGCGACCATGAAAACTGAAACCTGCATTGTCGGGGTCTAAGTACCACGCACATTAGCTTCCGTACGAGCCTCGTGGTCTTCTAAATTGTCGGATCGACTTTGCGGTACCTGTGCAGAAATTTTACTTCGAATTATGTGCTGGCCTGGCGTTGTGTAAGTCGCTCCGATCGTGTGTGCGCTGGTTCTCTGAGCCGGTGACTGTCAGATAACGTATCGTCAAGAGTATCGCAAATTAACTAACGAGGAAGAATACTCTTTCTGGCAAGCTTTTACACTATTTTTTCCATCAAGGAGTCCCGAAAAGGTCGATGAGGCGAGATGGGAGACGATGCTTCTTCCCCGTCTTCCGAATCCGGAAGCCTACCGTCGAGCCCCACCATGGGGATCGATGAGACCAACAATCCCGGCGATCTGCCTGCACATTGTTTAATGCGCTCGTGCATTGTACTTTTGCTCTTATTAGGTGTTCTTTTACCATACTTTTGAATCACTGATTCGTGGTAGGATCAGCGTAGTGCACGAACGTAAACCTCTCCGGTGAGTTTGGTCGGCGCCGTTGACGGTGGTGTCAGGACAACTGCAGGCAACATCGACGGCAGTCATGAGAGTTGGCGTCAAGTTATACTACAGTATTAATCCTTGACGTACATTAACAGAGACCTACGGCCTGATGTACATCAAGAGTGTCAATAGCGCATTGGCGACAAATGTTCTGGGCGGCTTACACCAGAAGGTACGCCCTCCCGCTTACTTTTTCACGGTTTGCGTGTACGGAAGTTTCCCAATGAGGCATGTGGGGCAGAGCTGTCGACCAAAGTCCCGCCGTGGCCTCGTAATCATTCACGCTGCAGCCTTGCGTGGTATTTCACCATAACCTTGATGCCTTCAAACCAAACTGCAGATATATCAATCAGCGCGGAAATACGGTTTCCGATAATTTTTTCAAGAGCCAACAAGTTATAAAGCCTGCAAGGAACGACTCCGCCCGTTGCTCTCTTCGAACCCTCCTCTATCAGCAAACCATCAGCGGTTGCCATGGACTTTCCCGTGCATGTCATATCCAAAGCGGACAACGCAAAACACGCAGTGTGCCACATCACACAAAATCTTTCTGAGCTGCCGCCGTCCTCAGTCCGAGCCTGTACTCGTCTTATCTCACTTACGTCAAACAATCTCACCTACGCCCGATCCGGAGGCCCGCCTTTGCATTGGTGGGATGTCTACCCTGCACCGGGATCTTGCCCGGCCCCGTTCAATAACCAGGACGAATGGGGCATTGTACCTGCCTGGGGGTATGGCCATGTTTTGGAAAGCACCATAGAGGCGATTCAGCCGGGGTCTTTGTTGTGGGGGATGTGGCCAGCATCGGGCCATACGTTTGATCTGCGCCTTGAACCAGGTGAACCTGAGGGACACTGGAAAGAGACTAGCTCTCATCGCAGCAAGCTTATGACGGTCTACAACAGTTACGAGCTGACCAAGCCTTCGGCTCTTGCTGACATGCAGATGGCTGCACTTTTCCGACCACTCTGGAGTGGCCCGAACCTGGTCAACTCTAGCGTATTTTCTCCTCGGCGAATCCATCCGTTCGGCTTTGGCGCACCGTGGAGTGAAGACGATGCTGATCTCTCAGCAGCCGTCATCGTCAGTCTCTCAGCCTCAAGCAAGACTGGTCGGGGCTTTTTCTGGGAAATGGCCCGGAACAGAGATGCAGCCAACAACGGACCGCTCGGGCTACTGCAGCTTACATCAGCACCGGATACACTCCCATCTCTCAAAACGCAGCTTCCCGTCAGGTCAACCTCGTATACTGACAGTGAGGCTGTGGCGTGGTTGGAGAATCTGGAGCCCTCGCGCGTTGTTATTGTCGATTTCGGCGCCCCAGATGCCGCCCTGCAATCTTTGCTCGCTTCCTTGTCCAACTTGGCTACCTCGCCATCACTAACCATCCTTGCTGTTGGATACGAGAATAAGGTATACACTGCGAACGAGATACAGGCGAGGCTAGCGACAAGTACTTCCAAGGTGCAGCTTAACACTAGCGGGCTACGTGATCAGGCCATCAAAGCCATCGGGGCTGAAGAGTATTTCCGCGAGTTTGACGAAGCTTGGGTGCGATGTGTTCAGGATCATACGTTTGATAATATTACAATCCGGAAACTAGGAGCTGTGGAAGGTCCGCAAGGCATTGAAGGTGCGTGGACCGACCTGTGTAGTCGAAAAGTCCCTCCCAGCATTGGGCTCATCATCGATCTACAAAATGGCCCAGCATTCAGTAAAGCGGGAGCCAGTGCCTAAATATTTTTTTGACTATAAATGTCATAGATAGAAAGCAATAGCCCCCAACTAGGTAGGGGTAGCCAATCTAAGCGAACTTCATTGTCAAAACTAGCCGATCCAAACGAGCCAGTCTTGTCGCTAAGAATTTGCAAGTTCGCCAGATATTCGCACTGTATTTTAGAATTGGCAGATCTATACAAGCTTGAAATTCTTGTATACAGTGAATTTGACCTGGCCCCGGCAATATCTGACCACTATGGTACCCATAGTTCCGACACATCGTCTGGATGTCCATCGCCACGCGACGGCCGGCGGACGAAGCTACCTGCATATGCAGATGTCGAGCTACGCGACGCGACGGCACGAAGGTGCTTTTATTGCCCAGTTTGAACAAGCCTATTTATATGATCATAGTTATATCGCCGCGGTGTGAGAAGGTTATATGCAATTTCGTAATTTACTTCATAGCTTGCATTATAGATGACAGAATCCAGGATACTAGATCAAAGTGCACAAGACAATAATCTGTCGACAAACAATCTCATATGTCGACAGCACTACTTTTCAGATCTTTTTGGAGACAGTTTGTCTCCGTTTTCCGAGCTATCCGCTTCTTCTGCCTCGGTCGTGCCGCGTAACACATTGGGGGCGTACGGCTGTTTCCAGTCATCCCGACGCTCTGGCACGACAAAAACGTCGAACCATGTGGGCATCAGCCACCCAACCACAATCCACAAGAGCAGGAAGTGTGCGACGATGAAGCCAACAATGTACAGCGGGTCATTGCTGACTTCCTCAAAGGTAGGGTATGCTAAGCTGAAGATGATGGCCAAGATTGGTCCAGAGACATAGCGTAGCAGCGGAGCCCAGAATACTGGGAGTGACCAGTTCTTGCCAACACCAATGATGGCGTTCAAGTCATGGCGAAGTTGGTTTCCCTGGTATATGTCAGTTCAAATAATTCTAGAGTAGTTTCGGTGCTTGGTTTGCAACTTACGGAGTAAAACGCAACATAGTAGAATGCAGCCAGATGCTTATTCTTGGCCATGAGTCGAGGGGTACCGGGCGAATCGGGCTGCTTCGCAAGAGCCAACGACGCAGCCAAGCCAATTCCGTACGTACCAAATCCCGCAATGGCGCCAGCCCAAGGATTTGTAGTGTGGCCAACGACAATAGCGAGAAACTGGCCACCCAGATATCCGACATTGTAGCAAATATAGGATGGCTTGCCGACCTGTCCCACAATATCTTCAAATCGGTATACAGTGGTTGCGGCAACGCATTCAGCCCAGACCACAAAGACCAAACCCACATTATTGATCCATCTATCAATACCGTCCATGAACCAGTATCCAAACTCGGCGCAGTATGGTAGAGAAAGAAGGAAACAGACGGTGACGAGGATGGTGGCGACCCATGGGCGTCCCCATTTCTTAGCAAAGGGGGAGTCCATAAGTAGTGTCATGACTGCGTCAAGCATAGCAAAGGAAGAGCTGATACCCAAAAGCATAATGGTAAAGAAGAAAATGACAGAAAAGAAACTGGAAGCGGGCATCTCGACAAAGGCCTGCGGGTACGTCATAAAGCCGAGTCCATAGCTTCCCATTTCGCCAGTCTCTTCAAGCGTCATTCCCATGTAGCCAATGATGCCAAATACGGCAAATGCGGCGATGGCCTCAAAAGCAGTGTTGAACAAGACGATGATAACAGCATCTTGGGACGCGTTAGAGAACTTTCGATTGTACGACGCATATGCCGTGTAGTACCCAAAGCCCACTCCGGTAGAGAAGAAGACTTGTCCGACGGCCTCTCGCCAGATCTTGGTCTGCGCCAACTTCCAACTGTGCCACGAAGCGAAATACATGCGAACGCCTCTGCCCGCATTCTCCAGCGAGACGCCACGGCCGACGAGGATGATCATCATAACAACTGGCAAGCCCATGGTAAAGTAGACGACGCGGCCAGTCAGGCCGACGCCACGAAACATGCAGAGCCATGTGATAAACCAAGTGAAGGCATTCCATCCAACGAGGCGGGGCACTAAAGAGATACCTGGGTAGATGACCCAGCGGCCGGAGGTATCAGGGTCGACAGCTGCGACCGCCTCGTACATGAACCAGTTCTCGGTATCGCCAGCCCACGGCAGAGAGCTGGAAAACGACTTTTGGAAATATACCATGGCCCAGGCGAGAATAGGTACAAAGTAGACGACAACGACGAGACCGACGTAGTTGAGCGCCAGGCCGATGCCTTTCATGCGCCTGTTGATGGAGTTGTATGCAGTCACGGTGCCACCACGATAGGCATTGCCGGCGGCAATTTCAAGGGCCATTGCAGGAATGGCTAATAGAAAGACGGCCATGAGATAAGGCACAAACCACTGCAATCCGCTGTTGTTGTATACTTGAGAAGGGTACCGGAGCATATTGCCCATGCCAACAGCTCCACCACACGAAGCGAGAAGGTAGGCGGCACGCGAGGGCCACTGGTCTCGTCCATCCTCAGCGTGTTTAGGCGGCGGGGCAGCCCAGCCCGCAACCTTTCTTAGGGCATTCATTATTGCGGATGGTGGGCGGGAAAAGGAGAGTGTTGAAGCGGCTGATGTAGACGGGAGTTCATGTGTTTACTCGCCAAGGTAGGGAACACTTTCCACAATTCAAACTCAATGAAAAGCGAACAGTCTAGATCGAATCGAATCGACGATTTGGCCTGTAGGGCGAGATTGGAGAAGAAAGGAAAATGCGGGGGAGGAGAGTCTCGACCCAGATGTTCTTTAAGAAGGAAACCTCGCCGCCAAGGAAGCCCGAGACTCCCCAGCATCCCGAGCCACCGGCGTCACCGCTATCAGAGAAGCTGACCTTAGCATATCTTTAGGCTAACTTAGCTGCACCCGACGACGTAATGCCATGGCTCTCCGCGTCGTGGCGAAGACGTGGGTTTACGGTGCAGATCCCGCTCGAAATGCCAACCGCCAAGCATGCTTATACCCAGGCCGTCAAAGGGTCGCATGACAAGGCTGGTGATTGGTGCTTGGCGGTCGCTTCGACCGACTTTCTGCTGTGATAATGACGCAGCACGACTTGGCGGGCTGCGCACATTGGCATTGTGATATCCTTAACGCTTTGGGAAGACTTGGCATGGTAATAAGCTTATTTGTATATCAACGGGTCGCCACCTCTGTTTTCCAGCTGCGAGCCGCTAGTTGACGCCCCGGACTTGGCGAATATGCCGATCACGTGTGAATGGAAATACAAAGAGACACTGTGGTACAATGACCCAGGCGTCATCCCTGTGAGGATGTCGCTTGTTTGGCCTGCCGGGTTGCCTTTTACAGACACACCGTAAAGCGGCACTGTCGAACAGTTGCTGCCATGAGGAGGCATGCAGATGGATGGCCGAGTAATTGATCGCGCGGAGAATGGTATCGCACTACGCTACCACGTCTACTACAGATGAGGAATGAATATCCACTGAAATTGATCAGAATAAAATTGCTGTTCCATTTTCAAGCAAGTTGTATCAATTACTACAAATGATGACCGCCGGCCTGCGTAGGTAAGCTTGCTGTCGTGGTCGCACGGCTATAGGGTAAGCGCGATGACCCGCTCAACCTTCCTCGTCCGTCTCGTGATCTTGCTTTTGTTTGCTCTGCTTCCATCCCCGATGCGACAAGCTGGATCAGGCGTATCTGTTTCACGGTCCGGAAATCTTGTAACGAGTATCTCTACAGAGTTCACCACCTGTGCCACTGTGGTATCATTGGGCATTGGACGCGATGGCAATGGTATTTGGACGCGTCCCCGAGTTATTGATTATGCTCAGCCAGTCAGTACGTATCACCACATTGTACCCAACGGACTCTTCAAGCACCATCCAAATCGTGTTGTCTGACAAGCCTTAGATACATAATCGGCGACTGCTGTACGACCTTTGTCTAGTTAGTAGAACATTCAATGATGTATTCTCTAAACAGCTCTGGAACTGTCTCGAGTTCGATCTTCGGAATACGCCATGCCTCTTCCACAAACGTAAACGCCAGCGTCTTCTTCAAAATGAAAATTTACAATACACAGAAACACTCATCTGGAGAACACCCGAATCAATACGCAGCGATATATACTACGACGCTTTGGCCAAGCTGCTGACAAACATGCCAGGCCTGAAAAGCGCGACGTAAGTCAGACCCGGGCGGAAAGTCATGCTAGACTGGGGCCTTTCAGAAGAAACGTCTAGCTAATAGATTGCAGGCTGTATAGATTTATTGTATCGGAGCAAATCATGATTCCCCTATCGCGAATACAGGGCTTAAGGAGCTTGGTTATTGAGTTTAGCAATGAACACCACCAAAGGGTTGCGTTCAACGATTTCCAGAATACGGAGGATAGTGGAGAGGCGCATGAGCGATTTGCAAATCGGACGAAGTATCTCTCACATTTTTCGAATCTGACACGATTGACGCTGTTGGAGATTTGTGACAACTTGCAGCAATGGACGAACCACCTTCTGCAGACACTGCTCAACAATTCTGGGCTGGAACACATCAGCCTTTCCGTGAACAATGCAAGCATGCATCTAGCCGATTTCTTCGAAGGGAATTTGGATCATGATCAAAGGACGTACTATCGCTTCTTTACCGATTTGTGCCTACAGTACGGAAAAAAGTCTGATGCACGCCTGAAGCTCAGGTCTCTCCGCCTTGCGAGCGGAATATGTTTTCCAGAGCTTCAGGATCTAGCGCAGATGGTTGACGCCACATGTCTCCGCGAAATATTTGTATGCAATTGGCAAGGAAATGTACTCACTTGTCTTGAGGGACCATGCACGAGGCTCACAACACACCACGATGAACAGGTCCGGCGGCTTCCAAGATTGGCCGATACCGTACAGCGTCATAAGCCCGCTTGCGACGCCAAACCTAAGATATCTATTCATTGATAATTTTGACTACGACTTGTGGGGCAGGATTGACGACATCTTTAGCAAAACGTCGTCCAGAACGGTCGCATTTGGTACCTGTGACTCGTTTGTTGGGGACGTGGAAGGGCCACACTTGTTCCAGATTGCTAGCAGCCAGCGCGACGTAAAGCTACCGTGCATACTATTCCCACCAGCGGTCCAAGAGCAATGCGATTGGGTTGAGGATATAGCCTATTTGCGAGATAACCACCAGATCACACACTTGGCTCTCCCCATCAGCATGAAGACTATGGTGCGAATGGAGTACAGCGAGACGGACTCCCCGTTTCGCATATTTTGTGATACACTAGACACATTAGCAAACCTACAGGCGTTATGGATGTGCTGGGATCAGTTCCCCGCTTTTGAACAGCGAGCAAATCGTTTGGTTGTATCGACAGAACCGCAAAACACGATTCTTAAACTGGCGCCCCACTGCCCGCGTCTAAGATATATCAGGATCGGAAGCATGGCATGGAGAATTCATCGCACATTAAAGGATGCGGCAGGTCTGGATTGTGTGCTGGAGGAGTTGGATGAGTGGGAGGACCAGGTGGAAGGGCCGGCCGAGTTCCATGCCCCTATGCCGTTGCCATGGAGTCATTTGGTCGAGCATGCAGAGTGGTGATGATTCCAATTGTGCGCCAACAGAGATAGTGCGAAATCCATTGTAATAGAGTTTGTAGACAGCTATACTTGGTGGTTTTGGTGCATACCACGCAGTGCCATGAGTCAACGTGATTGATGATAAAGCACAACCCCGCCGGGAGGGCGTAGGCTCACAAGACGCCCGGTTTGCCATTACAAAGCACGATCTTCCGTCGACATAAAATGCGCCAACAGAGACCAGCTTTGAACAAATTATTACAATTACGACAAGAAGTAGTTTCACTCGCGAGCCATGGATAAATCACAGCAGCAACCAGATCTGCATCAAAATATCCGGGCCTGCATCCCGAACACAGAAATATGTCAGACTACGCTCGCCCTAGCCTGGCGCACCGTCTCGCGGCCAATATTCAACCACTCTCTGCGGGTATTTCTCTTTTCTCGCTGGCTGGCCCTCAAAGAAGGTACTTTAGACGCATCGAGCGATGATAGGTTGTCGCTCCTCTTTGCGGCCTGCATATGCCACGACCTGGGCACCTGTGAGGCATATAACGGTCCTCAGCGCTTCGAAGTCGAGGGCGCCGACGCAGCCAAGTCCCATCTTCTGGCCAACGGGATATCCGAGAAAGACAGCCACCAGGTCTGGAGCGCAATAGCTCTGCACACGAGCCCCGGCATAGCGGAGCGAATCGACCCCTTTACCAGGCTAGTGCGGCTCGGCGTGCTGACGGACTTTTCCCCGGCGACGCGGGAGAGGTTAGGCGCGGGAAGCTATGCGGCCGAGATTGAGGAGTATCTACCGCGCCTGGAGATTGAAAAGGTGCTTGCGGATGCCGTGGTTTGTCAGGCTCGCGGCGAGCAGACGGTGCCGGACAGGCTGACGTGGCCTACGTCGGAGAAGCACCCCAAGGGGAGCTGGCCGGGGATGCTGCTGCGCGCAAAGCTGGAGAATCCGGGGCATCAAGGGGTAAATCCCGCATTCTGAGGGATTTTGGACTTGGCCATGGCGAACAAAGCTGGGGAGGATGGGGATTGGCGTGCGAGTGTCTGCAAGTGGTTGGTTAGAGATAGTGTTGATATCGTAGGAGGAGCCGCGCTTTAGTCAGGCGGAGTAACGTGGACTGGCAATCAATCAATTGTTAGTGCATACGAGTATACAGCGAATGCAATTGGGCATGGCCGTCATATATGGATCGTCCTCGACGAAGTGCCCTGGTACTCTTAATCATCGTTGGTCGGTACACAGCATTACCTCGTAAAACCGACTACGGGTACGTACTGCGACGGGTTGTGAAAACTGGAGCGGAGGCACCGAAATTGAAACTAAAAGTTTGGGTCTCCGGTTGAATATTCTTTCCCTCAAGCTAGAATAATGTGTAAACAGTGGACGCTGTTCAATGTCACAAGACACACGGACAAGACCGCCCGAAAGCTCCCCAAAGGCTCTTTGCCACTTGGCGCAGGTAGCGCACGTAGCTCGCTGGCCAGGTGCGCTAACAGGGTAACTAGTTAGTGGCGGATGGGATTTTAAGCTTAAGCATGGCGGGCATGATGTCACTGCCGCCGCCAGAGAGCCGCTGACTCGTGCAGCCACTGACGGGGGCATTCTGTCATTGCGTGCGTGTATTGGGCAAAAATTCGTTGTGCCCGTGACGTGATGGGCCGATGAACCTGTTACAGGTCCTGCATAATTGTGTCATTTCGGGGTTAGTTAATTGAACGTCTGCAGCCAATTCGGTGATGATAGGCTGTCGTTTGTATGAGCCAAGTTGTCTGTCAGCTGGCTGCATTGGATGCTGCCTATTGCCGGGTGCTGCCAGCTGGTTGACAGCTGCAGGGGACGTCTGCCAGGTGTGTGTCGGGCCGACACGGGCAAGTGCCGAAATTCCGGCGGCGAGGCTCTCCAACCCACCAGCACCATATAATGAATGTCCGAATAAAATGATGTTGATTTACAGAGCATACTTCCAGTGGATCGTTACAGGTACGGAGTAGACACCTACGACTACTATGGTACTTCATCCTTCTAGGATGATATAGACTAATTTTGTATAGATACATAAATCCGCATACGCCAGCAACGAAGTCCTTCGCACAGACAGCTCTTGGCTTGAAACGCTCAGATTTGTCGCAGCGCTGGGAATAGCAGCGAGAAGAAAAAAAAAAAAAAAAATTCAATGCCGGAACTCCCGCCGCCGTAGTGGACAAGATTGGCATGCCCACATAATTCGGTCCGATGCACTGTCTGCCGCCCACCTGGCCAATCTTGCATCTCGTGGATTTGCAGCACTATTCGCGACCGCTACCCATGCACGACCCACGGGCTGGAGACGATATCTGGATCGCTGTGGAACATCTGGTCTGCGACGTACGAATTCTGCTCAGCGTGGTAAAGAAAGGGCATTTTCACCTTTTCACCACTGTACAGCCTAGCGACCCGTTGTATTCGATGGGCTTTCTAGCCCCTATTCGACCACTTTTCTCGTGCCAGATGGAGTCGGTTAATAGGGCCGGCCAACAAGACTACGAATCAGTGAGACTAGACTGGCACCAGCACATGGGCAGAAACATGAGAAATGCATGCACCCTGCTCGGGGGTCCAGTGAGGCTCTGTTACTATGTAATAACCCGCCCATCGTGAGTGCTTCGCCTACCTCGAAAGGATGCGCTGGCGCAAGCGAAACAAGCCTCTCGTGTCGGTTGGTCGCGGTCGTTTTGCGCCGCAGCGCTGTATCCATGACGATTGCCAAGATTCAAGTTTAGAAACCACCAGCTCAGCCAAACGCACTCTTGCTCCTTACTCGTAGTAGCACGAGCGGCGCCTGCCAAGCAACGATTTTGTGGAGCAATGCCGGCAGTGATCCTTTCCTCTTTCCTGCCAAACTCACGGTATGACGGAGTAGAGCCTCCCTGGGTACACCTAGCTTCCCAGGATGTGTCCAGTCATGCCTTCCTGTATTTTGTCCCGTCCCGTCTAAATGTGCGGCACGCTGCCCATAACTTCAACACACTAAACGTTGATTGGAACGGCGGCGCCGTCCACGGCCACATCCCCAGTGTTTCTTCCTCTCCGCCGCCATCCGGGCATTACTTATAATAACTTTCTTCCGCTCCTCCCTCCTCAACGCCCAGCCCTTCCCCAGGTCTTAGCTCTTCGCCGTGAGCCAGTCGTCGCTTTTTCCCCTCCCGAAACATACCAAACCGACGATAGCCAAACTGCGCCCACGATGTTGGGAAAGGTGTAAGTTGTTGTCAGGGCAGTGACATATCCCGACCATTCAATTAACCAATGTCTTGTTATACAGCTCCGTCACCGTCAATGGCGCCGAGTGCGGTGCAGAAGCCATCCTTCTCGGAGCCACCACCTCGATTGGTGGCTTCCTCTTCGGCTATGATACCGGCCAAATCTCCGCCATGCTCCTGTTCAAAGATTTCATACAGCGATTTGCACAAACTTCCAGTGACGGCACGAAGGAGTGGCAGCCTATTATCAAGTCACTCGTCGTCTCCCTCATGAGTATCGGATGTCTTATTGGTGCACTCTCTGGAGCATAGTGAGTTGCTCGGCATGCGTCTCCTTTGGCTCCTTGTTTTGCTGACATGCTGCACAGTACTGCTGATTGGTGGGGTCGCCGCAAGAGCATGTGTTTTGGTGTGGTCGTCTTCATTGTTGGTAATATCATCCAGATCACGGCCATGGACAGCTGGGTTCATATGATGATGGGCCGTTTTGTCGCCGGTTTGGGTGTCGGAAACCTCTCCGTTGGCGTGCCCATGTTCCAGTCGGAATCGTCTCCGAAAGAGATTCGTGGTGCTGTTGTCGCGTCATACCAACTAATGATCACCATCGGTATTCTCGTTTCAAACATCATCAATTACGGCGTTCGCAATATTGAGGATTCCAGCGCTTCGTGGAGAATTGTCATCGGTATCGGCATCTTCTTCTCGCTGCCCCTCGGCTTGGGAATCCTCATCGTGCCCGAATCGCCTCGTTGGCTCGCTGGCCGAGGCAACTGGGACGCGGCACGCATGTCTATGGCGCGCCTCCGCGGCATGAAAGATGACCCTCACAACACTCTGGTGGAAGACGATATTAATGAGATGCGTGAAATTCTCCAGAAGGAGCGCCAAGCCGGTCAGGGATCCTGGGTTGAGTGCTTCTCGGTGAGATCTACCGTGCCCAAGACACTCTACCGCACCCTTCTCGGAATTGCTATCCATTTCCTGCAGCAGTGGACCGGTGTCAACTACTTCTTCTACTACGGCGCGACAATTTTCCAATCGGCCGGCATCGACGACCCGATCCTGACGCAGCTGATTCTTGGTGCTGTCAACGTTGTCATGACCTTCTACGGTCTCTACGTTGTCGAAAAATTTGGACGTCGTTGGCCGCTGTTTATTGGTGCGCTTTGGCAGGCCGCATGGCTTCTTGTCTTTGCGTCTGTCGGCACTGCATTGCCACCTGATCAGAACAAGGCTACTGGCATTGTTATGATTGTCTCGTCCTGCATGTTCATCGCCTCTTTTGCTGGCACGTGGGGTCCTATGGCTTGGGTTGTTATTGGCGAGACCTTCCCTCTTCGTACCCGTGCCAAGCAGGCTTCGTTGGCCACTGCGGGCAACTGGCTTGGAAATTGTAAGTTTACGCTTTAGCGCTGTTGGTGTTGAGTTTTGTGTTGTGCTTGTCTGCTAACTTTGCCACTAGTCATGATTGGCTTCCTCACGCCGCTTGCCGATGATGGTATCGGATACGCTTTTGGATACGTCTTTTTCGGCACGAACTTGGCAGCCGCGCTGCTTGTGTGGTTCTTCCTGTACGAGTCGCGCACACTCAGCTTGGAGAATGTCGACCTCATGTACGGCCAGGACGACCTTAAGGCCTGGACCAGTTCCAAGTGGGTGCCTCCAGGCTACATTACGAGAATGCAGCGTGATGCCACGCATTTCCGCAACATGAGCGTTTCGGCAGCTGGCGGAACACAGGACGGCGCAAGTGATGAAAAGGTCGAGAAGCGCGTCGCGGACAGTGACGCCGGGCTCAACTCGCATGAGGAGAGAGTCTAATGGGGGCTACCATTCAATTGCCCGTGTACATCAGTGAGGCCATGTCTCAGCCACCAAGTTGAATAGTTGTAGTGAATATTTTACCATGCAGTGTTCAAAATTTTGAGTTCGCCTTGTCCCAAGTGTCTCGCTTGCCACCTGCGATTGCCTGCGATCTATGCTGCCTATTTGGGCAAGGCTCGGGAATAGCCAGATAAGACAGGCTATCCCCGTGAGTGCTAACGAGAAGGGGTCAACAAGAAACATAAAATTAGTAATTATGGATTGTAAATTGTTCTACGGTTTATTAGTAATTGTAAAGAGCCTGGAATTAGAAACGGACGGGACATGAAATACACATGGCCAATTTGCCCCGGAGGGAAACCGAGCGCGCGGGTATAAAATTTAGCCCGGCAGAAAATTGCCGGATCGGGATCCATCGAGGCGACGCCATTGACGTGCGAGTCGCTGACGTCAAGGCTACCCCCGTATTATTTTCTGGTGCCCCTAGCCACCAAGAGGGTCTCTCACACGTCCGCTGCCCCGATGAATCCGGACGAGTCCATGGAAAACTGCACCCCAAAGGCTGTCAAATGTCCGTGAATGCGAGAAGAAGGCTGTCGCAATCAGCTCCAATAGCCAATAGTTGCCATTTTTGTAGGTCATATTCGCAGGCCAACATGCGCGGGTGGGAGGAGCGTGGTGCCGGACAAGCCGCGATACGGGGGTTTGGCTGGATCGGCCGAACTGTACTCCGTGGTGTGTCGGCCGATCACGCAAGACAATCAGGGCGGTCGCCGGATTTTAAATCATTTGTTCGGTTACTTCGCGCTTTAACTTGTCTTGCTTTACTTTTTTTGGTACGGTGGGGATCGGAATGCTCGGTGGACTTGATGGAGGGGGGGCGAATTGGGACTCTTAGTGTCACTACACCTGAGATGGAGATGTAATCGGTTTTCAAATTTTCAAATCCTTTAATAATACCTGCCTTCCCCCTCCTTTCCAAACCAATTCTTTCTTGTCCATATTCAGCCTCATAGTTCCTCTTGAATTTCCTTGTACATCATTGGTTTTAGCAATCTGCGCTGTTATCTCGCATGGCAGACTCTACCTGTGTATAGAGTGACATCATTGACAGCCAACATCCGCGGACATCGCGCCGTCGCTTTTTAAAGAGGCGCGCACAACGAGAGTAAACAACGAGCGGCGAGACGTCAACTCGAAAACATGGCGCCGATACACCGCATCCTGTCGAAGCCTCTCAACAGGCCGTACCGAACAAAGCAGCTTGACGAGAGCAACCCGCCCTACCTCAACGAAAATGGCAACGTCGACTTTGGCCCCGGCGATGTCGAGAACCCGCAGAACTGGTCGACAATAAGGCGCTTCACCGTCACCGTCACTGCTGTCATGCTCGTCCTCAATGCCACATTTGCGTCATCATCGCCCAGCGGCACGCTGCGGTCCATCTCTCAGGAATTTGGCGTGTCTAATGTGGCCGCCGGCCTGACCATTACGCTGTTCCTGCTGGGCTACTGCGCGGGACCCTTGTTCTTTGCACCGCTTAGCGAGTTTTACGGCCGACGCTGGGTCTTTTACATTTCGTTTACCCTTTATAACCTCTTCAACCTCTTGTGTGCCTTTGCGCCCAACTTTGGTGGTCTGCTCGTCGGCCGCTTCCTTACCGGCACGTTTGTCTCGGCGCCGCTGAGTAACGCGCCCGGTGTGCTGGTTGACCTGTGGGACCCTGTCGAGCGCGGCAATGCCATGGCTGGCTTCTCGACCATGGTGTGGATTGGTCCGGCGCTGGGGCCGGTCATCTCGGGCTTCTTGGAGCTGAAGAAGGACTGGCAGTGGAGCTTCTACGTACTTCTGATGCTTGGTGCCTTTACTGAGCTACTGCTGCTTACGATTCCTGAGACGCACGGCCCTACGATTCTCATTAGCAAAGCGAAGCGGATTCGAAAGCTCCAGATTCCCGGCTATGAGGACGTCAAGGCACCAGCAGAGATGCATGACCGGTCTCTTGCGGCGGTATACAAGGTTGCGCTGACGCGTCCCTGGATCATCTTGTTTGATCCGATTTCGTTCCTGTGCGCCATCTATCTCGCCGTGGTGTATACTTTGCTGTACATGTTGTTTAGCATTTACCCCATCGTATTCCAGGAGAAGCGTGGGTGGAACGCCGGCGTTGGTGAGCTGCCCCTTATTGGCACTGCCGTGGGCGCTTGCGTGGGCGGCCTGATCGTCATGTATGACACGCATCGTCGTACCAAGAAGGTCGAGAAAGGAGAGTTGAAATTGGAGGACATGGAGCCGGAAGATCGACTGCCGCTAGCCATGGCTGGCGGTATTGGTTTCTTCATCGCCATGTTTTGGCTTGCCTGGTCGGCAGAGTACAAGTAAGTATCGATGCAGTTATTACAAACATCATGAACCCCAGCTAACATGTATTGTGAAGCTCCGTACACTGGATTGTCCCAACAATTGGAGGTGGATTTTTGTCGACTTGTATGCTGCTCATCTTCGTCGCCTATCTCAACTACCTCGTCGACGTCTACCTCATGTACGCCGCCTCAGCCATCGCCGCCAACACCATTGCTCGATCAGCCTGCGGCGCCGCGGCACCGCTCTTCACCAACCAGATGTTTTCGGCGCTGGGCGTCGGCGGCGGCGGCAGTCTGATTGGCGGTGTCGGCGCATTGCTGGCTGTGATTCCGTTCTTGTTCTACAAGTACGGCAAGCAGATTCGCATGAAGAGCAAGTTTGCGCCAACACCAAACAAGCACGATGAGAAGCGCATGAGAGAGGATATGAACCCGACCGACTACGACATGGATGATGAAGAAAGGGCTGTGCAGCAGCCTGCGTCTGCGTCTGATTCTGTGTCTGGCGAGTCGGTGTCGTCGGAGACGGTTGCTGTTCAGGAGGAACATAGGCCGCAGGTACAAAAAGGCGGCTCTGATGGTGGCATCTTGAACCAGATGGATACCATTAAACGAGACGAAAAGAGTGTGGAGTGAGACACTGGGTTAGTGTCTTGATAATGACTGGCAGGAGTAGCCTGCAGAAAACATTTATAAGCATTTTAATGTGCGATACAAGCTTGTTTTGTTAGATCTATGTATAATCTGTTTAGTTCATTGGAAATATAAAGTAACAATTACATAACCCCAAACGCCTAGCTCCAGACCAGTGAAGCGTCTGCCCATGAACAGCGGGACCGACATCCGGACTACAGAGCACCTGTTACAGATGCAACGTCGCACGAGCAGAGCGTGTAGACATTTTTTGCTCCGTACAGTAATAGTAAACTGATCGACGTCTAGTTCTCTTTCGGATGTCGCATCTGGGCGCCCGCATTGCGGATGTCGTGATAATGCCCCGCATGTGCCGACCTACCTAAGTTGGCTAGAGTCGTCGTGGGGTAGCGTTGTTTTTGGGGTAGGTCACAGCGGCATCCGAAGAAACACTATGAAACATATAAGTCACGGTCACACGTCATTTACAGCAGTAGCATTGTACACTGTGATGTTCTACAAAACCAGAGACGGCATTACATCATGTTGATGCGAACTCTCACGGCACTCTGGCTGCTTGCCACAAGCGTGGCAGCAGCACAGAAGGACGATGCGCCGGCATTTACATACGACTCCAGGCAGTTTCTGCTGCATGGAGAGCCATATATCATGATTGGAGGCGAGATGGATCCTCAGCGTATTCCGCCGACGTTCTGGCGCGACCGCCTCGTCAAAGCCAAGGCCATGGGTCTCAACACCATTTTTATTTACACGTTCTGGAACGACCTGGAGCCTAAGCAGGGAGTTTGGACGTCCGACCAACCCGAGAACGACATTGCGAAATTCGCAGAGCTCGCTGACGAGGAGGGCCTGAAGATTGTGCTGCGACCAGGACCGTATGTGTGCGGCGAACGCGAATGGGGCGGATATCCCGCGTGGCTGGCGCAAGTGCCCGGAATTGTCATTCGGGATAACAACAAGCCATTCTTGGACACTTCTAGAAACTATATTGCCAATCTGGCCAAAGACCTGAAGCATCTTCAGGTCACGGAAGGTGGTCCTATTCTCATGGTCCAGGTCGAAAACGAGTATGGTTCTTTCGGCGAAGACATGGACTACAAGATTGCCATGCGTGACATGGTCAAGGATTACTTCGACATTCCGCTCTATACGACCGATGGTGGTGGCAAGGACTACCTCGAAGGTGGCTATATCCCAGGAGTCCTTGCTGAGCCAGATGGTGACCCCAAGTCTGCTTTCGAAGCGCGCGACGCGACCATCACTGATCCGACGTCACTGGGTCCTCTGGTCGTTGGCGAGTTTTACATGGTTAGATCGGACAAATGGGGACCCACGGCGCCGCATTATACAACCGTTGGAAACGACAAGCTGGTGAAGCAGTACATCAAGGACATCGACTTTGTCCTCTCTGGAAACAACTCGTTCAGCTTCTACATGTGGCATGGCGGTAGCAACTTTGGCTTCAGCACTGGTGCTCTATGGGAGAACAGGACCATCCCCTGGACACCCAGCTACGACCATGGCTCGCCACTGGATGAGAGTGGACGAGCAAACAGCCTATACTTTTCCATTAGGGACGAGATTAAGCGACACGTCCCGGAAGGCTCCATCCCCGAACCGCCTGCTAATGTGCCCATGCTGGAGGTTCCGAAATTTGAAGTACAGGCAAAGGCAAACATGTTTCAGCTTCCGTCAAAGAAGAAGGCATTCTGCTCTGCACCAGTTACGATGGAGAAGTTTGGCCAGGCGTATGGCTTCGTGTTGTACGAACACCATGTAACCGAGGAAGTATCAGGAGTCTTGCAGCCGGGTGACCGCGCACGCGATCGAGTCCTTGTCTACATCAACGGAACACGCAGAGGAATCATCGACAGCTTCTACAAACAACCGGCCGAAGTGGAACTGGAACTGCAGCCCGGCGACAAGCTACAGCTCCTGGTGGAAAACATGGGTCGTGTAAACTACTGGAACCGCTGGTCCAACACGCCCAACATGCTCCGCGACCCATACAAGGGAATCAAGGGCACAGTTACTGTCGGCGGCCAGAAGCTACGCGGCTGGGCCTCCGCGTCGCTGCCTCTCAGCGAGCTGGAGGACTTTGACTCCGAGGTTCCGGCGGACCTGGAAGCCGGCGCTGCGGCACCAGTGTTCTACGAGGGCTCGTTTTCAGTCGGCGGCTCGGATGATGACGACCCGGCCAAGCGGGATACATACATCAAGGTGTCTGGCGGCGTCAGAGGTGTCGTGTGGGTGAACGGTTTCAACCTGGGCAGGTATTGGGTTGCAGGACCGCAGCGCTCGCTGTATCTGCCGGGCTCGGTGGTCAAGGGAGGAGAGGTGAATAGAATCACGATCCTGGAGCTGGAGCCGAGGAGCGACAAGCTTTCCGTGCAGGGTGTCGCAGAGAGAGAATGGGGAAACAGCCCGGATCCCGATGCACCATAGAGTAGAGCTACCCTCCGCGGTAGTGCTTCGAGTTGCTGCTGACAATAGCAGTCCGTAAACAGGGCAAATAATACAGATCTCACATGAAGAACAAAATTTTCCACGTACCCATGTCTGCGTGGAGGGGAGATGGCTGCAGGGGCTGTACGCCAGACGGTCGGGAACGCGGGGCATGAGTTGCTCCATGAAGCCGCATGAAAGATGCGCGGGCTGGCATTGACCAGACGGATTCATGCAATGAAGATAGTCCATTGGGGTATTACTCTGTTCTGGGATATCCACTTGGCTGAGTAGAGGCATGGCTTGCATGTGTACAAAAAAGGGCATATTTCACAACTGTCTACTACACCGTTGCACAAGTTGCCGACCTCGGCACCGTCGGTCTACGTAACTCGGGTTGACGGAAAGTTACGAGGCAAAAAAGAGGGCGGATTGGATAGATTCCGAATTGTGCAGATGATGCTTTGGATACGGTGCCTGTGGCTTGCTTATCGAGGTACGAATCGACTAGTAAGGCGTCAAAGCGGCGTTCCGACAGTCAGATGTCGGCGATGGGTCAGGGTTGCGTCCTCTACAGGAGCCGGGGAGGGAGGGAGCAATTGGGTTAGCCAGAAATGGAAATAGCCTACGACGGAACCCAGCAACCATGAAACGGAGACTTCTGAAGGCGAGGCAGCCTTGACGAAAGGCAGACCGTTGTTACAAAGCACTCTGTCAGATTTGTTGATCCATGAATGACAGGTGCCTAGAGTCATGATCCCTGCTGAAGAAAGATTGGAGACCCTGCCAAATTCTCTCCCGCCCGCACGGCCACGGCCGCCGCAATTGCCGAGCTCTGCCCAGTCGGGCAAGGTATGGCCTCGGCCGACCCATTTCCCGTTGGGGCAGCATAGCGATCTGCATCGAGGGGTACTCCGTAACGGGGATGTAAATGGCCGCAGGACAGGGCTTTGCTCTAAATAACTTGCAGGACAAGCATTCTTGTAAAACATCACAAGCTTTTTTTAGTCCGGCCAGAAAAATGCAAGATGCAGGAGGGCATCGGTACACGCGAAGAGGGAACAACGGCTCGGGGAACTGCCCTCTAGCTCCCTCTATAGCTCCATTCTGTCGCAGAGCGTGGCGTCAAATAGAGCTGCCCTCCTCCCCGCGAACGCCATCAAATAGTCGCAGCCCCATCTGCACCTCGGCTAGCCAGTTGATCTGCCCTCCTGGGGCGCCGTAGTGACATCCGCACCAGCAACACTGAAATGTGGATGGGCGCTACATCTGCAGCCCAGCCCCAACAAAACTTACGCTAATAGCTGCTACATGCTCTCGCAGAACGGAGCTACAGCTCCCTTCGCCTCGCCCCGCCCCGCTGTAGGCGTATGAGATGCATGCAGAGCACTGATAGTGGTCTGTCCTGCATACGACGTCGGCAGGTTGGGTTGCGAGAAGAGTTTGGAGCGGTCGTCTTCTTTTGGGAACCGGCACAGCGTTCCGTATACCTGCCTTGTCAATGGGACTATTGTCTGTGCGCAAGAGCAGTTACAACGTCGTGTTTCACTCGTTGTCTCTGAATGGATGCATCGCAGCCATGTACATGATGTTATTGCTTAATACCAGACGCTGCTATACGCGGGCAAAACTAAGACCATGTGCCAGAAAAACCCGAGGACCCCTCCCCCGTAAAATTGCCGAGTCTCCCGCGCGTGTACTTCATGCTTGTACGGGCTAGACAGCGCCCTGTTGCAGCTCAGCAGCAGTTCCTTCAGCTGCAAGACGGTTGCCGAGACGTGTTCTCCATACGCCACCCAACTGGCACCCATAACCCCCCCCTGCCACCGTCACGTGTATCCTGGGCAAAGTTCCCCTTTAAGGTTTCGATGGGTTAACATCTCATAAAAGTCTCTTTCTGCTCGTTCGATAGGTGGCCCGTCGTCAATATTGGATTTTTATCTTCACCGTCGATGAACTGATGTGCTAATTGTGGTCGCGTCCGCCTTGCCCGTTACCGTTGCATCATGTAACTGGACTGCTCTCAAGCCTCACGCCGCCAGCACCCACCACTTTGCCTATCCGCGGCTTTTTAACTTCTTTTCCTTGCTGTTGGCCGCCTTAGCTGATGCGCCGACGCGCCGCTGGTAACAATGTCGGAGAATAGAGGGCCAGAGCTTCTGGCAGTGAACATTTCCTTCTTTGTGGTGGCTGCGACTATTGTGCTGTTGCGCTGCTACACTCGGGCGGTAATATCCAAAGCCTTTGGTGTCGATGACTGGCTCATGGTGGCGGCATGTGTATGTTTCCCCCTCCGCTGAGCATTCTGCAAAGTATATTGGTCGCGATCTAACACTCAGTGTCTAGACCTTCTTCCTCGGCTACGTCATCTGCTCTAATTCGGGCGTCCACTATGGCACCGGCCAGCACAGGTCTGCCTTGACGGAGGAGAATTATGCCCGTGCCAAGAATGTAAGTATATACGCATGCCAGATACCAATGACACGGCGCAGCTCACAATTTGTCTTCTTTTGCAGTATTGGTGGCTATGCTACATATTCTTCGGCCTCACCATGGTCATGGCCAAGCTATCATTCGGCACGCTACTCCTGCGAATCGTCTGCAGACGCAGCCACTGCTACACGATATACGGCACATCAGCACTCGTCATTGTCGCCGGCATCATCTTCTTCTTCGTCACCCTACTCCAATGCCAGCCCATCTCTCGCTACTGGCACGAAAACGAGCCCGGCCACTGCATCCCACAACGCATCATTGTCGACCTGGGCTACCTCTACAGCGCCATTAGTGTGATTACCGACTTTATCTTTGCGCTGCTGCCAGCCTTTGTCGTCTGGCCGCTGCAGCTTCGGAAGCGGATCCGATGGGTGGTCATGATTCTGATGGCTCTCGGATGCGTGTAAGTCACAACGCTTAGCCACTTTTCATATCCCGATCACTAACCCGAATCGTAGAGCGAGTTCCGCTGTATTCGTTCGCATAGCCTATCTCAAAACATTTCTCAACCCAGATTTTCTCTGTTCGTCACCCCTTGTAGACCGTACCACACACTGAGACGCCGCAACTAACAGACAATGCAACAGGGGCAACTGTCGACATTGCGATATGGTCAACCATTGAAATGGGGCTGGCCATCAGCGCCGCAAGCTTCTCGACACTTCGACCACTCGCCAGATCGCTCGGCTGGAGCGTCGGCGGCTCGACAGCATACGCCCCCAACAGGAGTGGCGAACAGAGCGGAAACACAGGACCACAGCACAACTCCCAGTCCAGGCAGCCTCCGCGCAGCGACCTCGGCAACCACACATTTATACGATCCGGTACTTCAGAAGATACCCTGAACGGGCAAGACAGCAATGCCCACGATATGCCTGCTCGCGGCGGCAGGAAAACTAGACCTAGATGCGACAGCGGGACTCGCGGTCTTACAAAAGGCACAGACGGTGTAGAGCTCACGACGCTAGACGACCAGAAAGACGAGGTTAGCACGGGAAAGGCATCGATACGAGAATTTGTCGCCTAGATTTCGAAAAAGAAATATGTACAGAATTAATTCATAGATACCCCTTAACAGACATCATTTTAGTTTCATTAGAACATTAACTACTTGCATCGCAACACATATCTAAGGATGTGAAAGGTCGCCACTAGCAGACGAATGCGCGTCCGGCGCGCCTCGAGGTGATCCGTCCGATGCCTTGGGCTGGTTCCATTCCTGCCGACTCTGATACCACTCGCCAAGCGTCAGCTCTTCCTGACTTGAATGTGTATTTGCCTGCCAGATATCCAGCCGCCGTGTAATTCCGCGGTTGCTCTGGTCGCCGTGTTCGATATCACCGAGCTCTGCAGAGTCGGATACTCTACTTGTTTTGGGCGTTCGACTTTCGTTTGTACTGCGCTGGTGTGCTTCCCGCCAGTTTCTTCTTGCTCGGCGGTAGAGATGTCGCGTGGTGGGGAGTATACTGGCAATCATGTAGATAGACGGCTCGACGAGGGCGTAAATCATGGGGCCTCCCGAGGCGTACCATGTTGGGTCGGAGAAGAGCGGCACGGTGAAAAAGACGGAGAATCGAAGGGCGCAGGTTATTATCCCTCTAAGTTGTGTCAGTGATCATTCGTGTACTGCGTTGAGAGCATATCTTACAGCGAAGCGGCCAGAAAAGTAAGTAAAAGACCAATTTTCTCCACGGTCGGCATTTGCAGCCTGAGAAGAATCGGCCACGGCAGCACCAACATGGCCAAGTCGGTGACCAAACTCGGTATACTATAACTCTTGTAAAAGAGCATCACATTGCCGCATTTGCCGTCGTTGACGTCGACGGCCTGCGTCCAGAAATATCGAAACGGTCGGCAAATGGAAAAGGCAAGGATGAAAGAAATTACGCCCTGAAGGACAAGTATGACGCCGATACCGTAGATGATGCGCCGGTAGAGCGGAAGTTCAAAGACTTGGTGGTAGAGGAAGAGGGCGGCCAGTTTGGCAAACATGACGGCGGGCGTATAAGTGAATTCGAGAACTTTGGATAGTTGTAGCCATGTCTGAAAGGTTGTCACCGGGACGGCTTTGACATGGTATCCTACGCCACCTATTTGGGTCATTACTATGAAGCGTCAGTAATTGTACGGGGGGTAGAGATGGCACATGAATGATGTTGGTGGTCGTCATCGAACTCGCCCAGCACTATAATTAAATTCCGCCTTTCAGAAGATCCAACTCTTACAGGCACAACCAATCCACAGGAGAAAAAAATAACGACATTATAAAAATTATATCAAGAAAAAAAGACTTACAGATTCCCGTGGCTGCGCTCCCCATACAAAACACATAGCACAACGCATTGCAAACCAGCATCGGCCAGCCAATAGCTTTCGGATTATAATACCGGCTCACAAAAAAGACGCCCAGAAAAAACGTATCAATCACAATAAAGGCAATGCTAACCCGCTGGTCCAGCCCCGGGTCATTCGTCTCGGCTAGAAACTCTGGCGACGGTGGGGGACTTGCGGCGCCCGCCATGGCGTTTTCTGTTTGGCGCAGATGGCGCACGGGCAGGGCTGCGGGAGGCTGGGCAGGGCGAGTATTGTTGCTGAGAGCCGGGGGACCCTTGTGGGGGGCGGGTGCATCCGTTATATGGGGGGAGGCTGCGCGCACCTTGCCCCCGTTCGCTTGGGAACCGTGAGGAACAATTGAAGCTTACGGCGCAAACCTGCGCCGCTCATCAACGTTAGCTCGCCGCATTCTTGTTGCAGAAAAGTCTCCGTGCGGACGGAAATACGACTACTTCAGCCCGAGAAGTCCCCTACCAGGTGCCATTGCGACCCCCCACAGCATCAATTAGCTCAGCACGTAAGCCGCATATCAATTCCCGAATACAGGCGACGCATAGGCCGTACAGCGCTCCGTCCTCAACCTTCGACACCCATCCGCTCGCCTCGCGCCGCACTAAACCGCTTTCTAACGTCCAACTACGACCTGCCATCTCTCTCTCTCTCTGACTCGTACGCGAGCCGTTTCATCGCTCACCCTGCCAATCGTTCAAGCTGGATCTCTCGTCCATTGCGTCAAACGTCTCCTTGTCCGGGACGCTGCAGTACCTGCCGGACTGGGCCAACATGGTCAGCCTTCGCAGCTTGGCGTCCTTTACGTATCTGTCGCAGGTCGCTTTTCTCGGAGGCGATGCAAAGACGACGGGCTGCCAGCTCAAGGGCATCGTTCCCAAGCGCGAGGTGCTCTACGTTGGCGGGCAGTACGCAAACGTGACGGTAAGTCGTGGCTCACCATTCTGATTTCTGCAGTGAGGCCAAAGCTAATTGGGCCAGAACGATGTAACCAATGTGACGTCAATGGCGATGACGGGCCAAATATACGTCGAGAAGCTCTCACCAAACCCAAAGCCGGAGAACCCGCCTCTCCCAATCGTCTTCATCGCCGGCGCAGCGCAAACCGGCACCAACTTCCTCGACACGCCAGACGGGCGGCCAGGCTGGGCGTCCTACTTCATCTCAAAAGGACACACGGTGTACTTATCAGATCAGCCGGCTCGCGGCCGCTCATTCTGGTTTCCCGGGCAGGGTAACATCGGGTACATCGGACCACCCGACTCGGTGTCGGACATATTCACTGATGTAGCGAGCAACGGCGACCAATGGCCGCAAGCAAAGCTGCACAATCAATGGCCCGGAACCGGGCGCATGGGTGACCCGACTTTTGATGCCTTCTACCGAAGCCAAGTGCAGCTCCAGACGGATCGCTTCATCAGTGAGGAGCAGAATGCGCAGGCGTATGCGGCCTTGGTGGACATTGTAGGCGAATGCTATGTCATTAGCCATTCGCAAGCCGGTGCATACGGTAAGTCGAGTTGAAAAATAGCTTTATCTGTTACTCTAGTGGCTAATAGTCGTATAGGGTGGAGAGTCGGCGACATGCGGTCAGACCTTGTCAAGGGCATCGTCCAACTCGAACCCTCTGGCCCGCCATTCACGCTCCGCCCCCCATTTGGCAACGACCCAGCCTTTGCCTTTGGTCTCACCGACCTCGCCATCGGATACATTCCACCGGCAGGCGACGACGCCAAAGACATTGAGACCACCATTGAACCGGCCATTGACACAGACCACAACGAGTGCATCATGCAAAAGTCGCCCGCAAAGCAGCTGACGAACCTGGCCAAGATTCCAGAGCTCGTCGTCACCGGCGAGGCGTCGTTCCACGCTCCATACGACTACTGCACCGTCAAGTACCTGGAGCAGGTGGGCGTGGACGTCGAGTTTGCGGATCTAGGTAAGGAGGGCATTCACGGCAATGGCCACATGTTCTTCATGGAGAAGAACAATCTAGAGATTGCAGACCGGGTGTACGATTGGATTAAAAGGCACTAAAAAGCATACAATAGAGACTAGACCATGGTATATAGAATCAAATGACATTGCTGCTCTTTGGATATGTATATATATATGTAGATGCTCGCAGTGTAAGTAGTCTGTGTAGAGTTAAATGCGGAAAGCGACCACTGCTTGTCTATCTGTCCGCATTCGTTTCCTCATTCAATAGTAAGCTCGCTCCATTTAGACAGCAGTCTTCCCATCTCAGACAGATCCTCAGTATCGCCGCCTGCGTTAGAGAGCAAACTGCGAACCAGAACCGTCTCCGGAATGGCAAACGAGAGCGGAATGTCGCGCAGCGCATTCTTTTGCTCGTTAGAGCCCTGCAGATACGGTAATGCGCGCGCCGGGATAGCCATCTCCAGCGACCAGGCCATGGCCATGACTCCTTGAAGGATGAAGCTGGCCATGGGGAAGTCTGGCGCCGTCTGGCGAATCATGGCGCAGACTTGCGTAAAGACGTCGTGCACGGTGGGGTCGCCTAACTTTTCGACGAGGAGCAGGACTGCGTTGTATAGTCCGCAAAGCACCATGCAGGTATACTCTGCCAGGCCAAACGTGTCAATGTACCGCCTTGAGACGGTGGCATCCGTGATTGCGCAGTGCGTCAGCAGGTCGTGTGCCGTGGCCCGTCGGCCACTCTGGATTACCGTGTCGGCATGCACAGATCGCCAGATGCCGATGATGACTTCGTCGACGTACATGCTGCATTCTCGAGTTAGACAGGGTGCACAAATCAATCGCTCTTTGATCAAGCACTCACCGTAGGAAACATGTCTGCGGTATCAAGTTATTCTCCTCCTTTAAATGTTCGGGTATGTTTTGCCAAAGGTTCTGTATGTCGTTGTAGTATTGTCGTCTAGCTGCAAGGTCTTCATCACTGCCAATATCTTCTTGCTTGGCATTGTAACTCATAACCTGGTATTGTAGTAATGACAAGTCGCAGGTGACATTCAGAACACCAGCTATAGTACCTGGCTCGGTGGGGGGTGTACTACCGGGTGAACTGCCTGGCGAGTTGTGTGTAGGGTCGACAACAGTCAAATCATCGAAGCAGCGGGGTATCGTGGGTGGCGGTATCAGCGACTGTTGAAAATAGACATAACCAACAATACTGCAGGGGTCACGTTATCAGCATGCAAATATTTGCGGGGGCGTCTTACAAAATGGTACCAACCTCTCAAAACAGAAAAGCCCCCAGAGAGACTTGGAAATGATGGCTTTGGTGCGACGGCCATGGTCTGTGTCGCCATCTGCTTGTCTAAATGAGGATGGCAGATCCAGTCTGCCTAGCATTTCATAGGCAGCAATTCGATATGCCTAGATAGAAAGTGAGTAGACTTATCCCGTACCTGTAGCTGTGAGTTTGCTTACCATGCCTTGTCTGTCGGCACCCCGGTAGGCAGCTACAGTAAACATGATGGCGAGAGCTTGCACAGTTGGCAACGACACGCGGTGGTTCTCTTGGCTCCACATCTTTTTGGCTTCGTTGAGAAACCTGATTCCAAGGTCATCGCCAGAAATATTACTGTAAGCTTTCACCACGCGAGAGGTAAACTGGTACATGCGTGTCAGCAGTAGTTATATTGTAAAGGGCTGTATTTTGGAAAGCAAGGTACTGACAGATCTTGATGCGCATATGGCATTGACAAGGAACGGCGAGCAATACTTGGCTCTTGAGGGGTCATTGCTTCGCATATCCTCGAGAAAGGCCTGTTTATCGATGAATGGGAAGAAAAAGATGTCGTCCCACCGAAAGAAGGAAGAGATGAGGTCCGAGACGACACCGTCCCCGGCAACAAGTGTCCAAGGGCGGGCCGATACTCTCAGCGGGCTATTTGCCAGCGCCCTCATGTCTATCGCTGGCAGTCTGGTATTGCCTTGGCCCTCTTCTTGCGACGCGAAGCTCGGCCCGGCAGCCATGGGCGGCGATACATTCCGCGCGAGCCTCAAGGCTGCGTACGGATCGCCAGTGCTGCGCAGCCGAGTCAGGATTTCGTCTGCCTCCTGCCTGGGCAGCTCTTTGAGGCCCTTGAATAGCTGCCACAAGCGCGCGTTTTCTGCGGCAAAGGTGTCTCGTTGGGCTTTGAGAGACTCTACACGTGCCAGGCGCGAATCATCGGCCTGATAAACGCAAATGATGCCACGGGTGCGGCACCGCGAGCAGGTTGGCCGCACCCCGTCGCAGCGAGCTTTGTGTTTGCGGCAGACATCACAAGCTATAGAGACCGGACGCCGCTTTGCCGCTACCTGCCGCGAGCCGCCTGGCGTTTCGGGCGGCGTGCGAATGGGTTTAGAAGGCGCCAGGAGACGATGCTTCTCACTCATTGGAACTATGTTTTGGCAAGATACTGCTTGCGGAAAGGGTCAGGCAGATTCCATGGAACGGGCAGTTGACGTGACAGCCTGCACACAGACGCCGCCTTTTGAAATGGTGTCAAGACGAGTAAAGGGGAGTGGGCGCTGAGCCGTTTGAATTGCAGCTTGGACAGAGTCGATCGCGATCGAATGCTGGGCCACACGTGATTGCGGGAGGGCACTGGCCTCTCAGAGGCAGCGGAAGAGGTCCGGTGCCCCAATTTTAGTCGGCAGCCTCGTTCCATCCAACTTGGGTAAGCGGCGTCTTTATTATGCACGTCGTATCAGGCGGCGTGTAAGACATGCATGGCTGGAAGTTGTAGAGTGCTACAGGGGGAGAATACAGCGCCCCTGTCGCTAGGCTTCGGGAAACTCCATTTAATACAGTATTTATGTCAGATGTGCGAGACTGTCAGCTAAACAGCACTTACGCTACTAGGCATCTGCTGCCCCGTAACCTAGTAGTAGTGCTTTGTGAATGAGAGGTGGTGAAGCGGGGCAACGGAGAAGCGGCGTTGGTCCATGCCGACAAGGGCATACGCGACTCGGGCGGCTATAGTATTAGCTACCCAGATGCAATCCAATCACATTGTTGGCTGTAACCTCGTTAAAGTTGCTACAACTATTCGCAGCGGCAAGCTAAAGGCTAACTGGTTTCTATCACAAATACACTGCTCCCAGGAAAGGTTTTAGACGGAGCTTTCGCTTCCGCTGCGACACGCTCCGCGGAGATGTGTTACACAGATGCTCGCTTTGAGACCAACGTGGCTGACGTGCTACCGAGCTGACCGACCGCGACTTTGCCAATCCCCATGACGTAACTCTTCAGTCACCAACAGCACATGCAACTATTGCGGATCCCGATCTTCTCCTACGTTCGACTCACCCAATTTGTCATTTTCCGAGCTGGCGCTCTTATCCTTGACCTCAGCATTGGGCAGCGACTGCTCGTCGCCAAGGCGGGGATCGCGCAGCGCGAGCGCAAAGCCAACGACCAGGGCCGCAATGCAGATGCTGGTAATGCACAGAATCTTTTGCGTGTGCCGGTACGCGCCAACAATGCCGTCCCGCACAGGGCTGCCCCAGGCATAGTCCTCAATGGCCGTAAAAGGCGCATCGTACACCGCCGCGGCCAGCGTCTCGTTGGCAAACGGCGCCAGTTGCCGCGTGAGCTGGCCCGGCAGGAGCTGCGTCCATATCGCGCCGGAAATCGCATTGCCAATGGCGCCGCCGACGTTGAAGCAGGCGAAATACACGCCCGTCACGACGGCGAGGTGCTCGTGCCGCGTCGCGGCTTGGATGCTGGCCAGCGCCGCGTACGTGAACATGCCGCACGACACGCCCAGGAGAACCTGCGCGCCCACCATGCCCGGGTAGTTTGCGCCCGCGCCGCCCCGGAACTGGATCAGGAGGCCAAATGCTACCATGTGCAGGCACGTCCCCGTCACGATGATGTACTTAAGGCGGCGCAGCTTATACACGACCACACCGAAGAAGATGCCCGCCAGGCAGGCGGAGAAGGAGTACAGGTTTGTGATGCGCGTCGCGCTAAGGACGGACTGGTTGAAGGAAATGACGAGCACGGTGTAGAGGTAGTCGCCTTGCACGGCGGCGGCGCAGTTCATGGCGGCAATGACGCCGAGGGCGCCCCAGACCATGCGGTCCTTGAGCAGGTGAAGCGGCAACATTGGGTGTTTTGCTTTGCTCTCCCAGACCACGAAGCCGGGGATGCAGAGTATACCCACGACCAGCGGCGCAATGATATGGCCCTGGTGCCAGCTTGTCGATGCACCTCCGGCCAGGGTCAATGGAACCAACACCAGTGAAAGCACGGCAATGATGAGCACAATGCCAACGACATCCAGCTGCCAGAAGAGCGCTTTACACAGCCCGGAAGCGCCCAGCGCCTGAAACGGCGTCTTGTAACTCTGGAGGTCCGCTTTTCTGCCTGCCCACCACAGCGTAAACAGCAACGGGATTGTAGAAACGGGATATATAGCAGCCCACATGCCAATGCCCACTCGCCATCCAATCTTTTCCAGCGCCGCAGCAGCAACATCGCCACTAACCCAGGCATTAATAAGAAACGGCGAAACAGGAACGTAGGAAAAGAGCAGACGCGCCCTCAGCGACGTAACATCCGACAGGATAACCTCGACCAAGAACGAGACGCACGTAAACCCAATCTGATACAACACCGCCCCGGCCGCAAAGGCTTCGACGCCATGCGACGTCGCATCGACTACGGTACCAATGACATAAAACACAATCGAAGCCAGCAGCAGCTCTACGCGGCCAAAGACGTCGGCGACCTTGGCGGCCGTCGGCTGCGTGGCGGCGGCGATGGCGCTGCGCAGCACAGACACGGTTGCTAGCAGCGAGTGCGTCTTGAAGCTGTCTGTCGCGGTGGGTTGGTATGCGTATCGCAGCGTGATGTCGAGCGAGTAGACGTATGCGACGATGAAGATGCCGACAAAGAGGATGGCGCGGGTGACGGGCGTGAGGTGCTCGGAGACAGCTTCCATACGCCGAACACCGGGACTGGTGTTGCCGACGAGGGTGATTTCCGCATTGTCTGTGGTGTTAGTGGCATCCTGGCCACTGGTCGCAGCGTTCTGTTCTTCCTTTCCAGCCATGGCTAATGTATCATTGGTAAAGAATCAGAATTGCGCAGCACGCTCTTCATGCCAAAAGAAAGAGTTTGTGCGATAGGCGAACGGCAGTTATATCCGGCGCAAAGGAATAGCGAAATAAAATACCGAAATGAGCAAAGCTGAATGAAAATCTTTCTTAGTCTATACGTTTTACTCCAGCCACGGACCCTGGACAGAGAAATGGAGCCAGTAAGCGAGCAGAATGTGGGCTGGTTGGGGTGGTGGAAATGCTCCGTGCCGCAGTCGCTATCAATCAGATCAGATTAGCCGAAATCACCAGTATACCCCCGTAAAGAAACAGCAGAGAGAAATTGTGGCGCCACAATTGCCAAGGACCGTTTGATTTCACTATGAAAGCTCTTTTCGTAATTAAAAAAAAAATGAAACCCGTGTAATATCCCAAGCCAGTTATTCCCATCGGCCATGCTACCCTTCTCCTTCCAAGCCACTATGTCGCATTCTTGAGTAAGGGATCGTTTCAAGCCAGAATAGCGTTAAGCTCATCGTAACCCATGTTATCGACATAAAAATCCGCAAAATATGTTTTTACGACGTCTGCCGGCGGCACATGTCTGAGATCGGTACAGCCCTTGTCACACTGTGAGCTGCAGACAGCTACCATGCCCTCTGCGAGCCCCAGCGCGGTCGCAACCTCTCGCCTATGGCGCGCAATTGCCCCATACTCCTCCCAAGTCCTAATATTAATCAGCTTGTTGGAGCTAAAGTACTCATCCCACAACTTTGCCCATTCGGGGTCATGCAGCGTGTTGGCCATGAGCAATTTTCGGTTATCGTCGTCGGAAATCGACCAACTGTGCTTGTGACGAGTTAGTTTTATAGTACTACCAACAATACGGTATTGGATAGATAGTTTTTCACTCTGGTTCGATGGACTATCGGCATCACTATTAGCTTCATGGTCTTCGCCACCGACCGCGGGTGAGACAAATGAGTCGAGTTTGGGCTCGAGGCCACACAAAGACATGATGTAGAAGTACGATGTTGGCCAATACATGTTATATGGTGGCTTGTTATATTCCTGGCTCCAGAGATCCTTTGGAATATGGTCAATGGCATTGGGTAGGAAAATCAACCACTCTGGCGTGGCTGCGACGGCGTCTAAGATGGGCTCGCAGTGGCAGACGGAATCATTTTCGGGGATAAAGTCAAACAGGCCGTCTCGAAACAGTCGATAAAACCATATCGAGGTATTCAAGCTCGTGAACTGAACTGTCATGGACTGGTCATCTGCACTGTAAGTGACATTAGCCAGCTCCGCCATTGCCGACATGGCCGACACGACAAACCAGACGGCAGACGCGGGTATATTGCCAATCATGAGAGTTCTTGTGAGGCCCATATCTGTCCAATGCTTTTGTGACTTTGGTAGTGGAAAGGAAGGAGAAGGTATCAACCAAGCTCCGACCTCATATTCCTGTCCATTGGCGGATTTGCAGATGGGAGGGTCAGCTTGAATCGAGTCCAAGTACTTTTGGGCTTGGCCGCTTTCGTGAAACTCAATAACTGCGCTTAGAGTGTTATCTGGTCCAATGGAGAGACTCTGTGGGATGACGCTGACGGAAATGACCTGGCCGACTGCAAGCGATTGTAAGACTTGCGCAGAGGTCGTGTCGGGTGGCAAGTTGAATGCTATTGCGCGGCGAGACTGGATGTTTCGATTCTCTATTTCATCATCAATTTCACAGTACAATTTTTGCATAGACGAGCTTTGCGTGTCTGGGTGATAATCGAGTCGCATGGTGCGCGACTCAAAGTCGCTGGTGGCGTCCCCGTTAAAGAGAGAGTAGCTCCCCATCGTATGTTGCGTGGAGGATATTCTTTTATCCTGCAAATGGCTTCTGCACGCTTTTCTGGCAATGTAAATGCTTGCCAGCTAGCTGGTTGAAGGGTTGGTAATACGCCAAGAAGTTGATACGCTGGGTGTGGCAAGCGGAAGGTTGGAAACGGCCAGGTTGGCAGGTGCAAGTCAAAGCAGTTGTGAGAAGTGGTGAGAAGCAGTGCAATAGCATGTCAATAGAATATATTTTCATCTACAAGACGTGGTATTATTATTTTTTATTATTTTTTCCTGGGTTGTTGTATTTATTCTGCACGCAACCATCGTGTGAATTTGGCAGAGTTGCGGTGGCAATTGGTTGGAGTTGGGCCGGGTTGGCCCATCACTCGGCATTTCGCAACCAAACCAGCCGTGACAGCTGGCAGCGCAATCCCGACAAAGCGATAGTAGAACCATTTGATGCGCCATCAACTTAGTTATTTATTACATTGAATAGCAAGTGGGTATTTTCTGTTTTGGGTTGGAACCGTCTAATTTTCTAGAGTTGTCTGCGCATTGAAAATATTTTTGCGGATTTCTGCGTCAAACGCAGTCTTTTGTTACTTCCGGTGTCAAGTGATTTGAGACGTGTTATTCATCGCTTTCACCTCATTTACTACCCTACACAGCCTACAAAGATGCATACTACATTTTACTCACCATTAACAAGCAGCCAGCATCATTTACATCAGGAGACGTATCCTTTGCCTGTGACTCTCTTTCGGGACAGCCGGTTCCGGGTAGCAGGTGGGCCGGGTCTCACCGGAAATATGCATCAAGTCGGCGGGTCCCGCCTCCCGTCAGCGTCACAACACTTGGGACGCCGACAAATCTCCGACAGGGCGCCAACGGCCATCAAGGCGCATCAGACGAAGAAAAAAAGCTTTCAGCAGTGGGAGACAGAGCCTGACAACAGCCCGTGAAATATCAGCTTCACCGAGTCCCTAGCCGTCTCACCACTGCACTCTCAACCACCTGTCTTTGGGCGCGAGTGCCGCGACGCTAGCAAATCGAACTAGCATCGCCGTCTGCCATTAATCCCAACCGGCCAAATCCCAGCCAGCCCGCTTGTCCGGCACCTTACTCAGGGACGTGGGGTCAGCGCCCTGCAGCACTTTATTGCCGTGCTAGCCGCCTCTGATCACGCAGCTGGGACGGTTACATGGCCTGACACCTGTCATACTTGACCTTGCACCGCACTGGCGCTGGATTTGGCCGGCTTCTCACCTGTACAAATATCGACTGTTGGGCGACGACTTGGCGGTTGCGACGCGCTGCAACAGAAGCCCACCATCCATCCCATCATAGACCGTCATCATGGCGTACAAGCTGTGGAATTTCGACATTGACCGCTTCCTGAACCCGTTGATACCTTCTCCGCCATGGCGACACCTTCCGTACCCCGTTGCGTACTTCTTCGGATATCGCAAGACGAAGCCCGTCGCGACGGGTAACCTGATGCCCGTCTTCTGGGCATTTATCGGTGTCTTCTGTGCCATTACCATTATCCAGGTTGTGTCGATGCACATCCCGTCGTTCCTGAGTCGCGAGACACCATATATCGTTGGCAGTTTCGTAAGTCAAACCACCAACAGGGGACCTGCTCGCAAATGCGGTGCTGATTGCTGATTTCTAACTCTTGTTCCGTATAGGGCGCAGCCGCAGTCCTCGAATTCTATGCCATCGAGGCTCCTCTCGCCCAACCACGAAACGCCATCCTGGGCCAACTCATCTCTGCGTTTGTGGGCATCGCCGTGGCCAAGCTCTTCCAACTAAACGATCGATTCGAGGAGATAAAATACCTCGGTGGTGCCCTCGCCTGTGCATCGGCCACGGCCCTCATGGCCCTCACCAAGACAGTCCACCCTCCCGCGGGCGCAACAGCTCTCCTCGCCGTGGTTGACAGCCGTTTAGTCGGCATCGGCTGGTTCCTGCTCCCCGTCATGGCTCTGGGTTGCGGGCTGATGCTCGCCGTGGCCATGCTCGTCAACAACATTCAGCGAAGATTCCCCATCTACTGGTGGACGCCCGAAGACCTCCGCCAGAAACGGCCCATGTTCCTGCGTCGCAAGCAAGACCCAGAAAGCGGGCTTGCCAAAGACGAGGCCGAGGATAAGTCCAAGCCGCAGGAGCCTTTGGAAAAGGTCGCTTCGGAGTCGGTGACCAACGGCTCACAGGCGACGGGCAAATCGGAGCCCGAAGAGGCAGAAGCTGCGCCCGTGCAGCATCACAAGCACGACCTGAACGAGGTTGTCATTCGGCCTGGCCAGGTGATTGTGCCGCATAGCATGTTCCTGACCCAGGAAGAGACGCAGCTGCTGGAGACGCTGAGCAAGCGAGTATAAACGATGTAATGGCCCGCTAATGTACGCGGAAGCACCGTCACAGGCGGGTAAAGCCCTTTTTAACAGCATATTAAATAATTATAAAGGCAAACGGTCGATATAGTAATAGATAACGATTTTAAATCTCAGCCAATTGCGGTGAGACCCCCTATCGCTGTTCGTGGTCTGCAAGATAAGGACGCTTGCCTTATCAAGATTGTATCGTCCATGCCAAGACATCCATGTCCCCAGAATCTACGATCGCTGCAGAACATGGACATCCAGCCCGTATTCGTATATAATGTTTTTAATACAATGCCCATTGACCAGTACCTCTCACGTATACTGCGTACCCCCGTTTGGATTGCCCTCCAGCAATGGCATACGTCCCACTTGAGGCTCCCTACCCCGATCAGCCAAAAGAGGCTTCGCCGCAGGCGGGTGGCGCCACTAACAGCCCGCTTGGCAGCAAGGCACTTAGGTACAAAACAAAGGAGAAGAACAAAAAAAAATATTAAAGAAGAAAATACAGAAGCGAATAAACGTCATTGAAATTAAATTCAAGCTCTACTTTAATTCAGCTTCAAGGTTTCTGCATGTTTATCTTGTGTAGAACCTACCTTTCAAGGTTTTGCGGCGTTGTGGTGATGTTGCTGGTGACTCAAGCCGGCGAAGCAGTAGCCAGGCAGCAACCAGGCTACATATCAATCAAGAAAGTGCGGCTGCGAAAAACTGGGAACGCTGGGAAATCATTGGTTAGAGTGACGTTTATATTGGTTTTGAAGCCTTTTTTCCACCTGCCAAGGTTATATCGACCTGTTTGGGCAAATCGGCGTTGACTCACACGCCCTCATGTTTGAGCATAAAAAGCCAGCGTTCAGTAGCACTTGGACAATAACTTCCCTTTCAACTGTTTCTATATTCGTCACATCATGGATTCAAATACTGAGATTCCGTGGTTCCTGAAGAGCAATAAGCCCGTGCTCTTCCCGAGCCACGAGGCGCTCACAGTATCCCGTGATGAGTTCAACGTCTTCCTCGCCAATGAGCTTCGCGGCAAGGCCACGCATCCCAAGGCAGAAGATGCCAAGGATGAACAGCCGGCAACGCCGCATCCATTCATGGACGGTCTACACAAGCACAAGGAACATGAGCTTGCGGCGGCATTCGGCCCAGACCCATATAATAAGATGTTCACCGAGAATGGAGACATCACTTACAAGTCCAGCAACGATAAACTGGTAGACCTCTTCTACGAGCTCGAGGACTCCATAACTGGCGAGAGACTAGTTCACGCCCTCAACGATGCATGGCAAGTGGACCCGACAACATCCCTTAAAATCATTTTCAACGCCAGATCTATCCACCTCGGCAAGAGCACAAGAAAGACATTCTATCGAGCGGCTGGGTGGCTAGCACAGAACCACCCTCTGACCCTAGTCGCAAACTTGGAATGGCTATATCGCCCCGTCATTGAAAAGAAGGCTCCAAAGACTGAGGGTGCCGCAGACGAGGACGGCATGGTTATCGTCGAGTCTGAGCCCGACGAGAATGACCCGGCCAAGCACGATGTGCTGCACGGCGTCTCTCACGGTTACTGGAAGGACTTGCTCAACATTCTCGCCATTGCAGCCAATGGCAAGCTGACTGCCAAATCTAACCCGTCCGATGTATTGAACGTCGAAAAAAGTGTAAACCGAAGGCGCATCCAGAAAAACCGCAAGAACATGCGAAAGGTAGCGTCTGGTATGCGTCAACTCCACATATCCAACAAGAACCTCACTCCGGAAGCTTGTGCCGCGAAGTTGCGCAGCGCGTGCCGCCAGGACCGCCATGCTGCGGCCAGTGCAATGTTCAACAGAGATGCAGTCTACAGGACCTTGCATCTTACCGTCGCCAGGCTCTTTGCTGAGCAGCTGCAGAAAGACATTGCCGCTCTCCACGGCCAGGACGCCAAGGCGAAAAGAGCGATATCTCTGTGCGCAAAATGGGCACCATCCGACGACCTCTTCCACGACAAGCATACGTTCATCGTCAGCTCTATTGCCGAGCTGATGCATCCCAGAGACTCGCTAGATAATAGCCCTGTATCTCACGAATATGTGCTGCAGCCAACGGATGATCGCGAGATCTACCTGCGGTGCGCGCGAGAGATGTACCGACGCGATGTATCGCAGCTGCGAAAGCATTTGCAGGTCGTCGAGCGGGACATTACGGCCCAGACATACGAACAAATAGCGTACAACAGGGTTCCGTCTTTGGCAATGAACCGATACAAGGGCAAGTTCGCCACCCATGACACGGATCGCTTCACCAGCTATCTGAAAGACGTTGCACTGGGAAAGAAGTCGATCTCTGGAGCTACTCTGCTTCCCTCCACTCTGATCAAACAGATGCGCTGTACCAGGACGACGCACGTAGGGCACCTTGACAGGGAGGTGCTAAATAGCCAGTGGAAGACTTTGGTGCAGCGCATCAAGGACTCAGGAACCATGTCTTCTGCCATTGCTGTGTGCGATGTTTCAGGCAGTATGACCAACAGAATATCACAAGACGGAACGCAGGCAATGGACGCTTCCATTGGCCTGTCACTGCTCGTTGCCGAAGTCACCGCGCCGCCGTTTGGAGGGTCGTTCATCACCTTTGACTCACACCCCGAAGTCATGAAACTCGATATGAACACAACTCTCGATGCGAAATACCGCTACACTAAAGCGGCACCCTGGGGAGGCAGCACCAATTTTGTCGCCGTCTTTGAAGATTTGATCCTTCCCATGGCTGTTGAGAATAAGCTGAAGCAAGAAGACATGGTCAAGCGCGTATTTGTCTTTAGCGATATGCAGTTCAATAGTGCGAGCTGCGGAGGCTTCGCAGGCTGGACCTCTTCGTACGAGCGCATCAGGGAGGCTTTCCACAACGCAGGGTACGAGATGCCTGAGTTGGTGTTTTGGAACCTCTGCGGCACGAGGGGCAACGTAGACATTGGACTTCGGCCCGGTCGAACCAACGCCTCTGCTAAGCCTGTAACGGCGGCCGACGTGGGCACCATGCTTGTCAGTGGATACTCTCAGGGCATGCTCAAGGCTTTTATGGATGGCGAGTCGCTCGACGAGTCTGATGCAGAGGATGGCGATGCCGTTGTTGTTGGCGGTCGGCCCAAGAAGCAGTTGGACTCGATTGCGCTGGTCAAGAAAGCCACTGGCCACAAAGCATACGATATGTTGCAGGTATATGATTAACTATACGAATAATTATGTTAATGAAGTCTAATTGATGCATTTTGTCAAATGCTGTGCCTTATTTGGCGTTTTTCTTGTAAAGCCACTTTCCAATGTGATGTGCCAGAGCAATCGCAAAACATTCCGCAGCTACAAATCACCCATCTTTGTCTTCCAAGCCAGATACGCACCATAGCCAGCAAAACCAAGAATAGCCAACTTTCCAACAGCTGCAAACAAGTTTGAATTGGCACGCTGTGTAGCCCTCTCATAGAACGCCTTGGTGCGGACCTCCAAGTCGTGCGCATCGTTTGTTCGCGGGAACGGCGCCTCAATCTCCTTACCTGTCATCGGATCCGTGACAGTAGGCACGTCCATACCCAAGTGTTTGCACAGGGGGCCCCATCCGTCCTGAATCTTGTACTCCAGGCGACGATGGGCGGGGATCTTCTCCCGGTACTCCTTGTAGATGTCCTTGTACCACTGAATGGCCCGGTCTTTCTGCTTTCCGTGGTCGTAGCCGAGAGCAGAGTGAACCATCTTGTTGAAAAAGTTGATCCAGTTGCGCATTAATGGATCAAAAGCGTACACAAATGACCCGTGTACCATGGCGAGGCGCGATGGCGGCTGCATCATCTTGTAGATGCTGTTGAGCACGGAGACGTACCACTTTTCCACATCACGGTCGAGGATGACGACCTTGGCATCCGGATACATCTCTGCCAGCTCACAGGCAAACAGAGCGGAGGGTACATCGCAGCACGCTTGGTATGTGCCCAGGAGCGCGTCCCAATCCGCCTTTGTGAATGTGCCCTTTCCTTCGTATTTGGCTTCGATGGCACGGGTCCAGGCAGGCGCTTCGGTTGTGAGATTTCCCATTACACTTTGCATGTGGTGGCAGTCATGAATACCTAATTGGCGAAGAGCGGCGCGGAGTGCTATAAGAAAATATGTTAGACTGGTTTTGCTCTCCGTGTAAGTGACGGACACGGGTGCACCTACACAGAGTTCCTGTCCTGTGGACGCCGCAGATGATGACGCGCATAGGCACGATGCGTTCAGATGATTGTGACATGTTGGGACTTTGGTATGATGTTTTAATTATGTATAGTCCGTTGCTGCGCTATTTTGTCTTCGGAGAGGAAAGAAGGTGTGATAGAATTATTCGCGGGTGGTTCTCATGTGCCGAATTCGAATGAAGAACAATAGTATAAAAAGGACGACTATAAAATAGAAACTGCCATAAAGTAGACAAGGTGGCATAAAAGTCTTTTATATCTCAGCTTATATGGCTCGAAAAGTATTATAGCCGGGGTAATGTATAGCACAGGCGCCCCCGTGCGGCTGAATGCACGGTATCGAGTTCGGAGATCCGCCGGGCGCTACTTGTGTACACGGCGCGGCGAGGCGGGGCCTCCGGCAGTCAGCGCCGGTGGGAGACGGAGGTGGCTGAATAGAAGCCAGGGTCTCTTGCTTATGGCGGTCGCAAAAACCTGCAAATCCCGGCTTTTAGCCCGCCATATTATATTTATGGTATAATTTATAAAGGGGAAGCTCGGAGAATTTTCTACGGACAAGGCTGCGCTTTGTAACCAATGGTGAGCATTCATCTACGTCACAAGTTTTCCTAGCCGACTGCCACAGTCCAGTATAGTACACGCTGAGGCGATGTTTGGCGCGTTTAGACACCGATTCTAAGTTATAGACGGTATTGCTGGCTTGAGAATTTGCATTATGCCGAAACCCAACTCCTCAAAATATATCTGCCAATATATTCAATGGAAGGCGAGCATCGACATTTCCCAGTAGTGCAGAGCCGGCGGAGCAATACCGCGAAGAGTTTCCTTTCGCGGAAAGGGTTCCCTATAACAGTGTATTGCGAATCGGGATCTTTCAAAGAGTATTTGGCTCAGATTTTAGTTGTCTATCATGAGCCCGTTCGTGGCCGGCGTGGGCGATGTGGTTGCCCTGGCTGCGGCACTCGTGTGCTAGCGCCCGGTGGTCGACGGAGATGGTGTACGGGAAAGATGCCGAAACTGCGCCAATATTCCACTCTATTTTTGTAATACTCACATACGGAGTTAAAACGCCCATGTGGACTAATTGGGTAAGCCGTCAGGTAAGCTACTATAGGCGATACGTAGAAGCTGTAGCGGTGTACACGCTGGCATGGAGGTCGGTTGCCACTGAGGCGGGATACAGCCAGGAAGCCGGCTAGGCAATTTATCAGTTAGCTTATTAAAAATAGATCTCCATCGTAATTAAAGCGCACACCGCATAAAGACTCTCTTTCACATGATGGCACAGCGTTGCATAGCTTGGTTGTACCAAATGGGGGTGGAGAAGAACAACCGTGGCAGTGGAGCAATTGGAGCATTGAGCGGGTTGAGGCTCTGACGAGGTCCAGAATAAAGCCTGGTATTATTGAGAGGCCAAGTCCCCAGCGGAGACGCAGTGGATAATGGAGAGAAGAAGAGGAGGAACAGAGCCACGATCTGGAGGGTCTCTCCGCGATTGGTTTCTATTCACATCTGAACTGGAGAAAGAAAGGGCTCTTTGTGTGTAAGAATGCCACCAAGGAGCAGGCTTAGGTAAGCCCACTCTCGAGGGTTGGTGATTACCCCGCTCCTCGAGGCAGAGCTTGAGGCTTAGGCCTTAAGCTTCAGCTACTGTTACACAGCAGTATAACTATATAGATAGGCTAAATAATACTAAATTATACTTTCCTTAACTAAGACCTTTTAAATCTCTATTTTCTTGCCTAGCTTAGCCTATTAGTAGCTACTATTATAATAATTTCTAAAGCTTCTATCTAGGAGCTATCTAGGAAAATAGAAGATCTACCTTATTCCCTATATAGGGAGAAATCTACTAATATACCTAAGGAAGGAGCTAATACTAAAGTAGATGAACTAGTTTAAGAGGAATAGCAGTTGGTTTACTGGCGACAAGCCCTAGAGCACATATAGAAGCTTAGAGGCAAGATAGCAGCATTGGAAGAGCTGCTAGGGAAAACTGTGTATAGGTATAAGTTGCCTATATTATTGAGTAGTAATAGTATAGATATCTAGATAAGGAATCTTATTAAACTATCTAAAAACTTAACCTTTAAGGGTAAAGTTAAATAGCTAAGGGATATAGAGTATATCTTTTAAGCTGCCTTTAGATAATATAAAAAAGAGTTAAAGAAAATCTTTATTACTATTAATAATATAGATATAATATATTAGAATTAATAGACTTACTATTTTAAAGATCTTTTAGATAAGGAGACTTACTAGTATAGTAAATATTAATCTCTATTTAAAAAATAGATATTAAGATTAGTAAAAGATAGAGAAAACTGCCTATCTCTTATTATATAGCAGATTTCTAATATAATATAGAAAGAAAACTAGGTATTATAAGACTTCTATAATTACTTAGATTCCTTAGAGAGGAACTTTAAACTTATATTAGAAGAGTAATATACCTTATAATACTTAGCTAAGTTATAATCTTCTTTAAAGCAATTTATTACTTTATAGAGAGGTATTATATTCCCTAAGACTTATAATATTATAGTTTTACTAGTAGAATAATTTTAGGATTAGATAGCACCCTCCTAGAAATATACTTAGGAAGAATCCTAGGATACTAGACCCTATATAAGAAAGAGGATATCGTTTTAATAGGAAGGAACTTTATCTTTATCCTCTTAAAGCAGCTATTTCTATTATAATAAGTCTATACTTTAAAATATAATATCTAAAGGGAATCCTCTTAAGAAAGATAGTAAGTATATTACTTATTTTAAATATAATAGTAATTAATACCTTACTAATATATACCTTTAGCCTATCTAAGCTAATAAGGCCTAGGTAAGAGGCTGGGGAAAATAGTGAGGCTAGCGGTAGGCAACTTGCCACTAGCCCCCCTTATACCTATAATAATATATTTCTAAACCTAAAGATAACTTAGCAATAACTTAGATATTACCTTTATAGTAGATCTAGATAGTAAAGTAGAAATAGACCTAGTAAGTATATAATTTATAATCTAATTTTATCTTAAATTTAGCTATTACTAGATATAAGATCTACTAAATATAGGGGAAATAATACTAAGGCCTTATAGGACCTAGGAGGTACTAGTAGTTCTATAGGATAACTAAAAAACTAAGAGGACAATTACTTACTATTATATTAGTATTAACAACCTATAGATACCTAATAGTAGCCTAGTATTATTTAAAATACTAATACTAGCTACCTATAATATTTATCTAGACTTAAGATATTAAAAATAGTAATTTAAATATTAAAATAATAGATTATAGCTATATAAACCTTAGAGATTTATTAATAGAGCCTAAAGAACTGCTAATATCTTTATATATTATATACTATCTATCTAGAGAATAGGAAGTACCTATAATAGCTTAGAACAAATCCCTATAGAACTATAGGAATTTGCTAATATATTTACTAATAAAGCTACTACCCTACTAAAGAATAAGAAGTCTGACTATACTATTGATTTATTACCTAAGGAGGAACCTCTCTATAGACCTATTTATCCTCTCTCTTAGAAGGAACTAAGGGAATTGTAAGAGTATCTTGACAAGAACCTAGCAAATAGCAGGATTAAACCCTCTAAGAGCCTAGTAGGGGTATTAATACTCTTTATTCCTAAAAAGGATAGTAGCCTATACCTTTATATAGACTACTAAAGACTAAATAAAGTTATCTAAAAGAATTGCTATTTATTATCCTTAGTCTTAGAAATCTTAGACTAGGTAATAAAAGTAAAGTTCTTTTTAAAAATTAATATTAAAGAGGCATATTATTATATATATATTAAGAAAAGAGATAAGTAGAAAATAGTATTTTAGATAAGGTATAGGCACTATAAATATATAGTAATACCCTTTAGATTTACTAATGCCTTTATAATATTTTAATCCTATATCTATAAAGCTTTAATAAGATTAGTAGATATTTATTATATTATCTATCTAGATAATATCTTAATTTACTTAAAAATAAAAGAGGAGTATATAATATACCTATATTAAATCCTAGAATAACTAAAGGAAGTAGAATTATATACTAAACCTTTAAAATACTTATTCTACTAAGATTAAGTTAAATTCCTAGGTTTTATCCTATTAATCAATAGAATAATAATAGATTAAGAATATATAGATATAGTCCTTTCTTAAAAGGAACCTACTATCTTCTAAGAGATCTAGATATTTTTAGGATTCTATAACTTTTACTAATAATTTATCTACAACTATTCTAATATTACTATACCTTTATCTATACTATTAAAAGGCAGTATAAAAAGGAAGAAATTAGATATAATAGAATTAAGGTATAATAAGAAGTAAATATTTAACTAGCTATAAGAAGCCTTTACTAATACTCCTCTACTCTAATACTATAATAGTTAAGCACCTATTATAATTAAAATAGATACCTCTAACTTTACTATAGCAGCAATTTTATCACAACCTAACAAGTCAAAAGTAAAGCACCCTATTATATTCTAGTCAAGGAAATTCTTAGACTAAGAATTCTACTAAAAGACCTTAGATAAAGAAATATTTGCTATTATATTAGCTTTTAAATAGTAATAATATTATATTAAAGGGTCACTATATTAAATAAAAGTCCTATCTAATTATAGGAATCTATAGGGCTTTATAAAGTAGCCTAGACCTACTAGTAAGCAAGCTCAATAGTATCTCTATCTAATACCTTATAATTTTATTATCTAATATAGAAAGGGCAAGATAAACCTTGCCAATATACTATCAAGATAGCCAGACTACCTTAGAAAAGAGGAAGATAATATAGATATCTTTTTAAGACTAAGATCTAAAATAGGATCCTAAAAGCCTATTAGTAAAATACTAGCTAAATAGTATAATTAATTATCTTTATATAATAATAGTTTATAAGCTATTAACTAGCCTAAATATAGTAAGATACCTTTATAAGTTAATATAGCTTAAGTTTATTATAAAGGAAGAACTAATAAAATACTAATAATTACCTCTAAAGATATATCTAGCTAAGGCCTAGAGGATATTAGTTGCAAATAATATATCTTATATAAATCTATAAGAATAGCAGCTAAGGAAGAGAGGGCATTTCTACTTAATATCTTATATCCTTTACTAAAATAGATTAAGCATCTATAAAAAGAAGACCCCTTAATTAACTAATAAAAGGCTACTATAGTATAATAAGGCTACTAAAGAGAAAATAGCAACTAAAGTATTAATATTAATCTTCTAAGATATAAAGGAAAAGTTATTATAAATATAGAGCTAACCTTTACTTAAGAAATTATTAAACTATACTATAATAACCTCTTAGTAGGATATTTTAGTATAGGCTATATTAAGGAGTTGATATATAGGAAATTCTACTAGGAAAATATATCTTAAGAAATTAAATAATATATTTATTCTTATAATATATACTAAGGGATAATAGTATAGAAATATCTCCTATATAATAAACTTTAATCTCTACTAAGACTAATAAAACCTTAGTAAAAAATAACTATAGATTTTATTATAAGGCTACTATCTATAAAGAAATAAAACTAATAAGTTAATATAATCTTAGTAATAGTTAATTAATTTACTAAGTATTCTTTATTTATTATAATTATTATAAAGATAATAGCTATAAAGCTAGTAAAATACTTCTATACCTATATTAAACTAATATTTAATACCCTATAAGGTATAGTTATAGATTAAAAAAGCCTTTTTATTAACAAATTTTAGTTAAAACTCTATTATTAAATATAGATTAAATAATAATTATTAATAGCTTTTTACCTATAAATAGATAGACAAACTAAATATATAAACCAAGTCTTAGAATATTATTTATACTATTATATAGCAAAAGACTAAGAAAACTAGGCAAATCTATTACTAATAGCTTAGTTTACTTCTAATAATATAATCAATATTATAATTAATATATTACCTAACCAAGCACTTATAGGCTACTCCCTAGAGCTCCAATTAGCCATTAAGGGCAAGGCCATACCTAGGGGGAGTATAGATATAAAAATATATATTAAAGAGCTTAAAAAGTAAAGAAAAAGACTAGCAAATTACTAGGAATCAGTAGTAAAGTATTAAGAAAAGTACTATAACTAAAAATATATCCTAATTATATTTAAAAGAGGATAATTAGTTAGATTATTAATAAAGAATCTAGATCTATAGAGGGAAAAAAGGAAGCTAACCTTAAAGATAATTAGCCTTTTGCAAGTACTATAAAAGATTAGGAGATAGGTATATAAACTATAGCTTCCTATAAAATATTTGCAAATATATAATATATTTTATATTAGCCTACTTAAGCTATAGTATATAAAACCTAGCAAAGAGGATAAGGTAATCCTATTAGATCTTAAGGAAAATTATAAGGGAATAGAGATTTAGTATATTATCTATACTATTAAACTAAAAAATATAGATATAATCTACCTAATTTAATTTTAAAACCTTAACTATATAGAGATATAGATAACTAAAGATTAAATTGCCTTATACCTTAATAAAGCAAAAACCTAGTAATAATATAAAGAAGAATAAGGTTATTACTAGTAACCTAAGGCTATTTTAAGATACTATTTACTTAAGTTAAATTAAATCTATTATTCTTATAAAATACTAAATATCTAACAACTATCTAACTCTAAAAAGATAAAAATTTAATAAAATAATAATAAATTAATATAATCTAGGCTAATTAATCTTAAAAATAGTAAGCTTATTATTATAGCTATTATTATAAAAAGCTACTAATATCTTAGTAAAATATCTATAAATAGCTACTTACTAGGCAATATATCTATAGTTAAAAGGCCCTAGGTATAGAATCTAAGAGATAGTAAATATTATTTAAATATTAATAGGCTAGATAAAAGTTAATAATAAATAGGTAAAAAGTGAGAAGAGATAGAGATATACTATATTAAAAGAGGGAGGTATAGTTAAGTTGGTAATCTTAGCATAATAGGAGTTCTTCATTGCCTTATATATAGCAACAGTTGCAGCAGTCTATAGCAATAAGTTAGCATAGTCCCTAAAATAGGAGCAGAAATATATACCTAGGCAGACTAAGTAATACCTATAAGATTAAATTGCTAGTAATAAGCTATCTCTATAGTAATAAAAGTATAGGTAAGCTATAATAAAGCCTTATATATCCTCTAGGTTATAGCTATAACTAAGGAATATACTAAAGGTTTATTTTTAATAGGTAAGATATCTATTAGGTAATTAATAAAAAGATTATTATAATTATTAAAAACTATAGAGTTACCTTAGATAAAGGTATTAACCTATATAGATAAATTAGTAAGTTATTAATAATTATCTAGCAATTTTACTTATAGGACTATAAATATAGTTATAATAAATATACTAGTAATAATACTCTATATTATCCTCTATAAGATATATAGTCCTCACCCTAGTCAACCCCTTGCTTCCTTAGTGACTAATCTCCAATACTATCTAAAGATAGTATATATACTAGCCTATATTAATATAGGTATACCTAGTGATAAGCCTAGAAGGCATTATAGTAGCAATAGATAGTCCCTAGAGACCTAATTTATATGCCTTGGCCTAGGATAGGCTATTATAATACTAGCAAGGATATAATAAAGATATAATAATAACCTTAGTATTATTGCTCTGCTCCCCTACACTAGGATTCTTAGGAATAGGAGGGAGAGCACCTCCTATAGAGGGACTAGGAGGAGCTAGTAGGGCCTTAGCAATATTAAAGTAATACCTAGTAATATACTAGATAATAATACTACTTATACTATTTACTAAGAGATTAGTTAGAAGAGGTATTATATCCCTAGTAAAAATACTATAATATAGGAATATAAAGGCAATATTTATAATCTAATAAGCCCTAGGTAAAAGTTACTATAGGAGGAGCTAAGCTAATATTAAAATAGTTAAAACTAAGGAGCTCCTAAGCATTACCTTAGGGAAGAGCTAGAGGAGCTAAGCTACTAGGACCTAAGGAGGCCAATTCTTACTTAGTAAGAGGAGTGGTAATGTCAGGAACCTAAGGATTAGCTAGGGCCTTACTTATAGTAAGAGCAATAAGAGTAGGCAGGACTCCTTGCAAAGGCAGAGGTATTAGGGCTATATTTCTACCTTGCAGATTTGCTATTATTATAATAGTAAAAGGGTTAGGAAGTAGCAGAGCTAGACCTAGAGGAGCCTAAGAATATAAGTTCTAGCTAAAATAACCTAGTAAAAGATTATATTAGGCCTAGTAATAACCTAAAGGAGTATTAATAAGATACTAACTAAAAAGATTAGTATTTAAAACTAAATAATTAGAAAGGCTATACTAAAAAGTTAATAGATTATTATTAATACTAATACTATAATTCCTAAATAAATTCCTAGCTATACTATTAAAAGGTCTAGGAGATAATAGATACTAGCTAAGAGAGAAACTTAGGCAATTACCTATTATAGATAGAGGATAGAATAAGCTAAAAGCGCCAGTTTGCAAAGCCTATATTACTAAAAGCAATCGACAAGGTATACTATAACTACTAGAACTTAAGGCAAGACTAGAGGAAATTAAGGGAAAAGATAATAGTAACCTAGCAATTCTACTACTATAGCTATAACTATAGCTATAAAAGGTGCTATAGCTACTATAAGTATAAGAAGAGTTAGCTATAATATAATAAATTACTAGGTAAAAGTAAGATAAAGAAAAAGGAAAGAAAATAGAAATAAGGAAAGAGTAAAGAGAGAGTTATTACTATCCTATACTTTTGCTAGTATAATACTAGAATAATATAATCTTGCCAGCTAGCAACAAATAGACTTAATAATAATAATAATATAATAATAGTAAGGTAATAGAGAATTACTAAATTAACCTAGGCCTTATATAAGAGTAATTAGAATAGAATTAAATATTAATATAAGATTATATTCTGCTTAGAAAGTACTATTGGCAATGCTAGGGACTAGCATTATAAAGAGGGGGAATAATTGTAAGAATGCCACTAAGGAATAGGCTTAGGTAAGCCTACTCTTGAGGGTTGGTGATTACCTTGCTCCTTGAGGCAGAGCTTGAGGCTTGGGCCTTAAGCTTCAGCTACTGTTACGTGGCAGTACAAACTGTACAGATAGGCTGAATAATACTGAATTGTGCTTTCCTTGACTGAGACCCCTTGAATCTCTATTTTCCTGCCTGGCTTGGCCTACTGGCAGCTACTGTTGTGACATTGTGGGTTTCTGTGCAGGGTAGTTCTCTAGCTACATATTTAGTACAATAAAGAGAGGCCCAGTGGCAATATTCGTGCTACAAAGAATACAACCCTGCCATACAGTGGTGCTCTGGTGGGAACAGAGAGCATTGTGGCGTGAATGATTGACGTCGACCATTTTGCTATTCGCCGCTACCGTAGCATTTACGGATGGCGTTCATTGGCAGGCTTTGCACTCGCTACTGAATGCAAAGTGTGCCAAATGACGCATTGTCTTCTCAGACGCAGACCGACGTAGCTATCCGCACGACACGGCGGATGCGCTAGAGAAGACAAGTGTCACGAAAGGACGGCTATCTTGTCTCTAGCAGAGCGTTGGCAAGCTTGGAAAGCTTGGTAGCTCTGTCAATCACAATCAAGCGTGGCCATGTAACAGACTTGATGTGGCCGCTGCGACATGACGAGACTTGGCTTTGTCTGCCAGGCACACTGGGCCTTGACGAGCAGCAGTCTTTCGTTGATCGTTGTTCTCTTTGTACAGTAGGCTGTGGGCCTGGGCTATTTGGCACATACCAGAGAGCAGACGGGCAAAGAGCTGAGCCCAGGACTGTAGGCGCCGTTGGAACCGGGTTGTGGGTTTACCGAGCTTGGAGCTGCAGGGTTGGGAAGCAATACGAGGATGAGGGCGTGCGTGGTGTGGACAGGAATTGAGTGCCACGGGCAAGTATGCGGGAAGAGGGCTGAACGGGAAGCAGCACTTTGCACGAGCATGAGGCTGATGGTCCCGAGGTCTGCGCAGTTGTAGACTGTTGGGGTTTGTTACTCCGTAAGCAAAGCATTAATCGTTGGGGCGCCCAAATTGTCACCGTTGTGTCTTGTGTTTCCGAAACGTCGTCGCAGGCTGGCTGGAAAAGAATTGCCTCACTTCTCCATCTTCAATAGGCGAGAAAAGGAAAAGGACGCTCTCTAGCACGCCCATCCAGGTCCGTTTGCCGTCATCCGTGGCGGGAGAGATTGCGAGACAAACGCAGCGGCAGCTGTTTGGCGGGGTGCCGGTCTCATCACGTGTCTCTGGTGTGCAAAGGAGGCTCGAGACATGGCGGCGTCTGGGCGTGGCTGGACAAGCCAGTAGCATCAAGCCAGGCACGGCGCTGGCATTTAAAATTTTCCCCGTTCACCACGGATGGCGGCCTCGTATCGTCTGCGCAAACCTATTCATCTTGCTCTCGCTGTCCCGTCCCCTCGCTTTTCTGACACCAGCGAACCAGCCCGACGGTTACGCGTGTCAGCCTCGTCTCAGCACAGTGAGCCATTGCAGGCCGATGACCGGCGGCAGCTCGTTACTGCAAATTCTCCAGTTATGCATGATGCCATCCATGGGCCGCAGAGAGGTTGGACGACGCACCAGCAAACGCCGGAGCTCACCATTGCATGGCAAACGAGGAGCATAGCCTCGCGGCTTTGTCGGCTCACGGTTCTGGACCTGCAGGCACAGACGAAAAGCATATCAAAAATAAATCGGGGAACGGCCGCTATACATAGCACACTGCCTTGCGCGTCCTACGGTGGATATCAACGTCCCATCGCACGCTGGCCAGTCGTCTTATCGCCGCAGACCACGATGCGTGGCCGTGGCGGCCCATCGAACGGTCCACGGGTGGCAAGCTGTGCCCACCAACCTCCGTGCTGGTGGAGCCTCCCGTCCCGGCCACGATCACGAACTCCGCCGGATCCAGCGAAAAACTCAGACGTGCCCACTCATTGAATGAGTAGTGCTGTGCTGCGTACGCCAGTGCAAAACTTTTTCTGTTTTAGCCTTTGAACCTGCTAACATTGTCATTCTTGCTTATCGCCTGGCTAATTGGCCAGTCTCTGTTAGCCGCCCTGCTAAGCATTTGCGGCGCACCTCGGCCGTCGCAGACAAGAGAAAACTTTTTTGCCAGTCGAACGCCCGGTCGCATCATTCAAACGCCCGTTCGAGTAGCTGCACATGTCGATAAACCCGGGCCTAGGATCCACTCTCCGCCGCTGCGCAAGCTGCGCATCTTCCTGATGCGGTATGCCGAGGACCAGGCGCAAGGAGAGCGCCCGCAACATGCACGTTGGTTCCATACAAGTTCGGGGAGACCCAGTCAACAACCACAAAGTAAAAAGGGTTCCAAGAAAGGCCCCAAGTAAATGGCCCCAACGACCCGATTTTTGTCGTTTAGCTAAGCCTGCCTACCTGGCTTTGCCTTTTGGCCAGAGCTCAAAAAGTAGATGGATTCCTGCCGCTCCCTTTCTCTCCTCTTTTAAGCTCCCTCCTCAGAGCGGCTTTGAGACAAGTCTCAAAGCTTCCTCAACTAGTTGTCTCCAAACGCCTACCTCGTACAAGTGACTGGTTTTGCTCAACCGCCATGCCGGCACCGCACATTCTCGAGCCCCCACCAGAACCCCAGCCTGGTGCTGGTACTGACGCTGCCGCCGACGCTGCTGTGCCCGCAGCTGTCACTTCTGATGATGGCCTCACTCCTGCCCGAAAAGGCAAGAAGCGCGTAGTCTGGCGCGGCGCCAGCGACAGCGACGAGCCCAGCTCTGAAGCTCCGCCTGCCGCCCCAGGGAACCAGTCCAAGGATACGCTGCTGCTCCCAGATGACAGGGATGACAGCTCGTCCGTCTCCAGACTATCGTCGCCCTCGCCCGGCCTCCCGCCGCCGGGAGCCCCGGATGCCTACGAGCTCACCCTCGCCCTCACCAAGATCCTGTCCGGCGAGAATGAGCGAAAACTCGATGGCCCAGAACATCCGAATCTATCTGGCCCGCACTCCGGCCAGGACAGTGCCGTCCGGACCCCGACCACTCTGCGCCCGCCGAGACCGGTGCTGCGCAGGAATACCAGCTATGACGCTGCAAAGGAACGCGAAGAGGCGGACTTGGCGGAAAAGCAGACCAGTCAGCGTCACCTCAGGTCAATGACGGATGCTCGCCAGAGGGCGGATCGTTTGGCCATGTCTGTTGGTAGCTATTCCGCCCCAGCGTCGAGACGGAACTCGGATGAGCTTAGCTTCGCATTCCAACCCCTGATGGGCGACTCAGATGATCGAGACGAGTGGCCAGCGGATGACGCTGCCAACGCGCCTGGTGACGGCCACAACGTCAGGTATCGCACCCCACACTCGTCGAGACATCTGCCCATGGACAATCACAATGCTGCAGAGTCCTTGGTCAAGTCCCACACCCGCAAGAGCAGCAAGGACTTCTTTCACCACCATCATAAACGCTCCAACTCTGGCACCTCTACTCCCATTGTCGATGATCAAGATTACGTCCCTCGCCCTGCAAAATATCGCGGCGGCGTCCTATCCTCCCTCCTAAGACTCTATCAAGATGAGAGAGCACCCGGAAGCAATACACCAAGCGGGCATAACACACCTTCTGCCCCAGCAACTCCTATCATGTCGCCTGGCTCCTCACCACCGCGTTCGCGACGTCCTTCATCAACCGGAGGACGATCAAGACCCTCCAGTTTGTTCTCCTATCACCGGTCAAACTCGTCTACCTCTTCCCTAGCTCTAACTGAATTATTAAAGTCGTCCTCCATGTTCGCGGTACCGGGCTCGCGCCAAATAACGGACCAGTGGAGCGACAAGATTCGAAAAGACAAGCCGCAAAAACCGAAAAAGGAGCAGATTCGACTCACCGTCCACATTGCTGGCATCATTGCCCGCCATCGCTATCTTATGAAGCTCTGCCGCGCTCTTATGATGTACGGCGCCCCGACACACCGCCTCGAAGAGTACATGACCATGTCTGCTCGAGTACTAGAAATCGAAGGCCAATTTCTGTATATCCCCTCATGTATGATTATTAGCTTCGACGACAGCTCGACACACACCACCGAAGTCAAAGTCGTCCGAGTCCCGCAAGGCATCGACCTCGGCAAGCTGCGAGATGTGCACAACATCTACAAGGACGTCGTTCACGACAAATTGGGCGTCGAAGAAGCGACGAAACGACTGGACGAAGTCATTTCCCGCAAGGCAAAGTACCCAATCTGGTTCCGCGTCATGATGTACGGATTTGCATCGTGCTGCGTGGCCCCCTTTGCCTTTGAGGGCCGTTTTATCGACCTTCCGTGCGCGTTTATTCTAGGATGCATCGTTGGCATCTTGCAGCTGGTTTTTGCCCCCAGCAATGAGCTGTACGCTCATGTATTTGAGGTCTCTGCTGCCATTATTACGTCTTTCCTGGCGCGAGGCTTCGGGTCCATTCACAATGGCGAGCTGTTTTGCTTCAGTGCTCTCGCTCAGAGCAGCATTGCCCTGATCTTGCCCGGTTACATTGTTCTCTGTGCGTCACTTGAGCTGCAAAGTCACAACCTTGTTGCCGGTAGTGTGCGCATGGTTTACGCCATGATCTACACCCTCTTCCTCGGCTATGGCATTACTATTGGAGCTTCGCTCTACGGTATGATGGACCCCAATGCATCAAGTGCGACGCATTGCCAAAATCCATTGAGTCGCCCATGGTACTTCCTCTTTGTTCCGGGCTTCACCCTCTGCCTCTGCCTGGTCAACCAGTCCAAGTTCAAGCAGCTCCCCGCCATGGTCGTCATGTCAGTAGCGGGTTACGCCGTCAACAGCTACTGCAGCACCTACTTCGAAGGCAACAGCCAAATTTCCAACATGCTTGGTGCCCTGACCGTCGGCATTCTCGCCAATCTCTACTCCAGAGTTGGCCGTCACGCCGACAATGCATGGCTCGACTTTGTCGAGTGGTGGAGCATGAAGGTGCAGCGTCGTTTTTCAAAGCGTACCAACCGATCAGACGCGTGGTCGATCCCATCCGTCTCCGATACCGAGGCTGCCGGCTCGCACATTCGCAGCGAGGAAGAGAAGAAGAAGCGCCGCAGCGTCGGCTACAGCCTTGCAGCGGCGGCAATGTTGCCAGCCATCTTTGTCCAAGTTCCTTCTGGTCTCGCTGCGGGCGGCTCTCTGCTTGCCGGCATTACCTCTGCGAACCAGATTACCAGCAACGGCACCAAGGTCGTCGCAGACGGCCCCAAGACCATGGGCAACCTCGATGGAACTGCGTTCAACGTCTTGTTCCTGGTTGTGCAGGTTGCCATCAGCATCAGCGTCGGACTGTTTATGAGCGCATTGATTGTATACCCACTCGGCAAGAGGAGAAGCGGCCTCTTCAGTTTCTAGGACTGCCATCCTACCTTGTACCACCACCAACCTTTCCCCGCCGGGGAAACACAAAATTACGAGGAGTTTTACGAGATTTTCTTGCATATTTTGGAATTACTGCGAAGCTGTTGGTTTTTTTTTTTCAACCACGAGGCGTCGGCGGCGTTGGTCAACATTTTTCATGTCCACGACACACATTTTGGGTCTTCTCTTTTTGCATACAAACGCCTCGGGCGATTCTGATTTGAGCACTTTTAAAAGCGAATCGCAAAACTTATACATAGTTCCTTTCGGAATTACGCTGGCTATCAGTGCCATTTTTAATATCCAATATTATTTTCATATATTTCCTACCATGCAATCCTTCAACTGCTCTTTGCCTGCATAGTGACTTTTTTTGCCTGCGACTCACTCTGCAGTAGCACCTCACTTACAAATTCTCGCCACGTGGAAACTGCGTAATCTACATAGCACCTCGTAATTTTTCTCTCTCTCTTGGGGTACAGAGGCAAGTGAGACAAGTGGCCGGGGCTCGCGTGGGGAGGAATGTGTCTCGATTGCCAGCAAGCCACTTACACGGCTGAGGGAGCATACATAGTACTTCCCAACAAGGCAAGAATGGTCAAAACCACCATTACGTATGCGGTTAGATTGGCGTGCTCAGTGGAGCTTTGAACCGGGCAGGAAACGGCTGGAGAAATTTCTGGGGAGGTAAGTTACATGGTGCGTGAAGTGGGCAGGCCTTTAGTAGGGACAAGCTAGGCTGATCGAAGTCCTGTTTTCTGCCTTTTCGCCGTGGCCCTGATATACGTAGCGCAACGTTTTCTTGACAGGCTAATAGAGGGAACGGTAGAGTTTACAACGCCGTCATGGCCCCCAAGTGGCTGGGCATGCAGGCATCTTAAGGACCCCTTGGACTGTTAAACGTCTTTTTCGCGTCTGTGCCGATCACGCTAATTTTCCTCTTGACCTTTGTGAAATTGACCAGTAATAAGCACCTACAGCAAGCTCTGAAATGATTCTCTGCACCAGCGCCCAGACCCAGGCCGAATTCCAGTCCTGAAGGACTGACCCATGCTGTGGGATGAAATGCTTAGCTCCACCAGTCTGGGGTGTGCGGAGGGCCATTTGAGATGACCGGGGTACAACTCTCCCGTCAATTCGCTATTTTCCGATCCGCGGAAAGGACGGAGAGTTTTTATGGTGGGAGGGAGAAAAGGAAATTTTTTTTTTTCGCCGGTGTTCGTCGGGTAGTTTGGGGTCAAGAATGCTGGGGCTGGGATGGTAGGGGGTTCGAGGCAGCGGAGGGTGAGACATTCTGGTACGTTGCGCCAGGTTGAGACATGAATGTAGAGAAGGGACATTTCGTCATGTTGAGAGGTAAATTGCGTAATGAAAGGGCTTGCAGAAGCGTGCTGTTGGAATCAGAGAGGCATAGGGAGTACGGAGTACTACATGCCTTGAGCTATTGTTTTCCGAGGACGGGTGTCTCTCTTTGCAATACTGTGTCGCATTGCTGCTAAGTTTCCGATGGAAGGACTAGCGTATTATTGTGAGCATTATTCACGTATTTCCAAAAGACAGTGGATTGTGTAGAAGTGATGACGTTTTAGTATTGCAGAGCGAATTCTTATTGTGACTATCGTGCACACTGTGACTGTCTTACTCATCGCGTCTGTTGTGTTCCTCTTGCGACCATCTGCGTGCTGTACTTAAAATTACACTAACATCTTACACCTCTAATCCCTACTTTCTCTGTTAGACCCGGACGATGTAACTTTCTGTTTACACGTCTAATTTAGTAGTACCCTCCAAGTCTCTGCTGTCGTCAATGGCTGCGTCTCTGGTCTCATTGTAATCCGGATCACATTACGGGCGTCCGGCCGCACCGGCAAAGAACTGCGCCATGGTGGCATTGTACCTGAATTGCAGGGCATGTACCATGCTCCGAGCAAAGTCTTCACTAGGCAGACGAACTCGAAACATGCTGCCAGACTTGATGGGCTCGAGTGCTGTCGAAAGATTTTGCTGCAAGCGATGGCGTTCATAGCTATATTCAACTAGAGCCATAGATGGCTGGCAAGGAGCATTGGGGTCTATGCCATTCTTGTACAGCTCAATGTACTCGATCGAGACGGAATAGTGAGGAACAGAACAGTGAATATTGGCGACGCTTATGTGGTAGCCGTGCGGCTTAAGTGCAAAACTGCCAGCGGCGAAGAGATTGGCAAGGTCCGGCGTCATGCAGATTGCGTTCCACGCATGCTCTGCAGAGTCTTTCCCATCCAAGAGCTTGCGAACCCGTGCGGCCAATTCGTGCCCAGATAAAGGCTCGGAAAGGCGCCATATCGAGCGTTGGTACTCCCTCGCGGCGTAGGTGGAATAGGATCCGAACGGCAAAATGCGGCACACGTTCACGGCATCCATTTTGCCTGATAGGAGGCATTTCCCTCCGTCGCGAAGCCGCACCTGTGCAGCGGTATTGGGATTAGTTACATCTCCAGTCAGCTAATTGAGCCACTATGGCCAACTTGCGCCATTTTCCATGGCCGTATTTCGCGAGATGTCCCTCTTTTCAACAAAGACTGCCTCTGTCTGAAGACAGTCGGGTGCTGGCGCTGTTCCAGCTGCAGGCGCATTGTCCTTGTCCTGCTCTAGAACACTTCTGTCAAGTTGCGTGAATAGAGCCTTAAGCGAAATCTGTTTCTTCAAAATCTTCTCAAGATCTTCAATCTCCTGTTCGTTTGTTCCGGGATGCATTACATATGCGTGAACCCTTTTCGACCCATGCGTTGATTTCTTCCTGCGTTTTATTCGGCGCCATGTCGGATACAGGGGTCTCGAAGGCGTTGAAATGCAAGGCGTAGTAAAGGAAGAGGAAAATGGACTCTGTGCGATATCCCTAGAGACCTGATTGAAGAAAGGAAAGGAGGTAACTGAGGGGGAGGGCTTCGGAGTGTTTGCACCACTTACACGAGAAGTTAAACATCCCCCACGACCGTGACTGACGCGGTGGTGAGGAGCGGGTGAATGCCGGTGGCGCCCGGTGTAACACTGCATGGGTTCTCTTTACAGTGCCTGTGGCGGCACTCTGTTTACATTTTTTTTATATTTTTTTTATTGTTTTAGTTTTCTATTATTTTGTTTTGTTTTGTTTTTGTTTTATTTTATTGATTTGCTTTTTTCGTTTTGCCAAGCATCACCAGCCCTATATGTACTATCTGGCGCTTACTCTGGCCGGTGTGCCGATCGAAACGGCTGCCTAATCCTTCACCCATGCTCGTCTCCAGAAGGATCCACACGCCCAAGTTACATCAAACGGCTACGAAGTATGAAGCAGGGGCTGTGCCCGGTGTGAGTCACTCGTTCACGGCATCAGCAGTTAAAATGCAATGCTCTCTTCAACTCCAACCACTACAGTACTCTTCGGCAGGTAATTGTTCATTACCCGAGGGGGAGGGGGGCAGCAACCGCCGAAAAGCTCGTACGAGTGCGCAAAATTGACCTCAAAGAGTAAGTTCTTTGACCAGGGGGGACGGTGGCGCTAGTCGTTGTCGACGTAATCCTTCTCTTGCGCACGTGCATCCAGTGGCTGTGGTAATTTAAAATTTCAGTTTATATAGCAGTACTGTACTGCGCGCGTTGTCTTTGCATTTTCTTTTTCATGTGGCTAAACGGCTACAGTATTGTCTCGGCTTTTGATTCTGAACGTGTATTGGCTAGTCAGCGCCAACCGGTGTGTTGTGGCAAGACGAACAATGCAAGCCACGACAGAACACCCCAGGGCCATGGTGAACCTTCTCACCGTCTTGTGCCCTCTGTTTATTCTCTCGCTATTCTTTATTGTCTTTTTAGTTCAATGCTGCCTGCCAGCTGGCAAGCTCTTTCCGTCTTATCACGTTGCTGATAAGCATCGGTCGAGACTTCAATGGGCGTCGCCTCTTGCAAGCGTAGGATTTGTATGATACCCCGCCCTCATCTCGGTTACCTACGGGCTTCAGTTTGAAGGCGAGTTTCCTAACCACTCCATTACTGCGTATAGACTGCAGAAGGTATCCTGTGTCATGTCCAAGGCCGCCTCGGCAAACAATGTCCGCCGTCATCATTGCCTAGTGTAAGTCACTTCACCCGTATGAACACCAGAGCCACCACCCATCTGACCAAGCGTAGGAATATGCCCTCGGCTCTGCATTCTTATGGTCCTGCCTGGCGATCATCCTCATTGAGTGCAAATCACCCTTCTGGCCAGGGCATATAGCTGCTTGGTTTATTGCTGGGCTATACGACACAGTCCGTCTGTGGCTACAACTGCGCACCTCTTCATGGGGGGTTGGCAGATTTGACATTGCACAATCCGCAATTCAGCTCTTGCGGCTTTGTGTCTTCTTGATTGCCTTCATATACGCCATATCTACAACTCGCCCGGCCACCACGGCTACCGACTCCGAAGATGACGAAGAGTCACGCCCTCTACTCCACGATCGTCTAAATAACAATCAACGAACTGAGCGTGGGAGTAACGACGATGATGATGGCGATGATGAGGACGACGACGATGAAGATGAAGACGAGGATGAACAAGAGATAAAACGCCTTCAAGAAGAGCGCGTAAAAGAGGAGGGATGGTTTGGCTACCTCAGAGGCTTCTCAATGTTCATCCCACACATCCTGCCATTCAAGGACCCAATGGCTCAAGTGTGGATGTTAGCTATGGTATGCTGTATTGCAGTGGACCGCTACTTCGTACTTGCCGTCCCAAGACAGTTCGGTCTTGTCATTGATGCACTCACCAACTCCGCTGGAACAGGTAAGCCTCAACAATTCCTCGCGAAAATGAAATTTACTTGTTTTCCTTCTCTAATCGTCAAAAAGGTTCCTTGCCATGGAAGACTTTGCTTATCTGGGTTCTTTTGGAAACTTTGAGCGCCTTCATAGGTGTCGGAGAGAGTATGGCGCGCACGCGCGTTTCACAGTTCGCCAAGTATCAACTCAACTCGCTCGCATTTTCTCACGTCATGAATCTGTCCATGGACTATCACACATCTAGGAGCACTGGTAAAGTTATCACCGCTATTGAACAGGGAACGGACTTGACATATCTCATCGACACGCTCTTCGAGGTTGGCCCCATGATCATTGACCTGCTCGTCGCAGTCATCTACCTCACCAGGTATTTTGACTCGTCAGTCGGCTTCATTGTTCTTGTATGTGCGGTATGCAATGGCTATACCACCTTGAAGGGCAATAAGTACACATCCAAACTGGAACGACAATTTGTCGAAAACGGACAGCAGGAGAACACGGTGCTGTATGACTCCATCAGCAACTGGTATACTGTCGCAATCCACAACAGTGCGAAATCCGAGCATAAACGGTTCACTCAAGCTGTTTGGAAGAGCTTAGTCTCTAATCGCCGATACTTTGATATTACGGAAGTGGTATGGCTGATCGAGAAGATGCTGATGAATTTTGGACTCTATGCCGCCTGTTACGTAGCGGCGATACGAGTAGTGGATGGCCAGTCGGCCGTTAGCAGCTTCGTCTTCCTGACCTCTTACTGGAGCTCCATAACCATGCCCATGACGTCTCTGGCGCATCAGTTCCACCAGACAGCCGCACACCTCATCAATGCTGAGTGGCTATACCAGCTGCTCCAGACAAAGCCTTCTGTTCAGGACAAGCCCGATGCGACCCGGCTCGACATTAAGCAAGGACGGATTACATTCGAGAATGTGTCCTTTGCATACAACCCGGAACGCCAAATACTGAAGGATATCAGCTTCACAACGAACCCCGGAGAGTCCATTGCTTTAGTTGGTGAAACCGGCAGTGGAAAGTCGACGGTGCTTAAACTGTTATGGAGATTCTACGACGTCACTGGCGGCAGAATCTGCATTGATGGGATGGACTTGCGTGATATCACCCTGGACAGCCTGCGAGACAGCCTCGGGTCTGTTCCCCAGGATCCATCCGTCTTTGACCAGACCATAATGCAAAACTTGCTGTACGCAAGGCCGTACGCCACCGAGAAGGACGTATTTGAAGCATGCAAAGCAGCCTGTATCCACGAGCAGATACTGTCCTTCCCAGAAGGGTACCAGTCCAAGATTGGCGAGAGGGGCGTTCGACTGAGCGGAGGTGAGCTTCAACGTCTGGCCATTGCTCGCGTCATGATTCGGAGACCCAAGATTGTGGTTCTCGATGAGGCTACGAGTGCAGTTGACTCTGCCACGGAAGCAAATGTTCAGCGGGCTATCAAGGCGCTCAGTGCCGGCCGAACAGTGTTTACGGTAGCTCACAGACTGTCGACGGTTGTCTCTGCTGATAAGATTCTTGTTCTTCATAAAGGTGAAATCGCCGAGCAAGGTTCTCACTCTGAATTGTTGGCCATGGATGGCCGGTATGCGAAACTGTGGGCGATCCAAACAGCCAGGCACGAAACGGACAGTCTGTTGGATGATGCGGCGAGTGATCATGTTTCCAACTACGACATTGAATGAAACTTGATTCGAAATAGAAGCTAAGCTGTTCGATTAAAAGCTGTACTTAGTCGCCATAGAGCAAATACTTTTGCCTAGTCTTCCTAAACTCGGTCAGGCGCGGAGTCCACTTCTCTCGCACTTCCTCTGGTGTCAGCCCAGCATCCAATCCCTCTCTTACTATTGGCGAGCCTACAAGAACATCAACGTTATACAGTTTTGAGTTTCCAGAGTATATCCAATGAAATGCGCCAGTTGTCGGCGCCTCCCCCGTTGTGTTGTCCACCGTGTACAGTCTTCGAGCCTCATAGAGCAAGCTGACGCCCACAAACGGCGCATCAAACTCTTCATAGTCCTTGCGCGAGCGAAGATTCATATAGGTCTGGAGCCCGCAGACTGTCTTTCCAGAAAAGTCGTCGGCGGTAGGCGTGAAGCACTGGAATCGGTAATTCGTCCCAGGAATATCGTGTTTTCTCATCGCCAGCGGCCACGACTCGTTGCCCCACGGGGCACCAAGCAGCTCAAATGGCCTTGTAGTACCGCGGCCTTCAGAAAGGCTAGTCCCCTCGAACAGGCAAGCACCTGGATATATCATTGCCGTATCAGGAGTGGGCATATTCGGACTGGGAAAGACCCAGGGCAAGCCCGTCTTCTGAAACGGCATTGCGCGCTTCCAATGCTTCATGGCGATGACTTCTAAGTTCGACTCCGAACCATTGGAGGCTTCCTTGATCCATCCTTCACCAACAAATAATTTTGCCAGCTCGCCGACCGTCATGCCATGCGCTTGGGCAATCGCGCGGCGCCCAACATAGCTGTTGATGAAGGACTCGTTGAGAACAGGGCCGAATGCATTGAGGCCGGTAATGGGATTTGGGCGGTCCAGCACGACAAATGTGGTGTTTGTTGCTGCAGTGGCCACCATAGCGTCGTACATTGCCCAGACATCTATTCAGTCAGCAAAATCGGGTCATCCGCATTCATCTCCTCACCACTTACACGTATAAAATCGTGCACCAACGTCTTGTATATCGTAGAGCACAGTATCAGCCCCTGAGTCCTTGATGTACTCCATTATCTTTTCCACCTTGACATTGTATGCGTCGTAGACCTTAAGGCCCGTCTTTTCATCAATAAAGGTATCTTGCCCGCCGCCGGCTTGTGAAGTGCCGCGAAACCCATGCTCGGGACCCATGACGCCGACGAGGTCGACCTTTCCTGACTCTGCCATGACATCAAGCCCAAGGTCCAGCTGTGGCGTAATGCCGGTCGGGTTCGTGAGCATAAGAACTTTGCGACCCTGGAGGGCTTCATAGTCTGTTTTCATGAGCACATCGAGGCCGGTCATTACCCGACACGCAGCAGACGCTGTGCCAAGCAGGCCAAAAACGGCCAACTTGGAATACTTCATTATGCGCAAACAGTGGGAGGAATATAATGATTTTCACAGTAGCGCCCATTTTGGAGGCGATTTAACCCTATATATTGACGTGCTTGCGTTGTCGGAGAGTGCCATCGGAGAATTACAGCTTTCTCCGCGATGACGTTACAACCCTGGTCTCCGGAGACTTTAGTAACAGTCGGCGTATCTAATGCCGAACAGCGCAGACTAAATACTTATATTACGCTTTTGAGAATTATGAGTATGTGGGGCAGGTGCTGTAGTGTCCGTCTGTCTTTCATTTGGATACCCATGCGATTGATTGACTTGGTGTGTTTTATTAAACTATTGTGATATTCATTCTCTACCGGATAGTAGGGCTGTTTTGCTTGGCATTGTTTATTTAAAGCTCACCAAAGAACTCCTCCTTGCTAGACTCCTCCAAGTCCGCATTGTCAAAGTTGCGGATAAAGTTGTAGTAAAACTCAATGACTTTCATGTGTGCCTTCATGCTGATGTGCTCATCAATCGTGTGGATGCCGCCGCCGGTGTCCTTGCCCATAGGAGTGAAGCGGTAGACGTTGCGGGTCAAGTCTGTGGCGCAGCGTTAGTAAATACGCTATTTACAATAACTAGCTAATAATCGTGGAGACTTACTCAGGTAGTGGCGCGTATCAGTGTTGCCAGTCATGGTCTCGCCAGTGGGAACAACAGTGTTGTCGCCGGTGTTGAAGGTGTATTGGGCGGTACCGGAGAAGGTGTCCCAAGTGCTGCCTTCCATGGGAGAGACGGGTGCAACCTGGGTAACCTCGCGGGCCTCAATCTTGAGGGTGCCCTTCCAGTCAATGTCGTAGTCGGGCTCGGCGCTGGCCTTGGCCTTGCGACCGCCAACCTTGGCAGCATGCGCGTGGTAGGCCTCGTCGCCCTCATAGGCGTTGACCTTGATGCCGTACTTGTCAACAATATCCTGGATGTAGTTGACGACATTGTGCTGAACATCAACAATGCTCTCCTGGGGAGCAACGCGGTAGTTGACGCCGAGGGTGGTGACCTCGGGCATTGCGTTAATCTTGACGCCACCGGCGATAAAGTCGACAGCCTGCGAGGTCTGGACGAGGAAGTTGCTCATCAGGTCCATGGAGGCAAGCTCGTCAGCAATACCCTGCAGATCGTCCTGGCGAACGAGTTCGGTAATCTTGGGGTTCTCCTTGGGCGAGTAGCGGGCCATGCAAGCCATGTGGCCGTATACGGGGTTCTCCTTGGTAAGCGCGGGCTTGTAGGGGTTGGCCTCGAGCTTGGTGACAATCTCGGAAATGATGCCAATACCGGTGTGGGGGAAGGGGATGGAGCTGTGTCCGCCGACAACGTGCAGCTCAAACCAGATATCGACGTGTCCCTTCTCCATAACGCTGGGCAGGACGTAGGTGACATCGTCGATGTTCTGCACGCCAAAGCCACCTTCGTCGAGGACGACAGCAATGCCATCATCGCCATAGCGCTTGGTCAGGACGGCGGCGATTTCCTTGGCACCACGGTAGCCAGAGCACTCCTCGTCAAAGCCAAACGAGAGGATGAGAGTGCGGCGGGGCTTCCAGTCGGGGTCCTCCAGCATCGTCTCAACAGTCGACATGAGGGCTGTCAAGCTGTTCTTGTCGTCAGAGGAGCCACGGCCCCAGAGGAATTCGCCATCAAAGTGGCCGCTGAAGGGCGGGTGAGTCCAGGTAGACTCGTCCGCGACGGGAACGACGTCCTGGTGGGCCATGAGCACAGTCGGCTTCAGCGAGGGGTCGGAGCCTTCGATTGTGTAGAGGAGGCCGTAGGTGTTGACCTTTTCCAGCTTGGCGTGCTTGTGGCTTTTTGTTGTTAGTCTATGCTATGAGAATTGAAACAATGGCGTCGGAAAGACTTACACAAGAGGGTAAGTCTCCTTGATGACACTGTGAAGCTTGTCAAAGGGCTTCCACCGTACATCCTCGCCAATCTTGCCAAGATCGTCGTAGCAGACGGAAGGCACACGGACAATGGCCTGGTGGCGCTTGACCTGCTTCATCAGCGCATCCTTGCCACCAAACAGCTTGCCGCCGTGGGGGAGACCATCATCGGACGGGTCAAGCGATGGAGGCAGGTTGCACTGCGAGTTCAAGTCGATGGTGCGGGCGGAAAGCTGCTGGCTGCCCGCCAGAGGCGAAGCAACGAGAGCAGAGACGCCGGCAGCGCCGGCAAGCAGGGCAAGCTTTGAAAGTGCCATATCTAACACAATTGAAGAGTATAGTAAGCTCTTCGGGGCTGTAGAGGTAATGTACGGCTGGTGTGTTGACAGGTCCAAGTTTAAAAGCAGCTCGTCGGGTCGCCAGTGTCTCGGGTATGCTCCCAGCTCCTCCGCACGCTGGGTCTCCCCTCGCGGAGCACAGAAGAAGCTCCATGTTTTGTGGGCGCCGATACAGCCATATTCCACGGCCGGCGACCGGACCGGGAGACTGTCGCCCGGGTGGGTTACCCGGGGTCTAGCCACATTGGGCAGGCAGTCGAATGATACAGCCGACGAGAGCAATCGGCCAACTATTCTAGTAGCTTAATTGACATCGCCAAAAGTGTGCTAAAATAGCTAATAAAAATTAATGTTACGCTTGAAATGATAAAGAGAATACTCTTGTAAACTGTTTCAATTGTCAGTATCGAGATTGAACGGCGCTGCGAGTTACACGAGAGTTAGCCGACCGTCGGTATTGCGCCTCCGGCAATGGCTGGCCGCAGCAAGGGTAGCAAGTTGGGGAAATGGTGGGGGTGCCCACTTGGCATGAAGTGATTATAGAGTAACAGGTGAAATCTGCTTTGTAATGGATTTACATAGTAGTCGGGATCAACCTGCTCAAGCGAGGCTACGTCAACGGCAGTCTTTCTTGCATAATGGAGCAGAATACATAATGAAGAGGACCAGACAGGAGACACTGGCGTAAGTACAAAGTACACCTGTATATCCTTGAGAAATTCTCGGCAGCTTCTCGGGCGAGCCAGGACAGCTCAGAAAGGCTCCGCGGGCAATACGCAAGTAATCATTCCCTGGGAACACATGCAAACACCGAATAGAAGCATTTTTATATCATCTGCCATATTATTTTATTCTTTGTAAACGTAGTATCCCTGAAGCTAGACCAGATATAGCCTGGGAGGGCGGCTTACACCCCGCGTTCTCCAGAGTCCGCGGGCGTGGCTGGAAAGCCACAACGGTGTCAAATCTTTATTCCCCGCGCAAGTCTAGACCTAAAGCATTGTTCAGGTTTGCTATAGAGTAAAGGTAGCGCGTCTACTCACTAAAAAGATATGCAATAATACGGTGCAGGCTAGCGGTGGCACCTTGCCTAAATTTTCTACGCCACTATTGACACTGAATGCTTGCGGCTGTTCTTTCGCCCCGCAAGTTCACTAAGGATGATGCAGGTACATTGACTGCGCTGACAAGTCAAACTGCTTCAATGTTACAATGCATTATTCTATGCCGGATGGATCCAATGTCAGTGTTACGCATCCTGCACGACGGACAGGGCCTCTTTCAGCTGCGGGGGGTGATAAGGCAGAGCTGTAGCTCTCTCAGTGACATTGCATGCCGGTCAGCATTCAGCCTCATTAATGTAATGTTACATACGTTGCTGCTGCTCAGCGATGGCAAAGCTGCTGTACCGGAGATGACATGGCAATTGAATTTTATATAAACAGCAAAATAGGACTTCATCGTAAACACCAATACCAAATTGCTTCGAGTGTATGCAGCCATGAATTCTCGCACTCTCCAGCGCGCCCTTGCACTGGGCTTCCTCTGCCTCGCCCCTTCAGCTTGCGCAACTTCTCCTGATGAATTTGATCTCCTCGCAGGACAACATGTGATTTATTCCTATAATTTCTCCTTGCCTGTACCTCCACGGGAGCTCGTTGACCTCACTCGTGCAGGCCTTGTAGGCGGACTCCTGATGTATGGCATCCACGTCAACAGCCAGACCCCGGCAGCCATGCAAGAGCTCCTGGATGCCTATGCTGAGTCTCCGGCAAGGGAGCTGATTCGCAAGAAGACTGGAAAAGATACATCCTTTTTGGTCATGACCAACCAAGAAGGCGGAACGGTCTTCAATGGCGTCAAAGACTATGGCCCGAAGGAACCAGCAAAGGCCATTGGCTCATCGCCTGACCCATCCAAGGCAGGGAAGCAGGCTGGTAAGGAAGCCACGGAGGGACTCAAGGCATACAATTTCAACGTCAACCTGGCGCCCGTTTTGGGTGTTTACAGAGAGGAAGACAATTTCCTCGACAAAACCAATCGCTCATATGGCAACAGCGCCTGGCAGGTCAAGCACGCTGCCCTCCCATTCATCAAAGCGCAGCGAGAGCGAGACATGCTTGTGTCCATCAAGCATTTTCCAGGTCTTGGCGCTGCGACTGCGGAACAAAACACAGACGCCGCGCCTGTTACGCTGGATGTTCCATTGTCAGAGCTGAAGCATACGGACATTGCCCCCTTTGCTGCCGCCATCCGGTGCGGCGTGGACATGGTGATGGCGTCCTGGGCTGTGTACCCTGCCGTGGACTCTCTGCCGGCCGGTTTGAGCGAAAAGTGGATGAAATCCTGGCTTCGACATAAGCTTGGGTTCAAAGGGGTGACCATTACGGAGGCGATGGAGGCGGGCTCTATTCTGCCGTATGGTGACATTGCGACGAGAGCGAAGCTCGCCTTCAATGCTGGCAACGATCTTATCCTTGCCAGCCAGTTGAATGTGACTGAGGGAGTCGAGGTTCAACAAACACTCGCAAAGGCGCTGAGGACTGGCGAGATCAGCCAGCATGAGTTTGACAAATCCACCAAGAGAATCGCCGACCTACGAAGCAGGACCTGGAACTAGATGCCCATGAAAGTGGAAGATTTAGTCATATTAAAATAGTTCATCATGGTAAATATCAGTTCGCCCAACTCCGCCCTAATGTGGTATTCATGCCCTGCTCATCTTGTTGCCCCGCCCTGGTGTGCATTTATCGTAAGCCGACCGTTCATTTGTTCGCAAACGCAGGATTCTGCTCCATGGTCGAAGAGATGTAGCCTCTCAACGCCGCCCATCGATTCGAAACACCGGCCGCATTCGTAGTCGTATTGGATCCATCTGCAGCCTTTGCAGACGCAGCCTGCGCAGGCGTCTTTGCCTGTTTCGTCCCCGCCAGCTGCGCCATGCTGACGCCAAACCTCTCCATCTCACCCTTGACAACCTGCTCTTTCCTCTTCAGCGCACCCTTTTTACTGCGCAGACTCTTGTGGCGAATCTTTCCTTGCAGCTCCTCCAGGCCGCCCTCGCCATCCTCCAGGTCCGGCAGCGCATCCGCCAGGCTCTCCATGGTGGTGCTGAGCTTCTTGCTGCGACCGCGGCCGGTGCGCTTGTTCTTGCCCTTTTTCGACACGCCCGAGTCGGCGACGCGCGACATGAATGCCGAGTGCTTCATCAGGCGCTTGTCCTTCTTGCTCGAGAGAAAGTCATCGGAGACGGCGGCGTCGGAGCGGAACGTCTTTGCGGGCGCGAGGTGGTGGACTTGGCCGCTGATGCGCTGCTGGCGAAACGTGCGGGCGGAGGGCTTCTTGAGGCCTGGTGGTAATGGCGCCTAGCTAGATATTAGTCTCATGTTCATTGTAGCGTAATCGTATGTATAGCTTACCATTTTTGCGATGTTTGGAATATGTCGTGGTTTGGAGACACCGACAGCTCCGCCACAGCAATGTAGGTGCTGCAACTTTTTTGCGGGCGGCACAATCGATAAGTGGTGGGGCCGCCGTTCTGGCTGCTTCCCGCAGACGACCACTCCACGCTACCCTGAACTGGCGTGACATTTCTTGTCACCTTTCAATGAATGGCAAGCTCGCCATTAAAATTGATTCCAAGTCAAACAGTGTCATAAATAAAGAGCCAAGCTGCAGGTCTTTAACACCAGAATAGCCACCATGGATGAGATCGACCGTTTGCGCAGGGAGATTGCTCTGCGCGAGACGGAACTCGCCGATCTGAAATCGCAGCTAGCTCTCGCCGAGTCTGAGAGACGGGATGAAGGAGAAGAGACGCAGGAGTCAGCACCAGCTTGGCGATGGCCACTGGCAGAGGATGAATATCAGCGATACAGCCGACAGATGATTGTACCGAACTTCGGACTACAAGGTTAGTGGTATTGAAGCCGCTTTCTGTGCAAGAGACTAATCGCCACCCAAGGCCAGCTTCGTCTCCGCAAAGCCAAAGTCCTCCTCGTGGGCGCAGGTGGTCTCGGCTGCCCAGCTGCAGCATACCTGGCCGGCTCAGGAATCGGAACACTGGGCTTTGTAGATGGTGATACTGTTGAGCTGTCCAACTTGCACCGTCAAGTTGCGCATTCTACCAGCCGTGTGGGCATGAGCAAGGTCGAAAGCGTCATTACCTACCTCAAAGAGTTCGTTTTACCTCCCTACAATCTATGAACCGGACGCTTATAAAACAAACAGACTCAATCCAGCAATCACATACAAAGCTCACCAAACACATCTCACGCCGCAAAATGCTGAAGAAATTCTCTCCCAGTACGATATGGTCCTCGACTGCACCGACCACCCAACTTCACGTTATCTCATCTCGGACGCTTGTGTCCTTCTCGGAAAGCCGCTCGTCTCGGCATCTGCATTCCAAACATCCGGTCAGCTGCTAGTATTGAACAGCCCTCCGGGGCGAGGACCTTGCTATCGCTGCGTGTTTCCCAAGCCGCCACCGCCAGAGAGCGTTGTTGGCTGCGGCGAAGGCGGCATTATCGGACCCATTGTCGGCACCATGGGCGTCTTGCAAGCCCTTGAGACAATCAAGCTTATTATTCGCGGCGGCTTAGAACCACCAGATGTCGAAACACCGCCGAAGCCAATGACCATGCTCATCTTCAGCGGCATGGCCGACACGCCGTTCCGCACGGTGCGCATGCGCGGCAAGCGGGACGATTGCTTTGCTTGTTCTGGTGCAGCTGGTTCTCTGACAATGGACGAAATGAAGAACTCTCTCGATTACGTGCAGTTCTGTGGTGTGCCGCAGCCAGTCAAGCTTCTTCACCCTGCAGAGCGCATCTCCGCGGCAGAGTACGATCGGATAGCAAGGGACAGAGGATCACCACACATACTCATTGATGTCCGCGAAAAGGAGCACTTTTCACTATCTCAGATTGAAGGAGCCGTCAATATCCCAATTAGCAGATTCATGACGCAACGCCCGTCGGGGACAAATTCGCCGCTGACGGTGCTGCCGGAAGATCTTCCCCAGTCGGCACCAATATACGTTGTATGTCGCGTGGGCAACGATTCGCAGATTGCGGCCAGAAAGCTGAAAGAGGCCGGCTTGGACAGGGACGGCGAGAGGTTCATTGGAGATATTGATGGTGGACTAAGGGCATGGAGAGACGCAGTTGACCCTACTTTGCCGTTTGCTTAATATAGTTAAATTTTGCTTTGAATTGAAACTGGGAGCCGTATGATAAAAAAATATGTTTGTCGTCTTGACAAAAGGGGAGTTGGACGGGTTAATACATGGATGTCATGCAGCTCTGTTGTGCGCACACGAAACGCGTAGTCTCAATTGCCTCTTCCTCCACGGTATCGCTCGTTTCAATTTTCCAGTTCTGTCCTGCAACATCACAACCCACACCAAACGCTATTCACACTTATACAAAGGCTGCAGTCTTCTTTCGGTTAAACGCCCGTTGGTCCTTGAGCCACCTTCTGTAGCCAGCAACGCTCTGTATCTTCTCGCCGTAAAAGTCGGGCACTGTACAATCTCATTAGAAAGTGATGGATACATCAAGACAAGAGGCAGCATACCAGGGTTACCAGCGCTCGAGTTGCTGGGATCGACTCTGTTCTTCTTGACGCGAGCAAAGAACTCGCTCTCCTTCTCCATCATCTGGGACTTGTACCGCCTGTTCATGAGATAAAACACCTGATTGCCCATGCTCGGGCCGACGAGCCATCCCATGCCGGCGCACGCCATGGTCATCAAGCCGAGCGTGACGAACGGGTCGAGCGGGACCTGCATAACCAGCGGCTCGGCCATGCCTGTCGAGAGCAGGATGGCGCCGCCGGCACCGCCCAGCAGACCGGTTGTGACAGAGAAGACGAGCTGGATGCGGCGGCGCTTGACGCGCAGCTGGAAGAACGAGTTCCAGTCCAGGGCGGCAGACGAGTGGGCGGCGCACTTGCCGGCGGCCGTCGACGCATCAGCGGCCGTGTTGAGCTGTGCAGAAGCGCTGGAGAAGAAGCGAGCCTCGGGGGCGATGGAGCGGCGGCCGGTGGTGGTCGGCGTCGGCGTAGCGGAGGAGGCCTTCTTGGGCGCAATTGAGAGACCGTGGCTGGCGCGGGAAAACGTCTTGGGCACCGACACGGTGAGCTGGCGGTTGGAAACGCAGGCAGGGCGGGCCGTCGAGAAGGAAGCCGTCGATCGGCTGCAGCAGCGGGTGACGGTCGAGGTCGGGCGGGCCGCGCCAGCTGAGCGCATGGCCAGCGTCTTTATCGAGGCGGACATGGCGGTCGCTTGATCGAGACGGGTTGGAGGCAATTTTCGAAGCGACGCACAGAATCGGGCGAGGGCGAAGGAGGTGGTGTTTGTGGCGGAGACGGGGGCGCGCGTGGTTGATGGTGTTTGAATCTTACGAGATGAGGTCAGGGCCAGCGGAGGTTGCTCAGCAGTTGAAGTGCCGTTTTTCGCGGTGCCAGATTGGGCGGCGCGTGCAGAGAGCTCCGTTAGCTTCAGCCCCGCTGATGCCTCAGGTCCCACAGTGTGTAGAGGCGTACATCAGCGAAGGAAGTCTGCGATGATGGCGGCCTGAGGCGGTCAGCTGCATAGGATATTCCAAATGGCTTATGATGTGCATTTTTAGTCTCGATTGAGCCGAGGAATCCATTTCGAACCCGGCCTTTTTTTCTTTGCACATTTTGGAAACCCTCTTGTACTGAACTGCCCGGGCTGATGTAAGTGCCTGACACACGTAGTGCGCGATAGGTGCTTTACCTTGTGCCGTACACAAAGACCAGCGGAATTGTTCAACTCTATTAGAATCGGCTATAAAATCAAATCGCTGTTAGAGATACCCCGAACGTGAGTGCAACTTTCAAGATTGCGCACCTTAACGAGCCTACACCAAATGCCGACTCGAGCTGGACCAGATCGCGGCGCTGCTATTGGTCAGCTGACTTTGAAGATGGAAGCATAGCTACTACATTCACCAAACCCTTGAAAGCAAACCATACAATAGGCACATCATACCCGCGACACTTGCGCAATCAAAGCACGAAAACTATAATATCTCTGCACTATGACTACACCATCAGTAATGTCATGAGTGCCCAGTTCTGGTAGAGCCTTGCCAGACCGCGTCCACGCGACCTCTTTACGCGCCGCCGAGCACCCTTCGCAGCCGATGCAGCAACCATGAAGCCGCAACGGCAGCCAACGCGCCCCAGCGATGGCCCGCCGCCCCGAAAACGAATAAAAGGCGGCACGATAACGATCCCGCTACCTTCTCGACCAAAGGATTACATCCCTGGCTCCGGCCCGCCGCTGCAGCCCGTCGAACTGTTACCGCCGAGCGACTCGACCGCGTACATTGTCGAGCGCATCCTGCTCCCGCCGGCCGGGCTAGCGAAAGATGGCAAGCCGCTGCCGAAGCGCATGGCGTACATTGTCGGGTGGCGCGACCTGCCTGCCGCGAGGCTGCTGGTCCCCGTCATGGAGATTCTCGACTACGTATCGCCGTTTGCGCTCGAGGAGTGGGAGTACAACATGGAGCTGGAGCTCGAGCAGGACAGGGCCAGGCTGGAGGAAGAGAGGCGCGAGCTGCAGCAGCACCCGGCAAAGGCGGCGTCCAAGGCCAAGGCTCGACCGCCTGTGCACAGCGAGATTGAGGCGGCCGCCGTGGCCGAGGCCGAGTCTGATGGCCAGGCCAAGGGGCGAATGAAGAAGGGGGTTATGAGCCTCTCGACGCCGCAAAAGACCAAGATGGAGGCATTTGCCGACTTGTCCGATGGTTATGACGGGTATGAGAGCCCGTCGGAGCAAATAGCACGCGAAACGGCCAAGATGGACGTCGACGAATCGAGCGAGAGTACGTCGACCAGCGAGCCTGAAGCACAAATAGAATCCCAGGGTGGTGCGCAGCTGTCTGAGGTCAGGGCTTCAGGGTCCAAAGCAGCTACCTCGTCAGAGCCACCAACCGTCACCGTGCGCGATCTGGCGTCGAACGCCGAACCAAGGCAAACGCACCCATTCTTCAAGTCTACGAATAATAATAAAAGTGCCCGCACGCAAGGGGCGATCGTTCCCGTCAGAGCAACTTCGGCACCAACCAACGACTTGGTTGCCGTTCGCCGACGAGATGTACCAATCCCAGTGCCCATAAATCACAAAAAGAGACCACTTGCACCAAGGCAACAAGCAGTCAAACGAGAAGCCACGGACACTCCCTCGACGGGAGACGATGACTGGGAGGTGGAGCGAATAGAAGGAACCGAGCTGTTCGAGGTCGAAGGCGAAGGGTTAACGCGGTACTTCAAGGTGCGCTGGGCAGGCGACTGGCCGGCCGACCAGAACCCAACTTGGGAGCCGGAAGAGAATCTACCGACGAAGCTGGTGCGCGGTTATATGAAGACGCCGCAGAAGAGGCAAAAGACGAGCAATGTTGAGGTTTCTATGACGCATACGCCGAAGGCCGTAAAAGGCTGGGTTCAATCCACACGTTCTTGGCCGCCAGCAAACACAGCTACTTTTGCGGGTGGTGCTGCCGCGGTTGAAGATGGTGATGAAAGCTCTAGCAAAGAGAGCTCTAGCAGAGGGGACTCTGACGAAGAAGCCTCTAGCGGATTGAAGCCTGAAAAAGAAGTCTCCAGCGAGCAGAATTCTAGTGACGAGGACTCTAGTGAGGGGGAATCCAACGATGACAGCTCCAGCGACGAAGACTCTTCACAGTCGGGCGGCAGCGAGAGCGCAGGATAAGCATCAAGGTGCAGGAGCAAACTTATTAGATAGCCCCAGGGCAAACAGCATAGCAAGGCGAACCGGGATGGCAGATCGCTTGGTGTATAACGGCGTTTCCAATCAAGGATCGTTTTGTTTTCGACTTTCTGGACACGGAGCTCGGTGTAACAAGGACTGGGCATGGTAAAGGCACGGCGTTTATGCGAAACGAATACATGATGCATATTTTCTCACAAGTTGATACTGGCAAGGTCGTGAGCCGGCAGTCCGTATCATAATAATATATCAATTAATCCGTGTTATCTCGGCATGCGTCCACGAGTGATCTGTTCCGAATCAGGGTCACGAGAGGCAGCCTGATGCAAGATACTACATATAATTGAGCCGAAAAAGAACGTATAAATGTGTGAACTGAGTTTACAATTCGGATATCCTTACGACAAAGTCTCTGCAAATTTATCCAAGCAACTTAACGCTTGCCTTCATCAGTCGCTTCCTTCGCATCACAAGCTAAATCTTCATTTTTAGCGCCGCCCGCACTTGCCCACACGCACGACTCCGTCCCCCGCTTCCGGTCGGCCCATCTAACGGCATCCGCTACAATTATCCCGATCGCCGTCCCGCCCGGTTGGCATGCAAAAACACGTACAGCACAAGCGCGCTCCCCCGGCGTCATCTGCAGGGTCTGCCTAGAACTACCCGAGGTCCGGAAACCCCTCTCCCTCTCCTCACCTAGCCTTCCCCCCCGCGTCGGCGGGGGCTAAAAAACCAAGGCAAAGAAGGTAGCTAAGCTCCGACTAGCATCCCTTATAAACCGGGGTTTTCTCATAAGCTTCAGCTTCTCTCGGCATTTTCTTTCCTGTTCACAGGTCACCCACACTCCTTCAAACCTCTCCAACCATCGCAAGGAACCAATCACCGCGACAATGGCCAAATATCTCCTCCTCTCGCTGAGTCTCTCAGTGTTCTACTTCATCTTCTACTACGCAGACATCAATGGCCTGCGCGCGCTGGGCGACGCCGCCGTCGCCGCCAAAAAGGTGCCCGGCACAAACTACCCGCTGCGCACCGAGTACACGGGCCTGCCGCTCACGGACAAGCTGCTCACGACGCTGACCGTCTTCTTCTGGCCCACTGTCGATGGCAGCCACCCGGCGCTGTTTATTCACTCGCTTGCGTTTTCTGGCACTTTTGCTGCTGCGTGGGTGCTGGTCACGCTTGAGACGTGGAGAGTTGGTAATGCCTGGTCGCTGGCTGGCTTGTAAGTTTACGCATCACATCGCGCATCTCATCTCGGGAAGATATCACCAGCTGCTAACATTCTTCACCTCACACAGCTCCATCCTCCTCGGTCTCGCTGCCCAGGTACTCACCTTTGCCTTTGCCGCCCCCATGTACGGCTTCCTGCACCTCCTCGCGGCCGCCACCGCCGACAAGCCCACCGCCGAGAATATGCGCATCCCCTACGCCGTCCTCAAGGTCCTCCCGCACGTCTTCTTCGTCGGCAACGCCCTCCCCTCGCTGCTCATGGCTCTCCCGCTCGGCATGCCCATCCCCTACGGTCAGTACATCTGCTCCGACTTGAAGCAAATGACCCCGGACCTCAAGCAGATCCTCATTGCCGTCTGGCAGCCCTGGCCCGCCTACACGGCCATCCTGCTGACCGTCGCCAACTTTGTCCTCGGCTCCTTTGTCACGGCCGACAAGTCCTTTGAGGGCAAGCGCAAGACCAACGGCGCCATTCGCCACATCTACGCCTTTGCCTTTGGCACCACCGCCATTGCGCACGTCGTCGCCGTGACTATCCCCGTTGCTACTCTTGTCGCTCCCAAGCTGTTTGACACCACGCTGGCTGCCGCCATGCATCCTCTCAAGGTCCTCGAGACGCCTCTGCCCTGGACCTCGCCCGTCGCCACCATCGAGTCTGTCGGCCAGGGCGTACACGCCTTCCTCCGCTGGGACTATATCATCGGCACCACCGGTGTCCTCGCCTGGGCCTTTATCCTACACCGCAAGGCGCACCGCCACGTTGAACGCAGCAAGAGTGCCGGTCTCTGTGGCCTGGTCGCCCGCACTGCTTCTCTCGCTGTTGTTGCCGGCCCTGTTGCCGCCGCCGTCGAACTCATGTGGGAGAGGGAGGAACTGATTCTGGCTACTAACCCTGCCGTCCCGCCCGTGTCCAAGAAGAACTGAGCGCATGAGCTTGATGAATTCGTGCAGGGAACGTCCAAGGACGTGTTACTTCGGTTAACGCCCCATTCCTCGGCTAAATAACAATGACCGTGGTGTAAAACATATAGTATATGTATCATTATTCATTGCCGTTGCAAAGCAAGGTATCAATAAAATATATACATCATTCACTCCCACGGCTTCACCGTGACTCCGGGTTCGTACTTGCCGCCTGGAGGACGCCACATTGTAGACACGGGCATGGGCGTCAACTGGTTTTTAATCATGTCCCATTCCTCGCTCGGGGTGTCAGTGGTAGGGCAAGCGTGGGACGAATCCACGCAGATGAAGCCGTGCTTCTCGTACGCGTGGCGCCCAAAGTCACTCGCACTCACCCAGGTTTCGACGCCCCGCTCGTCGGCCTTGACTATTCCCCACGATAGCAAGAGGTCGGCAACGCCTTGGCGCCGATGCTCCGGATGAGTAAATAGAATGTTTAAATCTGTGAAACGTACACCATCAGTCTCGCGCCACGGCAGAGGATACTAAACATTAAGAGGGGAAAAGGGGGCAAAAGCACATACTGACATGCGGCCGCGTGGCCATCTTCCTTTTCGGCGCATCCACCGCCCGCAGAGCTGCAGTAACGTAGTCCCTCTGAGGCCCTTCCGGATACCAGGTGACTAGTGGCCGCGGGGCGCCGTCTTTGGCGGCGTAGGGGTTCTCGCTGAATATCTTCCACCAGGCACCGCCTACAATCTTGCCGTCGTCGCCAACAACCTTGACCCATTGGCCCCCAGTAGCGCTCTGGTAGTAAGCCAGGTATCGCGCCGTGCATTCCGCGAGCGAATCTGCCCGTGCAGTTGGTCCCGTACCGTGGATTGGACAAGTGATGCGAAACCATTTCTGGTACGGCGTTTCAAAGGCCTCCCACATGCATTCGATGAGCTCCGCAAAATCGGCCTCCGGGTCGACGGGTTGGAGTTGGAGAGGCATCCCGGCTGCGAATTGAACCAAACGTGCTGTGATTAAACGGGATGCTATCTGCTCATTTTATGAGAGGAATTCGACTTGGCTTGGTGAGATGCTGTGCGCTGATTACTGTCCAGCCAAGGCCGAAGAGGAAGGAGCCATTATACTAGGGCTATTAGTAACCCGCCATCGGCGGAGCAGGTTGCTGACGACCTAGACGCCGTATAGCATCATTGACTCTGGTTATACGGGGAATGGGCATTGGAGGTTCCAACCTGGATTAATTTGGACTGCTTGGATTTGGTGTCAAGATTTAAGAAAGGCATACGGCGGGCCGTCTTCTACTTTAGTCACCGCCACACCCAGTGCTCCCGCCTAATGAGAGGCAAGCAGGGTACAGGGGGGGGGGGCTGATCCAAAGTCTTAGGTGAGCAACCGTGCAGCAATAAATTGATGAGCCCGGCTACCTTGTCTTCGGACTGCCGGATAGAACATGACAATCGCGTCAGTCATCAACTGCAATGACATCTCACGTCTCGCTTTCATCCGAGCAGAGCCCATCTCGCCTGCTGAGCCTCGGCAGTACAGGCATAGTCTTCAAACTCAGCAAATCAATTGCTGTGAAGAAGGTCCGTCCGGGCCAAGAGGCACATTTCACCAACGAACGAAATGTGTTCAAAATACTTGCTCTCCATCCCTCTCCATTCATCATTCAAAGCTTCTATCAAACGCAAAAGTCAATCTTCCTGGAATACATGCCCGGCGGTGATCTCGCAGCTCTTGTCCGACAAGGGCAGCGCCGTGACCCGTCAACGCAGAGCGTATTGCAGGTGACAAAGCGACTGCCTCTTGGGCACTGCCTCTGTTGGATGCGACAGCTCGTGTCAGCCGCCTCGTGGCTAGAGCAGCTCGGGCTTGCGCACTGCGATATTCGCCCGGCAAATATGCTGCTCTGTGAGCGAGGCTCAGCCAAGCTGACAGACTTTGACCGCACGCTGCGCGTTGGCGACCTTTTATTGTCTGGCACGGAACCATTCTCTCGTTTGCTCGGCGAAGAAGGCGGATTAAACTGCGGCACATATGGTTCGGCTGGCTGCCAAACTGAGCAGTTTGCCATTGGATCTGTGTTTTATACATTGACGCGCGGCTACGAACCCTTTGAAGACGAATGGTGGGGGGCTGATCACGGGCTTGTTCGAATGGAGAAACTGCAGCGTATGGAATTTCCGGCTCTAAATAACTCGAAATCGGACGACGTAATTAATCGTTGCTGGCATGGGCGGTATGAGTCTGTGGCCAGCATCTCTGCCGACCTTGGGGAAGTAGATGATGATGCTCCCCTGCAGCCTGAAAGGAGCGAGAGCCCAGTTTGGCATAAGGCGCGGGAAGTAGAATGCAAAATGATTATAGAAAGTGGCGTTATAGATCAACTAGTACCTTTCTAAGTAGCCAATTCACCGACCTAGCAGAATGCTTTGCCACCACGCTATATTTTTCAGCAGCCACGCTATGTCGCATATTCGGCATCAATTCTCTCCCAGTTATCCAAAAACCCTCTATAGAACAGCACCCCCAAACCTGGGTCCAAAGCTCCTGTCGTCGCACGAACAGAGTGCATGCTCAGCTGCACCAGCCCTGCGTCCGTCGACCGACATCCCATCATTGTGGACAGCATAGGGCCAATACTGCCGCCCGCCCGCACGTCGTTGCGTGCCTGGTACATCTGCGTCTTGTTGCCCGTCAGCTCCCCTACGCGCATGAGGACCGAAGCCGATACTGAATCGGTGCTGAAGCCGCCGTTCGGGTCATGCTTGATGGCGATGCCAGTGTTGAGCTGTGGGATATGGCCTTGGCTATATAAGTCGAGGAAGTTGGGGTGACCCGCATGCGAGACATCAGAGGCTATGAGGAATGATCGCGCATACGTCTGTCCCAAAAGGCTGGGGCCGAAGGGCCTGCCGGCAGCGGTGGCCAGGGCCTCGACGGTACGCTCTATCGTTGAGGGTAGAAAGTTTCCTTTGGCGCCCTGGCGCAACTGGCTTCCAATTTCTTCATCATCAAAGAGGCTCACCAACTTGATGTAGCCGTCATCTTCGCTCTGCCGCGCAATGAGCAGTCCCATGAGTGCCGCCCATGAGCACAGCTTGTCATCTATTCTGCCTGCCGTGATGAGCTCCTTGCGCATCCCAAAGACCTGTGCCGGCTGAAAGTCGAACAGTTCCAAGTCCCAGTTCGCAATCTGCGTACAAGAGACACCAAGCTCTGCAGCAATCAGTCGCACCAGCTCCGGTGGCTGATTGTGCACAAACGAGCCCGGCTTACCCAGGGGTTTTCGCTCCGCCTCCGAGTACGCGCTCGTCAGGCCAACGATGGGCGCCATTCGTGTTTCCGGGTTTCCATCTTGGACAAAGGCCGGATTGCTCAGGTGCGCCGTGACAGTCGCTACCTTGGCCACGGGCCAGTCGAGCTTGACGAGTCGCGTCGACATCTTGCCAGTGTCTGGGTCACATACGGCCACGCGCCCGCCGATGCCCAGGTCACGGTCCCACCACGTTTGGTTGAAGCCCTGCGAGTAGGGTGCGACGCCGAGCTGGATGCAGCCTGCTTCGTTGATGGGCTTCGTGCTCGCGGGCTTCAGCTTGGCCGTGTTGGCGTCAATGTGGCCGGCAATCATACCGACACCATTGCCAGGCTTGTATGCGCGGCCGACGGTAAATGCGATGATGGCGCTCCCATTGCGTGTAGTCCAGTATTTGCCGCCTGGTTGAATCTTGCCAGCCCACGACTCACGGGCGGGCAGCTGTGCCGAGTCGATTAGCAAAGGATGTCAAGCACGTTCCCGTAGTCGAAAAGTGACGCACCTCGTGGAAGCCAGAAGCTTGAAACTTGGTCTTGCAATAATCTACGACGTGAAAGGCTGTAGGACATTCCTGCATGAAATCACAAAACGGCTGTGTGAATTGGTCAGCCGTATACCGCTTCGCTTGTGACGTAGCTGTCGCTAGTGACTGAGGACGCGGCCGCCCGGACCCAGTTGCCGCTCCCGGGCAGGGATACATTGCTGAAGGTACCTCGCGCCGTGTCATCTTGTCGCTGACGCTCAAATCGATATACAAACGCAACTGCGTTTAATGAAGTTGGTGCTGAGATGACTGGGAATACGCCGCGGTGTTTGCGGTGAGCTCGCGCGACCCACAGTTTCGGGGCGATCTAGCACATTATGCTTCGCCTCTTTGCATGCCTCCTCCGTACGCTAGATATACCCAACGGTACATAGAGTGCCATCAGCAAACCAAGGACCATGTGTGGTCCTTGGCACCTCACCCTTGGCGCAAGGCACTGTCGAGTCACACGCAGAGCAAACTTCCCTGCATTAAACGTCGTCTAACATCGCACAATAACACAGCTCCCTCACTTTTAATTAATTGGCAGACAGGCTTTGAGCACGGTATAAAGGTCAAACCACTGTTTCAAATCTGCCAAAATATATTCACGAAGGCGTATGCTGCCGCAGTCACGACGGGACAGTTCCTCGCGGGCCAAAGACGGACAAACAACAAGCTCAGATTATCGTACAAAACAGACGTCGCGAGTACTTGAATCGCGACTTGTCGAACTGTGGTAGTATTGAGCATGAGCTAGCGAGTAAGCAACACAGCATTCTAAAGATCGAAAATTATTCTTCTTTCCAGTCGGCACTAATATCTCCTAGACCCAGTCCTTTGTGAACGCCTCATCAAACGCCACCTAACCCCTGCAGAACGAGAAGTGGAGGGCGAGACCAAGGGCTACGGCCGCACCCCTCGAGGCAGATCTCGTCCGCGGAGGAGGCTAAGCTCTCTGCCCTGCGCTCTGCATCTGCAGAGCGCCCACCTACCGCCAGATCAGACCTCGACGAGGCCTGGTATCAGGAGGCAACCGACAAGGACCAAGGCCGGGGCGCTGTGGCGCCAGTTTGTCGCTGACCGATTCATCCCGGCCGTGACGACGAGTTTGACTATTCTCTTGTCGATGACCAGACGATTTGGACGATGTGCATCGACGCGCAGGAGCAGTGGTTTGATGAAGAGGAACCTAGCTGGACCGATGGACACGCAGACTCCCAGCATCAGCTTTCAGGCGAAACTGGCATCCAATACTACTACTAGCTGTCAAAAGAGACGGCAAATATGCTGTCGCACGACTGGCCACGCATGTCGCTTCCAAAACGCCACCATGCTGCGAGAAGTATGAAATGGAGGGGGACGGATACGTACCATTCTGCCCAACGAAATGCCCCAACTCAACTGTGCACACTCGTGTACTTTGCGTGCTGTGAGAAGTACCGCCAGACCAAGCTGGCACATTTTCTCACAGCTGTGCTCTCATCTTATCAGCCTTTGACCGGCGTCCAACTATATAGTGCACGGGATGGGTCGCACCAGCTACTGAAGTGCATGTGCGACCCAAGTAGACGCCTCGCAACATCTACCGTCGCACCATGTCAGGCATCCACGATACTTCCAGGTGCGGTGCTCTTCAGCGGAGCTCTAGGCGAGATTTCATCGGCGATCATGCGCCTGCTTCTGGGGCACCTTGTTATGGTGAATCCGGTCTGGCTGACAACAGCAGGCGGAGGCAAATTACACGTCTTACGAAAGAAAGGCCCTCCTCAATTAGTGAGACTCCCATTGAGATAGATCGAATATATGTTTGTCATGAGGGCGGCTGTGCCGCCACCACGCCTAGGCCAAGCTTCATTCAGGATCGCCAAATGCGTTGGCACCTTCGACGACGTCATAACATCCGAGCTGGACCCAGCGAGTTGTTGAAATACTGCCTTTTGTGAGTATATAAGACAAAATTACCTGTAAAATTATATTCAACTTGAAATTCTAATATTACGCTACAACATCAGCCATGGAAGAAATCTGGCCGCCGACCCATTGCTGCTGGCCGACGAGCGGACTCGCCCGCTCAACTTCAGCGAGAAGTTATTCACGATTGCGCTGCAGTCAAATCGTGCCACAACTCTGCCCGCCTCATCTTTACCGTTTCAAGACTATGATCAACTTGAAAGGGTCGAGTGCCCTAGCTTGTCGGTGAAGCGCAATATGGTGCCCCGCGACGTAATTTCGGCTATGTTATCGGAAAGGGACCGCGCCGCCTCCAAGCAATCCCCTGGGTACAACTCTAACAGACTCAATAACTTCATGTAAGTAATAGTATCGACCGGTGCTACCCATTATTATCTCTATGGCCATCTTCAAGTGATGGGTTTGGCACCAGCCGGCGCTGGAGCTGCTTTTCGAAATCGGACCTTGTCACTGACCTCGACAAACAGTAACGACTTGGAGTCTAGCGCAACGGGATATGCAAACCTAAGCAAAGCTGAGGTAAAAACATCGTACCGATTAGCGTGGCAAATATCCTGTGCTGACCTGTAAAGACCTCATTGCAACACTATTTAGAATTCAACAAGCAACAAACGACCGCAGACTCCTCAAAGAGATTGTCTCGGCCGCAGGTTACGGAACCCTTCATTTTGGAGCAACATGGCTGCTCAAAAGAACCATCATCATCCTCTACGACCTCCGCAAAGTTATGGGAAGCGGACGAACAGGACATGTTGACGCTTCCGCCGAGGAATGACGCAAAATGCAACACCGCCGGTTGGACATCGTGTATCCCGCTATCAACTCAACGACTACTTCTATCGGACTTGCTATATACATTCCATAGCCACGACCGCACTTCTTTTCCAATGGAAGCATACACATCAAGTGTACATACAAGCGGCTGTACAGATCCAGATGCAGAAGCTGCGCCAGCTCAGACTGCATCAGGCCCTCGGCGAGGGTTCGTGAAACGAAAACATTGTGACGATGAGGATGATAATAACGACAAAAGAGATGGAGAGGATCGACGGCCTGGTCAGTCCCACGCTCTAGCGTCAGAGGATGCCGATGGACCGCTGCTAGCATGCCCTTTTTACAAACGGCATCCGCTCGATAATTTAGACTGCCAACAGAAAGTCCTTCGAAAAATATGCCACGTGAAGCAGCACATCCGACGGCGTCATCTCATTCCAATTCATTGCACATCGTGCTATGCGACCTTTGACACCGAAGAAGAGCGCGACGCGCATATGCGACAACGCCCAGCCTGCGATGTCAAGCCGCCGATTGTATGGAATGAAGCCATAACACAACGGAAATACGAGGCTATAAACAAGCGAAGCGACCAGAAAAAGTCTGTCGAGGACCAGTGGTTTGCAATATTCTCCGTCCTTTTCTCAGGCTTCCCGCTGCCGACATCCGTATATCGGGACAATCTCCAGTCGCCGCAGCTGATAAAGGTACAAGAAGACATCTACCATGAGTGGCCGGTCATCTTTGACAGCCTGGCTACCGAAATTATCCCCGAAGAATTGAGACAACATGCAATTATCTTGGGACCGCATTTGAATAGTGTGTGCCAGAATTTGATTACTTCTGTGCTACGACGCCTTGAGCCCGCCACCGGCCTTGAATATGCATCGGCTACGTCTGATTCCGGATTCAATTCTCTATCACGAGTAATGAACATTTCGAATCCTCAGCCAATACCACCGCAGGTGGAGCCTGACAACAGCAACTCTTTTTCCTATATGGGCGGCGCGATCGAGGAGATGGGCGACGAGGCCATTATGTCCCTGCAACATTGGAGTCTGTTCCATTCAAATGGAGACTTTTTAAGAAGCCAGGTGGATTTCTTCAACGCAAATGCAGACAGTACTGAGGAGAAGGAATAGACGCAGTCTATCTGACGACTGGAGCATGTAATTTACGCATTACTTGAAGCTTGAATGAGTATGCAGTGCTGTGGGCTTGCAGAGTGAATAAAAGTAAGTAAAACTGAAAATTGGTATCAAGCTAGTCGTCTATTGTCTACACTTGTTATGCATCATAATCATCATCATCCAACAACTCCCAGCCTTAGCTTATTCAACGCTCTCTTGTAATTCGCAAGACTGTGATCCATCAATATGCTCGTGCTGAAAAGTATCCATACATATGCTCAAGATGCCCATATCAGGGCTTCCACGCTTACGCCACCCCTTGCCGAAGCCTCCAACGCGCACACATAGCACGGCCCGCCGGGCTTCCGGATTGCCGCACTTTTCCCCGTCGCAGCGCACCACGCCCGAGCCATGAGCTCCCCTCCCTGCGCAGTGGCGTTGATAACCAGAGGAAGGCCGGCGATGTTGCCTCCCGCCCCCGTGTCTTCCACGTGTTGGTATTCCACCAGCTCCGTGACCGATACCGTCTTCAAGCTCGCATACCGCGCCGAGTCCTTGGTGTGCACCTTGTGGGCTGTCGAAGCGCCCCTAGGCGGGAAGCACGGCGGCAACGTCACAAAGACGGGGCTCGTATACATGGTCAAGGCAATGCTCCGCCCCGGTCTGCTGTCGATCTCGAAAGACAGAACGGCCTGGTACTCCGTCTTCTCGGCAAGCTCGGCGTCACTGATGGTCCCGTTGGCCACCTGTGCAGCCACTGCAGGCTCGAGCGACATCTGCTTCAGCGTTATACCTTTCAGTGAGACCACCGTCCCATCCGGCTGGGGTGGCGGCAAGTCCACCCAGCTGCTCGCATCCGCATATTCGGCCGCCCAGACCTCGATGTCCTCGTTCGCACCAAGATGTAGCCCGTTCGACCTCGCATCGGCTGAGCCCATGCCCACCGTCTTGCGGTAGGAAGAGTTCGCCAGCGCCGCAGGCGACGGGGCCACCTTGCGGGCACGGAGCCGCACATAGCGCAGCTTGTACTCCTTCAGCGGCGGGTCAAACTCCGGCGCGGGGCAGCGGCCGACCCATCCGCACAGAGACGCCGCGCCAGGTAGCGCCCCGAGAACGGACCCCAGCACCGTTCGCAGGCGCCAGTACGAGCCTTCGGGCAAGCTCAGTCCGCAGTCGTAGAGGGCTCTCTCGCCCAGCTCCTTGACCGAAGGCGTGCACAACACCATGGCAACCATGACCTTGAATGCTGCCCACCGGCCCGGCAGTGACATGCCAAACAGCCAGTCATGCACGTCTAGGGGCAAGTTCCCACCGGTGAAGAGCGTTGCGTAAGCTTCCTCCGCGTACATGCGCAGCTCCCCGGTATGCGGCCACTTCATGCGTGCGGCGAAGAACAGCAGGCCGTCGACCTGCTGCTGGTGCACCGTCGAGTGCAGCTGCACCGCCCGCATCGCCGTGTCAAAGTCTCGGTCGCGCAGTGCCCTCGCTGTCCGGCGGTCCATGCCGGGCATCGCGGCGGTAGCCTCCTCGCCGGCCTTATGTTCAGCCTGGATGCGGTTCTGGGCGGCATAGAGGCCTCGTTGCATCTCTTCCGTCACGCCGCTGGGACCAGCTATGTCGATGGCTCGCTGATAGGCCTCGAGGGCCCGCTTCGCCATGCCGCGCTGCAGCTGCGCAGCACCGACTGTCAGCCAGCCCACCGGTTTATTTGGTTCCAGATGCGCCACGATAAACGCATCTTCCAGCGCGTCGCGTCCGTTACCCAACCCCAGGGACGCAGAAGCCCTCCCAGCGCGGTACGCGGCATTACCGGGGTCAATGTTCAGCGCCTTGCCAAACTGCGCAAATGCCCCGTCATAGTCCTTCACCGCGAGCGCCTTGTCCGCCGCCTCCCAGTGGCCAGCCGCGGCAACCTCCTCCGCGGCCGTTAGCGTCTTGGGCGCGTCATGTATTACAGGCGCGTCGACTAGCTGCAACGTGACGTTCTGCAACCACAGGTCTTGCACGATGAGCGACGCAAGCACCCGAGGCGTAAAGGAACTGTCGCGACACCCAAAGTGCGCGACGCGCACGGCCAGCTCCTTGGCGAGGATGATCTGCCACAGAAAGTTCCAAAGGCCGATACCGATGCCTCGGCCTGCGCGCTGCGCGCCGATAGATAAGCCGGTGAGGAAGTTGGCGAAATTGTGGTTGAGCTGCATGCAGATATCGGTAATGTCGCATTCCGGGGTTCTTCGGTCGAAGCTGGCGGCTCTGTTAAAGGGTGAGTGGTTATATATCACGTCAAGCGGTATGTGTGAGGCGAGTGCTCACCTTATGCCGAAGAATTCCCTCATGTTGTCCTCGTCGAGCTTGGGGTCGTGGCCGAACGGTGTTAATCCCTTCTGGAGCTCATCGATGCGCCGCAGTAGCTGGCCGTTGCTGACATCGGGCAGCCGCCTCGTGAAGGATATTGTGGTCGTCGACCGTGGCCTGCCGTACTTTTCCTCGTAATCCCACACCTCAAGGGCAAAGCCGTGGACAGTCACCGTTCCGGGGTTGACGTGCTCGTACTCTGGGTCGGACTCGGCGTCCAGGAGGATCTGGTCCTCGCTGGATATAGTCCAGTCGCTCTTATTTGAAATGTACTTTTTCACGCGGTAGAGGTCTGGGTGTGTCAGTAACAACAATCGAGCCATGAAGAAAGCAATCAAGTCTCCGTCATCAGAATAGCATGATAGTTGGGGACTCACCGAATGCTGGATGGATGGTCCTGGCCGTGCCAACGCCCTTGGCCAGCAGGATCGGCTGCTCGGCTTCAGTGTAACCCTCAAACTCAACAAAGACCATTGCCTTCTCACTGTGCTCGTTTGGTGCTAAGAGGCTGACATTCAGCACGCCCTTTAGCTCTCTGGATAGCTGCTCGGCTACCGACAGCCTCAGGTGCTTGAGACGCTCCTCCTCTCCGGCCTGAATCACCTTCTCCTGCTTAGTCAGGGCCTGGACGTCGCTTTCTGCCGCGACTATTGCCGTGCTAGACGATACGCGACCTGCGGTAAGTGTCGGAGTCGTCTCTGGATCGCTGTGTGGTGCTGGTATTGCTCTCGGCACCGGGCGGCCAGACGAAGCCACGACAGCCGACCCTCCCTTGTCCGTAGCGCCAGTACCTAAGCCTAGCACACGAATGCCTTCGTTCCACATATTGCACAGCTCGTCAATGTCTCTAGAGCTGTCGGCTTGAATACCGCGAATCCCCGCGTCTCCCTCGCCCGTCTCCGCCAGAATATCGTCCAAAGTGTCGATAACCTGCTTCGTCTGTGCCACCAGCGTGCGAAACTTGCCCTTCTTGTTGACCATCCAGACCAAAGTAGGGCCAGGGCCTATCGTACTGGACGAGGGCTCGGCCGCCGACGATTCTGACCTGGAAGAGGAAGACTTCTTGAAGAGACCTCGGAGAGAGCTCTTGCGCTTCTCTTCTTTCCTTGTTGCCAACGTACCTCCACAGGCGGTTTTGAGGCCGTATTTCTTCCGCGCCGAGTCAGAATCGAGCATGATGAGAATCAGCTGCATACCATCGCCGATAAAGTTTCTCAGCGGCTCATTGCGTAGGAGCCCGGCGAGTGGGATGACCCTACCTGCCTGGTGCTGCGGTGGCCTCTGGGATGCTGAGGCATCTTTCAAGCCGACGGCCGTGCCCCAGAGCATGAGCCTGTTCCGCTCCACCTCAAATGCGTGATGAAGGGCCTGCGTGTCGGACCGTGGCATGCCATTTGACGCGGCTGGGAACTGAATCCGGTTGAAAAATTCGAGGCAACACCTCCATTCCCGGACGACGTCGTCTACGGTGCGCATAGGGTCGTTGTGATTTGCTGGACTGCTGTGGTCAGAGAGATGTTCTGATCAACGAGAAGGGAGACCAGCATATGAGCGGAAACGAGAGACAGCAAGATGCTGGGATCCTAACTTTTAAATACTGTCGCCGGCTCCTCGGCTGCCGAACCTAGCCCGTGAATGTCATTGCACGACTTGCGTCTGCTGCATCACAGCCAAGCAGCTGTGTCAGCCTGATGCAACTTGGCATCCAGGGATTGTCCGGAGGGTGGGGTTAACCTCTTGTTGCGGACTTCCAGCTTGAACAATGGCCATCTTGCAATTCGTTCTGTCAATGGCTGAAATTAACTGGCGTTTGCCCGTAGAGGCGAAAGGAGTAAAAGCCCGCACAAATGGCAGTGAGCTTGCTTCTCTACTCCTTCTTGTTCCTGGCTGGTTTGTTGAGACGCAGTGACTGCCAAAGGATGTTTCGTACGTTCTTTCTAGCTTCATATATACAGAATAACAAGGTACCCGGTTAGAGTTGTGCAGCGGTCCAAACCTAATCGGTGTGTTAAGAAGTGTAGGCTGTAACAAACTTGAAGCATGCTTGAAGACTTCACGGTAGATAGAAGAGTGTGCTCAAAGTTTCGCTGCCAAAGCAGTAACGTCGCCTATAACTACGGCCGCTCCCGACAGATATGAGTCAAGGGATAACAAACTCCTTTGAGCCCAGGCAGACGTGCATGCGTGAAGTGACATTAATTATTGCCTCCTATTATGAATGAGTTCTTGAATAGCTTGGATACCTGTAGAAGCAGCGAGAAGGCTCTACTATTGGTCTCACGGCACGGCGGGGAGATACGCTTGCTCGCGAATCGCACAAAGGAAACTCTGGCGGTGACATAGCCTATAGAAATTTAGGTGCCACGGCCTAAGACAAGCTTGTACATCGGATATGGGCACAATTTCCGCCCTGGACTTCATCAGGTCAAGGCTTATGACCTGGTCCACGACATCGCTGGAGACGTTTGGCGGCGATGTGGGTAGCGAGTGAGGAGCTGTGTTGCGCTGGCCTTGAGAACGTGCGCCGGTTGCCCCGACGGCGGCAGTTCCTTGCCTGGACGACCACTGCCAAGTAGAAACAGAAGTAGGCGCCACGCCAGTGGCACATCTGTCCCGTGGCAACGTGTATCCAATTGGCTCTGGCGGCTTGGCTTCATAGGTCATCTGGTTCAGCTGACCCTAATGAGTCCTTGGCAAGGCAAACCCTCCAAAAACTAAGATGAATAATCATGGTAGATTGTGCCTCTCGATAAATTTTATCTTTCTTTTAAACTTTCTCGTAATACCGTCCTATTCGAACGCAGCTGCCTGTCATGGCGTTTGACACGGAACCCCCCGTTACGTTCCCGAGGTCCGACGTCTTCACCGGCGATCCAACGGGTTTCAGTGAATTTGCGGATTTGGCTCCGGCGCCGGGCAAATCCCGCGACTTGGGGTGAGCTGGGTGAGCCCCGCTGGCGTGCGTCGCGCGACCACCCTTCTCATAGCGAGCGGGCATCTGCAGAATACATATTGCCCTCAGTCTTCTTTTAATTATTAGTTTGCACACCATACATCCGCAATTCAACACTGGTTGTAGCTACCAGTAGCCCAATTATGTTAATATAAAAACAGTTGTAGGCCAATCTACACCTAAGGAGGCGCCAAGCAAGCTCGAGGTCAATTTTATATGTTTTATCCTTCCTAATCTATAGTATTGCTATATGCTTATATAGACTATACTGCTTGCTGACTAGCCGCTGGTTTTAGCAGACCAGTGGTTAGTTAGCATATAATAATACAAGTAAAAAGGCCGTTTAGTCGTATCATAACTATGCTTATTAGCATACGACTTTAGGCTAAGGATCGTCCTTTCTATCCCACGGAAAGCCATTTTTAAACATAAGATCATCTCTCGATAATTCTGTTGAGATAACAACGACCCATGAATGCTTGCTCGGATTCAGGCTCACGACCTTGTATAATCCGCGATCGACATGTTGGGCAACCTGCAAGATAGCCTTCCCCACGGATTCATCGTTTCCGGTGCGGACCGTGCGAAAGTCAGAGGCGTAGTTAACATTCAGAAATATGACGTCAACTTTGGGAATATGCGTAAAGCTGCCATCTGGATTTCGGATCTCGCTTGGTGGAAGATCTGATTCACCGGACATGGCTATGGACGCCTCGCAGGTATAAAGGGAAATGTGAGACTAAACTTTCAAGGGTGGGACAAGCTTTTTGCGAAAGGTTATGAGTAGAAGGGTCATTTTCCTTGTTTATATAACTTTGCTTACGATCAATAGAAGGACAGGGCGCCTACCAGGAGTGGCTGATACTCTATTTGCTACATCATACGTGTTAGAGACTGGATAGTCTCTCCGGTTGTGACTGGCTGACTGCCAAAGTTAACCGGGAGCGTGCTGAAGTTGGAAGCATAGGTTGCTTCAGCACACCTCTGCTATAGCTAATAGATATCAGCAGCAGGGCTGTAGATATCACCAAGCACGTTGCAGGTATATGCACAGTGATTATTGTTGTAGGTCTTGTCTTCCAATCTATGGACCTATGCAACAGAGCACCTAGTGCGGCTTTGCTATTCTTTATTGTTCCAGTCTGCTTACAGGTACCATTGTCAGATTGCCCAAGCTACTTAAAGAAGATCTCTACCATGACTGAGTCACTCCCATGCCCTGCGTGGGTCGTCTCCTACAATTCCAATGTTCAGTACGTACTGTTTTTTTGACTGTCTCATTATTCAGTACGATGAGGGCATAGTTTGGGGCCTTCGACCTTCGCTTTTGTCTTTACGGGGTTTGCCGTCTAACTTGGGTGATTAGTGTGGCGAAAGATCGATCATGGTTCGGGGAAGACTACCAGTGTTTCACATCCACGGCGGGCAGCATGTATGGCCCAGGTACAATGTCTGTCGTGGGAATAGGTACAGTTAAGTTGCCGGTCAAGCGTAGCCTCCGGGGGTCTGGAAAACAAGCCCAGGCTGTGCTGACGCTACGCAACGTCCTCCATATACCCGAAGCCTTTTGTAACATCATCGGAGATTTAAGTCACGAGGGCTACCATGTTCTTTCGGTGCGTTCTGGCTGCATTCGTGACCAGAATGGCAAGACTATGGCACTATTTGACCCACGTGCCCAATTCCAGTAAGTCAAGCTCAGTGGTCCACCAGCAAGACCGAGGGTCGGACCCTCGCCGTTCAAACCTAAGGGCCTCTATCTGATTAACGTGCGGTGGTCTGACAGCGAGAGAGAGAGGTGGATGGCTTGGCAGACTGGAGCGACACAGCCGCCGCTAGCGAACAGAAACAGCCTTTCTGATGACGAGAAAGTATGGTTACAAACGCACTATGGAGGCGAGTTTCGCTTCCTCCAGTCCTTTGGCTTGAACATTCACAAGGATGAGGACCGGGAGGAGGGGCGCGCGATCCTCCGCTGCTTTATGGCGGAGGACGAGGAGACTGAAAACGGCGAGAAAAGCGACGCAGTTTACCACGATTACTACTTGGACAAAGACGACGAAAATGACGGAGACATCTCAGATGAGGAAGAGCTGCCCTAGCAGATGCTGGCAAACTCGTACTTTGAAGACGACGAGCTCAGGTTCATTGAGAAGAACTACGGCGACTCGGTTTCGTTCATGTTGGTGCATGGACTCAAGTTTTACAACCCTGAGGATGGCGAAGTGGCTCAGGCCATTGTCCATGCGTTCATGGCGACAGATAACGATGGTGATGATGAAAATGAACATGATGACGGGAACAAAGAGACGGGAGAAGACGACGACGAAGACGATGACTACGATAGCGACTTTGATAGCGATCACCCGGAGCAGGTGCTGGCAAACTCGTACTTTGAAGTCGAAGAGCGCAGGTTTATTAACAAGTACTACGGCGACACAATTACGTTCATGTTGGTCCACGGATTCAAGTTTTACAACGTGGAGGATGGTAAAAAGGCGCAGGAGGTTGTGCAAGAGTTGATGCAACTCCACAATACGACCCCAAGCGGTGGAAGAACAGCCTCCTAGACAGATAGGCACCACTCTGAGGAGCAGTACATGGCCCTAAGAATGTATAAGAATAGGTGGATGAGTACTACGAATTAAGCGAAGCGATTTTCTCCGTTTCATCATTTCCCAGCTTAGTGACTTTCCTGTGTGGCGTGCAACAGACTTACACGGACATCAGAGCCCGTGCTAGCCCATTCGCGCATGCAGATCTTATGGCATCGCTACTTGCCTGTAGATTCCTCGCCAGGTTGCTTTCCGCAATGGCATAAAATCTGTTCTGAGCCGTGATTTTCACGGGTAAATATTCACCGCCACCTACCGAACAAAGGAGACAAAGAAGCGATGTGGTGCACTGCATGGTGAGACATTCAAGATTTGGGGTAATTAGCGACGATGCAAGGGTACTAAGGCGGGTTTAACGCTAGGCTGGGCTGGCCGATGCGCTCGGGATGACAATACTGCTACGACGTGCGTACAATGAATAAATAATAAAAGTCACATTTCCAGCTCTCTACAAACCCTTGTCTACAACATTCCTCCCGAACCCCGTGCTAAAGAAAGTCGTGGCCTCTTATACACCATGAGGCTCTCCACGCCCCTCCTCATCTTACACGCCGCCCTCCTCACAACAGCCTATGACATCCTCACGCCCCAAAACGTCACCTTCAACTCCTCCTACACGCTCCCCTCACCTCTCATCGCCCGCCTAAACCTCTCCTCCGCCGCCGCCCACAACGTCGAAACCGCCACGCGCTTCGAGCGCAGCAACTGGGCCACGGGCTCCGTCGTCACAGACCCCTTCTACACCGACCTACCGACCAATGCGTCCACGGCGCCCGCGGGCTCGCTCCTCAAGCTGGAGGTCTTTACCAATACGTCTACGTACACTATCCCGTCCACGCTCGCTCTCTCGCGCATAGCCTACCAGTCCAAGACGCTTGACGGCGGCCTGGTCCCCGTGTCGGCGTATATCCTCTGGCCATATCATCCGCGCCGCGGCAGGAAGACGGTGCCACTGGTGTCATGGGGCCACGGCACGTCGGGAAACACGGTTGAGTGCGCGCCGTCGCATATTCGCAACCTGTGGGATAATTTCAAAGCGCCGTTTGCGTTGGCGCAGGCCGGATATGCCGTTGTGGCTACTGATTATGCTGGACTCGGGGTGCCGTTTTACCCAGACGGGTCAAAGATTGTGCACCCGTACCTCGCCAACCCTGCCGCGGGCAACGATGTGCTCTACGCGGCGCAGGCAGCGCAGGCGGCGTTCCCGGCAACGCTGAGTCGTGAATTCGTCGTCTTTGGCCACTCGCAGGGCGGTGGCGCGGCGTGGGCGGCCGCTGAGCAGCAAGTGTCGGCCCGCATACCTGGCTACTTGGGTTCTGTAGCCGCAGCGCCGGTGATTGACAACATTGCCTCTGCCCGCGACAAGAATAGCAGCATGGGTCTGCTAACGACCGCACTGGGCACGGTATCCATCCTGCCAGAGGTACGTCTGTCAGACATGCTGACGCCGCTAGGCGAGGGTTTCGTCAACGCCATCGCCGAGATAGGCTCCTGCGACTCTGGTTTCGTCACGCTGCTCCGTGGCCTCAGCAGCGCAGCCGATACTCCGCCGAAATTCGCCAAGGACGACTTTCTTCGCAGCGATGCGGCGGATAAAATCTCCGCGCTCACACGAGTTGGTGGCACCAAGTTTGCGGGACCCATGCTTGTGTTTCACGGGACGGAAGACGAGGTCCTCGATGAAAAAGCGACCCATGAAGCTGCGAGACGGACGTATGAGTTGTGTCCGGATAGCGAACTGGAGTATGTCCGGGTCCAAGGGCTGGGTCATAATCCAGTCATGATGGGTGCGCAGCAGCTGTGGATGGAGTGGATTGATGAGCGGTTCGAGAAGGGACCGCATAAGAACGAGTGCGGAGGGAGAGGGAGATGCACGTTTAGGGAGTATGGTGGGCTGACGCCGCGGCCGTTGGATGAGTACCAGGGGAATGCGGATTATATACTGTTTTATGCCCAAGATGACTACTTGAAGTCGTGAAGAGGGGAAGGGTACCATGGAATGAAGCAGACTCATCACATACTATATATTGGCACAAATCCTTTTGTTTTATATCCAATTGTTTATATCGAGCGTATAATACGGCTTTTCTGCCTTTTAAACTGTATATAGAATCAATACCAAAACCACGCAGCTCTCCGAGCCCAATGCAACGCAAAAACCCAAAACACAAAAATGCAGTTCCAGAATCTCTCTTCCGTTGGTCATAAGAACACGCGGGTATCAATTAAAATCGTGCGCGAGACGGGGCGTCGTTATCAATGTCGGAGACCAGCGTCGGGATATCGTCGACCGTCTTCTTGCCCAGCAGAATGTCGTTGACGGCCGTGAACAGCGGGTACTCCTTCTCCTTGCCTCGTGCCGACAGGAAGCTGTATACCTCGTGGGCGGTTGTGGTGCCCTGCAGCTTCTGGCCATTGAGCTCCTGCTTCTCGACGTCGTCGACGGAAATGTTCTTCTCGACGGCCATCTTGGCGCAGCGGAAGTTGCGGCCACCCGAAGACGAGGTGATGAGGTCGGCGACACCGGCGGAGGACTCGGTAAAGGTGGCTGTCTGGACCGTCTCGCCAAAGAACTCCTTGCCGAAGCGGACCATTTCCATGAGACCAATGCGCATAATGGCTGCCTTGGCGTTGTCGCCCCAGCCACGGCCGTCGACGAAGCCAGCGGCCAGCGCAACGACGTTCTTCAGAGCACCGCCCAAAGAGACACCGGCAACGTCCGACACCATCTGGACGTGGAAGTACGGGCGGTGGAAGAGCTTGCGGAAGATGTCGTGGTCGAGGGGCGGGTACTCGGGGGGAACGGCGGTCAGCTTGGACTTGGAGGCGCGGCCGCGGGCGTCGCGGTGAATCTCAATCTCAGGAATGTCGCCAAAGCCGCCGGCGCTGGGGCTGCCGGAGCGCGGGGTGGCAGCGCGGCTGTTGTCCATCATCGGGGGGTCGTAGGCAATGGTGGTCTCGGACCACTTCTCGGCGGCAATCTCGTTGGCAATGTTGGCGCCGCTCAGGGCGCCGACGTAGATGTCGAGGTCCTCGCCGATCCACTCGCTGAAGAGGCTGACGCCGTCGTCGGTGACGTTGACGCCCTTGATGCAGCTGATGCCGCGGGCAAAGGGCAGGATCTTGCCCTTGATCTGGTTGCAGACGTTGTGGATGAACTGGTGGGGGAGGTTGAAGATGAGAATGGTAGAGTTTTTAATGGCGTCTTCGAGGGACGGATTGGCGATGAGGTTGGCGGGCAGGGTGATGCCGGGCAGGTACTTGACGTTTTCGTGGTAGTTGTTGATGATGTGGGTGAGCTTCTGGGTGGCGTCGCCGGCCGAGGCGTCGTAGTGCTTCGAGGTCTTGGGGATGGCGACCTGCTCCTCAAACACCCACATCTGGACCTCCTCTTCGAAGAGGTCCTTGTATTGCTTTGTGTTTTCGGCAATGATTTTGGAAATGGTTGAGCCCCTGCGAGCAAACACGCGACAGTGGTTAGTAGCTGCATGGGCAGAATCAGGACAGAGAGAGAGGGAGAGCTCACCAGTTGCCAGACCCGACAATGGTCACCTTGTGCTTCTTGCCATGGCCGCCCAGGAACGCAGCACCAGTCATCTTGCGGGTTCTGATGTGGAGGGTCAAGCGGCTTGCTGATCGAGGTTGAGGTTTCAAGGACGGGAAGCGCGAGAATGCCGATCGCAGCATGCAGAGGAGGAAATGTGGGATAGGGAAGCAGGATACGGGATAAAAAGGGAGATGAGAAGCTGGTCAGAGGATGTAGATATAGAAACCCAATGGCTAGAAGTCTGAGCGAGGGAAAGAGGAAGGTTAAAAAAAAAAAAAGGCCGTCGGCGTCGGCGCTCGTGCTTTCTGGTTGGAGGTGTGGCGTGTGGTGGTGGTGGTGCAGCTTGGCCCCTCGTTCGGTCGTCCCCTCCGCAGAGCTAATCAGCAGCGGTTAATTAGCTCGTGAGCCGTCGAGTCGGCCGTGGGGTGGCTTGCTCCGCGACAGAATCTGGCTAGTGCTTCCCTACAAGCGCTGAGCTAGCTCGGCTGGCCCAGTTGAGACGGCCTTGGGACGGGGGACCTGTGGACCGAGCTTCAAGAAAGGTGAGGTGAGATGCAGGCTTGCAGGCTTTTTTTTCGTCGGCCTGCGTGGCTATCCAGCTCTCCCCACCGGTTGTCTTTGGGTGTCTTTCATGGGGTTGCTGCTTTATTATTACGGGGACCAAGGTGCATACTACTCACCAGGACCGTTGGAGGATTCCACAGAAGATAGGAAGGAGTGTCACTGCGAATAATGGTCCCAATAGCTGTCTGCGTCGTGATCGACTGTTGAATGAGGCTGGAGTTGATGGCATATGGTCCTTATCACAGCTTGCCATGATTGTCGATTACGTTCACTGTCTAGTAGACTATCTATGCCAACCGCTCACAGACACCTCGTTGGCTACCTTTACCTTCTCACACCCCCCTAAAGCAGCGTCACATCTTCCCCTATCACCCATCCCATCTGCAGGTCACCTCAACACAGACTCCGCCGGGGGCCCCCAACGGATACGCCCATCGTCCATGGTTGAGGGTGCCACCTTTTTTCGCCCGAAACGGGTTTGGCCGGCCCACGGCGAACCCGAACCCTGGCACCTGCGTCTCTTGTCTGGACATCTGCAAGGCCCGCCGCGCCGAGATGCGAGGGACAAGGCTTACTTCTTAATGGAGCTTCCTACTAAAGTCGCATTCACATGCCAATTTCAGCGCAGCTCTTTTTTTTCTGCGGCGCATCCATGCGATGACGCTGCCCACCATTGCAGGGCTGACAGGCTGGCGTTACCAAACCAGGAAGAAGAAATTATTAGCGAGCCAACCACTGGCCAAATCTAGTCGTCTCTTGATGCTACCAATTCGTACAAATGCCACCCGTCACATGTCAGCTGGCCTGGCTTGGCTTCCCATCTACTCTGGGCAAGCCTATCCGATCGGGGCGGGACGGGCTTCCTCTGGGTCAACATGCACCTGCAAGGGCCGGACGTTATGCTGTCGCCGACTTTCCTGTGGGCGTCGTACTACCCCGTAATGGGATGCTGTGCCGAGGATTCAATTCTGGTGCTCTGAACTAAGCGTCATGGTATTTGCAGACGTCATGGCACAAACATGGAGAGCTATAGCAACTCTGTGAACGTTCTTTTGCCGAGGCTGTTGTCGTAATACCGTAATCTACAATTGCAATTTCGAGCCGTAATGCGCGATTTCCACTGTTAAAGTAACAATCATAGCTTGCTATCTACTATGGGGTCTTTTTCAGAGGACCACGCATACATATGTACTCTAAACCACCCATGCAAGTCTCCCGCTCAGATGCAGACGGTTCCACAACCAGTATCTATTATAAGCATCGCATCCCTGCACCAAAATTCTGCTCTAGTGACTGTCGCCGTCCAGCAGCGCATCCTTTTCCGCCATGCCATTGGCACTCTCCTTTTTTCCACTCTTCTCCTTCTCCATCGTCTTTTCGCCGTCGCCAAAAATCGGCTTCATGATGTAGTCGTACGTGGTCCAGACAGTGTTGGACATCATCGTCATAAAGTTGGCTGCCGCCTTTGGCGACTTGCCGGATTCGTCTGCCAACAGGGCCGATACCCTCATTGTTAGCAGGAATAACGGCCCGACCAGCACTATGATGACCCATTTGCCGATGCGCTGTCGCGTGCTCGTCATCGTATAGGGTTGCACGTTATCCAGGTACTCCCTATATACTGCGGGGAGATCGTGCTCCTTGGCGCCGACGCGTAGCAGCTTGAGGTAACGCAGACTGGGCTGGGAGACTGTCCCTTCCGGTCGGTATGGACCTGTCGTGAGGCGCTCCCACAGTGGCCGCTTGCTCGGGTCACTGCCCTTTGGCAGACGCGGCGCATATAGTGTTCTCGCGAGAAACGTTTCAGGCAGCGCCTTTGTATCAACGCCTGCGGGGTGTCCTTTCCCTGCCGCCCTCGGCAGCGGTACGCACGGCACCTGAATCTCATTATAGCTCGCACCGCCCCCCTCTGTGCGCATAATGTTGCGCCAGTCAGCCTTTGTCACCTCGTAGACGACCCCCACGACGCTGCCATCCCACTCGCCATCTTTGCGGCCGTTGCTATTCTTCTCCGAATCATTGCGGTATTCTACGTTGGCGAAGCACGGCTCGAGGTACGTCACGCCCGGCAAGTCAAATGTCAGGTTCAGACTCGGCGCCGAAACATTCATTTCGGACAGCGGACGGATCTTACGCATGCCTAGGAACGTCTGCGCGCACATATTGGAGCCGTACGCGAGATATAGTACCGTCTCAGGGGCGTTCGGGTCGTCGGCGGACTTGGTGTGGTCGTGTGCAGCCTTCCAAAGGCGCTCCGTCGATGTCGGCGTGTATGCTGGGTGGCATTCTTCGTCGATGTGTGTGCGCTCTGCGGCTTCCGTCTCCCAGAGCCCTTGCGCCGCCGACGTTTCGTGCTCGTGCAACGCGGCCTTCTCTGACGTTTTTGGTACTGCCATGCTGTTCGTAAATTGTATTCTTAGGTTCGATCTATGCGTCGAGGGCGAATCAAGACGGTCGGCTCTAATGCGCGGGGTATGCTCAGGTAAAATAGATAAATGTCTATGATGTGAAAAGAAGAAGAAACAAACGAGGCTGACACTGGTCCTCAACGACGTGAAAGAATGCTGAAACGAAGATGACTGTATGCTCTGGTTGCTCCCAGAAAATAGTCCCCGACCATCCGCCATTTGTAAGACGCGGCGACGCTGGCGGCGGAGTTGTGGGGCCTCCAGCGGACTCCGATGCGGCTGACTCAGGGCCGATGGTCCGCTTCTGCCGGCTTTGACTTGGCCCGCAGGCTGCAACGTCAGCTACACTAACTAAGGCCCAACCCAAAATGGGATAGAACTTTCTGTAGCCAAAACATTAAGAAACAGTAGGGTCGAATTTTGAAATGAAGTAGTAGCAAGCACGTGTTGCATTATTCGAGTAGCTCATTGAACTGGCCAGCCGTGCCAGGGCCGGCCATCCGTTTGCTCCTAGGTTGACAGCTGGCAGCCATGGTTTCCGTTTGCTTACACGACCAGCACATTGCCCTTGTTGGGGGGTGACTGTAGCAGCATCGCCAAACTCGAGGCATCAATTATCAATGTACTTCCATACTCAATGTATCGATTTTAACATCCCGCGCACAATATGGCACCTCGTACCCGCGCAAGGACTGCTCGTGGATCAAGTGTCGCCTCTCGCATAAGTACTCAATTTGGCGAGCTCGATACCACACCGACGAGCAGACATTTACAGTCGCCCGTTGAAACAACCGCAAGGCAGAAGTGCTCTCAGAGGCCCCAGGCTGACCAAGCCGGAAATCAAGATGATTTTGGAAATGGTGGCCTTGAAGATGACGAATTCAGTCAGGCTGCGGAGGCGATTGACGCCACCCAACGTGGTCAGACTAGCCACTCGTATGCCTGGTCTGAGGGTGGCTCCCAGACTCGACGAAGCTCACCAGTGAACGATGGCGAGACGAGACAGGATATCTGGGAATTTGACGACGATATTCGCATGTCGCAGTTTTCCAGCAGCGCACCAGACGCAGACGCACTGCCCGATACTGTTCCGCTTCCACGCCCAGGACTAACGCCTGACATGAGCCCGCGCACGATTCCAGATAATCAAGCAGCTCAACAGGTGGATCTTTCAGAAACTGCATCTACTGCCCGCCGCAGCTCACCATACAAGTCGGACCAGGTCCAGGCACTGTGGGACCTTGACAGCGAGGGCGACGGTCAGAATGCTACGGAGCCTACCTCTGAAGTCCAGTGCAGTGAGAATACTCAGCCTCGTGTGCCCTTGGATGATATTTATGATGCTACTCCACCGCGACTGAGCCATCGTGAAAGTGCAAACGGGACTGAGACGCAGCCTGTTGTCCCGCACACTGAGAGTCCTGCGAATACATCTTCAGAGAGCGCCGGACAAGCTTCCCAACAAGACAAACGGATGTCTGATGAACGGAAAAAGAACGATCGGAACGTAGAAGACTCCGCTATGCAGCCTGGTAAGCAAGATATCAAAGTTCCCACTCCGCCCAACGAGAACAAGTCCAGCCCGGTCGAAGAAAAGAACCCAAGGAAGAGAAAGCAGAGGGCAAAGACGCCGCTCGAATTTGACGACCAAGTCCAAGTCGTTGGAAAGAAGCAAAAGCCGGCCACAAGACCAACAGAAGATTCGATGTCGCGTAAGGCTGCTGCGACAAAGCCACCAGCAAAGAAACAGACGGTGGCAAAGGCGAAAAAGGGTTCAACTGCTAAGAAATCAGCAGGGAGGCCGAAGAAGAAGGGCAAAACCCTTGCTCCAGGAAAGGAAACAAACGACAAATCTCCAGATACGGAGAATAGAGACAAGGTCTACAGCGAGACTACTTCTGCGACAAACGCCACCAAGAAATTATCGGAAATGGCCGATACTCAGATTATACCCGAACCAAAAGCCGATCCATCGGTATCTCAGGAAATAGACGATACTATCTACGTTCCATCATCACCCGCGTCTTCGGTGTCATCACCAGCCCCAATGGATGTTCAGGAAGAGACTACAATTGCTGTGAAACCCGAGGAACATGCACCCTCTCCGATGGTTGAAGCGGCGACAGCAACAAAGACCCTGCCAAACGTTTGCCTCGGAACAAGTAACAAGAAGGTAAATGTAGAGGCTAGGACAACAAGAAGCAAGGTTGTAAAGGCTCCTCAGAAGAGATCACCATTGGCACATCTCGATCCGAATGTTGCTCCAAAGGTCAAGGTGCAGGCTCACGAGCCCAAACATACGCACCATATACTGCAGGAAAGCGCCAAAAAGGAACACACCAAAGTAAAACATCCAGTCAAATTGCCTCTTGTTCGCACCATCAGCGTGAGCGAGCGTGGGAGCCCCGTGCGCATCGATAGATCGCAGCCTGCTCGGGAGGAGCCGGACGATGGTTCTTCTTCTCTGGAGTCGATCCCAATGTCATTCAACGAAAATGAACAGGAATCGTCTACGCATGACTCCAGTTCGATTATACATGGCGCAATGGGTAGAAACTGGAGAGCTCGGGAGCGTCGGCACTTCCCGGGCAAGCCGCGTCGCCTGATTGATTTTGTAGCGGACAGCGAGCCCTACAACGCAGTGGACCCTGATGGCTTAAACATGGGAACAAGTACTACAATAAACGAGAAGTTCTCACCAGGCCATCATATCAGAGATGATTACGTCTCCAACCGTGGCACTTACACCAAGCTGCTGGAGCCTGACTCTGGCATCTTTGACGAGGCTCCGGAGGACGAGTTTGGCATCTATCAGCAACTCCACGCTGTGACTGATGTATGTAAATATTGGAATGTCCCGTGGTAACTTGGAACTGACCCGGTTACAGAAAGCAATCGATATCCTGGCTCAACGTGAACAGGATACCAAGCGCATCGCGGAGGTCTACTACAAGAATGGAGGAAGTTGCGTGGACCAGCTTCACCAACGATTCATCGAGGAACAGTCTATTTTGCGAAAGAAATGCAAGGCTGACGGCTCCGAGTTTTTGAACCACGTGGGCAGGGCCAAGCTGAGCGTGATTGAAGGATTAGAGGAACGAAGGGGCATTATGAGTGCTTTGGCTAAGAGCGCTGTCCGCCGTGAGGATAAATACGCGATGGAGATGGCTTCTCTCAAAAAGATGTCGCGGAGGCTAGCATTGGAGGGCTAGTTAGACTAGCGTGGATGCTATACGAGAATTGCAGGGCTTTTGCTGGATGGGGGATGCATTTTTGATACTGCAGTGTAGTGTTGAGATTGATAGGTGCTAATTATTACAGATCATGACGCCTAGAAGATGCACCTAGTGAACGATGGGCGAAATGCGGAACGTCTCACTGCCGAGCGTGGCGCGCTTCCTTGATTAGCGAGAGGCGTGTGCAGTAGTCTGCACCAAGTGACGTAGTGACCGTGACGCCTTGTCACACATCAACTGCTCTGTAAACCAGGATGAGGAACAAAACGCCGATCGCTGCATTGTAAGGCTCAAATATGATTCAATGCAGGGTTTGAAAAGGGCTGCCAGGGACGCTTAAACCAGGTCCTGTAGGTGATGCGCGTGTACCGAGAGCGAGCTCCAGATGCGCGGTGCTCTTGGTGGCCATAGCAGGAAGGCTTCAGGAATAGCGTCATGTTGTGCAGCGCAGCACTTGGTAAGTGATCCCCACGCTTCAACAGTGGCAAAAAAGCTAGCTGGCATAAGAAGGCGTTGAGTTTAAAGCACCGCAGTCTACTCGTACAGTCTGCAAGGGGAACAAAAAAAAAGGCTAAAAAATTCACCGTCACATTTAGGATGGGATTTTCTTGCGCTCTGGATGCATCCATTTCATTCCCTCTCTGCCTTTTCCCCCGCTTTGGCTTGTCGCGCTACCGTGGGTTATGTCTCACAAGCTGATGGAATCCCGTCGTATTTTTTTTTCTATTCAAGACACTAGCTCCCGCCGCGAACTTGTTTGATATTTTGTTTTTTCTTTTCTTCCGCGGAGCCCATCGTTTTTTTTTTAATCCCACAAAGGATACGTTGACGGACAAGACGTGTTGCAGTGCTGTGATTGGAGACTTGCTTCTGTGTTGTTGCATCACGGCAGACACGCTCCGATCAGGATATCCTTGTCTCGTCAGTGCAGCACGCCTACACAAACGTCACGCGCGCTTGGGAACACATAGAGTATGGCCAAGACGTCCGTCATTCGCAAAAAGGTGTCTGTGGGCGGCTTGAAAACAGCCTACTTGACTGAAGAAGCTCGTTCGTCGCTGTTGACGGCTTCATCCGTGCCGTCCAAGGCTAGCACGGGCACGAGGTGAGTGCTTTTTATTATTATTATTATTTTCAGGATCTTGCTTTTTTTTTTTTTTTGTTCGTTTCACTACCCATCACGTCTGCTTGGTCCCCCGTACATCACCTTGCGTCCACGAGGCGTATGCAAGTTGGCATATGCCCCGTCACAGCCGCGCCTCGCAACCATTCCTCCTGGGCTGGGCGTCGTGGGCTGCTCAGCCACCTCACTTACACAAGCTTGTGGCGGCGGGTTTTGGGCTCTGGGCAGCCGGTCACACAAGGGTGCTGATGATGATTTCTCTTTTTGCCATTTATCCCTTGTTCTAGTGATCAAGGATGACTGCAAAGACTGTTCATTTCTTCCTCTTCCTCTTTATCACTACCTCTCCTTATTGCTTGCTTGTACCCCTTCCCTCCCACGCCAGAGATGCCATATCCGGCACGCGGGTGAATACTGCTGCCCGCCTCGACCGCCTGCCGAGCCTGGGCGCAAACACCACGCACCACCCGCCGTTGCTCCTTTGGGACAGGCTGCCTTGGGTTTCTCCACCCCCCGCTTTTCCATTTTCTGCCCTCCCATCACCCACTCTCGTCAATCGACAGGTGCGAATCTGCAGCGAGCCGAGCGCCCGCCCACCGCACACCGCAGCACAGAACACACGCTGCGGGCGGCACGCGCCAGCACTGCACAGCCCGAGGACGGGGGAGAACCCTCCACTGACAGCGGGCGGTTTTTTTTTTTCATGCGTTCCACCCCATTCCCCCATCCTGTGCCATCCCGAAAATCATTCAAAAAAGGGCAAATCGATTGACATTTTCCTCTTCCTCTCTGTCCCTCCAGATACAGTAGCCGTTTGTACGGCCTGTCCTTTATCCGTCGTCATCACCGGTCCAGCTCGGGCGAGGCGTCGACCAACTCAGACTCGTCCGTGTCTGCCGCCGCCGCCGTTGACGCTGCTCCTCCTCCTCCTCCTCCTCCCCCGCTTCAGCCGTCTACACGCCGCCCACCAGCAGCACCACGGGCACGACCATCACTGCCGGTTCTCAAAGTCATTCCTCCCACCGACGGCAACGGCGACGACGACAAAGACACCGCGACCGTGGACCGACGCCTGCCACCCAAGGAAAGGCGCAAGCTCAAGCGGCGGAAGAGCATGCCTATACGACAGCGAATGGCCCGCCACTTTGGCGATAGCGTATGTTGGCACCTTGATCGCCTTTATCGGACCTCGGCGTCCTTTTTTCCATTAAAGAGCATACAAACTAACACCTCTCTCCCTTTTAGCTCCTCTCCGCCAATGACAAGCCCTACCTCAGCTACTACGATGTCCTCCTCACCGTCGACGACGTCAAGTCGCTCAAGCACGACTGGCTGACGGACAACAACATTGCCTTTTGGGAAGAGTATCTCGAGCACGAGACCCTGCCTCGCTACCCGCAGGCCCGCATCGTCCTCCTCCGCCCCAGCATGACCTTTCTCCTCATGCGCCAGACCGACATGCGCCAGGTCCGCAGCGCCCTCCCCGACTTCAACAAGGTCACCCACATCTTCCTCCCCGTCAACGACAACCGCAACGTCTCCGACGCCGAGGGCGGCTCCCACTGGTCCCTCCTCCTCGTCTCCGTCTCCGACGGCATCGCCTTCCACTACGACTCCCTCGGCGGCGCCAACTGGGCCGAGGCCAACCTCGCCACCCGCAAGCTCGCCGAGATTGTCGGCCGCCCCCTCCGCTTCATCAACCTCGACGACTCGCCCCAGCAGGAAAACGGCAGCGACTGCGGCGTCTTTGTCTGCCTCCTCATGCGCCACCTCCTCGTCAAGCGCCTGCTCAGCGCGAATGCGCGCGAAAAGGTCTCCATGAGCATGGCCGGCAAACTCGTCGACAGCAACGGCGGCCGCAAGGAGATGCTGCGTATTATTGAGAATCTGCGCAAGGAGGGGGAACGCCGTCGATCGTAAGTAGTTTTCCTCTCTCTCTTTCAACATTCTTAGCTCCGTTTTTGTCGCCTGGCGGTTCCTAACGTTTGTTCTCCTTGCTTCTCTATAGTCGGAGTGCCAGTCCCTACACAAACAAGACGCCTCCGCGGATCGAATAGGGAACGCCTCGCTCCGGCAGTTCTGAACGTTTGGACCAGCTCGTCTGTGGTTCCCGCAGCCCACTGCTTCCCCAGCCGAGCAGCCTCAGCCTCGGTGACTATTCAGCTGCAGACGACGACTCTCCTGTGTATGGATGCGTAAAGGTCCATCCGTCTCCGCAGGCGACGATAAGCCCCTACTTCGACTCCAAAGTCAGCGCGTTTCCCAATACCAGAACCGGATACGCTGGACAATGCCACAGAAAATCATCCAGCATTGGCTGCGCAGACCATCTCTCCAGTCAACACACCTACCTTCGCTCCTCTCGGACCCCATGTACACACAACGGCCCTTATTTTGACAGCATCCACGCCGACTTCTCACAACGACGCTCCACACACTTTCACGACACTCACCACTACTCCAACATCTACCCCGACCACGATCTGTCTTGATTCCGAACCACCCGCTGTGTCTACTGTTTTTCTTTATTGCAGCTGCATTGCTCTTGCGTTATACATTACTTGTTTCAAAGTCACGCACATGTTTGGTCAGCGATGTTTATTATAAACTCTTCATGATTTAATGTCCTTTTTTTACGCTGGCGTTTTGGGTCGGATGTCGTTTTACTACTTCTATAGGCAAATGTATTTTTGCCACTGTCTTGTTGAAAGAAGGGATATTACTACAACAGCTTTGTCTTGCTATTTAGAGACGCAAAAAAAGAGATGCATCCTGTTGACGAGCGACGGCGTTGGTGGACAAGGAACAGGGCTTCATGGCTTTATACAACTAGCTCTTTGTTCTACAATGCATAATCAATTTCGCTTCTTCTACCACCAAGTTACTGACCTCAATCTGGGCTATCTATGCGCCTAATATCGCATTCTTCAGGTGCTCACTATTCTGACTGTCCAGCACCAGCTCGTGGAATACCCCGTTACTTTTAACAAGCTCCGCCGGGGACCCTTGCTCAACGACATCGCCCTCTCTCATGACCAATATCTTATCAAACGAGGCCACCGTCTCCAGCCGATGCGCAACCACAATCAGCGTGCCGCGAAACTGCGTCCGTATAACCTCTTGTATCAGCTTGTCCGTCCCGCCGTCTACAGCCGACGTAGCCTCGTCAAGTATGATGACCTTGGGGCGTTTGAGTAGGATCCGTGCGAGGCAGAGTAGCTGCTTCTGCCCTTGCGAGACGTTTGCGCCCCCTGCTGCGATCTGCCAGTCGGCTGTGAAGAGGCCGGCTGCGTCGTTGCCTTTGTCAGCCAGCAGATGAACGTGCCGTAGCGCGTCTTCGATATTCTTCACGGGGAATTTGTCAAAGTAGTCGAGATTGGACCGTACGGTTCCCGAGAATAGGGTTGGGTCCTGTGGGATGAAGCCGATTCTGGAGCGTACATGGCCAACTTTGATGGTGGAAATGTCAACGTTGTCGATGCGGATGCAGCCTTGCTGTGCTTTGAGCAGGCGCAGCAGCGAGAGCATTAATGTTGACTTGCCAGATCCGGTGCGGCCAACTATACCAATTCTCTTCCCGGCATCGATGTCGAAGGAGACGGAATGAAGAACTGGCGGGAGGGTAGATGCGTATCCAACCTGCAGGCCTTGCACTTCCACCTTGCCCGCGGACGGCCAGTGGACAGGAGCATCCTCGCCGCTCCCATCCTCTGTCTTGAGCTCCGTGTAACGTACAACTGAAGAAAGAGCATTCATATACAGCTGCACGGAGCCAAGCTTACTAAGCGCCGGATTAATCGTATGGCTCAGCTCCATGGCAAACATCAACGAGAATCCAATGCGGGTTACATCAATGGCCGACCGAGTAGACAGTAAAAGCACACCAGTAGCCATGGCAAACATGGTACCCGCGAGGCTCATGTGCAGGTTCAGCCACCGGTCAAAGATGTAGAAATGGCGCTTTGCCGTCGACTCACGGTCCATAAAGCGCTGCATTGACTCGATACATGCCCTCGTGGCGCCGAATGCCCTGATCGTCGACAGTCCGGCGGCCGTGGTGGTGACGTGCTCGAGAATGTCAGCCATTGGCGTGCGTTCGGTGCGTGAGACCATGGGGCGCGCTTTGCTGTAGCGTGATGCGAGGAATTTACACCACGCTGCTAGGAGCAGTGTCACGACACTTGTATACCTGGAGGTGCATAATCTAGGTGTGTTAGTTAATTCCCCAAGAGGATGAAGAGGAGTTAATACCCTATTAAGACGGCATTGAGGATCTGTACGGCACTGTCTGCAAACGCGGCTATGCTGACGAGGATCAAGTCGTCCACTGTGCGAGCATCTACTGTAAAGGTTTTGAGTGTCTCCCCGAGAGGCGAGGTGTCGATCCAGAGCAACGGCATGCGAAGCACGTTGAATGTCATCTCGCGGAACAGGTGCCGTGCTGCGCGCAGAGTTGCCGTGTTGGTGTGGAGTTTGGAGACTGTTGTTGCGCCGATGGACAGAGCAGCGGCCCAGAGATATAAGGAGACATTGTACTGCAGTTCAGAATTTGGGCTCGAAGCGGTAGCAGGTTGGCTGGCTGACTTGATGTTGCCGAGAAGGAATGATGTCAGGGCATTCAGCAGCCGACTGGCTACAACTCCGAACACGTATAAACAGGTGAAGCCAAGTCCGCCTGCAGCGGAAAAGTAGACCCTTAAGGAATGCCAAGATGATGTGCTTGCATTCTTCGCAGGTGCAGGAGTGATCGCTTTTCCGACTTTGCTGCTCTTTTCGCTCTCACTTGAAGAAGAGCTGTCTGCTGACTTTGGATTCACTGCTGGAGAAGCTTGCGACGTACTCGCGTCGTACACCGCAGATTTCGGTTCCCCAGCGTATGATACCGTTCCATGTTCAAGCGTAACGAGGTGCTTGGCAGCGGGCAGGCACAGCGAAACATGGTGCGTCACCAAAATCCGCGTGCGGCCCTTGCAAAGCTCGCCAGTCAAGGCGACGAATATCTGACTCGCGACATGGGCATCAAGCGTGGAGAATATGTCGTCCAGCACCATTGTCGATGCAGAAGAGTAAAGAGCGCGGGCAAAAGCGAGACGAGTACGTTGGCCGCCGCTGAGCTTCACGCCTCGTAGGCCTATCTGCGTCTGGTCGCGGTCGGGAAGGCCGTTCAGGTCCGGTTGAAGGGCGCAGGCTGCGATGACCAGGTCATATCGCTTTTGGTCTAGCGGACTGCCAAAGAGGATGTTTTCTTGTAGTGTGGCGTTTTGTAGCCAGGGAATCTGGCTCACGTAGGCTACCGGGCTCGGTCCTTGGATGTGACCGGTGAGAATGTCGGCTTCTCCGAGGATACCAGCGAGCAACAGGCTTTTGCCTGAGCCTGTCTTTCCAGATATTATGCTCAGTTCCCCAGCCGGAAACTCAATGTTCATATCGTGGAGCAAAAACTTTGAGGAGGCAATTTCTGGTTCAGGACCGATATTGTCGTGTTGGTCCGAAGGCCAGGCAATGGTGGCGTTTGAAAATGTGACGTTTCCTGTGGTGATGTTTGTGATTCCTTTCCACTCTGGTGATGCCAGATATTTGTCGATTCTGGAAGCCGTATCCACAGAATGAAAGTAGTCGTTCAACGCTACAGGAATGAAGCTCAGCGTGTCCTGCAGCTGGTGTAGCACGGTAATCATAGGGAAGACTACTGAAGGCGTCAATTCACCGCCATCATAGAGATATGTGAAGAGTGCAGCAGTGACCACAACAAAAGGTGCAGCAGTATCCCATATGCCTCGTATGCTGGTGACCGTCCTTGTCCAGCTCACGTCACGGAGTTCCTGCTCACGGAGAGTATCGACGTGAGTTCCCCACTGGTCCTCCATAGAGGAGAATTTGATCTCTCGAAGTGCATACAACGCTTCGTTCAGCGCAGCGGTGGTGCCATCGCGCGAGGCCTGTGCCGCCTTGCGTGCAGCAGTTATCTGCTGGACTGTGAATCGATGAACGGCAAAACACGCCAAAGTCGTAACAACGGCCGTTATGGTGCTCTGCCACCCGAGAAGACGGTACAGAAACACAATCGAAAAGGAAAATTTCAGTAGTCGGGACGGAATAATGTAGGCTATGGCGGCGTAAAAGGATAGCGAGTAGGTGTCTGGAGATATGATGCTTGTGACTTGGGGAGCTCGCGATGACTTCCGTGTCTGCTCTTTGCAATCTTTCTTTCGTAGTAGCTTGTGGAAAATTGACATTATGAGCTGTGACCGGATGGGGATACCCAGCTCTGACATTTGCGTCCATGAAATGTGGTTGCTGGCGACAGACTCGGCAACGGACGCGGCTCCCATGCACAGAAACCACATCCACGCCTCATTCGAAACACTACCTAAGCGCTCCAAGCGCTGAAGAAGACGTCCCATGCAGTATGGTGACCCAAAGGAGAGGATGGCGCGTATCAGTACGGCTGCCCACTGATTGGTATAACGAGGGAGTCGCTCTGTGAGAATGCGGTACCAGAGATGCGGCTTAGATGACGGTACCCTGATAATGGGCTGACTCGATGCCCGCGTATCGTAGTTTAAGACTGGCATTGTATCTAAGTTATCGGACTTGCTGGCAATGTCAAGCGCAGGGTGACACCATACCATGGAAGCTCGTGCGACAAAAGACGAGCTATCTTCGCCGTCGACGGCGTGTCCATTTGTAGCGAAAACTTGCGGGCGACGAGGTATTAGACACTGGATGATGAAAAGAGAAAGCGCACAGAAGAGTTGCGAATTCGCAAGCGACGAATCACGCTCGACGGCGGTTTCAGACAGCAGGGAATAAACCAAGAGCGTGGATATGATGGCTCCGCCTATGGCAGAACGATATTTCGAGACGGGATCCTCTCTTATATAGAGCGCAAAGCTGTTAAGCCAGATGATGGGCTGGAGCCGATAACAGTGTTAGAAACAAGTACATTTCCTTTTCGAGACAGTTGACGAGGTTTACCCATAAGAGCGGCCGCGCAGGATGCAAGTGCAGTCCCCATACCGAGAGCGTCCACTGGAATTTAGTGCTGTATTCGTCATTCAGGATCGCTGCACCCAAGCCGATGGACGACAGTACAGCGGTCGTGATAGTAAGAATTCGCACACGGCTGTCATAGGCCTTTTGAGATTGGGCGGTGGCGGCCCCATCGCGATCAGAGTACATGGTGGTGCAACAGGCTATCTCGCTTGGGCTCGATTTAACGTGGTGAAGTGCTATACATGAATCACGAGCAATTGCTAGGCTTCATGACACTTAAGTAGTTGATCTCTTCGTTGCCAATATGTCAATAAATGCAAGATGCGCCTTTCACGTCATCATGTCACGTTTCCGGTTCACGTGTGTGAGGGGAAGTTGGTTGGTTTGGCACCCCTTTGGTGAGCTTTGCAAAGAAGGCTGGGCTGGATTCGGTGTTAGTTGCCGACTTAGCCGCGTCACCTACGCCCTGTACAGCGACTAGCCTTGCTGCATTGACGCGTGATACAGCGCCCTGTGGGATAAAAGGGCGTACAGGATTGCGAATATTTACATTTACCTATGTCTGTATTTCTTGATACTAATAATATCTGGAAGGTATGGTACCTAGCCATAAACTGTATGAAGAGGCTACAGAGTCGCGTGGTACCCTAGACCGCTGTGCAAGTGATATCCCTAGGTGTACGTTTCGAGTTAAAGCATGCAGTTGATATTCATTACCATTTTAAATAACTTTGCACCCGTCGACTAATATTAGGTCGCCTAACGGTGGTAAATAGTACGCGGTATGGCAGCACAAGGCGCTGGGCTGCAGAAGGATCATCTTGGCCCCCAATTTCTCCGCACTTGCTACCTGCGCGTCGCTGGTTAGCACCACATTCCCTTTACATTATTCCCTCATACTTGTGTGAACTAGCTCATATAGATGCCATTTATCTGATGGCCTGTGTTTGCCACCATGACTAGCAAAGACGTGATAACAACGGACATTCTGCACTGTGCGCTACTGTGTATCGACGCCGCGACCCCGCCAGCCGCAGTCGAGAGCGATATGACCTACCAAGCGAAGCTTGAAGGTAGCATACAGGCTCTGGACGTGCATTTGAAGCCTGACGACAAGATTTTGAGACAAAACGATGATGAGCAGTCCACCGCTACTGAGCTGGCTGCTTCTTGCAGGGCCGCGTGTAGTCGCCTGCTTGCGATAGCTAATACGCGTGCTGTTAAGCGCATCAACACCTCGCCTGGCACCTGGAGAAATCCTCAGCCATTTGCTTCTAATTCGCACCAAGGGCTTGAAGCAAGGCGTTTACAAGAGAGGATTGAGGAGTTGCGTCTGTCTTTAGTGGCTGAAATTGGTAAATCGCTGAGGTATGGTTGACGATACCTGCCCTTTGGAGGCCTCTGCTGATTGAGTACAAAGCTATGTTCTGTCCAAGATCAAAAAGCAGCAACGCCAGATTCAATTAGAAGCGCAAAGACTGCAGTGTCAAAAGTCAGAGCGGATGACTTCCATCGCCCAAATTCTCAAAAAAGTTGAATCCAGGGTTCGCAGTACTCAGGACGTGGGAAGCCAGCCACTTACATCGGTGGAGCTGTCTGCCTTAAAAGCAAACGTCGAGGAAATTTCAAGCCTGCAAAGGCTAGTCAAAAGGGACCTCAGTGTGCTGCGAAGTCTTGCCTTTCGGAGCAGCGTTGCGCGCCACGACGCCATACCCGAAGCGCACCAGGAGACGTTTTCCTGGGTATTCTCTGGCAATCAGCAAAACGGCCCCATGCAGTCTGGACTAGTCAGCTGGCTTGAAAGTGGTGAGGGTGTCTTCTGGGTGTCTGGTAAGCCTGGTGCTGGCAAGTCTACCCTAATGAAGTTTATTGCCGATCACAGTCTGGCGCGGGAGGCGCTGTCTCGTTGGGCTGCGCCGAAGCCTGTCGTGGTTGTAAGCCATTACTTCTGGTGCGCTGGTACAGCTATGCAGAGGTCCCATTATGGTCTTTTGAGGACATTGCTGTTTGAAATCCTACGTCATTTTCCGGATTCAATCAGTACTTGGCTCCCCATTTTGCCCGCCTCGGCCACAAAGCCCAGTATCACATGGTCCATAGAGGATCTTGATCTGGCATTGTTGAAAATTATTGAGCAAGACAGTCTACCTGTCAAGTTTTGCATCTTCATCGATGGCTTAGACGAGTTCGATGGGGACCGCCTGGCTCTATGTGAACAGCTCATGCAGCTGAGCAAATCAGGAAATGCCAAGCTCTGTCTGTCCAGTCGACCCTGGGATGTATTCACTCGAGTATTTGGACATGATGTAATCCCACAACTCTGTCTACATGATGTTACGAGGAGAGACATCTTCAACTATGTGCAGAATCGCCTTTCCCAAGCCCCACTCGCGGATACTTTGCCTGAAGGTGTCTTCGGGGATTTGGTCAATGGGATTACTGACAAGTCGCAAGGCGTCTTCTTGTGGGTATCACTGGTAACTGACTTTATCTTGGAAAAGTCTGAGGCAGATCCAAAAGCCGATTTGCAAGAAGCACTGTGGCAGTGCCCGTCTGACCTCGATGAGTTTTTTACCTACATGCTCAGCCGCGTGGAAGGTGAAGCTGCACCTAGGATGGCAACGTCCTTATTAATTGCAATTGAAGCAGAAAGACCTCTGGACATTGGCGTCTACTATTTCCATGACATGGAATATGACGATGAAAACTATGTCTTGGCTCTCGGTTCTGATCCACCTGGTAAGCTCGAACATCGCCGACAATTGGCAGAGTCGAAACGGAAGCTTGAGGAACGATGTCAGAAAATACTGGACACTGAAAGAAAAACAAACGTCGTGAATTTTCTGCATCGAACCGTCCGTGATTACTTGGATCAACCTGAAACACAGAAAATGTTAGTGAGCAAGGCCCCAGCAGGGTTTCGTCCAAACCTGTGTCTCGTCAAAGCATTCACCGCCTGGTTAAAGACCAGCAGAGCGGCCAAGGCTGAGGAGCCTAGAGCAGAGTTTATATCGGGAGCAAAATGTCTTCTTGGGGCCGCAGCGCGAATTCAAGGCACAGCAGATGATGACACCGTCAGGTGCCTGCTGGATGATCTTGACCAGTCACTTGTCGACAAAGGCCCTAGCGCAGAGGAGAACCTACAGCTACTGAGACAGGAAGTAATCGGCCACAGGCTATCATTTTACTTGGAAGATATCATCAACAGGACACCAAATTACTTTTCTTGTTTACAAATCCCTCCACTTGTCATTGCCCTCGACCCCGGCTTCTCTGGTGAGGGGAAACGCGACAAACGGCCACAATGGGATGCGGCTACTGCTCGGACGGTTAGTTGTCTTATTGAGAGTGGACATAATCCAAATACTACATTCTCAACTTCGGAGACATTTGCGGAAAGCGGTCAGAAAACGCCGTGGCTAGTTTTATGTGAGAACATTCTGCCACACCACGATGACCAAGCTGCTGGAATGAGCAGGACACAGTCTCTGCTCAAGTCCGCCATGGAAACGGGGATCTTTCGCTCTTTTCTTCTCAGTGGCGCAGATATCAATGCAGTTTGCATCCGACCCGGTCGGTCGCCAAGTAGCGTGGCCATTGATTATTTGTTCACATCATTGGCCATAGATGCTTGTGATGATGAGGAGCTCCAAAAACTATACCTTGAGTATCTGGACAAATTTCTGGCAGCCGATTACCAACACTGGAATACCGCCGCCACTGACTTCCTTAAAAGGGTAAAGGCCAGCCGGAAGAAGGATACGGGAGAAATCGTTATCTCTTCGTTCTCAACTCTGGTGGTGCAAAAGCTCTGCTTGGTATTAGTAAACAACGCCCAGGCTCTCCGCCAGACGACCATGCCCGCCATATATGATGGAAGCGAAGATCTGGCTGAAGAAATTCGGAGCATAAAAGCATTAAGTGGGAACTTCTCAACCATTCCTGAGTTGCCATAAGCAGTACTTGTTGTAGTTGCAAGATTAAAGGCGCCGGCGAAACAAAAGTTGTGTTTAAATAACAGCATCGGCGGCTTTTGTACAGAAAATAAATAACATGCGGTAGCTCTGATACAATTAAAATATTTTTATTGGTGCTCTCTCTGCTCGTCTCTCTGACACAGAGTAGGTACGGGCATCTCAGCTGATGCTTGCGTGTGGACATGGGGAAGACCCACGAGTCAGCTGAACCCACATCTTATCTGATCAGATTACGGAGCCGGGGAGAAACCCTCTCAACTTCACCCATCAACATCCTTCCGGCACCTCATCCATCGACACAGGCCAGTTAGCTGGTCTCGCCGAATCAGACGTGTCGGAAAAATGAGGGCTGTGAGACGGCGGGCCGCCCTGCTGCCTCTGCTGTCTCCATGGCTCTGTGCGATTGTCGCGGCCGCCCGGGCGCACACGGGCGATCTCTGCCTGTATTCCTGCCAACGCAGCCTCCAAACCGTGCAGTTCAACGACACGGGTCCCGCTGCGGCCAAGCTCGCGCAGCCCTGCCATAGCCAAATGTCGCTGGAGTCGACATATCTCTGCCTGGATCTCAACTGCGATGCCGCCGCCCGCGATAAGGGGTTTCAGATGCTGGCCGAGACATGTCGCACTGCCGGAAACGGCGGCGTCGAGATTCCGCCGCTGAGCATCGTCGACGGGTACACCGACGAGGACATTGCGGGGTTCAGGAGGGTGAATTGGACGGATGACTACGGCGCTGGCGATCAGTTTGATGAGATTGTGCTGCCGACCGAGTCTTTTTTTGCGGCTTGGTTTGGGACGCTGGTGAGGCGACTTCTCATGCCCACTGCGGTGGAGCCTCGATTGCTAACGACTTCCATTTAGGAGGCTTGGGACATCGTGCGATATCATCATTATAATTACGGGTAAGTAATAAGCCTGATTGATGTAATTGTTCTTATTAACCAACCATTGTTTGGGCAGGCTGGCCATGGTCAACTTCTGGGTAATAGTTATCCTGTTCGGCATCGGCTATCGCCTATATAATGCCATATGCTACTGGTCAGGATGGAATATGCATCCATCAAACCACACGCTGGGGCTGGCGAGATGGGCTAAGAAGAGTCTGCTGCTTCCCGCGACGTTTGGTCAGCATTGCTCACAGAACATATGGTGGTGTACCATTCCACCGCGCATACAATCCCTCACCCTTGTGGCATTTCTGCTGCTCAATGTGGGGTGCAGCATCCAGGGCTATAAAGTCACTGCCATCAATTTATAGTGAGTCAGCAGCCAAAAAGATGTTGGTGAGATGAGTTCAGCTAACCCGGCGCAGTTTTCCAGGTTATGAGCACCAGATTTTCCGCTACGTGGCGGATCGCACGGGTGTAATATCTTTTGCCAACTTTCCCGTCATTTGGCTCTTTGGAATGAGGAATAATGTCGCCATGTGGCTCACTGGTTGGGACTTTGGCACGTACAACAACTTCCACCGTTGGGTGGCGCGCATCGCCACCTTGCAAGCGGTCATTCACTCGGTTGCATATACTATCTTGATCCTGCGTCGTAAGAAAACCTCTCAAGCCTACCATGTTACTGATGCTAACGTTGCGCAGAAGGTGGATGGGATTATTTTGTATCATATTGGCCTAAGTTTTGGTGGTGGACAGGCGAACTGGTATGCGACTCGACAACTGTTTCCCAGCGGCGCTAACCTTTCTCTCACAGGCCACCATATTCATGTGTGCTTTGTTTGCTTGCTCGGTGTACTGGCTACGCCGAAAAGAATACGAGCTATTCCTGGTGCTACATATAGGGCTCTCTATTTTGATTCTTGCCACCATGCTTGGGTAAGCGCTTCTTCCCGTGCCGGGAGGGCCTCTTTCTAACTTTGATAGGCATGTGTCGATTTTCTCGGGAGTCTATGATCCTCTTTTCTGGATACCAGTGGGCATTTGGGTCTTGGATAGAGTCTTGCGCCTATTGCGTATCTGCTCATTTGCGCCATCGAAGTGGTCCACGACCAGCTTTGCTACATACGACGAGTCGTCCAACATTGTCCGGCTCCGAATCCCAACCACCGAACGTATATACAAAGTGCGACCCGGCACTTTTTACTATCTGTCCGTCATGGACGACAAGCGCTGTTGGGAGAGCCACCCCTTTACGGTCGCTGCCGTATCTAATAGCAGCAACTCAAAATCATTCAGCGAACAGATGCCACTGCTAGAATCCGATGATCCCGAACAGTACGACACAGAGCAGGCGTCTGCCAAGGTAGAATTGGACGCCAACTTTATGAACTTCTTGATTCGGCCGTATGACAGCTTTACCGGTCGGCTAAAGGAACTGACCACAAGGGGTGGCCATACGGCCTCGTCACTGCGAGTTCTTGTGGATGGACCCTACGGAAGCTCAGAGCCACTGCACAAGTTTGACCGTGTGCTATTCATTGTTGGTGGGAGCGGAATAGTGGTCCCGCTCTCATACTTGAAGATGCTGAGCAGCGGAACACAACGCCAAATCTCAACGCATATCCACTGGGCCGTTCGCGAGGCGGCGTTCGCATCAGAGGTGCTTACAAACGACATGGTGGACACAATTGACGGCGACCAAATTGGCGTCAGCCTCTACGGGCCGCTGCAGGGGAGCAAGGTTATGGACGAGATGCCCGCGCATGTGAACCAGTACTTTGGCCGGCCCAATGTACACGAGCTCGTCATGACCGCGGCGCAGAGCCTGGTGGCTGAGAGTCTTGCCGTTGTGGCGTGTGGGCCAGCAACCATGGCTGATGATGCGAGACGCGCCGTGGTCGATGCCTTGCAAAGGAGTGAATGCTGCATAGAATATTTTGAGGAGCATTTCACATGGTAGGGCTGCATATACAATGTTTTAGAATACGGTGATTTAGAAAGGGGATATAGAGCGTATACAGTGTATAGAGCAAATATAGAGAGCACGTCTCTGCAGCCGTATCAATCTACTATAGTGTGGGCGACGCTTCGGCAGCACCCATCTATCGACATGTGTTATCGGCTGCAGCCGGGATGATTCTCGCCAATAGGCGCAAAGCGCCCGAGATGTGCCACACCGTTGTTGACCAGCGTTTCGTACTGGCTTTGCGCTGAATGCGGGGGACGCTAGCGTGGGTGTCTAGCGCTGTGGACTATTGCGTAGCGCCTTGCGCCTCGTTTTAGGATAGCATTCATGCCATAGGCACGGTACGGGTCTAGATTTACAGTTCCTCTGAACCGAAGGTCACACAAGGAATGGCGGCCTTGACAGCAAGTTCGAATGGCCGCCGCAGCAGTGTGCTGGTCTTGAAGCCGATGTTGGCGGAACGACATGAGTCGTGGCCAATACTACTCGCTAATGCGGCTTTCACTATGGCTATTTGACAAGAGTGCTGAAAACAGACAATCCGGTACGCCTTTGCCCCTCAGTATTCCGAGGTGGTCCGTTGTGGCTGTAGATGGAGTTACAGGGGCGCATTAGCTCAACAGCCATTTTGCATGCCTCAGTGCTGGACACGGCAGCGACAAGGTGAACGTTTAGCAGTGGGCTAGACAACTGGCGTATGGCTAGTCATGTTTTTAGCGCCTTCATTTCACTGTAACCATGGTAGCGCAACTACGTAGGTGGCGGTGGTGCACTCAGTGAGCGGGGAGGGATCAACAGGACAATTGCCGAGATATGTCCTGGTGTGCAAGCAACCTGCACGCGACAGACCCTTCTTAAGCCTTGTTCCCATCTCTCCACATGGCAGCCGCTACTCATAGAGGGTCCCCCATACATAAAATCTAGACTGCACATCGATTTGCGATAACCCGACGATTGCATCGCATTGACTTGCAATTGATAGGAAAGACACGAAAGCACAATATATATACAACCATGGCTCTTGAACTGTTACCAGATGAGCTGCTCGCCATGATTGCCGAGCAGCTTCACTGTCAGTCCAGGGCCAGCGTTGCGGCGCTCGCGAAGGCGAACCAACGCCTCTATCCGATTTGCGTCAGTATCCTCTATCTCCACAATGAATCCGACCGCCGCAGAGTGGAGGTTGCCCTGGAGAAGAGGCTGCAGGAGCTAGAGTCTGAGAATGGGGATGCGTCGCAGAGCGAGGACAATGACGACGACGAGGACGAGGACGGCGCGGAGCACGATACGTCCGACGACGAGAATGCTAGCGTCGTCAGCGACGCCGACGTGGCCAGCGCTGATGAAGCGGATAGCCTTGAAAACTCAGTACATGTTCATGACGACTCGGGGATTGATGAGTCAAGTGAGCCTGGGGATGTCGACATGGACATGGATCTCGATATTGACTTCAAGCCCGTCATCCCCGACAGAGACGCCGACCTCTCGGACAGCCATAATGAAGAATACGATGGCGTGTACGGACTCACCGAGTTCTGCGCCCTACACTGGGCAGCCAGGCACGGGCGGCCCGAGACGCTACTGCGCGCAAAGCAGTACGGCGTCGACATGTCCGTCTACACAGCGCTGCGCACTGCTGCGCGGTACGGCCAGGTGTCGGCCATTGAAGTGCTCATGAAGAGCGCAGATGAAGAGTGGCTCACCGAGGAGCCTGCCACGATTCTCATTCTCGAGGCGTGCTACAATAAGAAAGAAAGAGCCGCGAAGAGACTGCTTGAGCTTGGTGTGGCGCCAACTGATGAGCCCTGGCGCATCGCGCTGCTCGCCGTCAAGTCTGGCGACCTGAAGCTGCTGCGTCTACTGCTGCAGAAGGCTGGTGGCGCTTCTGATGAGCGCTATTCACAGCCTCTCATGGAGGCCGTCATAAAGGGGAAGCTGGGCATGGCCAAGCTGCTTCTGGAGAATGGCGCGAGCGCCGACGGTGGCGACCCTCGACATGCGACTGCTTGTCACGCTGCGGTAGCTACTGGCGCCAGAGACATACTGGCTCTGCTTGTCAAGCATGGGGCCGACTTGCATATTCGCGACCAGCACAATCGCTCGATTCTGTCGTTTGCCATTCGTCGCGAGCAGTATGAGATGGCCCTGCTGCTCATTGACGGCGGAGCGAATGTCAACCAGCCAGGGACTCACAACGCCCCCGAGGCGCTCTGGACGGCGGTGGAAGTCGGCTTGCTGGACATTGTCAAGCTTCTCATCTCCAAGGGCGCAGACGTAAACGCCGTCGGCTACGAAGGGTCCTCTCTCCTGATGCACGCCGCGTGCTACAACCAGACGGACGTCATGGAGTTCCTCCTCGACAACGGCGCCGACATCAACGCCAAGACGTCGGCCGGCATCACCCCGCTCATCAGATCGTGCGAGCGCGGCCGGTACAACTCGATCTGCTTCCTCCTGGACAGAGGAGCGGACGCATCGGCGACGGCCAGGACGGGCGGGACCTGTCTGCACGCGTTGGCGCTCAGCGGCAGCATCCTGGCGGCGAAGAAGATTATTGCCACTGGGGAGGTGGACGCGCGCAAAGCAGCCGACTTTGACCAGTGGACGGCGCTGCACCTGGCTGCCATCCGGCCCAACGCCGACATGATGAACCTGCTCCTCACCAACACGGACTGCGACGTCAACGCCATCGACACCATGGGCCGCACGGCGCTGTTCCACGCCGCCCGTCTGGGCGCGATAGACTGCGTGCGCGTCCTCGCCATGCACGGCGCAAAGGCAGACATCAAGGACCGCTACGGCTCCGCGCCCGTCTTTGCCGCCGTGCGCAATAAGCACGTCAAGGTGGCGCGGGTGCTCCTAGATATGTACCCGGAAGCCATTAACTGCCGCGACTACCTAGAGACCAATCTCTACGACTACGCGCTCGAGGCTGGCCCGGACGCCATGGTCAAAATGGTCAACGAGCTTACTGGTAAGCCGACGCTGTCTGGCCTGCCGCGCAACTACATGGGCATTGAGCGGTACGACGCCTCCTCGTTTGGGTTCGGCTGCCAGGTGTGCACGCGGGTGCCGACGGCGCGCCACTACTGGTCGTGCGAGTCGTGCGATCGCGGCCGCTTCGTGCTGTGTAGCTGGTGCGAGGCGGACTTGGAGCGGATGGGCAAGACCAAGTGCCTGGATGCGAGCCACGATCGCCGGCCTCGGCCGGTGCCGTCGGTTGGGTAAGGGATAGATCCCAAGGGTGAATATATGATGGAGGGACAGGTACTTTCCAGGTTGAGTGTTTGATGGCGATGAATGTTATGACCGTATGATTCTGCGCTTTGTTGCAATGAGCGCTCACAGAAATGTTTTGTCTTGCTTTATATCCATAAGAATACCACAGAAATTTACAGCATTTTCTTTCTTTATTTTTTTTTGTTCAATATTGCTCAGCAGTTTAAACGGCCCTTTTGAATCCTACCCGCCATTCGCTGCGTCTGGGTGGTCGAGGTATACGCAAGGCTACGGAGTGGAATTCAGGCCCAGGAACTAGATGTCAAGATGTCCGCCGGGGGACGTCAAGATGCGATGTAGTGACATGTGTGCGTACTTCAGTGATCCGATGTGATCCGATGTGGTAATGGAATGTGTCAGGGCTAGACGTATACACCTTGAGGCCTGCACTTGGTGTCACACTCTGAGAAACTACGCACAATGAGGCGTCCAATTTGTTGAGGTTGAGCTGCAAGTTGGTTCAATCAATATTGAGACACGGCACAAGTATGCGCTAGCAGGGTTGCCTTGCATCTTTTTCGGCATCCAATGAGCAGCTTGAGCGGCTGAAGAGGTGCGGGAGACGACGACCTTCTTTTATCGCACGCGGTTGATTTAATCTTACAATGCCTTTTCTGGGACTTTTCTCCAGTCATATGTTTAATAGTAGTCAATATAAGTTAATAAGGTTCATTGGAAGAGTATTGCAGCTCTTTGACATGCCCATTTGTTGAACGTGTTAATGCCTCATTAGCTTTACGTTGAGAATTACTCCGCGACAACAGTATGAATCAAAGTACCCATTTACGCAAAGTCTATCTAGTTTTTCGGGTAACTTGCACTTGGAGATTGCCTAGCTGCTCCCGGGTATTAATAGAGCACTTGAATTCAATTTTCATTGCATGACTCGGCGTGCGTAGTGTGGCAGCACCCCATCACAGATTGGTATAGGGTAGGCCAGTATCTGAAGGAGCGAAAACTGATACCCATCAACATCAGGCGATTTAGCGATACGGACGGCCTAGGCGGGGCCGCTAAGAAGCCCACTGACGGCGATATTACCCCACCAAAGATGTACCGGAGCTTCTGCAGCGCAACCACCATGGCGCTATATCCGTTGTGGTGCTGAAGGGCGGGTCGGGAGCTCCGGGCGGCGCGGTTGGTAGAAGGCAGGCGGCACACAGAGAGAGAAGGCTGATAGCAGCAATAGTCCCTCACCCAATGAAGAAGCAAACACTCCCCTCCAAGCAGCATTCAGCCTGACCTACCCTACCCAATCTTTGTCCTAGTTGGCCATCAAACCTCGCAATGCCTTCGTTTTGAACCGACAATCGTTCCCCCGTCCTCCTCCTCTCACACGAACCCCTGCTGTACTGCCCCTCTTCCCTTTCGTCATTGACGTGGTGTGATCCCTGTCAGCAAGCGCCCACAACCCACCAAGATAAGATACCAGCAAGGCAGGCTCCGCGCAGAGCTAGGCGGGGCACAAGCTTGTCAAGAGAGCCTCTGGCGCCTCACGGCCGTCGTCGCTTTTTCTCCTTTCCCATCATGGGCCCAGGGACAATGACTTCTCACGAGGTATATCTGCTGCCTCTCAACGACAATGGCTCGCCAGATGTCGCTGGCGAGTACATTTACCTCGCGCCCCAGTCCACCGATCCCGTCATTGTGCGCTTCGTCATAGAAGGCGCCTCGTCCATCTGTCGCCATGGAAGCCTCTGGGTCAACATTCCCGAGCAAGGGCAGCCATTTCGCCGCGACAAGTTTCGAGAGTTTCCGTATGCTTTGATTTCTCCCCTTTACACGCCTCTCTTGAGCTGTGATGTAGCTAACATTCTCCCCTCCCCTCACCAGCTTGAAGCCAGACTTTAATCGCCCGATTGAAATCTCCATCCCCATCTACGAACCCGGCGCCTTTGCCTTTTACACCACCTACGCCGAGCTGCCAGAGCTTCGTCCCGTCCTCGAACCGGCCGCCGCGGCATCCAAGGACTCTCTCAAGCAGACCCCGACCTACTACATCGATGTTGCCCCGCGCCTCTCGCTCGATGGCCGCCCGCTGCCACTCCCCGCCCTGTCCCTCTTCTCCGTCATTAGCAAGTTCATGGGCAAATACCCCGATGACTGGGATGCTCACCTGCGCGGCATCAGTGCCCGCGGGTACAACATGGTGCACTTTACCCCGCTCCAAGTCCGCGGTGAATCCAATTCGCCCTACAGCTTGTATGACCAGCTCGGATGGGACCCCAATTGCTTCCCCAATGGCGAAAAGGACGTCCAGAGCATGATCCAGAGCCTGGAATCGGAGCACTCTTTGCTTAGCCTGACAGACATTGTCCTCAACCACACGGCAAACAATACCCAATGGCTCCAGGATCACCCCGAAGCTGGCTACAACCTGGAGACGGCTCCGTGGCTGGAGTCGGCATACGAGCTCGACACCAAGTTGCTTGAATTGAGCGACAAGCTCGAAGAACTCGGTCTCCCAGTCGACCCCAAGACAACAGACGATCTGATGCTCATCATGGAGCACATTAAAGACCGTACCATTGCCGACCTCCGTCTCTGGGAATACTACGCGCTGGCCGTCGACCGCGATGCCGACGCTGCGGTGGAGGCTTGGGTCAAGGGCGACACCTTTACACCGCCCATACAGGCCGACGAAAACCTCAACATTGAAGCTCTGAAAAACGATTCCCTCGATGATCATGCGGCCTTTGTGCGAAAGCATGGCCTTAGGAGCATGGATCAGCTGGGAAGCCGTTTCCACCGCTCGGTTGACCCCGCCGTAGCTGCAGCTCTCCTGTCCTTTTCCATGGGTAGATATGACCAAGACCAGTCCGGCTCGGCCAACAAAGGAGCAGCTCGTCACAAGATGGTAAAGGTGCTCGACGCCCTGAATGTCCCTTTCTACGAGGAGTACGATACCGACGTAAAGGAAATTCTCGACCAGCTCTTCAACCGCATCAAATACGTCCGTCTCGACGAACATGGCCCAAAACTGGGACCCATCAACAAGGCCAACCCGCTTATTGAGACCTACTTTACCAGACTACCCGAAAATAAGACGACTGCTGGGCTAAGCCGGCGTCAAAAGGCACTCGTAAACAATGGCTGGGTTTGGGGAGGAAATGCACTCGTCGACCACGCCGGGCCGGAGGCCAGAGTATATCTTCGCCGAGAAGTTATTGTGTGGGGAGACTGTGTCAAGCTGCGATACGGCTCCGGCCCTCAAGATAGCCCTTGGCTGTGGGAGCACATGACCAAGTATGCTCGTCTGTTGGCTAAATACTTTGTTGGTCTGCGTATAGATAACTGCCATTCCACCCCTCTTCATGTTGCAGAACACATCTTGGACGAAGCCAGGCGGGTGCGTCCTGACCTATACGTCGTTGCGGAGCTTTTCAGCGGTTCCGAGGAGACAGATTACGTATTCGTCAAGAGGCTCGGCTTGAGTTCGCTCATCCGCGAAGCCATGCAAGCGTGGAGCACAGCTGAGCTGAGTCGTCTTGTGCATCGACACGGTGGTCGACCAATTGGTAGCTTCGAAGTCGACGAGGTATCCATGTCGGAACCGGCGTCAAACGGCCAGAGCAACCTTTCTCGCGAGATTATCCGCCACATTAAGCCCACACCGGTTCATGCTCTCTTCATGGACTGTACTCATGACAACGAGACCCCGGCCCAGAAGCGCGATGCTAGAGATACACTGTCAAACGCAGCGCTGGTTAACATGTGCTCAAGCGCCACAGGTAGTGTCATGGGCTACGATGAAATATACCCCAGGCTCGTCGATCTTGTCAACGAGAAGCGGTTCTACACGTCAGAGTCTTCTCGGTCACCGCCCAACGGGACTACTGGGAAGAACGGCATTGCTGGCGTGAAGAAGTTGCTGAATCAGATCCACACGCTGATGGGCAAAGACAACTACGATGAGACGCACATCCATCACGAAGGGGAATACGTGACTGTCCACAGAGTTCATCCCGAATCTCGCAAGGGCTACTTTTTGATCGCTCATACGGCTTTCCCTGGCTACGGCAATGGCCGAGGAGCCATCTCTCCCGTGCACCTCGCAGGCACCAAGTCGAGGCATCTTGGTAGTTGGATGCTCGAGGTTGACAGCAGCGAGGAAGCTACGAAAGAAGTAATGGACGACCCCAAGTACCTCCGTGGCCTGCCTAGCAAAGTGGTAGGCATCACAGGTGTCAATGTAGAGCAGCAAGGCGACGACACCATCATTACTGTCAAGGAGAAATTTCCTCCTGGGAGTATCGCGCTTTTTGAGACCTGGATACCGGCCGCTGAGCATGCTGCTGGCCTGGACCATTATGTCACATCTGGTGCGGATGAAGCATGGAAAGACTTGAATCTGATCGACTTGAACTTTATGCTGTATCGATGCGAGGCGGAGGAGCGTGACGCAAGCGATGGCAAATACGGTGTATACGATATTCCGGGCTATGGCAAACTTGTCTACGCTGGTCTTCAGGGATGGTGGAGCCTGCTCAAGGACATTATCCAGACGAATGACCTTGCGCACCCCCTCTGCCAGAATCTGAGAGACGGTGCATGGGCGCTCGACTATGTTCACGGTCGCGTCGAGCGCATGAGCGAAGTGCCTGGAAACGAGAGGCTCGTCAAGCCAGCGCAGTGGCTAAAGGAGAGGTTCGATGCCTTGCGCGCCATACCGAGCTTCTTGTTGCCCCGATATTTTGGCTTGTTGATGCGTACGGCGTACACCGCCAGCTGGAAGCAATCGCTGAAATTGATGAGCCAAAGCATTCAAAAGTCCCAGTGGTTCCTGCAAAGTTTGGCAATGGTCAGCGTCCAGCAAACTGGCCTAGTCAAGTCGGCATCGCTGTGGCCCTCGAAGCTTGTGCCCTCTATTGCAGCCGGTCTTCCTCACTTTGCTGTTGAGTGGGCGCGATGCTGGGGCCGCGACGTTTTCATATCGATCCGTGGACTGTATCTCGGTACTGGTCGATTCGACGAGGCAAAGGAGCATATTCTAGCCTTTGCCAGCGTCCTGAAACATGGCATGATTCCCAATTTACTGAGCAGCGGAGATGCACCACGATACAACTCGAGAGATTCCATCTGGTTCTTCCTGCAAACTATTCAAGACTATGTCAACCTCGCTCCAGAAGGTGCGGAGATTCTCAAAACTAAAGTCAAGCGCCGCTTTCTGCCATATGACGATACGTGGTTCGCGACGGATGACCCACGGGCCTATTCCAAGGAGAGCACGATTGAGGATGTAATTCAGGAGGCACTACAGCGACACGCCACAGGCATGAAATATCGCGAGGCCAATGCCGGCCCAAAAATAGATGAGCAAATGTCAGATGAAGGCTTTAACCAAGAAATCCACGTGGACTGGAAGACTGGCATTGTCTTTGGCGGTAATCAGTCCAACTGTGGCACGTGGATGGACAAGATGGGCGAGAGCGGAAAAGCAGGCTCCAAGGGAGTTCCAGGAACGCCACGAGACGGTGCCGCGATTGAGATTACCGGCATGCTCTACAGCACGCTGAAGTGGGTTGCAGGCCTGAACAAGAAAGGCACATACGCATACTCCGAAGTCAAGACGGCGGATGGACAAGCCGTGGCCCTGGAAGACTGGGCCAGCCGCATCAAGACCAACTTTGAGCGCTGCTACTATGTGCCTCTGACACCAGAGGAAGACAGCAAGTACGACGTCAACCCCAAGGTGCTCAACCGACGCGGCATGTACAAGGACCTCTACAAGTCGGGCAAGGAGTACGAAGACTACCAGCTCCGCGCCAACTTTCCCATTGCCATGTCCGTCGCACCGGACCTGTTTGACAGAGACCACGCCCTGCAGGCGCTCTGCCTTGCCGACGCCGTCCTGCGCGGCCCAACCGGCATGGCGACACTAGACCCGAGCGACCTCAACTACCGGCCGTACTACATCAACAGCGAAGACAGCACCGACTTTGCCACCAGCAAGGGCCGCAACTACCACCAGGGGCCCGAGTGGCTGTGGCCGACGGGCTTCTTCCTCCGGGCGCTGCTCAAGTTTGACCTGATGAGGCGCGACACGGCCGAGGGCCGGGTCGAGGCGTTTCAGCAGGTGACGCGGCGGCTGGCCGGGTGCAAGGCCATGATGCGGGAGAGCGTGTGGGCGGGGTTGCAGGAGCTGACGCAGAAGAATGGCGAGTATTGTGCTGATTCGGTACGTTTTTTTTCCTTCCCTTGAAATTATGACTAGTATGAGATGACTTGATACTAATCTGTTTGTGATCGCAGAGTCCGACGCAGGCTTGGTCGGCTGGGTGTCTGATTGATTTATACATGGATGCGCTGGAGGAGGCGGCAAAAGGAGCCAAGGCGTGATGATGATGGTTACAATAAAGATTGAGTATACGGCTATAAGTACTGCATTTTCAACGGTCCCAGTACATCGATTTATGTGAGCATGGTGCAAGAGGAAAAGTAAACATATAACGTATATTTGCAGTATCCAAGTCGCTTCTCAAGAAAAGCTGTATATAAGTACCATCCCCCATGTGTCTCATCCATCCATCCCACTCGAATTTCAACAGTTGTAAAACGTGTCCAAAAGAGAAAAGATGGTGGAAAACGCAGATCGAAAGGGATAGTACTAAAAGTATTGTATATATACCCCCTGCCCCAAACACAAAAAAACACACACAAGACTGATTCCCCCCCATCACAAAAATGGCGAGAGAGCAGTCTGTTTCCCAAAGCAGATCCAGACTCCTTTAAAAAGTATAAGAAAAAAGAAGAAAACTCCCTCCCGTGATTGGGACATGTAGCAGACGACAAAAAAACGAGACAAGAGACTAGGGGAAAAGGGAAAAGGAGGGGTTTTCCCGAAGCATGTACAAGGAAAGTAGACGCGGGCAGGCGGTAGGTTTATTCGGGTTTGCGCGTATTCGGCCGTAGGGAATCGTTTGGCTCGGGTTGATACCAGAGGTTATCCGCCAGAAAACAGGGTATGTTGCCGTAGATGTATTTTTTTTTTCAAGAAGCAAAAAGCAGGACATGAAACTGGCGCCATTTACGTGCGTCGAGTCACAGTCCACTTCTTCTTACCCTTGCGCGGCTTCTCGTCCGACGACATGAATGAAGGCAGCGTATCGCGGGTATCGTCGCGCGGCGCGTAGAAGCCGGCGGCGGACTCGGAGTTTTGCAGGCCGGGGCCCCAGGAGGGCTTGGACGCGGAACCCGACGACTTTTGGCCGAGGGTGGACTGGCGGTCCTTGCGGCGGAGGTAGCGGCGGCGCCAGATGCAGGCGCCGATCCAGATGGCGGCGATGCCGACGACGAGAATGACAATCATGACGACCCACTGCCAGTGGGTTGAGATCCTACGGGAGAAGAAAAATGTTAGTATTGGCCGTGGTTTTGATGGAAGCAGTGCCCGAGTTATCAGTGGCGACGTACCAAGTCTGGTTGCTGTTATCGGTGCTGGAGCCGGATGATCCTTTTGTGCCTGTTGGCTTGCTGCCGGGGGACGAGCTAGCTCCCGTCGCGCCGGGCGTGTTACCTCCTCCGTTGTCGCGGGCGGTGATGCCGCAAATGCTCGAGAACCAGTTGGCAATGGACGTCTCCCCGGCGGCGTCACAAACAGTCGCGCAGACGCCCGTATCGGCGGTGCGGTAGGGGGCTACGGCGGGGATGTTGCAGAAGCACTGGGTGTAGACGTCGGGAGCATTGGAAGGAGCTTGCGGGGGCACACATTGGGCGTTGCCGGCGTAGAGGGCATCGCAGGCGACGGCGCAGGACGGCAGCGGGGACTGGCCAAACGGCGGGATGGTGGTGATGGGATCCACGGGCGCAGGTGCAGGCTGGGCCGGCGGAGGCGTCGGTTGCGGTTGGGCTGCGTGTTTGTTAGCATGATGCTGTACTTGGTGGCGGGCGCGTATCCGCGGGAACGATGGTGGGAAATAAAACTCACCCATTGTGATTGACTAACGAGGCTGATGCTCGTTGACGGTTGTGAGTAGGGAAATCTTCAGCGTGGGAAGAGTAGAAAGGAGGTGCCGGCCGTGGAGCTGTTCCAATATTTTGAAACTTTTGCGGCGTGAGACAGCGAGTCGCGCGATGACGAAAGCTGGTGCGGCGTGGTGGTGTGGTGCAGGCTGACTGAGCGTAGATGGAATCAACGGACAGTGCCTGGGTAGCGAAATGCGACCAAGTTTGGCGGATATCAGGGGAAAAAAAGAAAATCAAACAATGACTTCTTTTTTTCTCGTCTCGGGCAGTCGACGTGACGGGATGTTTGTAGTCGCACACCGGTGGCAGAGGCGTACGAGTCGGGTGGTGAAGAGAGGTGAGACAAGCCGACGTTGGCGTGCAAATGGGAAGCGCCGAAAGTAACAACGGGGGATTCGGGACGGGCGGACGAGGCGATAACGAGGCTAGTCGGGTGCCGAAAAAAACGAGCGAGGCGTAGCAAAGAATACGAATAAATCCGTCAGGCGTAGGGAGTAACCCAAGGAGAGGTTGTATTGTCGATGAGGGAATATTTACTCGTAAACGAAAAGGACGGGGTTATCGAGATGGCGTGGCAAAGGAGAGCACGAGTAGGTAGACCCGGTCGCAAACGCAGTTCAGCCCAAACAATGCAGTGGAGGAACGGGCAGTGTGGGCGACAGGCACGCGAATTTCGATTTTCGCAGGCGGGCAATGTCGAGCGACCCTAGTTCGGGAGAGGGAAGGGCTTCAAACGTTCTGGCGCGGGAAATGTTTTGGCGTGCGGGTGAGTATAGGTATGGTGTAGGATGAAAGAAGGCCAGGCCAGTGCAGGATGAGAGGTGGGCTTTGGAATGCTTCGAGTGCGTGCGGGCGTGGATGGGCGCGGGCTGGGCAAGGAAAATGTGAAGAGACAAGAGCTGGAGACTCCATGGGGGGCCCGCCAGGGCACTTGGCAGCGGGAGAGACTTTCTACGACGAGGCGTGTGCTGTCCTCGGGGCGCGCGAGTCTACAAACCCGAGGAAGAGGTACCGCCGTGCGCGGAAAAGCGTGGGCGGGGTACCTGTTGACTAACAGGTGGTACACGAGGTTGGTGGCGCTGTTGATGGTGGGTGGGTGCTGGACGCCGCGACACGAAGCACCAGAGACGAGAGCCAGGCACCTTGCCAGTGCTACGAGTACAAACGGGGCGGGCTGGCGATATTTTGGTGGCAGCAGAGTGCGCTACGTCGTACGGAGTACTCTTAGTGGGCTAATGGGAACAAGTCTAGCCACTGGAGGCAGGACGGCAGGCTGCTGGAGGCGGCTAGCGGCTGACTAGGCCTCTTATTTTCTGGCGCCAGTGTCCACTTGGGGCGAGAGTCTGTTGTAGAAGGATTCGGGGGTTTGTTCATGGGGTTTGTTCATTGTTCTGGTAGGAATCAGTTTCTTTTTAGCCAAGTAATGCTCAAGATCAAGGAGACAATCGAAAAGACGAATGATGGACGAATGCGTCGTTTGTTGACAGATTGCCGCGTCAGCGCGACCTGCGACACGGGCGACGGAGGCACGATGCCGAGGAGAAAGCATGACTTTCTCACGCACACGAAAGTCATTGTTACGAGCGCCAAGACCCTGGACTCAGTGGCGGAGACGGGCTGGGATGGAATCTTGTCTAGTGCGGCGAGGCTCTCTGCGTCTGCTTGTGTGGTGCGTGTAGTGTGCAGGAGTAGGACTGCGTTTGTCTCTGGTTATCTTTTATTTTTTTGTTCGCCCTGCCAGCTGCCAAACCGGATTTTTTCGACACCAATTGCCCCTTGACAGCCCTTGATACCTTCTACTCGTACACTCACTCACGTCACTGTTTCCTAGTATCAACACCCCTTTGCTGATCATGAGCTCAAGCAAGGCAAAAGCGGAAAACGGCACCTCTGTCCATCGCCAAGCAGGCGACGCGTGGCGGAATGGGACGTACCCGGGCCGAAAAGCTGGGTCACGTCACTCGTGTCTGTCGCAGTACCAGCGATATACGGCTACTATTAACACGCAAGAAGCGGCCTAGTAATTTTTTTCTTTTATTTTTAACCAGTCTCCTGGAAACTACCCCTTATTACCTGCATCTCCCAAGTGTTTCGCCATTTTACGATTTTTCTTGGCCCGTCCGCTGCAGTGCCCTTTCTTTTGCTTTTTCGAGTGAGACCAGCGTGTCGCCGCAACCAAGGTACGAGTAGAACTGCAGCAGCTAAATAAAGCACTGCCCGCCTCACGCCACATGCACGTATCCGGCTTAGTTTCGTCGGTGCCATCCCACCACCTGCCAGCCTCGAGGTACGCCAAACGGGGAGAACACGGGGTTGTAAATACGAGGCTGGTGATGAATTGACTTTACCATGTGGATGATACACTACTTCTATCATGTACAGACGAGAGAAAAATAGTCTTATTGATTTTTCGGTTCTTGGTTTGATGCATTACGAGTACTTTGCCCAAGACCCTGCATCGTATATCGGAAATGAGGGACGCAGCCGGGTGGATGGCCTCGCTCCATAGCCCTGCCGAGGGGCGCTGCCTGCTCATTTCCGGCGCAGCAAGGTTATGCGTGTGCGAAACAGGGCACATGTCACATAAAGGCACAAATAAACTTGAATATGCTCATTGTTATGAGATGCCCTTTTGCGATCGATGCTCTGACAAAAGCTACTCAAGTCGTTCCATTGTCATGCCGTTACTGCCACCCAACGGTACCAAGCCGTACGTCACTCGCTCATGCACGAGGCCACCCGCACAACGCCGCCGCCCAATCACCGTCGCCAACCAGCCTCATCCACCGCGGCAACCCGTCACCTGCATGTAAACAGTAAACTACAAGTGCTGCATCAATACTAAATAGCCCCTCGTATCACTATGGCTACGGCTTACAGCAGAAAACGATGTATCCAAAATATGGACGCACAGTAAAAATAAATTAAAAATCAATCCTGTCGACCCCGCTGCTCCCGCTCCCGCTCCCGCTGCCACACGGACGCTTCCCACACCACCCGCATCCCCTACCCAGCCCAGGCCTCCCTTGCCCTTGATTCACCCGTTTCGTCATCGCAACGGCTGGCCCCGGTCGTATCCCTTGTCTCGATGCAACGCAGATCTTGCAATTATCACGTGCAATTATATATACCTTGAATAATTTATTGTCACAAGTAAAGAAATATCAGTCCTGTCTTTTTCATTCACCATGCCAAGTATGCAATGGTACACAGTCATGTTGCTGTCCGGACGGCCCGACAGCTCTGACCGTTTGTCAATGCGCACCCGTTTGCAAGACACCATGTCACAAATCACACAACCATGGCCGACTGCACATAACAGTAAGAAACTTTTATTCGTCATAAACATTAGCTAGTCGCTGTATGCTCTATCCACCCTCTATCGTCTATCATCTATCATCTATCCTTTGCCAGTCGTTTACAGGCTCTCGGTCTTGGGCTTTCTCTTGCCGCGGCCGCCAAAGCCCCAGCCAATCTGGTTCGCCATCTTGACCTCGACGCCCAGCTCCTTGGCAAACTGCCTCACCAAACCAGGGTTCTCCTGGAACCAGCGGCCGGCCTGCACGGCATCAATGCCCGACTGCAGCGTCTCCTCGGCCAGCTTGCCCGTCTTGATGCCGCCGACGGCCGAAATCAGCAGCTTGTCGCCAACCGCCTTCTTTACCTCCTGCGCAAACGGCACCTGGTAGCCGGGGCCACCCTGGATGGGAATCGACGACTTGACGTGCGCGCCGCCGGAGCTGACGTCGACGAGGTCCACGCCGCGCTCGGCCAGCAGCTTGGCCAGGTCCGCCGACTGCGCGACGGTCCAGCTCTCCGGGAACTCCTTGCTGAGCGCCTCGTCAAACTCGAACCAGTCGGTGCCGCTGATGCGCACCATGAGCGGCATCGTCTCCGGGATGACGCCGCGCACGCCCTCAATCACCTCGAGCAGCAGGCGCACGCGGTTCTCAAAGCTGCCGCCGTAGTTGTCCGTTCGCTTGTTGGTCACGGGGCTGAGGAACTCGTGCAGCAGGTAGCCGTGCGCCGAGTGAATCTCAATGACGTCGAAGCCGGCCTTGACGGCGCGCTGGGCCGACGACACAAAGTCCTGCGTCAGCTGCGCAATCTGCTGCGTCGTCAGCGCCTTGGGGACGGGATTGACGCCCTCGACGAGCGAAATGGCCGACGGCGCGTAAATGTCGTCGGGCCACCCGCCCACCTCCCTGGTGGCAATGGCGTTGCCGCTGAGCCAGGGCGCGACGGTGCTGGCCTTGCGGCCCGCGTGCGCCAGCTGGATGCCAATCTTTTGGTTCTGGCTGTGCGCAAACTCGACGATGCGCTGGAGCGGCGCAATCTGCCCGTCCTCCCACAGGCCCATGTCCTGCGGCGTGATGCGGCCCACGGCCTGCACCGCCGTCGCCTCGACCAGCGACAGGCCCGGACCGCGCTGGATGATGCCGCCCAGGTGCGTCAGGTGCCAGTCGCTGGCGTAGCCGTTGTCGGCCGAGTACTGGCACAGCGGCGCCAGGAACAGTCGGTTCGGGAACGTCACGCCGCGGATCGTCAGCGGCGTGAACAGCTTGCTTGAGCCCTCGAGCTGTGTGCCGGCCGCTGGCTCCTGTGCCGGCGTGTAGTATGAGATGCCCCTGGCGGCGACATTGTCAATGACGTCTGCGGTTGCCATTTTGACGTAGTATTATGTCGTAGATGTGTGTATGTGTTTGTGTCGGGGTGTGTTGGGTGTAGAGGAAGCAACTCGTTTATTACTCTGACGACATTAAAACCCAAACATGAAAACAGGCGGCGGCAATTCGTTTATATATGACGCCCGCTTAGAAATGCGACTAGAGATCTGGCGGGCAGATGAATTGCGTCAATGAGGGTCCAAATCCACTTTCGTCCTTTTCTCTCGCCTATTCCTGCTACTCCTCGTCGTCCGCGGCGCTGACACCGCGCATGTCCTGGCCAAATAGGCTAATTATTAATGCTGCGAGATTACTAATGTACGATGCTCACCTAACAAAACACCGCTGCGGCCACTGATTTGACATTCTGGAGCGCCTATGCAAGCCCATCGCCCCAGTTTAAAAAAAAAAGGGATTATGGGGCTAAATCGCTGCTTGGGTGGGCAAACGTCATTGGCTGGCATTGGCGCAATGGGTTCATTACCGTGCTTCATTCCCGTCATCTGGATTGCGAGATCGGCTATGTGCACTTTTTTCTGGGTTGGGAAAAATTACGATGATGTGAGATGAGAATGATGGTGTATTACCAAGGTGGGTTAGTAATGCGTAACGGCGTCTTGTTTCCTATTTCCGATGCACAGGTTTGGCGTTGCGTGATCTGGATCCCCTCGACAGCGGATGCGTTTTCATCCGTCGAATGGTTGAACAGCCACTTGCCCGTTTCGTCCGATTTCTGTCCACGGCGTGGCATGTACCAGGATATGGGATTGACAGCGTTTGTCCTTGCACCCTAGTTTCCGACCGCTGTGTCATCTGCATATTCTCTTTTTGAAGCTGATGGAGAGGCGACTCGCCATTAACCACGTATAGATCCGCTGGCACATCTCATCATGCACGACGTAAAAATCATTCTCTCTCATTAATTTCCTTAATTTCTTCTACGACTTGTCATTGTCCAGCTTTCTTCGATAAAATCGCAGTACGGCAGCTTCCACCCTACGCTGGCCATAGATGCCAGCATTCCCTTGCTCGATATGGACTCGAGGTACAGAGTGCGAAAGTCGGCATCTTTGGCACCTTGCCAGCGCTTCATCAACAGCGCTGTCGAATTTTCTGCCGGAAACGAGCCGATGTACGATTGTCTATCCCTGAGCATGACTTGGCTCGGAGCACGAGTAGCCGAATCATCCGTCCACAGGCAGCAGGGGAGCTTGGCAGCTTGGACGATGGGAACCATGGCTGCAAAGCCCCAGTCAATGATGCTGCAATTCATCAGCTCTGGACTCGTGAAACATAGTGGATGAATTGTAAATAAACATCTCTCTCACCATTTTATATTATTCTCTTGGTCAATAATGATGTTGGCTGGCTTCAAGTCGCCATGGTCCATGGCAAAGAGTCTACTGTCTCCGTCTTGGCCGAGGACCCTGGGCAGCAGTGCTAGCTGGTCCAAGCAGTCCTTCTCAGAGATGCCAGGGAGTTTGACGTCCCTTGCGCGACCAAGTTGGTTTCTGATGCGTCGTTCGAAGTAGTGTGTAGCAGTTGTAGATCCTGAGTAGAAAATAGGTTAGCCACATGTCTAGCTTCATCCCGGCGTTGCTACGTTTGGCATACGGTTCTCCACGGTACACATTAACACGGACAGCTGGATCTCAGCCAACTGGGCCAGTAAGGCGTCGCGAATAGGTCGTGATGGAAAACTGTCGTCCCATTTCAACGGGAAACCTTCCGCCCAATCGAGCACCATGAATGGATACCGTATCGGGTTGTCAAACGTCAGGCTGGCGGCACGGTATCGAGGCGACCAGGGAAGCCTTTTGCCTCAAGCATCCGAAAAATATGCGTTTCCATGTCGACATTATCAATGGCATCTTGTTGGTTCTCGTGAATAGGGTGATGTACTCGCACTGACACGCTCGGGTGGTGGTCATGGAAGCTGATCTTAAGATGCGACACTCCCCGCCTTGGGATTCTTCATCCAGGAAAGGTTCACTGCTACCTAGTTGGAAACCAGCGAGCGCGGCGCAAATGGCCTCTGGGTTAAGATTTTGGGCTTCGTGTGGAACCATGCTGGTCGCGTTTGAGAAGATTTACAAGCCAATTCTTTGTTTCGAAGCGGGATTGAACTCCTTGGGGCAGGTGTCATCCGCCACACCTTGTGTTACACGCTCAGATTGAAATGCTCGTGGGCCGCCCGAACGGGGCCAGAGCAGAGCAGCCTCCGTATGGCGCCAACAAAAATGTATGCGAGCCATTTCTGGCCGTTGCGCCGCAGTATGGGATACTGCGCCGTTGTGTCCCGTGTGATGCTAATGCTGGGAGCTCTGTCGCCTCGTCATGGGTTGGCTGACTGTCTCGGATCCCGGCTACATTAAGTTACTCGGTCAGTTTTCAAGGAGCCTCAGTAAATTCCCATACTAACTCTAAATTTATCCCATTTATTTGCAATGCTCTCTTTATTTTTTATTTAAATTGTGTTTTATTTGCCGACACCGTCCAGCGTACGCGCCCCAGTTCATGTGCCCGTTCCTTGGAACAGCCTCATACCGGGATAGGCAAGTACCTGGCAGCCCATCCCTGGTCCGTGCGCCACTTCGACGTCACAAGACTTGCCGTCATCTCGAAAGCTCACCGGCCTGCGCCTTCACGACATTCCGCTTCGCCATAACAACCAACGACGCTGCCTAACCGCCAGGCACTGTTACGACGCATAGTAGCTCAATATCGAGCATATACGGTAGCGACACTGCATTAGACATCCTTTCCCCACGACCCGGGCCGCAGGCTGCCCGTGCCCGACCCGAAAATGGAGGCCGCGGCCAACAAGACAAAATGCGACTGGGACCCGTCGCCCCAGAGCAAGGGCCCCAAGGACCTCCAGGTGCAGCTTGTTCTATCACTCATACTTGGCATATCGGCATTTGTCACATTTTGCGTGCGTATTCTCTACCTTGACCCCCCGCGCTGCTGCGCAAAGCTTACCGACGTCTAGATTCTTCGCCCGCGATGGCCGTCGCTGTACCTCGCTCGCAAGCGCCGGTTGCACGCGCAGATGGACCTTCCGACTCTACCGAATACTTTCTTTGGGTGGATTCCAAAGGTGTACAAGATAACAGAGGACCAGATTCTGGAGGCTGCAGGCTTGGACGCTTTCGTGGTATGTTGTGCCTTAACTGGGCTGTTCTACCGCCCGGATAATTGCTGACGCCTATTGTAGTTTCTGGCCTTTTTCAGAATGGCGATTCATATTTTTGTCGTCATGGCATTCTTCGCTCTCGTCGTTCTTGTCCCGATCAACTCTAAATTTCGAAAAGACTTGCCATGGCTTGACAAAGACAGAGATCCCGACGAGGAGCGCCTGCGCGGCTGGCACGGCTTCTCTCCAGACTACGATATAATGGGCAAAAAGCACAAACCAGACGACGACGACGGGCGTGACATGAGCTTGGAGAGGTCATACCTGTGGTCATATGTCATCTTTACCTACCTCTTCGTCGCGCTGACGCTTTACTCCATCAACTGGGAGACGGTTCGCATCATTCGACTCCGTCAAAACTATCTCGGCTCGCAGTCCACCGTTACCGACAAGACATTCCGTCTTACCGGTATCCCCCTTAGCCTCCGTAACGAAGCCAAACTCAAGACTCTTATTGAGAAGCTAGGCATGGGCACTGTGGAAACTATATCGATGTGCTGTGACTGGAAAGAACTGGACGACCTCGTGGCGGAGCGTGATCGCCTCTTGCGGAGTCTTGAAACGTCGTGGGCAAAATACTTGCAATCGCAACAATCGTCAGACCAGAATACACGTCAGAGGGACCACAACGGTGAAACCGAGGGTGGCGATGAAGAGTCCGCGGAAAACTCCCGCCTGCTCGCTCACGATCCAAATCAGCCCCATGTACAAGCTGGAGAGCGGCCACAAGTTACACTTCGCTCTGGGATATTCGGAATACGCCGTCGCAAAGTCGACGCCATCGACTATTACGAAGAGAAGCTTCGCCAAACGGACGAAAAGGTCGTCGAGGCGCGCAAGAAGAACTTTACCCCGACCGACATGGCTCTGGTGACTATGAGCTCTGTTGCCTCGTGCCAGATGTTTGTACAGGCTCGTATTGACCCTCGACCTGGACGTTTATTGACCAAGCCGACGCCTTCTCCTTCGGACATGGTGTGGAGGAACACGTACGAGGTTCGGGGGGTTCGGCGTCTCAAGTCTTGGGCCATTACGATCTTTATTGCCCTCCTTACTATCTTCTGGATCTTTCCCACTGCAGTCCTTGCGTCGTTCCTTAGCATGTGCTACATCCACGATACTGTGCCATCATTTGCAGAATGGCTGTCAAGACACAGTGTTATCCAATCTCTCGTCCAGAACGGTGGGCCGACACTGATCGTCTCGTTGCTCAACGTTGCCGTGCCGTATCTCTACGACTACCTATCAAACCGCCAGGGCATGGTTTCGCAGGGTGACGTCGAGCTCTCGCTGATATCCAAAAACTTCTTCTTCACCTTCTTCAACACTTTCTTTGTCTTTGCCGTCTCGCGCACCGGTCTCGACATTCTGGTAGTCCTCAAGGATTTCCTCTCAGATACGAGCAAGATCCCAGCTGCCATTGCCGCTGATGTGGAGTCCATGTCCATCTTCTACGCCAACTTCATCATTCTGCAAGGTATTGGCCTCATGCCCTTCCGCATCCTCGAAGTCGGAAGTGTATTCCTCTACCCATTCTATAAAGCAATGTCCTCTACCCCAAGAGACTATGCTGAACTTCAGAAGCCACCCGAGTTCCGATACGGATTTTACCTTCCAACAGCGTTGCTTGTGTTCAACCTCTGCCTTATTTACAGCGTTTTGTGGCGAGGTGTTGCTATTCTCTGCGCCGGCATTGTTTACTTTACGCTTGGATACTTTACCTATAAATACATGCTCTTGTACGCCATGGACCAACCTCAACACGCCACTGGCGGAGCTTGGCGCATCATCTGCCACCGCATTGTCATTGGCTTAGTGGTTTTTGAGGTGGTCATGGTTGGGCAGATTGCATCGCTCGCGGCCTGGTTCCAGTCGGTCTCGATTTTGCCACTGATCCCATTTACCATTTGGTACAGCTACTACTTCAAGCGGAGATTTGAGCCGCTCACGAAATACATTGCGCTGCGGAATATTCGATCCCAAGAAGACGATGGGAATGACACTGCCGTCTTTGATGACGAAGATGATATTGCAGGGCAGTCACAGGACCAAGGACGCCGACCAACCCCGCCAATGCGTCGCGGTAGTACACTTGACGAACTGCGGGAAGAAGGGCTCTCCTTTGTCAATCCTAGCCTGGTCACACCGTAAGCCCATATTGCCTTTCACTTGACGAAGTCTCTGCTAACACTCAACAGCCTTGTCCAGCCTTGGATTTATAAGGACCCGCCGCCCATGCCCACGGATACAGAGAGTCAAACGGATGGCTCGCGCTCGTATCATGACGAGCCCGGGCTGATTCTGCCCAATGCCGATCGCTCGCTGGGCATTGGTGAGGATAATGTTTGGATGGACTCTGCCAGAAGAGACGAATAATTATTGAGAGACATTAGATTTCATTGCACAGGATCCGTCCCTTATTTCATTCTAGAGACTAACTCAGCGAGCTTGTTGCGTTTACTTGATACCTTATACACATTAATACATGGAATGATTCGAATCATACATAGCTTCATAAAATTGAGCGGAAATGTACCGTCGTTACCATTTCAACGAGACATGTCAAAGCCAAGGCCACCTCAAACGGTACGCACAGGCATAGGCGGCGGCTTTCCTTCCGTCGCCCCAATCGCATTCTTGCACGTCCCCGATTCCGCAATCTCCATCAAATTGCGCAGCGTACAATCTGCTATCTCGGACAGCGCCTCCTCGGTAAAGAAGGCCTGATGTCCCGAGATGAGCACGTTCGGAAACGTCATCAGCCGCATCAGCACATCGTCGTGAATAATCTCCCCCGAGTGATCGTCGTAAAACAGCGAGCTCTCATCCTCGTACACGTCCAGCGCCAGGCTGCCGAGCTGCTTGCGCTTCAGCGCCCCAATCACGGCCTTGGAGTCAATCAGCCCGCCGCGCGACGTATTCACCAGCATCACGCCGCGCTTCATCTTGCCCAGCGTCTCGGCATTGATGATGTGCCGCGTGCTGTCCATCAGCGGACAATGCAAGCTGATGATGTCACACTGCGGGAGCAGCTCATCTAGCGTCACGTACTCGCCAATCCCCTCAAACGCCGGCGACGGGAACGGATCGTGCGCCAGCACGCGGCAGCTGAAGCCGCGCAGAATCTTGGCCGTGGCGACGCCAATCTTGCCCGTGCCGACGACGCCGACCGTCTTGCCGTGCAGCGTGCGGCCCAGCAGGCCGTCGAGCGCAAAGTTGCCCTCGCGCACGCGGTTGTGCGCGCGGTGCGTCTTGCGGTTGAGCGTCTGGATCATAGCCACGGCGTACTCGGCCACCGCCTCCGGGCTGTACGCGGGGACGCGCGCGACAGTGATGCCCAGCGCCGCGGCGGTGGGGAGGTCGACGTGGTTGAAGCCGGCGCAGCGGAGGAGGACGGCGCGCACGCCGTGGCTCGCGAGCGCGGTGAGGACTTTGGCGCAGAGGTCGTCGTTTACAAAGGCGCAGACGGCCGGCGTGGAGGCGGCGAGCGCTGCGGTGGCGGCTGTGAGGGGTGCGGGCTGGTAGGTTATGTTGATGGGGGTGGAGAGGGTGGCGTTTACGGCGGAGAAGTACGTCTTGTCGTACGGCTTTGCGCTGAAGATTGTGAGGTCCATTTTGATGGTGTTGGGTTGGTGATGTGGTTTGGGTGTAAGTGAGGGGATTGGGGTTGAGTGAGGGGATGCGTGATAGGTGGTGTGGTGATGGGGCCGGATGCGGCCAAGAGAGCTGACATCAGCGTGCATCATGGCGTTTTATGGCAATGTGGTTCTCACACTGGCAATATTGGTGTTGTGCATCTTTTTCTCTGCGATAGTAGTACTTTTATAATCTTTTTGAAGCGTTGATATTTTCTTCGTGTTGATAAATTTATACGCTGGCACTTCCACATTGTCCGCTAATATAGTATCAACTGTGCGGTTCATCCCCAGTGAACGACATCCCCAAACTTGGATGTGACAATATCGGCCCCGTCAAACTCGGAATGCTATGCTCCTTTGACCACTCCATCAGCTTGTCCCAGTTTCGGCATTGGTGCTCCGTCTGCATGGTCGGCCACGGCCACCGGTAGTCGTCCTTCCACTGGTACGTGTGCAAGGATATGTCGCCGTGGCACATGATGACCTGGCGAAGGAGGTCGACGCAGTGGTCAAAGTGGTCCTGCTGGTCCTCGGTCGGGTTCGGGTCGTGGTAGTAGTCCGAGTAGTAGGATTTGCGGACCTTGTTCACGCAGTGCAGCGAGTGGAAGACGTCGAGGCTCGCGAGGTAGCCGCCCTCCTCGTCGCTAAGGGGGACTGAGCTAAGATTTGCCTTGTCGAGGTCTTCTTTCCTCACGCGTAGATTATTATCTTGGGGAAAGCTGTTAGTGCTTTGTTGTGATAAACGACCACTCCATTTACGTACAGGCTAAGAGCTCCTCCCATGCCTCATCTTGCTCTGGTCGCGGGCGGCCTCGATATTTGTTGCTGTCAACGAGTTTGTGGATTATAGTCTGCTTTTCATATGTTATGGCTGTTTTTGCCGGAGCTAATACCTCTGATTAGCTTCAAATTGCCCAGTTGCTGACGGTATAATATGCATTTGTACTCACAATAAATCACAGACTTGTCAATGTCGCCCGATTTCGCATGCAATCGTGTGCTCCATGTATAGAGTATAACGGTGATGACGGTGTAAAAGATAATAGCTGCGATATGAAGATATGTCTTTATTCTCCTGTTTCGTCTTGATGTGGTAGATGGCAGAGCGTGGAGCAGCTTTTCTTGAGCAAGATCGACGCTCAACAGACTCTCTGTGTCGGGCGAGTCCGTAACATCATGCTCTTTCTTCAAAGGCAGCTCAGAATACATTACTGCACGGTATTTTCCTAAGTATTAAGATCAAAAAGCAAGAAATTATTATTGGAACAAGTCTGTGCAGTCAAACTGGTTGGAGAAAAGTGTTGGAGTAGGCTGGCGGGGGACCACAGTACCGCCGCACTGTCCTTAGCGCTTACCATTGCATGCTGCGGCACCACCACGTATGCGACCAAAGGCATCCGGCAGGCTGTTGAAGTTCATCTGCAGAAGGATGGAGCTTATGGAAGGTTACATCCGGCATTTAATTGGATAGAGCGTGAGCTGTGCAGACTTGGTGCACTGAAGCCCTTCAGCATTTCCGTAGAGACAGCCATTGGAGGCATTGTATGGCAAATCTCTGTAGGACGCTTTTACAGACACTTAGGGTTAAATGACATGCGGCTTATGAAGTTGTATTTGCGTATACTATTTGACCAAAGTCACTACTGTGCGTGCATTTGCAGCCATGACTAACTTCGCATACTGTTTCATCCCAAGCCATAATGGTGCATGTCAAAATCAAGTTCTCTGCACTTCGTAACCCTTCCCGCCGTCTTAGTGGCCGTAGAGAGGATCAGGGTTCAATAATTATTTGGCCCAACCAGCGGGGTTGTTGTACAGAATATCAGGGCTCTGAGCCTCAGAGCGCTTTCCCCAACCTGCCTGGTTGTTGTACAGAATATCAGGGCTCTGAGCCTCAGAGCGCTTTCCCCAACCTGCCTGGTTGTTGTACAAAATGTCAGGGCTCTGTGCCTCAGAGCGCTTTCCCCAACCTGCCTGGTTGTTGTACAGAATATCAGGGCTCTGAGCCTCAGAGCGCTTTCCCCAACCTGCCTGGTTGTTGTACAAAATGTCAGGGCTCTGCGCCTCAGAACGCTTGCTGCTGTCGACGGGCTGAACCGGGGCGGCGAGGGCGACGCCAAATAGAGCAAATGCGATAGGAAGAATAGACTTCATGTTGAGTTTTGGTTCTTTCACGGTTTGATGGTTGGAGGCAAATGTGTTGGGTGTTTCGTGGTGATGATGGTGATGGTGTAAGACATATACATACACTGGTATCTATACGAGTACGGAATTTCTGACTGCCTGTACAATGAACACCACCAGCTCGGCAACGTTGCAATGCAAAATGGCGGAATCCTTCTAGGTTCATGTCTTGCAGCATTGATTCATCCTTGTTCACACGCTGACGACTACACAGCGGAGAAGCAAGGCACTGGTGTCCTGCACTCGGAGACGGTCAGCCATTTTGTCTCCGATGGGCCCAGTCTCTGCGCAATAGCTTTCAGAACATTTAAACTATGTACTAGCATAAGACTATGTCTCCGTCGTAATATTTTGACGGCTTTGGTCGTACATACGGCAGTTTCTTCTCGGAGCTTTACTACGTAGTTAAATGAAACCACCTTAGAAGATTTCGCTCTTGCCAATGATTATACAATAACTCTATGAGCCTCTCTAATTCAAAGAGATAATACAACGCGCTGCATAATATAGTCTCATGCATCTCTTCATCAAACGCTTTGCTATGGGCTGTGTAAGTCATGGCATGTAACCCCTGTGGGGTTGTGGTTACACTGTCGGACGGCATAAAATGTATGTAGAGATACACATGTGGGTCAAGGTCACAAGAGCGTCTCAATTCCACCAATTTCTGCAAGTAAGCTGCACTTAAAGCCCACCGCAGTGCTTTATTGTACGTACAATCTCGCCGATAGCGCTTACGGGATTGTGCGTGTCGTCGGCATAAACGCTGATCTAGACTGGCTGATCCCAACACTGCTGACACGACTCCACCCTGTCTCCGTGGCCAACTCATACATCACATGGTGGCCGTCAAATTCATTTGAATTATTGAACGTCGTTTTCATCTTCAGGGACATGTTTTCAATTTACTCGTCCCTGGAGTAGTGCAATCCGTGTATGCGCGTCTATACGAGGAAAACAGCTACTGAAGCCACGATTATAATAGCTCCGGCTGATACGGCGCTAAAATTATAGCGCTTAGGAGGCTATAGACCCCTGTAGTTACCCCGCTTGCAGTGACTGCTTACCCCACCATTTGGGGATCTCTACAATTTACACCACCGCAGACGCCTTGGATGTTGTGCAGGCAGGCTGTGCAAATGACCTGCCCAAGAACTGGCGTGCTTGTAACATACAACAGCTCATGCATATGGTTACGTTGGATTCAAATGTGCAGCGTCAGAGCCTGATTTTGTATCTCCTTGGGAACGCATTTTCGTTTGATATATGCCAGAGCCTCAGAATTGAAGCTTTCTATTGGCACAGAGTAGGAATAGAAGGATTTAATCAGTGATAGTAATTGCGGGAGCACACATCTCATGCAGGTCGGAACTTTCCAAAGTAAGAAATGCAACGTTCCTGGACTACTGCTCACCGGCAGCATGTAGGAGATAGTCTCCGAGGCGCTCACGGCGTAGCACAGTAAGCCGTGCACTGTACCGTACAGGCATCTCCACCATGACCAGGTCGTTCTAGCTTACATGGGACGCTGTTGTGAGTATGTAGCCACTCTGTGAAGATTCACACTTGCTGTTCTTTGAGGTTATGATATCAGAACGGCTTCGATTTGACTTCATCACCTTTCATTGAGATATTGAACATCGTTTCGCCGTCATGGGTCACAAGGCAAATGACCGTCCATCGGATGAGGTTCCGTTTCTGACAGAAGAAGAGAAAGACGACTATGCAGCCCCGAGACGACACTCTAGACGAGCGAGATGGGCCTATCTCCTTCCCTACTCTGGGTTGCTAAACATTGCACTACTATTGGCCCTGCTGGCCACATGGACGCTGCAAGGATACAGTCCAAAGAAGGCGTACATTCCAAATGAGATATACTGTAAGCAACTGTATTCTTTTGGTATTTGTATACATCTAACAGCAGATAGCGCCTGCGCAGGATGCTGTTGAGTATGAAACGGTGGTATTTAAGGGCGGTCTTCGCGACGACAAGTCAAAATTCATAGGCTCCTCACCTGAAGTAGATGCCGAATGGGATGAGTTATATAACCGTAAGTCCCGTTGCTTGTCATTTTATTTTCCGGAACATTTTAAGCTAATTAATATTTTCCAGAGGTGTTAATTTCGCAAATCTCCCCCGAGTCGGCAGCTAAGCTCCCCAACGCAACGACCCCATTCACACACGATACGAGCCACTACATTGTGGAACTCGATGTCTTTCACCAGCTCCATTGTCTGAATATGATGCGCAAGCTCGCATACCCCGATGTCTACAAAATCGACATGACATCGGACACGGCAGAGGCAGAAGACAACGTCTTCCACATGGAGCACTGCTACGAGCAGCTCAGGCAGTCGCTGCAGTGCTCGTCGGACATAAGCACCATTTTCTGGGAATGGAGCGAGGAGAAGCAGAAGATGCTGGGAAACGTACACACTACGCACACGTGCAAGAATTTTAAAAAGATTCGGGACTGGGCGGTAGAGCATAAGGGAGAGACGGACTTGGACTTTTCTGTCCATGTAGAGGGGGCACCAATCCGACATGATTGAGGGCAGTGCCTGCTGCAGATGGAACATTAGGGCAGTCATTAAACGTGAAGGATTAATTACATTGCGAAAATCTTGTGACAAAAAAAGTAATCAATTAATTCAAAGCTTCTACTTTGCGCATTTTGGGTACTTCACAAAGATCTTAGTACCCGAGTCCTTCATCCCTTCCGGATGGCCGCCAATCATCTTGACACAATGGCTGGTATGGTGATAATTGGCTGTGTACGAATCCAGCTCCTGCGATGGGTCCAGCATGATTCTGTGCAGTCGCTTCCACACATACATGCAGTGCGTAACATGCCAGTCAAACGTCGTTGTAAAGTGGCCGTAGTCGCCAGCGCCCAGTTCCTCCATGGTCAGGTTCTGGCCCGCGGCAGTCTCGTACGGCCAATTGCGGTCCTTGTACATGTCCTTGGCGTCTTGATCATCGGCTTCCGTGAGGCAGCCCTTTGGCAGCCACGAGTGAAGAACGATGCTATATTGGCAGCCTCTTTCCTTCGCATCTTCTGGTGAATTACCGCAGTCGCCATGAGACCATGATAAGGGGAGGCCTGTGTTGGGGTCGGAGCCGTTGCGGGCGTGTGGTAGGTTGCGGGCGTGTGAATGCTGCGGTGCGATAACGGTGGAATACAGCGCCATGGCAGCTCCCATTGTGACGAGGCCGAGAAGGAATGAGCTCAGTGTTGATATCCACTTTCGTTTTTTCTGCACTGGCCTTTGGTATTCCTCTTCAGAGTCGGCAGTCGTGCTGTTCACTTGTGCGTACTTTGTATTATCAGTCATAATGCCCGTGGGAAACTTGACATAGTCTTTGATCGAGTTGCTAATATCCATCATGGCAGAAATGAAGAGCTCCTTGGCCAGAAGATAATAAATGGAATCAACACCAAGAGCAAAATTAGACGCAGATACTACAGGAACAGAAAGGGAGCGGGAGTAGCTGGCTGGGCGGACTCCGTTGGTGTAAGCGAGCTCAGTGCCGTGTCCATGCGAGTCCTTCACACTGTGTAATCAAGGGTCGCAGGAGGCTGGCTTTGGTGTGACCACTGCTTACGTCGATGTAACACGGTAACAATCCGCTTCCCCGCGAGGCTATGGACTGCTTGGGTAGGGTTGCGGCGACTGACCAGCGCCAGCTTATTGCAACAGGCGATGAAAGGAGGTCTGCCGCAGGATAAATTACGCGGCGCGTTCGTTCTTATCTGAGGGCGATAAGTGGTATTATGCAAATAGATAAGTAGGGTTCGACCGTTTGATAAGAATAGGCTGACGTGAGTCTATAGTAGTGAGTGGACAGGGCAGACGGATCGATAAGGGAGAGGAACTTGACCACACTGGTTCAGACTACCCTGCAGTGCAGACGTGGCGAGCTAGAACTGGTGTAGTCCACATGTCGAGCGATGCCTGAGATGTCCTCGGATACAGCTATTGAGGCGGTAGAGGCTTGAATATCTTTTGCACGGCCCAATCTCTTACATTGTTTGCCAACGACGGCATCGTGTGCCGGTACGGTGTGCACGACCGTATTGGGTGCAAGAAGCCTTCCTGGCCACTTCTCAGCCAGATAGCAACAGAAAATTTAGTACAGCTAAAGACACATAAAAGAAAGTTGGAGTAAATGCTAAGCAGGGTATATTGTCTACTTGGAAAGTAAAAAGAGCAAGTAGAATGCCATAGCAAACTATGCAAATCAGCTAGATTAAACATAATAAGAAAGCGTACAACCGTCAACGCAAGACGGCGATAACTAGATTCAACAAATCCGTCTCCACGAGCAAAAAAAGCCATCTACATGGCGCCTCTAATCGACATTATCATCGCGCATCTAAGCGTCATCGTCGACACGCTTCTCACGGACACCAACGACATCGTCCACAGTCTCGTCGGAAAACTTGAGATCTTCCTCGACAGAGACGTGGTCCTTGATTCTCATAACAATAACCGGGGCCGCAATTAGAAGAGAACCGGCCAGAGTACCCCAGGTGGCGCCGAAGATGGTGTTGTATGGCAGCTTCAGGCCGTCAAGGCGCCAGAAGACGGCAGCACCGGCAGACTGAATACCCTTGTAGAAACCAGCCAGATTGGCAGCCTTGCGGCCATTGTTGGACAGGGCACCCATGTACCAGTAGATGTCGGTCTGCCAAACGGCATCGTACATGCCATAGAAGAAGTAAAGAGTCATGGGGCCGACAGCAGCCTTGTTCGTCCAGTCCAGCTTGGGCGCATTGGGGTTGTCAGAGTACCACTGACGAGTGGGCTCATCCATCTGCCAGGCCCAACCGCCGCCCCAGACAGCGAAGGTGTAGACAATCAGGAAGACGAACGCAGCACGGGCACGTGTGCTGCGGCGGAGGCCGGTGTAGTCAAGGGCAAATCCATTGATGACAGCACCAACGATCTGAGCAAACCAGTAAAGAAGGCCGTTAAGAGCACGGGTGCGGTTGTTGAAAGCGGCACCGTTGACAACGTTGTTCTGGTAGGTGTAGAAAATGTTGGAGCAGAAGAACATGGGGAAGAGAAGAAGAATCCATGGCTGCTGGCGAAGAGTCTGCCAAAGACCAATGATCTCAGAAGACCAGGTAGGGTTCTTCATGACAATAACCTTGCTGCCATCCTCACGGATAACCTTGTCGGCATTGCAGAGACCGAAGGAAAGAACGGCGCCGATGAACATGAGAATGATGAAGGCGGCGTAAACACCATCGGAAACGGTACCAGATTCCTTGCTTCCGACAGCCTGAGCGAGGGGGATGATGGAGCCAATAACACCACCGAGGTTGAAGATGATCCAGAAGGTGGAGATGTAGCGACCCTTGCTCTCCTCAGGGGGGTAAGCCATCATGATGGCACCCTGAGCACACCAGAGGATACCAGCGCAGACACCGAGGAAGGCGCCAGCAAAGTAGACAAAACCGACGTTCTTGTTGTGCTTGAAGCTGAGGAACGCGGCAGAGTAGATGCAGTAGCCGAGGCCGCCAAAGGCAAGAGACGTACGGAGACCGAGACGGTTGGCGAAGGTACCGGCAAAGAAACCGACAACGGCAAAGGTCGAGTAGAGGGCGACACTGGAGTTGGATTGGACATAGAGGTACTCTTGCGCAAGACCAGCACCACCGAGACCAGCGAGAGCGTTGTACATGCCGGGACAGAGGAAACAGACCACGGAGATCATGAGAAGCTGGAACTTGGGCGAGGCGTACCAAATCTCCTTGCCAAACATGTTGTAGCCCTTGTACATCCATCCCTTGGGCCTGCCCAGGAACTGGGGAGGGGCGTCGGTGTTGGCATTGAATTCGGTGAAGTCGGCAGCGGGCTGCGTGCCAGTCGTCTCCTTTGTCTCCTTGTGATCGTCAGACATGATTGCTGAGTGCTCTTGGCAGTCCGGGGATGCTTGAAGTCCGTTTTAGGAGCGGCAAGACCTGAGAGAAGAGGTGGATCAGTAGCCGGTTGAGAAGACCAAAGAGTGAGGAGCAGGAATGAAGCTGAGCTCGGGGGAAGGACCCTTATATTGGCAAAAAGGGCCGGCGTCTCACAGACGGGGTGAGCTCACAAGCCTGAGGGGTCTGGCGCCACTTTGGAGGCGCTAGTGAGTAATGGCACACCACCACCACGCGGAGCGGGTGGGGAAGTGAAGGGGAAATGGAGAGTGGAGGGTAGTATCCGGAGAAGTGAGAAAACGGAGGTGCAACAATGGATGGCCGTGTTCTGTGGCTTGCCCCCATGGCACCGTGGTGCACCGTCTCGTGTGCCGGGCTAGCTTAGCTGGCAGGTTGGCTTGGCTGGCTGGCTGGCTGGCTGGCTAGCTGGTAGTACGGGCGTCGTCGCGGGACGGATGGCTTTCGATGGATGGGATGGTACGATGGACGGTTACTGACTGAATGGGGTAGCTGCAGGCGTGAGGCTGCGATGGATGATGGCGGTCGAGTCAGAGCAGAGGCGATACGAAGTCTGGATACGCCTGAACAGCAAAGGCTTGTTGCAGGAGACGAGACTGTGGCTCTTCCTGCACCGTTGGTTGTGTTTGCATTGTTGAATTGTTGAAGTTTTATTTTTATTTTATTTTTATTATTCCGTTTGCTGGTTGCAAGTGGCGGACAGCTGCCAGCTGCTTGCCAGCCGAGTCCCTGGCAGCTGGCGCCGTCAGCGCAGTCGAGGCACCGCACCAGGCTCTGACCAACAAACAGAGCTGCCATCGCGTCTACAGATTTTACCGACTACTTCTCTGGATACCTAGACCTTACGTACTTTTTGAGCCGGAAAAAATTCTGCATGATCCATCAGCTGCATCACCACGCTACTACGGCTTCCTCTGGCCACGCGAATAAAATCACGGACGAAAAAAAAATAATCATTACATACAGGGGATCCGCTTATGGGCTGGACAGCCTTCTGGAACCACCCCTTGCAGAACTATACCGCTGGATACGGCTAGAGCAGCTCGCCCAAAATAAACCCTTGGCCCGGCAGGCGCGTGAGACAGGAGCGAGCCTCGAGTCTGCGGTGGTCAGTCAGCTACCCGTTAAGATGGGCATCCCTATCCCATATCGGGATGCCATCCTCATGTCACCTCTATCGTGATCTATCTATTTCTGCTCGAGCAGATAAAATCAACGTTGGCCTAGCCTGAATCCGACCAGCTGGCGCATGGTCCAGGAACGCGAAACGCGACCAGGGATTGGCCGAAAGTGGTTGCCAGGACCAGCCTGGTAAGCCAGTTGCAGCAAGTCGCATACCCATCATCGCACTAACGTAGCAGCCATTAACCCCTAGGTAGCATGGCCCCAATTCTGGTACAGCACCGCGCCTTAGGTAGAGAACCGTCCCTACCCCAATGTAATGTACAGTCCCCACGACCACGACGACTCCTCTGTTTGCATGGGGGCCCATGGGGTAACCGTGCTCGTAGCCCTACGAGCATGCCCCCGCAGAACAGGAGCTCTTGAACCTGGGACTTGGTAACGCTGCCAGAAACGCCAACAAGGACGCCATGGCAGCATATCGGGACGCCTTCTGTATGTGGTGGTGACACCGCAAGACAGGCTTCGACTGCCAGACTGGGAGCGAGGCGTTAGGCATGGGCTGCAGCCCCCAAACTCTCACGCTACGTGACAGCGGGGTCGGCAGCTTGGCTTGGCTTGCTTGGAGCGTTCCAGGGAGGAGCGCTGCCGCATGAGCAGATGGGATTTTGTGGCCTCTGCGAAACTCGATCGAGCATGTGCCCCCGCAGCGGGCTTGCCCCACCAGCCACTCATGCCCGGCTTGGTCAGATTCGGCTGGAGGCGGCAGGGCTGTCGGCATGCTCCCCAAAGAAAAAATTGTTTGAGCGGACAGATTTAGACGGGCTGTTGCACGCGACATAGGCGGCATTGTCTAAGCGCGGCCGGCCGGGGCGAAGAAGCAGAGCTACGGGGACATGGCATTAGTACACAGTGGATTCAACAATGACCACGTTATGGCAGAACCAAGATTGAACCTCGCGCTAATCACATACGCACCAATTTTCGTCAGCTTGGATTAGGGTTCCTTGCGTTTGGCATGTTTGTGCTGACTGCTGTTTACAGTACGAGCAGAGCCTCGCCAACTGTTTTGTCAGCACCGGACTCAATAAGACTAATGGGCAGAAACACGAGCGAGTAACAATGCTTTACCATCAGCATAAGCCAAACCCCCGAGTGAAAGGACCGAATCTCTCGCCTTCTCATTGGCCGCAGCACTGCACTACAACCGCCACCAGTCACCTATGGGCGACCATTCAAGATCGTGGCGGCGCCTGCAGGACAGGACAGGTAGCGGACGCCATGTCGCGCCATGTCATCGTTATTGCAGGACGGGACGGCATGCGGGCTGGCCAACTTGGGTCAAACGGCCACCAATGGAGCGCCAGTCGAGCCTCTTAGGCCCCATGGTGCCTCCAACAAAGGATGCAAGTCCGCACCACATACTCCGTACAGAGGACAAGATGGCGTACGGTACACGGTGAATTTGTGTGAGCAACTGCCAGCCAACAGGCGGCCAGGACAGCGCCGTGGCGGGATCCGCTCTCCCCCTCCCAGGTCACCTGGCGCATGGAGTCTGGCGGAGGATAATTTCCCAATTAGCATAGGCTGGTCACGGTGGCGTTTTACCTCGTCGACTCGGCTCCAAAGCGGGCGCAACCACTCACAGCGCCTCGTCGCCAGCCATGTAACGTAACCTGCCGTCCGCCAGCACAGAGCGCAAAGAAAAAAAAAGCCACTCCACACCCCACACACCCCCAGCAACGGCACCCGCAACACCAGCGGCCGCAGCAGTACGATGGGCAACGGCGAGCAAGAGTCGGAAGAAAGAGAAGACGAGGAGAAGGATATTTGGAAACACACACGTACACGCGCCAACAAGAAAAAATCATGTAGCTCCTGATTCGTCGTCGACCCCACCGTCCACTGCGGCTATAAGCTAGAGATCCTGGGGAACCAACGTGTAAAGCGCGGCAAGAATAAAGAAAAGAAACAACCTACGGATTGGTTGCACGACAACCCTTTTTCTTCCCTAGTCGCCCTCCAGATCATGTACGCCATGGGTACGAGTGTATCGGAAGCCCAGCCCCAACCACCAACGCACCCTGTTGCAACGCAGTGACATACCGACTTGGTGTTGATGGGATTGTTGCGTATTCCCAATAGCCTGAGTCACACAGCGTAGTGCCATGCTAGAATGGGCATACCGTCAACTGGGTCTCCGACTGATCGTAGACTCAATGCGTAGTCCATACACGGTGCATTCTATTTGCTCGGGGACGCCAATGGCCTATCGCCGTGGTAGCCATGCTCGTGTTTTGACGTCTACTCGTACAGAATAGCCAGGGGATAAGCCGTTATCCACCAGCTGAAGCATCGAATAGACGAGCTGAAGCAGCAAAACAGCCCTGCACCCACCCATCTGATAGAGTGCTCCCCCTCCTCATCCCCTGAAAATAAATGGTCCCAGGGTCTAGCGTGCCTGCTCAAACTCACCCCGCTGCCCTGCCGGCATCAATACTACCTAAAAGCAGGTTACATCTTACCGTCGGGTACGAGGCTAGGAGTCCCGTGGTGACAAGCGCCAAGCGCCAAGCGACCGTTGGACCATTCGACTCTCAGACAATCGCATGTTGGTCTCCGGCCGCTCGGAGCTGCAGCAATTTCGGCCGTGTCGTCGGCAGCGGGCCTTGGCCTGCCTGTCACGCCATGCAACTTACAAGTGCAGCACAACCACCTCTACCACCACCACCATCACCACCCGGACCCAGCCCGCATGTTCCGATCAAAACGGCAAAACCACCACCACCCTGGGCTAGTAAACTCGGACGGTGCGGCTCTGCTGCCCATATTGCCAGCCTTGATCCGTAGCCCGTTATGGGGGCTCGACCGTTCCACCAGCGCCTTCCGGCTCGTGTTTCTGCGGCTCACCTGTTCACTGTATATTAACAAACACATTTTGCAATATCTGCATTGCTACCCCAACAACTGACAGGCTGCGTCTCTATAGTAATTTGATTACTCCACGCCGGGGTAAATTGATGCCAAGAAGCCTAAATGCACTGGCAAAGGAAGGCTGGGTCTCGTCAATGCGACCGACTTCGGGGTCTGGGTTCCAGTAAAACGAGAAACCCACGCGTCAAGGCTGCAACGACATCTCTACAACGTGCTCGGGCTATGGGGCCCCATGAACAAGTATGGTAGCATTGTCGTCTCTCCGGCCGATTCCCGTAATCTCCACGTCTTGCCCGGCGGCGGCTCAATACTTCCCACCCTAGCCAGGTCCATATCTTTTTTCGATCCAAAGGCGCCTCGTTTGCCCAGCAAGCCTTTCCAATTTTACGGAGGACGCTCGGCCGTAACAACACACTCTCTATAGCGTAGCATTGAAGGACTGTTCAGTTTTTGTAAAGTGTACTGTAGCCAGGTACCACCGTCCTCGGCCTAAATGGGACGTTTGATTCGCTAGGCAAGGCGTGGTGAAGTGCTGGAAACAGCCGGACCACTGGTTCCTACTCGCCTCGTCCAGTTCCGGGCCAACGCCTTTGGATGCATTTATGGCAGTAAGCCTGGATTCTGGTCTAAGCGTGGTTTACCCATTATCCGTGAGAAGTGGCAGTCAATGGTGGTGGCTACAGACGAGTCCGTGGGTAGCATCGTCCTCGACACCCAACCTACCCGGGACATGGAGAACTCTTCAGCGCGAAAGGCAGAACAACGAAAAGGTCTTGCCTGTAAGAAATTATTATCCGTTTGTAGTTAACATAAATTTTAAAATATTTTTGTCATGCATTCTTTTTCCTTAAGTGATGTCTTAGGGAAATGAAGTTGACCTGAGCTGGTTTGCCTTTTTGTTTGTAGACGAAAATATAGTCCCACGCTAACGAACACTCCATCGAGGCCATAAGAGTTGTTACTGTCTAAGGCATTGGTATGAGAAGGACCTACTCAAGTGAGTTACCAGAACCTAAAAAAGCGACGGTATCGATATTATTACTACATTCATTACTAAAACTAATAACAGGCCAGACGAAAATATGACTCCATTTTGATCGTACATTTAATCGGTCATCCTTGCCTCCATCAACGATCTCCGTCTCTGCAGTGCCAGCTAAAACAGTGCCAAAACATTATTTTTGGCCGAATTTTGGGTAGTCGAGAAACAAGCTCAACTACCCACGGGTGATCGAGGTTAAGCTTGTTTATATCGGATGCCGGCATTCGTCCTTTTTCAGGAGGAGGATACCACACCCCTTCTGTTAACTCAGCGTGGTCGAAGTCCTGCGCCCTGGAAAGTGACCACATGGCTCCTATGAGTCGATAGTATACACGCTCTAGCCACACTTTTAGCCTCTCTTCTAGTTGGTCCGATGCCTCAAAGCGATTGAAAACGTCTTTCAGCTTGATGTCCTGTGGAGCAGCGCTTGCCTCCCATAGTGATCGGTAGCGACCGATTCGAGCAGTATCCCAAACGTCCACAGATTGAAGCAATTCCTCACCGAATAGACCGAATAGATCCGACCGGGCGCCAACATCTCTATCAATATGCAAGGTGATCTTCTGCACAACCACCTCCAGCGGTCCCGGACCCATCTGAGCAATGGCCTGAAGATCCGCGACTGCCTCACTATGCGAAAACGAAGCCGGAACGTCAGGTCGAGCAAAGTTGGCAAGAATCCTATGCGATAGCGATACAGACATGTTCAGCGCAGCTGCACTTTCCAAGAACAGACCTACGGGGCTGGCATGTCCACCATCAGTGTCGGTGTAAGCCATGCACCGCTGGTTCTGGTTGAGGTGCAGAACATCTGCTTTTGACTGTACCCAATATCTCTCTGGTGACCCTTTCACGATACGAGATCTCTGCACGGAAACACCGTGCATGCTCGCCACCTCGCGCGACTGGTGACACACACTACTTATAACTGGCTGCGCATGATTTGCTCGCAGAACCTCCTCACAAGCCTGCACGACACAATATTGGCTATCCCACCGCTGTTGTAATAGGATATCCCAAAAGTTGTTTTCTTTCGAATGGGGAAAGTTGACCTCAATCGTTCGCTTCGGGAGGCATTCGCGCCATATTTGGCACTGGAGTTCGGTTGGTAAGTGTGCAAAGTTGGGGAAGGACATTGCCAAAACAGCATATGCTAGGCATTTTTAACATCATGTTCGAGCGTTGAAAATTGAGGCAAAGTTATATAGTAATCGCTGATGTTTGTATTGGTTTAAACGACATGAGGGCTTACTCACGGTCAGCCTCTCTGTCTCGCAGCCTGGTCGTACAACGCGCCTCATGATTCGTCCGGCGAGTTTTGGCGGGCACTGAGTGATGAAACCCGCCGAATCCCTTCAGCTCCAGCGCGTTTCTGGCAGAAACTCAGAAAAAATCCCAAACAAATCCCAGTGCGGAAATAGAATTGCCATGCTCAAGGAAGAATCGTCGTCTAATGCACCGCATAAGCTCGCGCGGCCAGCTAGTACAGTGGGCACCACAGCCGAGCCTGCATAGCTCCTTGTAGGACGCGGCGGTGACCCATGCATCTCGATCGCCCAGTAGCCGTATTCTAATTCAAGACTACCAGTACAGGTATATACCCCAATAGACGTGATAAGAATCTCCCACATTCAGTGCCCGTGTTGCTTTGTCCTAGGCAAAGACCCAGCCAATGATGGCCTTCGCGGATGCCGGAGCCGAGTTCGCCTGCCACTTCCACCTGAAAGCGAACATCTGGAGAGGCTAGACTCACACTAGCACAAGAAGGCGCCACGGCTGTAGAGATCAAAACGCGGGGAAAAGTAGTATATAGGTATGGTTCGCAGGTAGTAGACCAGTCCCGATTTCAATGCTTCCGTTACTCAATTATTACCATCATCATTTCGACTAGAACCATGCCAGCAACTTCTGAGAAGCACAACAATACATTGCCGATTGAGGATGGAGATACAGCTCAGTACGACAGGGCTGACGGTGTCGCCCGACTGGACGATGCCGTCCTCGTCAAAATGGCTGACAATATTGGCAACCTGGCCGAAATATCCTATGATGCAGCAGCTGCAGCTGAGTATGAACGGAAGATGACGCTCCTGCAGGCTATAAAGATGTATCCCAAGCCAGCATTTTTCTCGATGCTCATGTCCCTCTCGCTTATTATGGAAGGATACGATACATCCCTATTAGGAAACTTCTTTGGCTTTCCGGCCTTTCAACAGAAGTTTGGTAGGCCTGTCGGTGACGGAACCTATCAGCTTATGGCAACTTGGCAGTCGAGCCTCCAAGCCGCTGTCCAAGTTGGAGAGATTATAGGATTATGGATAGCAGGTATTCTGGCTGAGAAATACGGCTATAAAAAGACAATGTTCGGCGCCGAAGTCCTGATGATTGCTGTTATATTCATCATGTTCTTTGCGCAGAATATAACAATGTTGCTCATTGGTGAACTGCTCTGCGGCCTGCCTTGGGGTGCTTTTCAGACACTGACGACGACATACGCGGCGGAGATCAGCCCGATGCCTCTGCGTCCATATCTCACGACATATTGCAACATGTGTGTAACTGAAGAGTGCCGATGCGTCGACTAGGATATCTCTCTGACTGACATTCTGGCTTTAGTGGGTAATTGGTCAGATGCTCTCAGCAGGTGTGCTCACTGGCCTCCTCAACCGAACCGATGAATGGGGATGGCGTATTCCATATGTACTCAATGGATCTGGCCGATTCCTATTATAATTGGTATTTTCTTTGCACCAGAAGTGGGTATTCTCGAATGTGCACCATAGGCCTGTCAACTGACCAGCCAAAGTCTCCCTGGTGGCTAGTTCGCAAAGATCGAATTGAAGACGCGAAAAAGACTCTGAAGCGGATGGTATCCGCCCAAGACACCGACTACAATGTTGATCAAAATGTGGCCATGATGATTCACACAAATGCCCACGAGATGGCTGTTAGCTCAGGCACATCGTACAAAAACCTCTTCACTGGCGTGGACCTACGTCGCACAGAAATCACATGTGGCGTATGGATCATCCAAGTCACTTGCGGCACTTGGTTCGGCGGCAACGTTTTGTATTTTCTGGAACAAGCTGGTTTCAATACTCGGCAGTCATTCAACTTCAACCTCGGGAAGAACGCGGTTGCCCTTGCTGGCACAATGTGCGCATGGTGGGCTATGGAGCATGTCGGCCGACGAAAGCTCTACGTCTGGGGTCTCAGCGTCATGTTCATCATTCTTCTCATGGTTGGCTTCCTTGGAATTCCTGGCCCCAGCGAGGCTATTGCGTATGCCTCCGGCACTCTGTTGATGATATTTACGTTTACGTATGGCATCACAGTAGGACCAGTCTGCTACTGCTTGGTGACGGAGATCCCCTCAACTCGACTGCGTATTAAAACGGTGGCTATTGCAAGAAACGCGTACAATGTGCTTTCCATTGCGGCCAATTATCTCAAAAATCCTATTCTGAACCCGACAGCTTGGAACCTTCGTGGCAAGGGTGGGTTTGTCTGGGCACCCTTCACATTCGCATCCTTAGTTTGGGCATACTACCGTTTGCCGGAACCTAAGCACCGCAGTGCTGGAGAGATGGACGTGCTATTTGAGCAGCGAGTTTCAGCGAGGAAGTGGCGAAAGACGGACGTCGATGAGTTCAGGACGAGTACTCTGGATCAGGAGCAAAAGTTGGCACCAATTATTACAAGCTGAAATTGATCAGATCTGCAGCTATAGTATACAATATTTCATATGATATGCAAAGATGATAGTTCTCAACGCTCTAAATTTCGCTTCCCCAGCCACCACCACCAGGTGATTCTATGACAACCCTTTCACCTGCCACCAACTTAGTAGTAGCCTTTGCGCCCAGATTTACAAGCCTCATGTCGCCTGTCATCTTATCCGTAACATGAACAGAGTTGAGACCGGGCTTACCACCGCCACCTCCTTCCATTCCGTAGGGCTCTCGTGAGCGTCTTTCACTCAGAATTGAGCACTGCACGGGAACACGGAACTCAATCTCTCTGACAGTTCCGTCGCCACCGCGATTGCGTCCTTTACCACCAGAGCCTTGCCTCAATTCAAAGCGGCGCAGTACGCATGGGTATCGCTTCTCAAATACCTCAGGATCTGTGATGCGAGTATTTGTCATGTGCGTATGAACACCGCTCTGGCCAGCCCAAGTTGGGCCGGCACCTGAACCGCCAGCAATGGTCTCATAGTACCCAAAGCCTTCCTTGTGCACTCCAGTAACGGCGTCCTTGCCGCCTGTGCCAAATGTGAGGTTGTTGCAGCAGCCTTGGCTGGCCGCACAAGCGCGGAATGCCTTGAGGACGACGTCGGTAACACGTTGCGAGGTCAAGACATTTCCGCCCACGACGGCGAGGCCGGCGCCAGGGTTGAGGATGGTACCTTCCGGTACGACAATGTTGATTGGCGCAAGGCAGCCCTGGTTGAGAGGGATGGAGGACGACACAAGACTTCGCAGGCAGTAAATAATGGCAGAGTGAGTAATGGCGATGGGGGCGTTCGTGTTGCCCAAGACATGCGGTCCAGTGCCAGTAAAGTCAAACGTCGCAGCACCATCCTTGGCAATAGAAACGGTCAGCTTAATAGGCGTTCCATCATCCATATAATCTACTGCTGTCAAAGGCTCGGACCCAAACTTTGCAAGGGTAGACACCATCAGCTCGCGGACAGCATCTTCCGCAGTATTCTGAATGGCATACATGTATCTGTGGACACAAGACAGACCAAATTCGGCAATTAGAGCCTTGATAAGGCTAATTCCCTTGGCATTGGCTGCAATCTGGGCCTTTAGATCCGAAATATTATCCAAAAGTCGACGAGTTCCAGAGCAGCTATCATATTTAGCTGGCTCGTCCAGGAGCAATCGTGTGACTTCCTCGTCATTGAATTTGCCGCCGCTGACAAGCTTCGTGGACTCGATTGAGGCACCCTCTTGCCACAGAGCTGATGACGTTGGGGGCATAGATCCCGGAAGGATGCCTCCAATGTCAGCGTGATGACCTCGAGAGGCAACATAGAAAGCAAGAACACCGTTGTCAAAGACAGGCGTGATGACAGTAATATCGGGTAGATGGGTTCCGCCGCAAGACGGGTGGTTCGACATTAGAACATCTCCGTCCTGAAGCTTGCCTTCCCAAAGACGGTGCTGATACTGAACAGCAAACTGCATGGAGCCCAAGTGTACGGGCACATGGGGCGCATTTGCGACAAGACCACCGTCAGGGCTGAAGATTGCACATGAAAAGTCAAGGCGCTCCTTGATGTTTGTAGACACAGCCGTCTTCTTGAGCGTGCGACCCATTTGCTCGGCAATGGACATGAAGCGATGGCCAAAGACAGATAGTTGAATAGGACTGAACTCCTCCTCTTCAGCATTAGATTTTACCTTTGGAGCAACGTCACGGTCAATCACGACATAACTATCCAAAATAGTCGCAGTCGCGGCAGGTGTAACCAGAATAGTCTGAGTCTTGTCGATAATCATGGCAGGACCGGCAATACGGGCAGATACTGGCAGGCTCTGTAGCTCATAGACAGGTGTGTCAACATGGCCGGTTCCTTCGAAGTATACAGTACTGCTTTCAGTCGAAGTCGGCATATCACTGCCTGCGGGAGCCAGCGACTTGAGCTGGCAGTAAGGAGTATTGATCTCTTTGGCTCTGCTGGTACCAATGGCACGAATTCTGAAGTCATCGATAATGATGGACTTTCCGGGGAAGTGGAAGCCGAATCCACGAATGTGTGCCTCCTCAAACTCGCGCTGGAAGTCCCAGTCCGAGCCCTTCAGTATCATCAGCGAGCTGCTAGAGCCTGCATATCTCATACTCAGGTAAGCGTTGAACTTGATTTGCTCAGGTGCAAACCCTTGGCTCAGAAGCTCTCCTTTGGCTTGCTCAGCCAGAAGCTCGAGCTGCAGCTTAATGGTGTTGTGTGTTTCCGGTCCATATGTAATGGCTGCAGGGCGCTGAACTTCGTGGACAACGTCGGCCAATGAAATACCATATGCCGATAGAATAGAAGAGTACTTGTGGATTATGATGCGAGAAATATTCAAGACTTCGGCAACAGAGCAGGCATGCTGGCCACCAGCACCTCCAAAGCAGGCGAGGTGGTGGTCGGCAGCGTCGTAGCCACGGGCTTCAGTCAGGGCACGAATAGGACCAGCCATTCCCTCATTGGCAACTTTCAGGAAACCCAAGGCAACCTCTTCAGCGGAGAATGGTGACAAGTTCGCAATCTCACGATCACGGTTGATATCCTGCGTGAGTTCTGCGAACTTGGTCTGTACGATCTCTCGATTAAGCGGCTCATTCTCCTTGGGGCCGAACACCTTCGGAAAGTACTCAGGCAGTAGTCGTCCAAGGAAGAGGTTAGCATCGGTAATGGTGAGTGGTCCTCCTTTGCGATAGCAAGCGGGACCTGGGTGCGCCGATGCTGACTCTGGTCCAACGTTGAACAGACCGTTCTTCCAGGTCAAAATGGAGCCACCGCCAGCGGCAACTGTGTGGATATCCAGCTGGGGAGATTGGATGTTGACACCAGCAGTAGTGGTCTCGAATACGTGATCATAGACTCCGGCATATCGAGAGACATCCGTTGAAGTGCCGCCCATGTCGAACCCGATGATGGGGCAGCGTTCTTCCTCGTCCCATGATGTCTGTGCATAGCCCACAACACCACCAGCTGGACCTGACAAAATAGCCTTGAGACCGCTAAATTTGCGGTAGTCGGCCAGACCACCGTCAGACTGCATAAATTCAATACGCGTTGCTGCCGACGAGAAACCCCCTCGGAAGTTAGCGGAGATTGAGTTGATATATTGTCGAATAATTGGCGTGAGGTAGGCATCGGCCACGGCTGATGTGCCTCGTGGCACAATGTTGATCATGGGCTGAATTTCTGATGAAAGAGTGACGGAGAACCCCATATCGACGGCAATTCGGCCAACCTGCAGCTCATGTTCCGGATAGGCATATGAGTGAACGAATGCGACTGCAAGTGAATTGAATCCTTTTTCTTTCAGTGCCTCAAGCTGCGATTTAATTGCAGCCAGGTCTGGTGTTTGCAATACACGAATAGTCTCACCAGTAATGGCAGAGACCAGTGCGGAGTCGCTTCCGTCCACAACTGTGATGTGTGACTCTGGGTCTTCTGTGTAGTCTTCCATTGTGACTCTTTCCTCAACCTCGACGACATTATCGAACAGAACATCAGGACGAGCAACAGACAAGTCAAAGATGTTTGGCCGTGACTGATTTCCAATGGCAAGCAAGTCGCGGAAACCCTTGGTGGTAACGAGAGCCACTCGGTCGCCTTTGCGTTCAAGTAGCGCATTGGTGGCTACTGTCGTGCCCATGCGGATAGACTCAAAATGGAAGAGGTCCAACGGCTCGCCGCGGGGCAGTGTTTGCCCTGTGACGAGCTCCAGAATTCTCCTGATCCCTTCCGTAGGAGCATCTTGGTAATTTGCCGGATCAACCGACAATAATTTGAGAATTATGTCATCGCGTCCCGGAATAGCAGCGTGGACATCCGTGAATGTGCCACCGCGATCTATCGAGACGCGAATACCTAGCGAATTAACCGTCATTGTCGTATATCTTTATGGTGGACGGTATTGTGAGTATAATGATAGGTGGGCACAACAATGACAAGTTCTTGGCCAAGTGCGAAATCGGCAGGAACCACCTTTATATCGGCTGGCAGTCATGTCTGTATTGCGAGCCATCACGGCGCTATTACTCGTCGTCGCGCATTTACTCCGTCAATGGGGAATGGTCGAACGACCGATTCAGCGATGGCCACTGTTCATACCACATATACGTTGCGGAGGGTGAAGTCCGGCGTCGCGAACCGGGTCCGGATCCACTACGGAGTACACGGACCAGTAACGGACATCCAGTGCCGCTACGCACACTGCGCTGGGGCGTTCCGCAATTGGTAAGGGGCTCTACGAGTACTCCGTAGTGTCACTGAGTCGGAGTCGATCCCCGGGGCATTTTCAGCGCTACTTCTGGTGACAGGAGCGGGTCACCGAAGTGGCGCGGACCCCCCTGCGGAGCAATTCTGGTGTGTAGAGGTGAATGAGGCAGAAAACGAACTTCAAAGGCAAATTCAATGGCAAAGCATTCAACGCAGAACCCTCGAGGAGCATCAACATACCTGCCCGGGGTCACTCCCCGACCGCTTACATCAGTGGAGTTTCCCCAGACACAATACTAGCCTGCTTTGCGACAGCGGGGTGCATGCGCCAATGCAATCATGTCTCTGAAATCTTCCGATGCGGCGGACTCGGTCTCCTTGCGACCAGTTGCGTAAGTACAGGCAGCCTCACAGTCTATGCGTACTTGGAGTGTAATATCTAATATTGCTATGCTTGAAGTTGTCTCCACTGTCGGCAGAGGCGATCGTACTGCTCCAAGGAGAAGCCGACGTGTTCACGATGTCGCGACAGCGGTCTTGAGTGCGTATATGAGGGCGCCAGGAAAGTCCTGGTTAATGAACTGTAAGCTAGTCATAATACGCGATGTGTCTTTCATTTCTAATTTCTTTAAGGTACCTGAGAGAACTGGAACAAAAAGCGAAAGCACGCAAGAGTATGTCCACCTCTTATTGTACTCGTGTTCGAGGAACTAACACAGCCAAAAAGGGCCAATCTCTCGCGCTAAAGGACAAGGTACTGTCACTTCAAATGCAGCTTTGAGCGCCACAGAAGAAGAGGAACCTGAAGATTTTGAAGACGCGGAGCCCTTGCTTGAGCCGTTCACACACCTCAGTCTCTATAAGCCGTCAACTAGTAAGTCTTGCAATTTCGCTGTAGGCACCGCCACTGATGCACAAAAGCAGGCTTCCAGGGACCAGCGTCTTCAGACACTTTCCTGCACAATGTAAGAAAAGTTACCGGGCTCAGTAGCGACGACGCAGGCTTAGAAACGAACCCGAACTTTTATGAGCCTGGTACACTGCCGTCAAAGAGGAGACGTTTCAGCCAACACGTCCGTTTGCCTCCAATTCAGATTGCCAACAGGTTCTTCTCTGCACAATACAGCTTTATTGGGCCCATTTTCTCCTTTACAGAGTCGCAGGAAGAGTTTGAGCATGTACTTTACGCTGCGTACAAGGAACTCCCGGACCCATTAGACAGGGAAGCCTGCCTCGCTTATGCAAAGATGCTTCTTATTCTCGCATTTGGGCAATTGTACTCTGTCAATCAATGGGTCGACTTCCGTGGGCCTCCGGGTTTTGACTATTTCACCGAGGCACTGAATCTACTCCCTGAAACACACGAAGAAGGGTCAGTTCTTTGCGTTGAAGCATTGGCGCTAGCTGGATATTTCATGCAAAACATGAATCGACGGGATGCTGCATTCCAATACATTGGAAGAGCTCTCAGGATGGCTGTATCTCTCGGCCTGCATCATGAAGTCGAGAGCACGTTATCGGGCGAGGAGAACTCCCCAAACACACCTGTTCTAGACGATGCATCCCGAGAGCTCCGACGGCGAGTGTGGTGGTCTGTATACAGCCTGGACCGAATTCTCTCTGTAAAGTCAGGTAATCCCATCACGATACAAGACGAAGACATTGGTGTTCGTCTCCCGTCGAGGCTTCCGACAGAGCCAGAATATTGCCCTGCTGTGGTTCTGCGACAATACACAAAACTTTCCAATATATTGGGCAATATTCACACAAAGATTTATCGGAAAACAAACAAGGCCGAGCAGAAATCAGGGAAAACGCTGATGGCATCGGTTCAAAAGATCATTCTATCGCTTTCGGAATGGGATAGTGAGCTTCCCTATGGTCTTCGGTTTGACCCGGATCGCCTAAGCATTGGCCGCGAGAGTGTCAGCACCCTGGCGCATTACTACCAGTGTATCAATATGACTGTGCGCCCGCTACTGTTCCATGTCGTGCAGAAGCGGCTCGCACTGATACGAAATGGAGATAGCTCAGTCAGGGAACAAGACTGGAAGAAGGGGCTCTCCCAGACCACAGTCAAGGTAATCGAAATGTGTATAGGTGCGGCGCATGACACTATAAACGTCATGGCTATTGCTTCACAGAAAGACCTGGTTGGTAAGTGTACATCCTTTGGACGTGAAATCAGCAAATTGGCATCCTAACTGACCGGTGTAGCAACGTACGGCTATATGGATGGTGAGCATATATTCTCTGCCACTATTGTTCTGGTAATGGTTTGTGCCGCATTTCCTAGAAATGATGCAACTTTGGCTGCGATGAGCACCGGCCTCAGTTTGCTACACGGCATGGGAGAGCGCGGCAACAGCCACATGGGAGCCCGATACGAACTTCTCGCCAAGCTACAATCGGCTGTCACGCCCAACGACATTGGAACTCCGTTCGAGTTTATTCCGCAGCCCTCCGCTGTCGGTAACGGCTTCTCATTCAACTTTCCGACCGCGGCGACTGGCCCGACGCCTTTCCAGACCCCAACATCATATGTGGGCTCACAGTCTGTAATTTCGGGCACGACCACCGATCAGCCAAAGTTCCCCATTATCGATATCCAGACCTTGGCTGAGCCATTTTATGATGAAAGCGCCAGTACGGGAATGGACTTCGGCCTATGGGAGGAAGGATTTGCTTATCCGACAATGGATTTAGACCTGAACTTGGCCCAGCAGCAGCCACTGGCAGGGTCAGGGCAGCTCACTGGCCATGAAGATACCATACAGGCAGGGAATTACATGTAATAAACAACCGCAAAGTTATATAATAGATCAACTCTCAAAGGCCAGTTGACTGGCGAACAAGAGGTGCCATGTACCAGCATACGTAAGTGCTATCACGGACGACTTTCGGTGTCCGCCGTAAGTGTGACGCAAGTCCATGGATAGGAGAAGAGCTCATCATCTACTCCGTAGCCATAGCTACAAAGTTTTACTCGCACTCTCCAGTAGGAAGCCGCAGCCTGGTCTCGATATATGCCGGCATTCAATAACGGCTGCGGGTGCCTTGTGCAGGCGCCCCACAACAACCTTGCGAAATGCGGGTAGAAATGCGCTCATCCTCGATGTGCAGGAGGCAGATTTTAGCGTCGGTGAAGCACTCCGACGGGCGAATTGGCTGTGGCGTTCTCCGTATCTTCTCCACAGCCTTCCATTTCTTCGCCCCTTCTAGGCGTCCGGGTGGTGCTCAACCCCAGAGTGACGAGTCGTGTAGCACTGAACCGTGCGGCGAGAATATTGGGGTGCGTACGTCGTAACCAAGTACCGCGAAAATGTTTTCATTTATAGAGGCGGAATGCCCCACTGGAGGGATACATTCTCGCTTCCCCATGGGGTTGATTCATTATTATACAGCTTGCATTTCTCACTCGTTTCTCTCCTGACGAGGTTCTGCTCTATTCTGCACACTCACTTGCGCTCCCCCTGAATTGAACGAGGAGGAAATACATCTTCGAATTTGGCGGAAATGGCACATACACCTGTCACGACAGGTTCGCCTCCTGATATTTCACTCGAAAAGAGTTCATCTGCAACTGATGGTGGTGCGAGCCATGTTGATGTTGACGAAGCAGCCCTCGGGGGCATTGAGACAATTGATGCCAAAGAAGAGCGTAAGCTCTTGATGAAGTTGGATCTCTATTTTGTCCCCATTATCATGCTGGTCTACCTCACCTGCTTTCTCGACCGAACCAATATAGGCAACGTCAAAGTTGCCGGCATGCCGGAAGATATTGGTGCCTCGCCCAAGGAGTTTTCGACTGCAGTCTCAATCTTCTACGCCACCTATGTCGCCTTCGAGCCACCGTGGACGATCATGATGAAGTGGATGACGCCGCGAATTCTGCTCACCAGCTTGTGTATTATTTGGTCGCTATGCACAATCTTCTCCGGCTTCATAACAAATGTCGCTGGCCTCTACGTCGTCCGCCTTATTCTCGGTGCATGCGAAGCAGGCTTGTTCCCAGCTCTCAACCTGTACCTGACCATGGTATACAAGCGAACGGAGCAGGCTATTCGCGTCTCGTACCTCTTTGTGTGTACTGCCATCGCCGGCGCATTTGGTGGTCTTCTAGCCTACTCCATCTTGAAGATGGACGGCATTGGCGGCTATGCTGGTTGGCGATGGGTGTATATTATTGAAGGCATCTTTTCCATGCTAATTGCGCCAATTATCTGGTTTGGTCTGCCCAATGACCCCTCGAATGCCTATTTCTTAAACGACGAGGAGAAGAGGATGATGAAGATTCGAGCAATCCAGAGAGCGCAATACATGGGCAGCGAAGAGTTCAGTTGGGAGGAAATCCGTATTGGCCTGAAGGACCCAAAGCTGTATCTCAGGTAAGCATCGCGATACAGCGTCTAAGAGCCATGTACTTTGCTAACTGTCATAATAGTGGTGCTATTCAGTTCTTCCAAGATATCCTGCTGTACGGGTTCAGCACCTTCCTACCGTCTATCATCGTGAGCATGGGATACACGGTAATCCAAGCTCAGTATCTCAGCATTCCTGTTTATATTTTTGGCGGCCTCTGTTTCCTGGCTGTTGCCTTCTTCTCAGACCACTACTGCATGCGGGGTCCGTTCCTGTGGCTTGCCAATATTCCTGGTATAGTGGGCTACATTTTAATCATCTGCCCAACGAGCAACGGCGTAAAGTTCCTGGGAACCTTCCTCTGTGCTGTCGCAGTATACAATGGCCCCGGTTTGAACTTAACGTGGCTCAATGTCAACGTCGCTCCCCATTACAGACGTGCGACTGCAATTGGCATGCAGCTCAGCATCGGCAATTCGGCAGGTATTGTGGCCGGCCAGATTTACCGCACTGAGCCATATCTACTGGGTAACACATTCTCCGTTGCGGCATTGGGCGTTTCCCAGTTGGTTATTATTTTTAAGTGGCTTTATCTCCGACAGTGCAATGCTGAGAAAGCCAAGATTCAAGAAGGCCTAATTGAGGACAACAGGAAGGTCAAGACCGGTGATCGTGAGCCCGACTTTAAGTACCACCTATAAGGCGCACAAACAGGTATACGAGAATACAAATGCAAACAAAAGTAAAGATTACAATTCCTCTTAAATGTGCCTCGCAGGCAGGTCATGCCGTGCTAGCAGCTTTGCACCATCAGTAATGGAGCACATTCGGCATCTACACAAAAGCTGAGGTGTTGGTGGGAAATGAGGCTGTACCAACACACGTACGGCCTCCACATGTTCTTTGCCCAGCGCGCTAGCACTTCCAAGAGCAGCATTAGTCACAGTTTTAGCAACCATTCACAGCGCAAACTAAGCGCCTCCGGTTCCCGCATTTTGGAGACAATTCTTTGTTCTATGGAAAGAACGAGTTCCATGCAGCTCAATAGTTCTATTGGAGGTGGGCCAAGCCACACTAGACTAAAGATCCAATCTCGCTTGTTCTTCTCGAAGTTCACCAAATGAATGGAGTGCAGAGTACTTTAGTGCCCAAGACTGACGGAGCGAGATACTCCTCGCGTGGTCGAGAGATGCCAACCCTGAGGCTTGAGCACAGTAGTGGCTGAAAGCTGCCCAACAATAGACCTGCCTATTGATGGGCTTCGGCGATGGCTTACAATAGGGGCCGTGCGTGGCCAAACACCAAACCCCGGCTCCAACAAAGAACAATATGCAGTCGGCAGCGCATGCCATTGGAGGCTCCTGCCAAATGTTTGCAGCTCTCAGCAGGGGTTAAAATGAGGCGTTTGCCACATAGGAGGCCCATGGAACGTAGTTTCGAGCCAGGCTTCAGCCTTGGCCGACTTGCGTGGTGATCCTCTTGGTTGGCGCTTAACCCCTCAGGGCTTGACGCCAAGTTGCGAACTGTGTAGTGGAACTACTTAACTGTCTGGTACGAAGCATAGATGGCGCTCTATTTATTCTTCAAGGGTCCACAAACAAGATTTAGTGAAGAACCGGGATGCAGTTCTGGTTTAGGCGAAAGAGGCCAAGGTAGCCCTGTTTAAAATCAGCTGCCAACCAACGCCCATGTTTCCGCTAGCAGTCTTCACCAGCCAACCTTATTCTGCGCAATGCAAAGGAGAATGCGAGTCGCTGTCATTGGAGCTGGGCCGTCAGGGCTAGTTACTCTGAAGTACTTGCTGCAAGCCGAGCATTCATTAGCATGCGACCCCGTGGAAGTCATTCTATTCGACTACCAGCCAAAGGTTGGAGGTACGTTCTATGCGAGAACGTACGAAGAAGCTGAGGTGCTTTCTTTCCTATGAAAGACGTTGGTCGTCTCTAACAGGATCGCAGCTTGTATCGTCCAAACAACTTACCACATTCTCCGACTTTCGACATCCGAGCGGCGGCGACTTCCTCTCTGCGCCGGAATATGTTTCCTACCTGGAGCGTTATTGCACGCAGTTTAACTTGTGGCCACACATCAAGCTGAATACAAGAGTGACTTCAGTCACAAGAACTGGCACCCGAAATCATCGACTTGCGTACGAGGAAGACGGCGCGCAACTTACATGGGACTGTGATGCAATTGCCGTGTGCTCTGGCTTACACGTGGAGCCAAACATTCCAAACATCGAGGGGATTGAAAATGCTCCTCGTGTAATACATTCGTCTCAGTTCAAGGCTCGGAAACAGTTTCTCGGTAGAAGGACTGTGCTGGTTGTCGGATGTGGAGAAACTGGCGCGGATGTATCGTACTTGGCGGTTACGTGCCCACAAGTAGAGCGTGTTATTGTTTGCCACCGAGATGGATTTCACTTTGCGCCCAAGGTAAGCATACATAATGCACCACAAGTATTTCATAAGTCTCTAACTCCATGTAGCGAAACGCGGGGCCGGTTCTCCTGCCAATTCTCGGTCGCAAGCCTAATCCGAACGAACCCGGCATTCCTATCGACGTGAGTCGGGCGAACATGTTCGACACTGCTTACGTCCACAATATACTACGTCGAAACGATAATTTACTATGGGAATATTACAACGTCTACATTAAGAGCCTGCTCTGGATCTGTTCCGGGACCACGTCTGGGATGGATCAGTGGACTGGTGAAATAAGTCGGGAACGGCACCATCCGTCAAAGAGTTAGTTCTAAACATATTTTGTTACCTTCGTATTGATCACTAACCCTCGAGTGCAGTTTTCTTCAACAAGTCGATGAAAGTGTGTCCATACATTAGCCAGCCGCACAGACCGCAGAGGCCAGGGTACAGCTTTTGGCTTTATGCCTTGCGATCTGCACTTGTCCAAATACCCATTCCGGATACTCAGGGAAGACATGTTGACATTGCACCTTGGCCGAAGCGGTTCAGCAATGAAGGTGTTGTGGAATTTGTGGACAATGGTCGGCCTGAGTTTGGCAGGCTGCGTGAACAGCAGATTAAACCAGACTTAGTTGTTCTCTGCACGGGATACAAGCAGAACTATGCATTTTTTGAAGATGCAAAACTCACTAACCCATATCCTACTCCAGATGATGCAGATGTGCGACACATTTGGAAGCGCGATGACCCAACTGTTGGTTTTATAGGTTTCGTGCGTCCCTCGCTCGGCGCTATTCCTCCTCTCGCTGAGATGCAAGCCCAGTTATGGGTCACAAATTTGCTCGCAGGACATAAAATTCCGCGCCCGTTAGTTCCAGAAGATGAGAGCCACTACCAACTTAAGAAGGTGCCAGGCGCACGCATTACTTACGGCGTTGATCATGAGAGCTATGCGTACCAGCTTGCACTGGATATGGAATCGGCACCTGGCTTCCTAGACATTGTTCGATTTTTTTCCTTCAAACTCATGGTTATATGGATATTTGGTGCAAATTTCAACACCAAGTTTCGCCTATTAGGGCCGTGGAAGTGGGACGGTGCGGCCGACTTGCTTGTTTCCGGCGAGCTTTGGCAAACAATTACTCGGCGACCTATTATCTTTGGTGATTAATCCCGCTGTTCCCGATGCGTACGAATTCTAATTCAGTCATAGGTCATTTTGCGGTATCGGTGCTACCTATGGCCATATTTGGTCCATTGAACTTGCTCTGCTATCTGTTCGGTGGTGTAGTAGTAGCATTTGTTACTGGAGATCGTACACTTTCAAACTCTGGCGGCGTTGAGATGCATAGGAAAAACTCCCAGTAGAAGGGCTTCGCTTGTTGGACTAGTGAGCAGCTGCGGGAGGGAGATCCATGTTTAATCGTTGGCGGAAGACTCCATGCTCCATGCAATGCCTCGTTCTTATTACGCTTCGCCCGTTTAGCCTTGTGTTCACTTTTAGCGTCTTTTACATTTTCTTAGCGTGGAAATGGTACTGTACTTATTTCTTCTAACACACGTTTGTTTTATATGTATGCTTGAATGGAGCTCGCATGCAAAGCGAATCACGGGAGCCGAGACGAACTGAGCCCCGTCAGCTGAAAACAACCCCTGTCTTGATGTGCCCGGGGCTGAAGTGGTATCGACACGCCGCTATCCTACTTTAGGATGCGAGTAGGAAATAAGCAAGATTCCCATAAAAAGGGCGTTTCGTCTTGGTCAACGTTTTTCTGCGACTGTCGCGTGAAGAGTTCAGGCGCGAACTCTGCGACGGCACGCAAGAGAATTACGACATCGACCAAGTCGCGACCGCTGCAATGTCAATGACAGACCTGCCACAGTGTGTGCGGGATTGCTTCAAAGCGTCTGCACAAGCTGCTGGCTGCGATGAAAATGACCTAGAATGCTACTGCACAAAACAAATAGAACCAGCAGTGGGACTCACTATTGGGTTTTGCATTGCTGGCAACCCCTTCTCTCTTGGCTCAGAAGACTCCTCAAGTGGCTGTAAAGACGATGCCTTTTGTGAGTGACCAATCCTCCGCTCCGGTTCGCCTCTTGACAGTTTATTTTAATAATTGTTTGAGCAGCATTAGCCAACGATTTAGCATCTATTTGTGGAAAGGCTGGGTTTAGTAGCTCAGGCGGTTCCGGGGGCGCGGCAAGCTCCCCGACAGCAAAGCCACCCGCCAAAACCGGCTCGACGAGCCCATCGAGTGATAGAACATCTGTGCCAACCTCAGCGTTTTCAGAGACTACGTCATCCGCGCCACCAAACGGTGCCGATACAGACGGTGCCTCTAGTAGCGACTCCACATCCGCTGGTTCAGGAGGGCTATCTGCGGGCGCGGCAGCAGGCATCGGGGTTGGAGGGGCAGTGCTCGTAATGCTGTTGGGTCTAGGTCTATTTCTCTTGTGGAGGAGAAAGAGGAAGCAGAAAAGGACAACTGCAGATCAAGAGGAAGACGAGAGTGGCGCAGCAGAGGTCTGCGGAAAGTCTGCTGTCCACGCTGAAGTACCTGGCAGCGAATCTCATCATGAGCTATACGGCCACCAAGCCCACACTGCCGAGCTCGATTCGCATACGAACGACTACAATGCAAGCCAACCAGCTTTTACAGAGAGTCCTGGTGCTGTTTACGAGCTGCCAGGGGACTCAGATGTGCCAGGGAGTGGGAATCGCAAACAAGGCACAGTTTAAAATAGCGGCAGAAGTGAACATCTGGACGGCGGAGAGCGAAGGCGGGTGGGTGACGCAGTGTGGCCACAGCAAATTAGGCTATGTTTTATTAACGGGCACTTGTATAATGGCATTACGGGGCTTGCAAACGGCGTAAGGGCGTACGGCAACACATAGAGCAGCTTCTCTGGTCGCAGCAACAGATAGATCATGGCCTCACCAATTCGTACCAATTTTTCGGCGGTATCCTTCACATGATAGCTTCCTCATAATATACGCCTTTTCAAAAAATTCCCAAAGATCGATATTGCGATCAGGCACCCTGTATTTCCAACCAGACGCTAGTCCCTGGTGATGGCCTCATTTTAGGCATCCAAGTTTCGAATTACACGCCGCCAGGCGGCCGGGACGACCCGCATCACGGTGCCACTCCACAATGGCTTAAGGGGACGGCGGCACTAGCACCACAGCCACAGGACATCATTTTAGGCACCTGGATTATTGGCAGGTATTTAGTATTGAACGGCGACCATCTACGCAGTTGTTTCTCCAAACTACCTTCCTCAACAGTGCAGTTCAACACAACTATGGAGCCTTCACATCCATATAGTCGCCAGGACGGCGACAAAGAGCACATAATCCAGCTTCCAAATAACCGGCAGCTTGCCTACGCCTGCAATGGCCCAGTCGGATCCAAGTCTCTTGTGATCTTCTTCAGTGGCCTGATGAGCGTCGGCAATGCCAGCGACGTCCCTATTCCGTGCCGAGATCGTGGCATGCGTTGGATTGCGCCGACTCTTGTTGGCTTCGGCAACTCCAGCTCCAGGGACCCGGCAGTGCCATACCATGAGACGCTGGCCAAAGATATGACCGCTCTGTTAGCGCATCTATATCCGGACGGGGAATTTGAATCCATCATCCTTGCTGGTGGCTCGTATGGCACAGTGCCTGCGCAGATGCTATATGGTGCTCCCTATGAGTTGTTTCCGGCCGGGCGCAAGATTGCTGGCTGCGTGCTCCTTGCTGGGTTCTCTCCCTTCAAGTATGACAAGGCTCACTCGCAACAGTTGAGTTGGCAAAACTGGATGTCTATCGGGGCTCCATCCCGCCTGCCATTCCGCCCACTGCAGAGACTTTTCAGGCTAGCCATCAGTTCGAAGATGGGAGATGTCGAGGGCGCAAAGGTCTTCTTACACGATACTTTGCTTGGTATGATGGACGCCCAGGAGAAGGAACAGTTTCAAAAGTGGCTCGTCGAAAAGGGAAGATCAGAGTCCGAATTTATTGAGAAACAAGCAAAGGGTGCTGTTCGAAGCTGCGAAAATTGGGATGGTTTCATGGAGGTGTCGGATGTCATTCACTCCGATTGGGGTTTTAACCCCGCCACTCTGGACACCGAGCATGCGTCCAAGCCGGTTCTCGTTGTAAGCTCAGAAAATGACCAGCTTGGAGGAAGTAATAACGACTGGCTATGCGAAAACTACAAGGCCGCCAAACACAAAAAGCTCCCCGGCGGTCACATTTCTTCGCTATATTACCTAGATGAGATCATGCAAGAGATCATCGGTGACTGTATGGTGCCTCCAGCAGCAAGAAGCGGCGCTGCACCCGTACCAAGATGTTGATAGACACTTTATCTTCCTATATACGAGGTTGCACTGATTCGCTCTCATAAGCTAGACTAGCTGAAAAGCACTTCAATCCTTCTTCAACATGAAGCAGACCTCCCAAATGTGCCCATCCAAATCCGCAAAGCTACGCGTGTACATGCCACATTCTGCGCCAAAGTTCTCCATGGTGTATGGATCGGCCGTTCCGCCCGCCTCTGTTGCCTTCTTAAGAACAGCATCTACCTCCTCCTTTTTGTCAACCGCAATAGAGAACAGGCCTTCGGTCGCCTTGTGAGCATTGGTGATTTCGCTGTTGGGACGAATAAACTCCTTAAAGCGGTCATGTGCATGAATCATGACTGCAATATTGTCATTAGGCGATGGGAGGCGGAAGGACTTGGTCTTATCGTCAGAGTATTCGGTAATAAGCGTGAATCCGACAGCCTTGAAGAAAACCTCGGTCTTTGCGGTGTCGGTCGTGTGTATGTTCAGGTAAAAGGAAGGTGGGTTGGCCGGGCTGGTATGCATTGTGGCGGTAAGGGTAGAGAGAAGATAGATCTTAAAGAAAATGGGACGGTTGTAGATGTTTTCAGAGTAGCTTGCTTGCTAGCGTTGCAGAACTGGAAACCAAGCAGCAATTTCAGCGACCTTTTATACTTCCACGGGTCTCGCAATAGTTAACTCCTTCACGAAATGAACTGGTTAAGGTGGCTGAAAGCTGAAGCAGCCCCCTCCCGTTTGCCTGGAATGCCAAGCTTTTTCTAGCAAAAAAAGCTTAATTGCATTGCACAAGTATGCGATAGGCGAGTATTCAGGGCCGTTAAAACAACTAGCGCTAGCCACCGATTTGGTAACGGCGCTGTGCCAGCTGAATGCTTCACCCTGTCACAACGCTCCAGGCTGTCACGGCGCTTGCATCCAAAATCCGAAATACGAGGCAGTGCCAAGGCCATGCTGTGAAGCGCGGTGTACTCCGTATTGGGAGCCGAGTGCACATCGTCAAGTTTTACCTATGTTTCGATTCACGCGTCACCTGCATCTTCTCACTTGATCTTCAAATCAGGCAGACATGGGCTTGAACGTTTTTCATTTTACACTTGCGACTAGACGCCGACTCCGTGACGAGCCGACGGGGTAGCTTTTCGCAATGCATTAACATAAACACACATAATGTCAATTGGCTATAGTGATTATAACATATGCTTGTACATTTGTATGTGCACTGCCATGCCACATTAAACACCACCGCGACCACGAGCAGCGTGGTAAAGTCGGTTGATGTCACGCTTCCACTGCTTTTCGTCAGGGCGGAGGATTCTTCTGTCATAAGTCAACAGGCCGTTGACTTCGCCCTCGACGTCAGTTGTCTGGGTCCAGACACCGCCGCTGCAAGCGTAACGCTCAATCTGTTCCTTGAACTCCCGGAACAGGACACTGGCACGATAGTTGTAGGCTTCGAGATTTTCATTGATCTCATAAGTCTCTCTAATGCCATCAATGGCCTGCTGGACCTTCCAGAGACTGTGTAATGACGCTTGTTAGCTATGCGCTTATGGGGTGTTTCTGGTTTACATACTGTTCTGCCGAAACATTGTGTCCGATACCGCCAAATTCGCCTTGGAGGCCAATGCGGTTGGGGTCATACGGGCCGGTTGGCAGGGAAGAGAATGGAGTACCGCACTGTGGGTTGGCATAGTGATGGTTATCCTGTGATGTTGTTAGATATGCTACTATTTGTGCGTCCGGAGCGACGTACCGAGAAATCACCGAATCCGTGATCATTCCAGCCAGAGGTAGAGTCAATCAAGCGCGTTGGGTCAAGCTCGCGGACTCTGTCAGTAAGAGGACCTTCTGGCCACGGCGGGTTGCGGAGCTGAGCCCAACCCTCGTTGTAAATGACCCAGGTAACAATGGAAGGATAGCTCTTATGCTCGTTGACCATGATCTCAAGTTGGCGGGCAAACTCGGCCTGCTCATCGGGACTTGGCTGCCGTCCGTCAGCCGACATGCTGGGCATATCCTGGATAACAGCAAGACCCATTTCGTCACAGGCACGATAGAACAGATCCGGCTCGACTTTAATCTGCAGTGACGAATTAACATCGAGGATGTAACACCACACAAGAGGCTATCACTTACATGCTTGCGCACCATGTTGAAACCCAGGTCCTTGAGTACCTTCAAATCGTAAATCATGGCCTCTCTGTTGGGCGGCAAGTACAAGCCATCGGGCCAGTAACCTTGGTCCAAAGTGCCCATGAGGAAAACAAAGTTACCGTTGATGAGCGGTCGCTTAACTCCATCAACCATGCCCGTTGACATTGTGCGGAAGCCAGTGTAGCTATCAATTTCGTCATCACCCATTGTGACAGTAATGTTGTACAGGTATGGCGAGTCGGGGGACCAGAGCTTTGGAGAGCCGATGCGGAACTTGACCTCCTCATCTGCCTTACCGGACTTGGTTGCGACGCTCTTGCCATTCTTATCAATGAGGTTGAACTCAACATCGGCGCCATTCTTCTCGGAGCTGTGAACAGTGAATTTCACTAGGCTTATGTGAGTGTATGTTCATCATGTGTTGCAAAGATGTCAACTCACCTTCGCCGTCCATGCCGGCTGCGACATCAAGGTCCGTAATATGGTTGGATGTGACAGCTTCCATCCAGACTGTCTGCCAGATGCCAGAGCAGGACCGGTAAAAGATGTGACTTGGCCTCCTTGTCTGTTTGCCAATGGGGCCCATGGCATTGTCTGTTGGGTCGTAGACAGACACAAGCCTAAGTCCGGAGTCAGTGAAGTTGGCCACGCCGCTTTGAATGCTGCAACTTACAGTGTGTTATCCTGTCCAAAACGCACGCTCTTGGTGATGTCCAAGCTGAACCGGAAGTATCCTCCGACATTGTGGCCGACCTTGACGCCATTGACAAAGACGGTAGTTTCGTAGTCGACGGCCTCAAAATTCAGCATAATCTTTTGGCCCTTCCACGAGTCTGGAACCTTGAAATCCCTGTTGAACCACATGTTGGTGACCGGGTACTCCTGGATGCCGGAAAGACCGCTTTCAACGCAAGACGGGATCATAATCTCCTTGCCCAGCTTCCTTGCTGGAGGTCGCTTGCTCGGGTTGTCAACGCCATCGGCGCTCTCGTAGGTCCAGATACCATTGAGACTTTGCCAGTTATCACGATGGAGCTGAGGTCGGGGATGTTCCGGCCAAGGATTGGTGCCAACCTTGTAGGTCCAATCGGTGTCCAGGGGCGGTACCTTGACCTTGTAAGGCTCAGGTGCTCTCTTGTCCAGCGTTTCGGCCGAAGAAGCCAAGGCGCAGAGCGCTTGGCTAGCGCCCAGAAGATAAGGAATCAGGCGCATATTTACAGATTTGCAAACTGAAGCCTGTGAAATGTGTGCAGGCAGAACTGCGCAACACCGAACTGTTTATAAGGGAGCAGTCCAGCGGTCTAGCGTGAAATACGATCTCCCTGCATAAACGTGGACAGCTTCTGAAACACCTTTTATATGTGACTTGCCGACCTGCAGATCTATCTTTGAGCAAGGTTGAAATTTTTCATCTCGTTCAGATAGGTCATTCGGAGACTTCGTGTATCATTGATGCTCCGCGTCGTGGTACGCTAGAGGGCTCGAAGTAACCTTCCCCTCACCTTGGCAAATCCCTCGATGGAGATGGCTGGTGCTGTGAGTCTCTCCACGCCGTCACCTGGTGTAGGTCGGATAAAGTCTTCTCACCGCGGTGTCCACGGCGCTATATCGGCGGTCTGAGCCAATTAAACCTCACTTCACGGGCGCGTGACGTCGTTGCGTGTGATTCCTTATTGGGTCGGATAGTTATTTGGGCGGAAGAAAGAGCTCCCAGCCTTAAGCTTAACGCGGTTTGGCGAGGCGCGGGGTAATGATGTGACGGTGGTATTGCGACCTGCTGGCCTAAGCTAAAAGATAGGCATTGTGCATATTTTAGTGCATTTGACCGCAAAAGCAAAGTTGAGAGGGTGTGATCGACGCTCAAGACAATGTTTCATTGCTTTGTTCTATGGTACACCGGAACAAAGCTTAATCTGCTTTATGGTGTTGCAGCCGACCTGAGAATCTCACCAGAAAAGATCCCCGTAAGTCACCAGATTCACCACCACTTATATGGCCTGCTGCACATGATTAAAGAGCTCTGGAGCACAGCATTCAGATGCAGTGGCTTCCCGTTGCAACATTAATAGGTCCGATTACGCCACTACCGAAGCCATTCCAGCAACAGGATCTTTGCAGAATGCCAAGTTCCCGCTAACATGTTTTGGCGATCATCGACGGCGTGAAGACGGGCTTATAGCGTATATTAACCCCCCCACACATTTCTGCAAACCATCCGTCATCAAGCCACTTTTACAGAGTTCCGGTCATAAGATACCCTCCCGAGCATCCCCGGGCGGGGCAAGTCTTCTCCGTCCACTCCCACAAAGGTTAGACTGCCGTCTCGCGTAACCTTTCAGGTACAGTTCACGCTTAAATTAGCTAGTAGCTGCTTCGATTGGGTACCTACTGTAGCAGTCAGCTTGCTAGCTCAAACTCACATACGCCTTTTTTTTTTTTCTTTTTTTTTTTTTTAAGAAATTTAACATTGTAATCTTCATTTGGCAATCGTATATCGGGCGCCCTCTCATCGTGCTGGTCCAAGGCGGCGGCCCACTTCTGGGGTATAGTCTGCACGGGGCATGTCGATCTTGTTTCTCGGTTCGTGGTGTACATACTGAACAGAACTGCTATCGCCTTGTCCAATAGTTTCCGCGTAGCGAGTACGAGTAATGCTGCTAATTCTTGCGAAGGACGTTTATTGGAGCAAACCTTGTCGTAATTATGGTATGCTGAACGGTTGGGCTGTTTTCGCGTAAGCTGGAGCGCTACGTCATAACGTCTTGCGATATGAGGAAACATATTGCACGCTGCGAAACGAGATTCTCCCCTTTCAGTACGCAAAGTATTATCAAATATTTCGATGAAGTCCACTGCATATACTATGTAGAATATCTATAATCTTACGCGCATAGGAATCGGAGTTTTGTGCGCGCTCCTCGACCTCCCAACTGCAGAAGGCCAACGATGCGGTGCATGATGTCGTGTTGACCGTGAGTCTTTGCTAGAGCCAACACTTGACTGTAAAATAATGTATTTAATATAGACATGGGGGCTATTTGCGGGCCAACATAAGCGTTAGTCCATGTTATCTCACGTATGGATCTTGAGCGAGCATTCGATTTCTCCGAAGACCTTCAGCGGACCGATGCCTGCCGGTGGAAGCCTGCCTCTTGCTACCATTATTGAAATACCTGTGACGGCCCTCTATCATGAAGCTCTGCTGATATATTGGTCTTTCGTAATTGCTTGTAATGTATTGCTTCATTCGCAGTTTTGACCCGCCCGTACTAGGAGCCAACGTGCGCAGCTCGGCGCATAAAATCATCTCCGTATTGCTTTGAGTATGTCCGAGAGGGCTGTGTACTCTATTTGTACTATATCTGCGGCATTTCATGCCCTCTTCTTCTATGGCCTTGCTGTTGTAGCCCAGCCCGCGGATTGCCACTATTTGATAGTATCCCCAATTGGCATTATGGTTGCCACAGTGGGCTACCCTATACACCAACACGCTTCAGAATATCAGGAACAACCTTTTCGGCGAAGCATACCAACGTGTAGCTCTTTCTTCGGTGTACCTTGAGAAATATGCAGTTCAATTGTTTGGGTTAGAATATAAAGACAAGAAGAATCTTTGAGCAATCTCTGGCGCGTCGCAAATACATTCAATGGCGCTTGGCGATTGCGTCGCACGCACTGTCTGTTGGTATGCAGCCTAACTGTATCGAAGCTCAAATTTTTGAAATTATCAATGGACTTTACATTTCCATAGCTAATTCAGCTAAGGCCACATGTATCCTTGCTACGTTTGACACGTGCAGCAGGACAATCCACTCGCGATAAGTTCCACACCGTGTCTACTGGTAAGGAGGATCTCAAGATCCATAGAGCGCAGGAGTCGGAGTCAGAAGTTGGGAACTCTTCGACGTCGTGAAAATTAATTTATCTGTTAATCTTTAATTACGCCTGAGCATGAATACGAGGCGTGCGTCTGTCTTCCTGGTAAATTACTCAATCTTCAGCCACATAGGAATGTGGCAGTGAGGGTTTTGTAAGAGACTAAGCGCAAAACTACGCTCTATCCTGAGCATGTGGAAAACATAAATTCTTGAAACGCTAGCGAACATTCTAATTGCAGTTTCTTCTCTAACGTCGTTATGCACTGTACTCGGTAGCTTACTCGTATACCCAGCTGCATCGTCGGAGAATAGTTCCAGGTGTTCTAGCGTGTGCACTGACCAGTATCAGGACCACTCTCGTGGTGTGGCATCGCATCTACGGCCACACCTTCTTCAACATGTACGGATGAAGCACGGACCAAATGGGGCTGCTTCCAGTTTGCCGAGTCTCCTTGCGGTTGCGATGGGTATGCGAATGCCTGTTCACCGAAGTGAGTCGGTCGTCGGCCGGGAAGGTGGTGTGCTCCAGAGTAACAAGTTGCCACTCCAGCGAACCCCTGAGCTCACGAATCCCAGTCGAGCTTCGCGTACGGAGTACTATATTCGCACTATAGCATGTCCCTGCACTCTCACCTGCAGCTGGAGACGGAGAACCGTCTAGGGATGGCAAGGCATCATACGAGTAGTAGTACCATAGCACTACTCTTATGCGGAACAAGGTCCACGCAACAGGGCTTTGTTATTGAGCCATTCGGCTTCCATGCTAGCAAGAAGCGGCGCGCATGTGGCTTCCCAGCGATTTCGCCAGTGCCCCCATTGTCGGCAAAGCTACTATTAACTTCCACCATGTATGCTTTGACTTTGGCTAGTAAGAATGTCTGTCAATATGTAAATTCTTGACAATTACGCGCGCGTATACGACGTATGCCGATTCCCTCCAGTACGACATGGGCGTACCCACGGCTCAATAAATACGGCATAAGAATCCAAGAAGGGATGCAACTCATTCATACCTGCCGAGACAAATGAGGTAAAATACATAGTGCGACATGGATATTAACACCAGCAGCGTCGTACAGGTCAAGGGGGCGGATGCGGTTTCCCGTTAAGTCGACTTGCAGCGAGTACGGAGTACTCCGTACGAGTATTCGCCCGGCCGCGGAATTCGACTGCTTAGGCGACACCTTAGCTGTGGAGCGTGAACCCGCCAAAGAGGACTCCGGTTCAAGCTAAAAAGTTTCTGGCACTTGGCAATGTAATAATCCGTTGCAACTTCTTGCGACGATATTTGGTTATCGCCTACGCAGTAGAATACGCCCAAAATACCCCAGCTTTGTGTCTCGCATCTGTACCCCGTGCGAGCTCCGTCGCGATGGCGAGCATCGGACACAGCTACGAGCGTTGCCCCTGAGGGATATCTTCACCGGGCCCTCTGTGCCGAGTGAAAGTGAATCCCCCATAGTGCTGATCATGACAATCAGTGGGCTGCCCTTTCTGGCGCAGTTTTCACTGGCAGGCTCTGACGGAGCAGTGGTGGAGTGCCAGAAAAAGGCGCGGCTACCCTTCACCGGCGCTAGTATAGAAAGTGGGTTGACACTTTCTACTCCGTACGCTACTCGCAGAAAGGCTTCGAGGTGCCGCGGGCACCCGTTCTTCTCTGAGCCAAAAACGTGCAGTGGAACAGCGACCTAACGGCGGTTAGACTCGTTAGATATCCCCAGGTTGACGCGGCCTAAGCTACGGAGTACTGCCAAGGCCTTTCTTCAGGTCCCTGCAACATCTTTTCTGGGACCAACGTCCGGTTGCGCAATTACTCGAGGCGCGAAAATACTTGTTCATACAGGTTTCTAGCCGTATGTAACCGGAGTAATTGGAACTGTTGGATGACAATGGATGTTCGCAACGCCGGTCGCAGGTCTTGAGCAACAAATTAACGACCTGCTGCACTGCGGTACGACCTATGCGCTCAAAAGAGCAGACAGCATCTACAGGGAATAGGGGTTTAACCTCGCCGGCTTCCGCTCTCTGGAGTGTTACATTGGGTTGTGGATAACTGGATTGCAGGGCACCCCTGGCGGCATGGCCGACGGAACCGTGTCAAGCCCACAGTGAAGACACGAAGTTGTATGAGGACCTTCCTGTCGCCCGTTAGATGGCGTTCGCAGGCCCTGCTGAGTTGGTGCCCTCTTCAGATCCACAACAGATGCCATGCCGTTGATGGCTTGATGGGGCTTCGACCAGTGGTCCAGTGTCTCTTGCCGCTGCGGCAGCTCAGCCGGCGGCGCCGCCTCAGCCGCCCATTCAGGCTTGATATATGGGTCGTTGGTTCTCCCACTGTCTTCCACTGTGCTCCGCGGGGCCATCATGGCCAGGGTATCTCGCAGTGGAGCCATCTGTTGTAAGTGGCCCCCACAGCTCTCGCTCATGTCAATTGCGGTTATGATCTGCTGCAAATGTTCCAGTACCGTAACGCGCGCAGAACTTGTCACGTATTTTGTGTCATCTTTATCGAAATCCAAAGCTGCTCGTAATATCTTGTACGGCGTCAGTCATTGATTGGATCCGTCTAATTATGGCAACGCCTCTTCGTGAGTGCAAGGCTCTGACTTAGACCGATCGGGAAACGTCTGTGACCTACAGCAGCTGTCCTGTGAAAGCTACTCGTATACGGAGTAACGGAGGAGAACTTTACCCAATAGAGCCAGGTGGTCCAAGTAGGACGCGCATCCACAACGAAATCCACTCCCCTGGCTGGATTGCGTGCAACGAGAACGGGAGAGGTACTTTTTTTTTGAGTTGTGCCAGAAACGGGCCAGATGGAGAGGCCCCTGTCTCGTGCTACCGGCCGATTGGAACAGTCCCATTCGTTCTTGTCCGTGCACAATAGAAGACATAAAGAAGCCCTTTGCTAAAAGCGCCCCTCGTTGACACCTCTTGATGCGTCAGCGTGTTCGGATTTCGGCCGCCAACTGCGTTCCAGCCACACACAAACTACCGTCCTGGAAGAGGCATGAACTTTGTTTCGTAGCCAATTCAACAGCGGCGTCGAAATGGAGTTCGAAATGGGTTCTCACAGGGAGCTTGTAACGGACACAAACAAGTCGCCTTTAATTCAGATCCTGTCATGGATGTTTTTGGTTATTGTGGTCTTGTCTTGCGCCGCGAGGACTGGCACCAAGCTGCACATGGTCAAAGTCCTGAAGACTGAAGATTATATGGCCATTGGTGCAACTGTAAGTTCAACATATTTACGTCTGGTCTGCCCTTGCTGACTCTGCCTTCAATGAGTAGGTTGCGGCTTGCATCCAGTACATCATCAACGTTGTGCAAGGCTATGCCGGCCTGGGCAAGAGCAAGACTGAGCTGGACGATGGACAGATTGAGAGGGTACTAAAGGTGTGCAAAACTCTACTCTGCGATGTGACAACTATTCTTGCATGTCGAACTGTGGCCAGCTAAATACTTACCACCCACGCGGACAGGGCGAGTACGCAGCAAACATATTCTACATCGTCAGCTTGCTTCTGGCCAAGATCACATTCTCGATGATGATCATGACCATTGCTCAACGGACGCATAGACGCATGATCCAAGCCATTGAAATCCTCATCGGCGCATGGGCTATTACAGGGCTTGCTGTTGTCTTCTTCCAATGCCAGCTGCCAAGCCCATGGGACTACATCTCGTCAAGTTGCATCCAACGAGTACGCAACACCATGCTTCTTTCCTCGGAGATCTTGCTAATATAGTGCTCAGTTTACGTTTTGGACATATTTCTCGGCCGTCAACATCGCAACCGACATCGCTCTGCTGGGCATCATGGTCGAAAACGTCCGTCGAATCCAAACAACCTGGGGAAAGAAGACACTAGTTATTTGCGTATTTGGAAGTCGCGTTTTCGTCACGCCTGCTCTGATATGCCAAATATTCTATTCAAGTAAAGGACTGTCGTCTAGCGACCCGACGTTTGACATGTGGGAGCTTACAGTCATCATGGCCGTCGTCCAGGTCACAAGCATCCTGGCAATTTGCATCCCCAATTTGAAGCCGTTCCTCGACAGTCTGGAGTCTGGCCAGATTCGAGTCGATGATCTCCGCCGCCAAGGCAAATCCAGCAGTGGCGGGTACAACAGCTACAGAAATGGCTACAAAAATTCCGGGCAGAACAGTGCGGGCCACAGCAACTCCAGGGTGCTCAACTCGAACCGCGACCGGGATCCCCTTGCCTCCAAGGCATCCCAGCGCAGCAAAATGTTTGAAATGGTGGACATACCCAAGTCGAGAAAAGACCAGTCGTCCGCCAACAGCACGCAGAAAGACCTTCATCAGTCGGACGCCAACGTCGCATGGGATGGTCAAAGTCACACTAGTCAGACCATTCTGATTCAACAGACCAAAACATGGCATGTGGATGTTGAGACCAGGAACAGCTCAGACTAGTGATGGGGTCGCTGCCTTGAGCTTTGCAATCCTGTGCGAAGACAAGTTCCTGTGGTAGATATTTTTGTATAGTACAAATGGGTGCCTTGGCGCAGAGGTTGAAACATTTTTAATTCGAATATTACAGATAATGAATTTGACATTACTTTTGCCTGCATTTTTTGTAGGCTCTAGATCCGGTGATTTTAGCATATTACTCGTACGCTACTCAATGTAGACACTCTCAGGCTAAGGTTGTGCTTGCTTTGTCCGACGGCAAGCTTTTTTTATGGCTGTTTTACTATTCGATGGTGGCAGCACACAAGCGGCATATATGTGGCTTGTGGCTGAACTAGCACAAAGCCATTATCAGATAAAGTCGCACCAACCACCCTGCTTGTCCGGTTTATGACCACACGAAGCCTTGCTCTCTCATCATTATCGACCATAGGTATAAGAAATGCCGCCCGAGGAAAAGAGACCAACTGATGTAGCGCCAGAATCGCGGATCCGAAGTCTACCGTCCTCTTTCTGCATCCGCACTAGGATGTTCTACTTGACTACGAGTAGTTCCCGCGCCCGTGCCAAGCCCAGCGACGTTTGGAAAATTTGGAGAGCAATTACGCATGCTACGGTGGTTGTCTGAGCGCAATTAATCACACTGGAGACCAACGGGGACTGCCATTCCCAAGGTTGCCATTTGACAGGGGCACAGGGTGGCCGCGATTCTTCCACAGACTTTGGCGATGCCGGCTAAAAGTCCGTAGCAAGCCGGATGGCGGAATTTTCAGTGCCGGTGTTGCTACCGACGTAACCTTCCTACACCATCTTCAGGCTGATCCCCACCAGATCCCTACCAGAGAAGCCCGCACAGTACGAAGAACGGAGCTGCCCCTAACAGGAACTTTTTGGGGCCACACGATTTGGCGACGCCGCCACGGCCGGAGTGGCTCTGCTGAAAAATGTGGGCTGGTGGCGCAACGAGATTATCCTGGGATGTGCATTCTAAACGGGCTGTCGCAGTGGGCCATTGGCTCTTCTCTCAGGTCTTCGCTTTTTTAAACTGGAGAGTTACAGGTCACGTCTTGGTCTAATTCCACTATCACAGGTCAGCTCCCAGGGAAGACAAATCTACTATGTACGAGTAAGGGGGGCGGACAAGCGAGCCCCAGCTTGTCAAACCCTTGTTTGCCACGCTGCTAGGATGCTCGTCTGTTGTCTGCCCCCGTTCTATGATGGGCCCGGAAGATGCAAGAGACTCTTTTGGCATGGAATTTCTGCGCCAAACGACCCAGAAAAGCACAGACAGAGCATGGTCTACGACACGAGGCGCTGTAGGCCGACGTCCGATGGGCCATCCCGTTACCAAGCTAGGGTGTTAGTGGCGGGTGGTCTCTTGCACCACTGGTACAGTTGAATTCCACTCCGCGGAGCCGATTTTCCTTTCCTGTAACAAGCGGACCCGTCGTATAATTAGGCCGTATATACATCCTCGCAACCGTTCCTTTTACGCTTTGCTCTGTCCAGTCCCCTCCTTATTCCCACGTGTCGGCGGTCCCGCCAACGTTTTCCATTTTCTACTTTAGTTCTATTTCCTGTCAATCATTTTTCTAGTCTCTTTTCCTTCTTTGTTCTCGTTGTTGTACATTCTTTCGGACTCGATCATCGTCTTCGCAGCAACTGGCCTTGCTCGAAACAAGCCGATCTCACAATGAGTGCTGAACGTGGCCACGAACTTGGCAACTTGGCCACGGCCAAAGCCAGCGCTCCCCGCGTGACGGAACAGGCGACCAGTCCTCACGCCGAAGGAAAGCAAAACCGCCAATATGATGACGACCAGGCACTTGCGCGTCTGGGCAAGAAATCCGTCTTGAGGGTAAGCCACGGAGATTCACGAGCACTCTGCAGTATTGGTGTCTGCGGTGCGGATTAACGTTGCTGGAAAAACCCTGGCTAATACAACACTGCATAGCGTAATTTCGGTTTCATGTCGATTCTCGGTTTCTCTTGCACGATTCTCATTACCTGGGAAGCTACTCTTGTCCTGTCTGCCCAAGGTCTCGCCAACGGCGGCCAGGCTGGTGTCATCTACGGGTACATCATTGTCTGGCTTGGCAACATTTCCGTCTTCACCACTCTATCTGAACTGGCCTCCATGGCCCCTACATCTGGTGGACAGTACCACTGGGTCGCCATGCTTGCGCCGAGAAGCTGCTCCAAGTTCCTCAGCTACGTAACCGGCTGGCTCGCTGTAGGCGGCTGGCAGGGCTCCGTCGCTTCATCCGGATATCTGACAGGCGGCATGATCCAGGGCATGATCGCCATGACGAACAAAGCCTACATGCCTGAGCCGTATCAAGGAACTTTGTTGTTCTGGGCCATCATGTTCTTTGCCGTTTTCATCAACGCCGTTGTTAGCTCGGCTCTCCCCAAGTTTGAGGGCCTGATCTTAATTCTGCATATCCTCGGTTTCTTCGCCATCCTTATTCCAATGGTCAGCCTCGCAGACCATGCCGATCCTTATACGGTCTTCACTACCTTCCAAAATGAGGGTGGCTGGTCTTCTCAGGGCCTTTCTTTCATGGCTGGTCTCATCGGCAACGTCTTTGCCTTTGTTGGTGTGGACGCCGCTTTTCACATGTCTGAAGAAACCGAGAACCCTGCTGTCGCTATTCCGACATCCATCTTTCTTAGCATGCTTATCAATGGCACGACTGGCTTCGCCATGACCCTTGCTGTATTGTTCTGCATCAGCAGCCCTGAACAGCTGGGAGGCATCTTGGAATCCACCACTGGATTTGCCCACATGCAGCTCTTCCTCGACTCCACTGGCAATGTTGCAGGCTCTACTGTCATGGCTGCTATCATCACCATCCTCGGTGCTTGCGCCACTGTTGGTATGCTGGCTTCGACATCTCGTGTTTTCTGGTCGTTTGCTCGCGACCGCGGTCTACCTTTCTGGCGCACGCTTTCCAAGGTCGATGCGCGTACAACAATCCCCATGTGGGCCATTGCCTGCACCACGGTCATTTCATGCCTCCTGGCTCTCATCAACCTCGGCTCCGATACCGCCCTCAACGCCATCATTTCGCTTTCCATCTCTTGCCTGTATCTATCGTATCTGATCTGCGCCAGCCTTCTACTCTATCGCCGCTGCACTCATGGCTTCAAGATGCCGGACGTTTCGGAACTCCCTGCCCTCGCCAACACCACTGGTGCCGACCTTGTCTGGGGCCCATGGCACCTCCCAGGTGCCTTTGGTATCGCCAACAACATCATCACCTGTGCCTATCTTATCATCATTTTCATCTTCAGCTTTTTCCCGCCCATGGTTAACCCTAATGCTCAGAACATGAACTATGCTTCCGTGATGACTGGGTTCATCCTTCTGTTTAGCATTGTGTATTACGTTGTCTGGGCGCGTAAGGAGTACGAGGGCCCTATCATTGAAGCTGCGGAGGAACCCAAATAAACACATGTATTTTACCTTCGGGGTTTTATACCAAGCTATCAGGTAGCTAGCTATTAGCTCTAACCCCCGTCGGCCAACTCTTCATATTTTAAACAAAATACTGGCGTGGATCAGCTGGCATTAGTTAAACATGTTCTAGCACTTAAGTATATAAGCCTCAGTTTCTAATATATAGTCTTTTAGAGCTTTGCATCGCGTTTTCTATTACGAAACAGGCAGCGTCAACTTCGAGTATTGTTAGATCATGTGGAATCATCCGTGCCCGAAGCGAACACATTGGCAAGAATAGCTCGACCTACGAAGGGTTAAAAGAGCAAATAAGAAAACGTCAAGAGTTTATTCTGTGTCACGTGGACATCAAGTTTCTACCGTCATAGAGCTTTCGTAGTTCTATACCACAGCTCATATATTCATGCGAGTAATCATGCAGGAGGGGGTTGCTAGAATTCTCTTGCATCGTTACCGAGCACAGAAACACATCACACATAATAATAAAACAAGAACCCGGTTTACCTCTGCGCCCTCCAGTCTGTTGTATTGATCGGGAAGCCTGATTTGAAGCTAAAAGACATCTTAAAAAGCGATATGCTTATTTTGCTAACTAAAATTCTGGCTGTGATGCGCCTAAGAATTTAGCTTCAGTGCCGGGCTTGGCATCAAATCAGGCTGTTCCAAGAGCCAATGGTCTTCTACAGGCTCCGAGTATAAACGCCATGCGCTAGTTCAAATACCGAAGCTGCGAAGTCACTATCCACTCATAAACAAGTTTGTGTATAGTGGCTTCTGTTGGCAATTCTTAGGTGATGCTACTCAGTGCATATTGCTGAAAGCCTGTCAGCACGACAGTCTATTGACGTCTACAATGAAACATAAGCGCAACTATGCCAAGCATTTGGAAAGAATAACGCGTCATGAATTATTTATTAAGAGATACATAGAGGCCTCCAAGAGTTCTCATGGCGGCTATAAAAGCAACTATCTGTGCCAGCTGTAGTCGAATGGATTCAAAGATTTCAACATACTACCGCAGTATCCAACTTATCTGTTCCATTCAAGTACGATTTCTCAAATCTAAAATGAAGTCAAGTCTCCTTGCACTACTGTCTAGTACTTTCATTGGTGTAAGCGTATATCCTACCTATTTCCGGTATCGCTCGCGTTTTCTGACTGCTCCCTAGGTTCTCGCAGCACCAAATGATGTGTCTACAAACGGAGAAGCTCTTGCCAAAGCTATTGAAGCCGCAGTAGACATGGAATTCATCGGCCCAGCTTTTGTTGGTGGTCCGAATGTCACCATTAACGGCACGTCGGAGAGCATTTACAATGAGCTACGAAGGATAAACCCCGAGTATTCTGCATGGGACTTCCCTGAGTACCGTGAAAGGATAAACAAGCTAGGGATTAGTCGTCCCAGTGGCCTCATTCCCAAACTCAAGTCTACATCCCTGGCAAAGAGAGGCAGTGTAAGTACCAAACTTCTCTTGACTACCTAATAACCCATATTCGGTGCTAACATGGGCCAGTTTAACTGCGACCCGCCGGGCGGCGAGGTTGGCAATGTAGGAATGCAGTGCACTGAGGGATGGATTTATCTTAGCGAGCTCAACGGCTACTGCGGTGCACCTAGAGGTTGGGGTGGTTGCTCAAGAGTCAGCTGCTCCCACAACTGTGGTATATTCCTCTGCAACGATGTAAGCCGTCCCAGATTGGCACAGCCGTCGCCGCTATGCACTAATAAAATGGAACCCCATACTAATGCGGTGTACTCAGAATGATTACGAGATATCTGTTTGGTGCGGAAACCTTGCTGGGGACTACGCCGACATTGTCAACGAATGTGGCCATGAATGGCACACCTATGTCGTCAGTGCCAAGGGGCAAGTTTTCCGCGATGGCCCACCGGCGTGGAATACAATTCTGAAGTCCCAAAGCTGCTAAGAAATTAAATCACTTGTATTTATTCTTGGTCGTTTTGCTGCTGCGAGCTGGGAAGTCTGTAGATGATCCGATTCCCAGATTCGAGGGAGATTGGCTGTCCCTGTGCTTTATTTCAAGTGCAACAGCCAGTACGAGGCGTTGTTTGAAACCGATGATTTATAATTGCAGTACATTAGCTAGTGAAATTACCACAGCTCCAATAGCTCCAACACATATCGTGTCAAAACTGAAATATATAATGCCGAAGTTCGGCGTCGCTCAACTTGTTCGATGTCAGTCGAGAGCTTGCCCCGCCTCGTTAGCGGGGACCCCCACGATCCTGCTTGTGCGGGGAAGTCATCGCTGCAGGCTTCTCGGACCGACGCGGTCCGTCAATGGACCACTGGATGCAAGGCATGGCCTGCAGTCGACATAGCCTGGTTAAGCCATGCTACTTGGTCTGCCTCTTCATGATCAATACTGCACCCCTCTACGGCCTTGGCCCTGCCTATTTAAGCAAGTCCTGGACATCCGAGCTCTGACAGACGATCATAACGAGGCTTGTGAAGCTCACTCGCCTGCGCAGCCTGCTCTGTTTAACTGCCACGTTACGGACTTAACTTGCGCATCCAGTGAAATCTGCAATCATTTCTCCTGAGACGGACCAGAGATTATACGCAATTGTTTCCCTAATACACTATCAAATCACATCAGAAACAATGGGCGACGCCAGTCACATCATGTCAAGCAGTGCTGTGATTGGGGGACGCCGAGGTGAAAAATACCGATTCATCATTCTCACTGATGGCCTATTCCGCTATGAATGGGCACCGAATGGTGTATTTGAGGACCGTCCATCAGCTTTTGCCGCTACCCGCGACCAAGCGACTGTGCCAAAATACCGGCTCGTCGAATCCTCTTCCCAGATAGACGTCTTCACAGACCGTTTCCATCTTACGTACAACAAACAGGAATTCTCGCCCGAAGGACTATTTGTCCGTGTCTATGGGACTTTGGGCACGACTTGGAGGTTTGGAGAAGAGCATGAGACGTTGGGAGGCACGTATCGCACTCTGGATGGCATCGATGGCAGAGTCGGTCTTGAGCCTGGCGTGGTTGCGCAAAAGGGATTTGCAAACCTTGAGGACCACAGCATGTTATTCACAAAGGATGGATTTGTCGCGCCACGAATGGCCGACGAGGGGCGCGTCGACTCCTATTTATTTTGCTATGGGCATGACTACCGTGGAGCCGTCAAGGCCTTGTACCGCGTGTCCGGTCCGCAGCCGCTGCTACCTCGTTGGACTCTGGGCAACTGGTGGTCACGATACTATGAATACACCGCGGATTCTTACCTGGAGCTCATGGATACATTTGTCGAAAAGGAGATTCCTCTCACCGTCGGTGTTATTGACATGGACTGGCACTACGTCAAAGATCCCCGAGTTGCCGCTGCCCGTGCATCGGGCTGGTCCGGCTATACTTGGGACCCTGCGTTCTTCCCTGAGCCGAAGAAGTTTATCGCTGAATTGCACAAGCGCAAGCTAAAGACGTCTCTGAATGAACATCCGGCTGATGGCATTGCGTGTTACGAAGACATGTACAAGCCGATGGCAAAGGCACTCAACTTCGACACCTCTCACAAGGACCCTATCCCATTTAATTGTACCGACCCGGATTTCCTCAAGGCGTACTTTGGCATTCTGCTCAAGCATATAGATAATGATGGTGTTGATTTCTGGTGGACAGACTGGCAGCAGGGAACACACTCCTCAATGCCCGGAATCGACCCTCTCTGGGTGCTGAACCACTACCACTTCTTGCACAATGCGAAACTGCAGGCTAAGCGTGATCCATCAGAGCGCAGTCACCCAGTGATATTCTCTCGCTACGCGGGCCCGGGCAGCCACCGTTATCCCGTTGGCTTCTCAGGCGACACTGTTACTTCCTGGGAATCGCTGGCTTTCCAGCCTGAATTCACCGTAACGGCTAGCAATATTGGCTACGGATGGTGGTCAAACGACATTGGCGGCCACATGATGGGTGTTCGAGATGACGAGCTAACCGCGCGATGGGTTCAGCTAGGAGTGTTCTCTCCAATTATGAGGCTTCACTCTACCAAGAACAGATGGGTTTGCAAAGAGCCGTGGAAGCTACCTACCGGCTCTGGGCAGGGTCCGCAAGATGTCGTGGTGAACTTCCTACGCTTGCGCCACCGACTACTTCCATATCTACACACGATGAATCTTCGCGCTGCCCAAGACGGCGAGCCTCTTATGCAGCCTATGTACTGGGAGTATCCGGAGCGCAAGGAAGCCTATGGAGTTCCAAACCAGTACTACTTTGGGTCGGAAATGATGGCTGCGCCTATTACCTCCTGTCAGAATCGAGCTACAAAGACTAGCAAGGTTCGTGCTTGGCTTCCACCAGGAACTTGGGTAGACTTTTTCACAGGCGTGGTATACGATGGTAACCGCAGCATGTGGCTCAGCCGAACACTAGACAAGATGCCTCTTCTTCTCCGACAGGGTGCCATTGTGCCGCTGGACGCAGCCAAGAAACCTGGAAATGGTGCAGCTAACCCTACTGGTTTCGAGATTGTTACCGTCGTCGGCGCCGATGGCCGGTTTGACTTGGTCGAGGAAGACGAGAGCCATGACGGCCCGGACGTACGCTGGGTCAAGATCCCCATCCAGTACAACCAGAAAAGCGGCATCTTGAGGATTGGACCAAACCCGGGCGGCGAGCTTTCCTACTCCAGGGCATGGACAGTGCGCCTCTTGGGCATGAAGTCTGGAGATACTTCGGCTCTTAAGGTGGAAAATGGTGGCTCCCAGGCTGGCATCAATGCTACATTTGACGACAATAGCATGGTTGTCCATCTCGGTCACATTGCACCGGGCGACACGGCGATTGTCTATCTGGGACCCAACCCACAGCTTGCAGTCAATGACCCCGAAGCGCTCATTTACCCGATTGTATACGATGCTCAGGTTGGAATACAGCTCAAGGAAAAGATTGACGAAATCATTATCCCCAAGGACGTGCCCATGTCTATCCGTTCGACGCAGGTCGAGGCGTTGGAAATGGATCCCGATTTGAAGCTCATCCTCCGGGAATTCTTGCTAGCAGATTGCCGTTCATGATTTTCTACAGTTTAGATGATTCGATCTTATATTCCTAGTAAATAAACAATTATTTCTTTTTATCTTTTTTCAGTACAAAGAACGCCGTGTTCGTATAAGCCGGTTTCCGTCCAAATGCGCCACCGTTAAGCGGCCCCACAGAGAAGGAAAGGTGGCTCCTGATTTCAAGCCGACTTCGAACAACGAACCCTCAACATCCAACTCTTGCCATCGCACAACGCATACCGGCGGGCATCACATCACCAGTCCGGTCCAGCCCACCATGCGTCTCTCCGCGCTCGCCTCAGGGCTGTGCGCCTTTGCTGCCCTCGCCAGCGCGAGCCCGCGCACCGCGCAAGTCTTCATCCAGCCGATCGAGTCCGCGGCCAACGGCGGCATCACCAGCGACAAGCCGAGCCCGCTCGCCGAAGTAGCCTACGACATCGCTGCGCTGTCGACGTCGTCGATTGTCTCGTACGAAGCGCCCGACCTGGCCCCCGAGACGCGCTCGGTGCGCATCGGCATCTACGACTACAAGGCCAAGGCCTGGGTCTCGGGCACGACCGTGGCCTCTGTGGAGAACTTTAGCAAGGGATACTCGCCAAACATTATTCTGAGCGTGGACTCGCGCGGTGACGTTGTGAGCGCCGCGTGCAAGGGTGTTGCCATCGATGCCGGCCAGACGAGAGACTTTGGCCCGCAGGCGGTCGTGCTGCCCGAATCGAGGGGAAAGCAGCCGGAGCTGAACAAGCCGGTTGTTTTGTCGCCGGAGGGCAAGAAGGTTCCTGAGGAGCAGGAGAAGACGTTTTTGCAAAAGTAAGTCTGCCCATTGGGATGCACACTGGTTTGATGGCGGCGATACTAATTTGTTCCAACTTCACAGGTACTGGTGGATGATTGCCATTGCTATATTCGTCATGGTCAGCGGCGGTGGCGCAGAGAAATAGAGTATACGGAATTGTACTATAGATTTTGGGAATATAAAATGTTACAGTATGCTTATGTCCTGGGCTCCAAGGGGGCTCTTTTCTGGTCCTCTTTCGCTAGGCTAAGGATCATTCTCCAATGCGCCTTTCCAGCAGTTCAATTGGCTCCCTCAGGGGTTATTAAAAGATTCGCCCGTAAGAAGCAGCTAGTAAGGGACGAAACCCACCGCTTGGCCAGTGTAGCAGAATACGGCTGTCCGATATTGATGGCCGTCGCTGGCAGCTCACCCATCTGCTGCTGCGTGAATGCGCATCACGTGCAGCTTAGCTGTTTGGCGCTGTTTGGCGCCAGGTACAACATGGGTCTAGCGTCGTTGCTATGCCCCTGTGGGCCACAGCTGCCCGCCCAAACACTTCCAAACAGAGGGGCTGGTTGTGCTTTTTCCAGCGGGACGCTGGATGGTCGCATTGTCTTAAAGGCCAATCAATGGCGGGCGCTTCGCGAGAGCTCACGTAAAGCTCCAGCCCACTCACCGCAGCGACCCTTCTTCTCTCTTACAACCCTTTCAACCCTTGAGTTGCTCAACTTTCACAGTCCTTCTACTGCAACTATCTTGAAGCGAGCCCTTGATTATTACAGCTTTCCAACATGTCTGAGAACGGCGCCACTCTCCCCCAGGACACGGCCTCGGCCGAGACTGGCTTCGCTGAGGTCAAGGGCAAGGGCAAGGCTCCTTCTGAGGAGGTGCGCGATGCCGCCATGGATGAGGACGACGAGGACGATGAGGATGACGAGGAAGACGATGAGGAGGAAGACGGCGACGAGGGTGATGTAAGTATAACGCGTGGCTGTTAGCTGCAGAAGATGCCGCGACTGACAACTCCCCTGCGACAGAACGCCGGAGGCGACGACGAAGACGGCATGGAGGAGATTGACCTGGGCAACATTGTCGAGGGCGGCCGTCGCACCCGAGGCGCAAAGATTGATTTCGCCAAGGCTGCCGAGGAGAACCCCGCCGACGAGGAGGACGAGGAAGACGACGACGACTTTGAGCCTCCCCAAGATACCGAGATGTCTGGTTAAAGAATGTCCCGTCTAGTCCGATCGCAATAGGAAACGGCTACAGCATGGGATATGCACTGCATTTACAGGGCATTCGTTTCTGCCAAGCCTGTTGCGCGGCAGAAGCGTGATGCTCCTTGGCCGGCGTCACTTTTGGAACAGGCGTACATTGCCTTTTGAGGGAAAAGCAAAATATGGTGACAGAGACTTGGTCGCGACGACTGGTTATTTTTGACACAAAAACATGATAGATATGGATATACGACAATTGAATGCATTGATCATGGCTGGTCTCCTGCTGGTGCCTTTGTCGCGTAGAATGTGAGCCTGTCGGTGTTTTACTGTACGGTTTGGCCGCGTTTGCGCCTTCTGTTTGCACTGGAGCGTCCCAAATGCAATTTACAGCTGCAACCCATCCGTTCCCAAAACTATGTGATTACTTGGACAGTCGGACGAGACTTAAGCCACCCAACAACCGAATTAATATACAGCTGCATTTCCGCTGATACATTCTGCCCCGTTGCTCTATTCCTGTGATGGCTAAAGGACAGCCCTTTCGCCCTAAGCGCAAACCTCGCCAACAGTTTAAAGTCTATGCCGAAGAAGGACCACGCTTCGATGGCGACCCAGAGTACCATCGGCCACTGACGCGGCACCTCACGACCGTGATGAGCCTCGTGGACGGCCACCGGCCACGCCAATGGGGATTCACCATTATTCGGACGGCATACGACGATCATGGTCAGTTTAGGCGCTCCATGTCATGTATTCTCAAGGCTGTTTACGACTTCTCCAACACCGAGCAGAATCAAGTCCAGTCAGAGCTACAGGCAATCTTGGAGGCTGGCACCGTCGACACGACACTGGTACCACCCAAAGTCGACATTGGCGTAAATCGAGAGTTCATTAAAAGCTACTACTACGACTTGGTCAACAATCGGGCCAAGTTGCACGGCGCTTCCACCGAGAAGATTCGCGAAACCTTTCGGCAATGGCTTGTCTCCCACAAAGGAAATGCAAAAGGAAGTAACATGCGCTACGTGTTTGTGATTGTGATGGATAAGGAAACCATGGACCAACTTGACAGATTCAAGGATGCGGGAAGCATAACTAATGCTGAGGGCCGTACAACTGAAGTACCTTGGGTGAAGGTCCTAGATGCTGCTTCCGACGTCATGCATCCCTACCGTATCAGCCTATACGGCCCTTTCAATATCGTTCAATATTGGTTCGACCGAAGTCTTTCGCTACAGTCCCCATCTCTTTACTTGCGAGAAAGCGACGGACAGTTGCCCATTTTGCGTTATGGCGCATTACCAAAGGACAATGGTTCAGGCCACTTACTACAGAAAAGAGCGAGGAACGTGCTCGCCAAGCTGGACCGGTAGAGTGGCAGCACTAGTCACTATCGGATGTAAGGACATCAGGCTCTAAATATTCAGGCAACAAGTAGTTTAGCCGCAGCATTTCCTGCCATTATATAGATCAAAAAGCTGTCCGAATTTTGTTGAGCAGCCCAAAATCTTGCTGGGCACTGCTAAACTTACACGGGCAATCTACGTCACATGTCCGTTCCAGAAAGAAACGCCACCCCTGGAGCGCCGCACTAGCAGGACCAAGGCGGCGCAATCCACTGGTCCGCCGGGCCGGAAGACCACCTATGCCGTTAGGGGAGGGGCTCATTCGGGGCGGCCAATGCCATGGAAGGAGAAAAAAATAACTTCCCCCATATCATATCCATTAAAGGGGTGCAAATCAAAGGACGGGCTACCCCGGTCGCCATAAAAATTTCAAGCTCCTCTTTGTTCCCTTTCTTTCTATTCTTTGGACAGAGAGTCGAGAATACTACATATTCATCGGCGACGAGACGACGAGACGACACGCTAGCTCCGTTGATCCCTTCGTCGACACTGCCCTTCAACAGTTACCATGTCGCAAAGGTACGAAATGTTCTTCCTGCTCGCCGTCGAATAGTACGCGCGTACACGACTTCTCTTGTTCCATGCTGGCTGAGAGCAAAGCCGTAATAATCACGCGCTACCTACGCAGAACGAGCGATCAACGTAACAGAGTCGAGGCTAACAGGCGAGCGCGCTGCGCTGGAACAGATTCGGCGGCGCATCCCTACACCAGCGCGATTCGCGCAGCGCCCTCTTCGAAGGCTACACAGGCGGCGACCAGTCGCGACGCGGCGGCAGCCCAGCAGGCGGCTACGGATATAGCGGCAGCGGTGGCTACTCGACGCCAAACAGCACCTTTGGCGGCGCGCCGGGGGGAGCGGGCAGCTTCCGCACAGCGACGCCGAACCGCAAGGGCCAGTACAGCGATGCGGTGCTCAACGAGCTCGAAAGCCAGAACGATGCGCAGGTCGCCGGCATCATGGGCAAGGTCCGAACGCTAAAGGACGTGAGTTGAACCCAAAAAAGGATCACAAGCTGCCTTGTGCGAGAAACTAACGACATGGCCACAAACAGATGACGGTAGCGATTGGTGACGAGATCCGCGACTCGTCGGCGCTGGCGGAGAAGATGAACGACACGTTTGACTCGACGCGGCTGAAGCTGAGAGGTACCATGAACCGCATGCTAATCATGGCGGAACGATCGGGAATCCCGTGGAAGGTATGGCTGGGCTTCCTCGCCGCCGTCATCCTCATCTTCACCTATGTCTGGCTGTTCTAAACGACAACACTGAACCCGAACCCAACGACACGGACGACCAAAAACCCAATACACTGGGGAAATATTCGAACGCAAAAATAATACAAGGGCCCAAAAAAAAAATGGAAAAGATTTACGGTTAATAGAGACGGCGACGTCACAAGTGACGAGGAGACGAGCAAATGGCATGCCAGCTGAAGAGCAACTACCTCCTGCTTCCTGGCTTTCGCTCTCCTGGGGCGTATAATACGGGGGACTTTTCATCCTCCTTTTTGCATTAGCTGCGTGGCTGGCGTTTAACGAGTTGGAATATTGCTATACTGCTTTTTACTGCTGTTTGGATTGGGGGCTCTGGGATAAACTGTGCGCCATTACGATAGTCTTTGCTTTTTATATGCCAGCAAGACGGAAACATTTAATAACCTGGGCGATTACGGTCCTTCTAAATTCAAACATGTACATCATCACTTGATTCACCCTCATCTGCGCCTGCTGTAGAGATAATCGTTGTTGCGGGGGTATCATATACATCATTACATAGGCAACCTTAGCCACGCCTATTCCACCGTGCCTGCGCAGGGCTGCTATCCATGAAGCTGCTCTCGTCCTGCGACAGAAACGCGCTCAAGTCCATGCTCGACCTCGGCGCAGAAGCCGCCCCCGTGCTCCGCCTATTCCGCGCGCGCAACGTCGGCGACTGCGGCGGCCCAAGCGGTGCCGCGCGCGGCGCAAAGCCAACGTCGCCATCGTCTGCAGAGTCGTCCTCTTCCTCGTCGCTGGATAGGTCCGCGTCAGAATCCGTGTGCTCGTACCCAGCCTCATCCGCCTCGGGAACATCGTCGTCCAGGTCCGCATCCATGCCCAAGTCGGCGTCGTCCATGTGGCTCGGGTCGTCGACGATGCCGTCTTGGCCAAAGTCCTCCTCGTCCAGCATATGGCCACGGTCCTGCTCGTCCCGCTCCTCCGCACCGCCGTACATGTCCTCGCCGTCCGGGTCGCCGCGGACGAGGGCTTCGCGAAACGCGTCGTCTGTCATGCGCATGCGCGCCGTCATCAGGTCGTTGCGCCGCTCCTCGCGCAGGGCGGCTTCAATCGCGTCGTCGTCCTGCTCGACAGCTTCTTCGTCGTTGGCGTCGTCTTCCTCTTCCTCCTCGTCAGAGCTGCCAGCTCCAAGGGCAAAGTCGTCGTCTGCGTCAGGGATCTCGTCGTCGAGGTCCTGCGCGCCGTCGAGCTGCACGTCGTCCATGCCGTCCTCTTCTTCCATGCCGGCAGCTTCAGCTTCCGCGTCAGCCAGCTCCTGTGCTAGCTGCTCGCGCCGCAGTGCCTCCTGGTGTTCTTCTTGTTCGCGTTTCTCCTCGCGCATCTGGTGCAGGGTCTTGGGGACGCCTGGCGGCTTGAGCCAGCCGCTGCCGTAGTTTTGCACATTGAGCCGTCGTCGTTGTATATACGTTTCGTCGGCGGCTAGCCGAGCCAGGGTGGTACGTTCGAGGATTTGGCCACGCTGCCGCGGGTGGTGATTTGGATTATGTCCATTGGTTCCCGGTTCCGAGAGCAGCCCATCAGGCAGGCCTGGTAGGACTGCGGGGCCGCGCGAGGACGTGTACCATAACGAATGTGACTGGAGTAGTGTGTCAGTCCCGGGCATTCTGGGGCGACTAGCTGGTTTTGCCTTTTACTTACATCTCGCGGTGTGAAATCTGGCAAAGCCGTAAACATGTCCGCTGTGGGTGGTACCGCGGCAAAGGCCTCCTGCTTTGTTCGTGGCTAGAACGATGGTGGAAGCTTGTGGTTGTTTTGTTTGGCCAAGCGAACGACTTGCCGCGGGGCACATGGCAACGCGAGCTGAGCCTACCCTGCAGCTGGTAGCGACCAGTTGTGTGAACGAAGTGGATGCAATTTAGGCCATGTAGAGAGGAAATTTAATCCGTACAATGTTTTAATGCCAAATTCATTAATTTATCTACATCTTCACAGTCTAGGAACCGCATTTTTCTTTGCAGTTTGGGGTTGTTGCTTTGTCAATTTAAGCGCCCATAATTAAGGTGGCCCCCAACATCCACGCCATCTAACACCATCTCTACCTTATCCACGCTACAAGCCGTACTTACACACTGCTTCCGTTTGCTACCAACAGAAAAGCACCTTCTTTCTTTGATCTAGCTTGACACTCTATTCTCGTCCTTTGTGACGTCACATTGAATCTGCTGATGGGATTTCATTGAATGCCCCCGTTCGAGTCATGCAATTGGATCGTCCTGCATACAATCTTCGTGGTGGGACATTCGCAGGCGTTGGGCTTGGCATGGTACCATGGCGGCTTTCCTCGCACGAAGCCGGGCTCAGCTGGGAGGGAGCCAGTCTGGCGCAATTACTGCGGTGGACAAGCAAAGTTCAACCCAACCCATCACCGTACGAGCATCTACCACAGTCAGAAGATCAACGGCGCCATATGCTGATAGGCTTGGACAGCAGCAACGAGGCCTCCAGCATTTGCCAGTCCACCGACTACGTCCAATAGTCCCAGCCTAGTGGCACGAGAAGGATCAATATCGTTGCCTGCCTAATAACCAAAGGACCTTCCCTGTTAGTAATGGCTTCAATCCGTGGTGTGTGGCCTCGCTGAGCTGTTCGACGGCTTCCCCGCGTGGCTCACGACGGCCATCTTGGCTCTTGGCATTGTCAGCCCCGTTACGGGTACGCCGTTCCTCCAGGACGGACGGGATGTGTTCGACGCGCCAAACTCCGAAAAGCGAAGCTTCCCCAGATTCCAAACTATACTGTTACCAGGCATCATAGCCGCAGCTGAAACCCAGGGCGCTCCAGGCGTGCGCCTGGGCGCTCTCAAGGCTTTCGTCGAAGCCGAGCCGATCACCTGATGGTGCATTGTTTCGGGGTCGCCAAACGGGTGCGGCTGGACGAGGCATGGTGTTTTTGTGCCTCACACCCTTTTCTGACAGGGGTGAGGCGCCCTCACTTCAAGCTGCGCCAGTAGAAAAGCCAGGACCAAAGCCAAGATGCGCGTGGCGCTAAGTAGCCAACAGCCAAGAGCCGGGCTGGTCAGTCCGGGTGCAAAGGCTGGCCGTGCCATGACATGCCCAGGCTTCCCCCTGTCTCTTCTTTTTCTTGTCCTCCCTTCCTTTCTATCTTCTTTTCTCAAACTCTTTTTTCACCCAATACTGTGCAGTGTTGTGCGCGTGTACTTTGAAGATATATTCTGCGTCTTTTCCCTTTTTTTTTTCTCTGTTTCAGATACACATTGTGCAGTCTCAGATGGTCCCTCCCCCACTGCAATAACCCAATATGATTTCAGACGAGGAAAAACATAACAAGGTCGCGCCGATTGACGTTAATGTCGACCTGGACGACTATGAAGTTGAAGATGGCAATGGCATGGGTCACCTGCACCGCAAGCTGAACAACCGCCAAATCCAGCTTATTGCCGCAGGCGGTTCCATTGGCACAGCGCTCTTCATCAGCATTGGCGGTGGCCTTGCCAAGGGTGGCCCAGCCAGTCTGCTGCTGGCCTACACTCTCTACACGTGCATTCTCGCCATGGTAAATAACTCCATCTCTGAGATGAGCACTTACATGCCCGTTGCTGGTGGCTTCGTCCGCCTCGCAGGTAACTGGGTCGACGATGCGCTGGGCTTTGTCGCCGGTTGGAATTTTTTCCTCTATGAGGCGTTCCTCATTCCCTTTGAAATTACCGCTATTAATCTCGTCCTGTCATTTTGGAACGAGGAGATTACAAAGCCTGGCCCTACAGCTGGTATTTGCGCTGCTGTAATTATTCTTTATGGGTGAGTCGCACGCACGCGAACCTCTCGGTAACTTCATTAGCATACTGATTGTGCCTGTTTCCTCCCCCCTAGTCTGATCAATGTCGTCGCTGTCCGTGGATATGGTGAAGCCGAGTTCTGGCTCTCTGGTGGAAAGCTGATTCTCATCTTCATCCTGTTCTCCTTTACCCTCGTCACCATGTGCGGAGGCAACCCCAAGGGTGACGCCTACGGTTTCCGCCACTTTTCCACACCTGATGCCTTTGCCGAATACCTGTCGACCGGTTCAAAGGGCCGCTTCGAAGGCTTTCTCGCCGCCCTGTTCAGCGCCGCCTTCACTGTTGTCGGTCCCGAGTACATCTCCATGGTCTCTGCCGAGGCCAAGCGCCCTAGCAAGTATATCAAGGCCGCCTTCATAACCGTGTACTTCCGCTTCTGCATCTTCTTCATCATTGGCTCCCTGGCTGTCGGCATCGTCGTGGCCCACGACAACCCGACCCTGCGCAACCTTTACTTTGGCGACGGCAGCGGCGGCACAGCAGCTGCCTCTCCGTACGTCATTGCTATGGAGGAGCTTGGTGTCAATGTCCTCCCGCACATTGTCAATGCCCTCATCCTCACTTCAATCTTCTCCGCCGGTAACACTTACGTGTACTGCGCTACTCGCGCTCTTTACAGTCTGGCCCTGGAAGGCCGTGCGCCTCGCTTCCTGCGCTACTGCACTAAGAAAGGTGTCCCCATCTATTGCTTCTGCGTTGTCATGTTGTTCCCCCTGCTCTCGTTCCTGCAGGTAAACAGCAGCTCCGCCGAAGTCATCACCTGGCTGGTCAGCATCATCACCGGCGGCGGTCTCATCACCTACATCATCATGAGCATCACCTTCATCAACTACCACCGCGCCTGCAAGGCCCAGGGTGTCGACCGTAAGACGCGCCCCTACTACGGCTACTTCCAGCCGTACTGCGCCTACATTGCCCTTGCGGTACAGAGCGTCGTCGTTCTGGTCTACGGCTACGAATCCTTCCGTCCCAAGTGGAGCGTAGAGGCGTTTTTCCAAAACTACAGCATGCAGATCCTTGCCGTTGTGCTCTTCATCGGCTGGAAGCTCATCAAGAAGACCAAGTACATCCGCCCTGAACAGGTTGATCTCGTCTGGGAGAGGCCCATGATTGATGCGTACGAGAACTCGCTTACCGGCAGGGCCACTGGCTTCTGGGAGGAAATGGGTCACTTGTTTGGCATTCGCAGAAAGAGAAAGGTGGTGGATGAGGCTTAAGTAGGGCTTGTGTGCTGTTCCTTGGCTTCGGGGTCTTGGGACTTGACTTTCGCGGCAGATCTTCCAATTGGGGTTGTGTCCACGGCACACACTTTGTAAACCCATGTAGATGGCCAAGATTCAATTGTGTTAGTTAGACATCGCTCACCTGCAGTTATTATATCCAGTACCAAGACTTTTCTCTTCCTTGGTTGCCGTATTAGGCAACTTTCAAACCACTGGCCAAGAGCAGTACGCCATGGTCTCATGACAAGACATTGGCGATGCGCCACCAACACCTGCCAAGTGACAAGGAAGCCATCCCGTCCATGTAGTGTAGATCATGTTTTCTTAATGGCTGCAGCGTTCCTTATCGATTGAAGTAGCGGTCCTTTGTAGCAAGAGTAGCTGTAGGGTAGCCAAGAATTTTATGGTAATGGTTACCACCCAGGTATGTTGTGTCGCAAAGTTATAACGATGACAACTATTGATATACGACTTGCATAGGTAGTTCCGTATGTTTTAGTTAAGAATTCTACATTCGCAGTTAGTATGCAGTCGATATTTATTATAGTGCTCTTGTCTACAGTAGTGTCGATAGTTTGACATGTGAAGGCTGCATTACGCCCTGGGCGTCAAACTTGGGCACGCGACACTTGCATCAGATAACCAGCAAACCGGGCTACAACGGTGAAACAGGGCTAATTGGCTAATATTCTCCGCCGCAACCGAAAAAAAAACGTTGAAATCGGTTTCAGATGAGACGAAAAAGAGGCGAGATCTAGCACAGATGTGCGTTGCTATCTCCGGGGGATATCTGCATGGCATACATACATGGAGGACGAGATAAGAAAGATACGCGGAGGGCATTGGTGCTAGATCTGTGTACGCCCTAGACGCCAGCTGTATAGCGAAGCTTCGTTTACGATTAGGCAGACTCGCCATTTTTCACGTGTAATTACGGCTGGTACAAGCATCAGGCTGTGGTACGACCGAAACGTCGAAAGTTTCGCTGCGTACGAGTAGGCAGCGGACACGCGGCGGAGCTTTACAATGCCGGGGAATTGCTGGTTAACAGGTGCCACCCAATTGTCCGGCGTTCCGTATTCTAGAATTGGAGTTCACTCGTTGCCTAACCCGCACACCGCCCAGAGAGCCATACGTCCATACAGCTCCAAACAAGCAGCAAAATTAAAACATCGGGAATTGTCGGAGGGCTTCTTGGCTGGTCATTGTGTGGTGCTTTGCGTTACTGCTAGGTGGCGGATGGTGTCTGCGCCAGGCACTCTGTGGGTTGACGTATTGGGCGGGGCGCTGACAGGCCGGTCGAAAGACTCAGACTGCATATCAGTTCAGTTGCTTGTCGTCTTAGATTTGTGGCGCAAATGCGCTGAAATCCCCTAGCCAAGGCACATCGATGGGGCCAATGTTGCACCACTACGGTCGCTGTAATGGCTGCTAAACACCGCTGCACCCTGCCGATGTCGGTCGGTCATGTCGGTAATTCCAGGCGCACCACTGGGATGGCTTTCCCATGGCCACAGTGGACGCTGATCAGGACTTTGCCATGCAGGGTCTCCCCATACCTGCCGGGCTCTGGTAGGCCATACAGGTGCCTCGGTAACCGTTCTGGCGACTTTACCATGGGCAATCAAGTGCTCGACAACTGACAATTATACACGTCTTTCTTGACATGATGTTCAGCAAAAGCAGATTATGGAAGACCAGTCGCAGCTACGCGGTACTGCGTGCGACGACACGATGCGCCAGTGCTTCCCTGCGAAATTCCGTCCGGGCGGATGTAACATTAGCCAGCAGATCTCACAAGCCTTTTCTCTCTGCTCGGCGCACCGGGTGAGGTGCTTTCATTCAGGGTGCTAGTGTCAAGATCCTGGCGATGGCCCGGTGCATTGGGGTTGGTCCGAGATAAGGCTATCTTTGGCGACGGGTCCCTTGATTGGCTGATACGGCTCATGGTTCGCCGTGCCTCCATTTTTGCCAGGCCTAGCGTGCGCCTCATATCAGCAGCACCTGCAACGCGTACTCCCGAGAACTTTATGAGACCTCGGGGAGCTGTTTCCCGTTGCATTCTAAAAGCGCTCATGCGTTAAATGAGTTGTCGCTCCGAGATGCAGAGGTTTCGTCTTGTCGGCCCTACTTGACCTGGCCCGTCTCCGCTTCTCGATGGTGCAATAGTCGGCACACTGGCAGGCGTCGCACCACCGTCGAGCTCCGTGGCAAGGAAAGACAGGATGACGGGCCTGGAGTGCTGTAACACAGCGCATCACACGATCCCACGCTATAGGGCGACGTAATTGAATTTGTGCAAGCTGCCCTGTGAAACCACACTGTGAGCCTGGATTGGGCGATTGGTCGACAATGACGAGCAGTTCTCGGGTGTACTCGTGCGGCGGCCAGAGAGCCCTGTATCTGATGGCGCGACATCGGCGGGGCAGCTTTGAAATGGCTGGGGTTGATTGGCAGCTAGTGCAGCCATGACGTCTCAGTGCATTGTTACCAAAGATGGAGAGATGAGATTTGCACTCCCCAAACGCTCTTAACTCGTGGTCGTTGTGGGGTAACCCATGTACTGTACGGTAAGTGAGTGTACTGGTAAACAAACAACAGCGCCGGCGCTCGATACTTGTCAGCCTGGCATGGTAGGTAATGCTGCTGCGGATGAACGTAACCCAAGCGTGGATATGCCTGTCTGCAAGAATATGGTGGGATATTGCTCCGAGGAGGCACTAGCGGAAGCTCGGCGTTGACACCGGCGTAACGCTCTCAGCTTCAGAGAGACGGAGGGAGCTTGACAACGCAACGTTCGGTTGGAGTCGGCGTAGGAGAGGACGAGGAAATCCTTTCAAGGGATAGGGGCCCCTTTTCTATAATGACATGCACGGCTAAAATATTTTGCGTGTCACGGGGATGCAGATGCTGGTTTTGTGAGGGTAAAATGGGGGTAATGGAAATGCGTTATGTGAGGGTAATCGATACCTTAGTTGGATGCTCATGCAGCCTTGGGTGAGTGGCATGCAGTAGTACAGGATTCAAGAGTGGCCGGAAGTATTATTGCAAAAGCAATGGCCACGCTATTTGCCAACTGCTGTCCAATTGATGGTCGTCTTACAGGCACGTCGACAGGTCGTAGCTTGCAAAAGCCCCCTTCACTGATTTTCGGTGCCCTGGTGTGGCCTGCCAACGCGACTGTAAGGATGCACTTTGGCACCTGGAAGACACTTTGGCTGCATTACCGGGCATACTTTAAGCGGAACCTGGCAAATGAAAATTTCTTCACGCAGGTGGCTGGAATCTGGAGGCTGAACTTGGCTGTTGCGACACTGTAGTCTCAGATCCTGGTTAAGCTTCACTGCTTGGATGCAATACGAGTACCACGGTTTCGGCAAATAATGCTGTTAGTATGCGTCGCCGTGCTTCGGAAGCACTACAATTCCCCACCAGCGCAGCTGCACATGTATGGCAATGGCACAGGCGTACGGGTAGAGAGCACACCAGCGGCGGACAAGTCGCCTCACTTTGCTGTGCAGCGTCGCACAGAGAGCAGGCGGCGTGCGGTGTTTTCTGACATGTGCTCTGGTGCCACTTGGGCGGAGCGCTTGGAGATCCGCCGGGTTGGCTGCCAGATGGCGCCCCAGAAGGGAGCCTCCTCCGCCTAGACTAGCCTTCCAGTCGTCGACTAATAATGGACCAGAGCAGCCTATCCCCCACCAATGCGGCGTGTCGCAGATAAGCAAGCCCCTCTTGCCCGGGTGGCCAACGAGGTTCTGAGTGTTGCGCAGCATTGTATTTTAGCGTCGCCGGGCTAGGAGGAGTTATCGAGAAGTGGGTATTCGGTATTGGTGAGGGTGAGAGAAGAGAGGAGCCAGGGGACATATCCTTTTTGCCGTGGCTGTAAGAGACCGAGAGCGTGCGCAGGCGAAATGCACAAGCGAGGAGCGACTCCGGAGACTGAGATTCCCAGGCTCTCCCGTAATAAAAGAGAACCCTCTCCCATCTCCCACCCATCTTCCGGTTGCTCTTTCTTGCCCTCTTGCTACTCTTCCTTCCTTTGATCGACATTTGTCCAGCCGCTACAAATTTTGTAGCTCACAATTGCATAGCGTTTTGTCCAGAGAGGCACAGTCTACTTCTCAGTGAGTATTTCCATCGCGTTGTGTTCCGTGCTTTTTTTTTCGTGCCTCTTTGGTTCTGCTTTTTTTCCCCGGTCGCTGCAATAGAAACACCTTCCGCTTATCGTACTGCTCTGCGGTATTGGATAACTACTGGCGTTCAGCATCTGGACTACCGACGCTGCTTCACATGTTCAGCGGATGTTCAACGGTAGTATCGGACACAATGGCCACCCGAACTCATACGAGCCTTTGCGGTCACTTTGCCATGCCGGTCTGGGCGAACGAATTTTTCCCAGCTGCCATCTGAATTGCAAAACAAATTCAGGATGCCTGGACGATGACGAATTGTCTCTGAAGAAAAGCCCATTCCCTTGACAGGACAGAGCATCTGGCAAACGCGAGTCTGGGGCGACAAAGGCGAGCGTGGGCGGCTAGCCAATCAGACACCTGCGATATCGACGCATTTGGCTCTATCCATCTTGCCGGCTGGCGGGCACCTGGCAGCACCTGCCGGGGCAGCTGTTGGGGCGCCGTCGGGGCTCCACGGCTGGCAGCTCCACGCACATGTGAAATCTGGGGCACAGGGCGTCACCGAAATCGCATCGCCTGCCCAGTCTCAGCAAACGCGGGAAAAAGAGGCAGAATTGCGCGAAAAGGCGCGATAACCTCACTGAGCTGTCGAAGCCAATGACAATCCCCGTCCAAGCTCCTACAGGGTCGCACAGCATGGCCTATATGGCATTCTCCAGGCTTTTCGCACCAGGCGACCGTTCGGAAGCGCTCGCTTTAGACGGCACCACACTATCGTTGCCTATCAGCAACGCTAGGAATGCTACGGCAACGTGCACATCATCGGACAGCCAAGTACCGAGGGGCAGCACCAGCGTCGCTGGGCTGGGCAAAGGCAAGGCAGGCCCTCTGCGACAGGCTGTGGTGATACCAACCCGAGGATTAGGCACAGCGAGTGAGCTGCCTTCTCGCGGGTGGCTCTCGCGACCTCGGTGCAAGACACCACAGGCCTCGCGCAACCAGCCGAACCTGACTAGCCTTATTACTGGGCCATGACGTGGGAGGCCCTGCCCCTGCAGACGCTGAGGCCTGCTAGCGGAGAAAGGCGACATCGCCAGCAGCCTCTGGGGCCACTCAAAGCCGGCATCCTGAGCTGCCCATCACCGCCCCCACAAATGTTCCGCGACCGGCAATCGGCCCTCAGCCAATACCAGGCGGGCGGAAGCTGCTTATTGCAGCATGCCACCACATGCCGCGGGAGGGTTCCGGCGACATGGCCTGAGTGAAACCTTGATTCCCGTAGCGCCGGGGGCTTTGGGCATATTATTTTGCTACTTGCCTCGCAAGCCCCCAAGCTACTCATTGCGACTCTTTTGCACCTTCATTTCCCACTGCTGCTTGAATTTTGTTTCTGGTCTAGATTCCGCGAATCGCGCAGTTCTTGCTAACACGCCACTGGCGACGCTAGACCATTCTCTCCGCTCCCCGCGCAGTTCAACCACATAGTATTCTGAATTGCTGCGCTCCCCTCACGGCCCTCGACCCGTCGTCTGCTCAAGGCAACGGAGTGTCCCAGCCGCCCATTCGATACGCCTCTCGCCCAGTGAACGCGACGCACTCGCCTAGCATGGGGCTGACCGAGGATTTCGACGACCGACAAACCCACATTGAAGCTGAGCAGGAACAATACCACCCATACGAGTACCAGACCGAGAACAATGACTCTTGGGCTGGTGCCCTGCCCGTGAAGCAGGGTCTCTACGACCCATCCTATGAAAAGGATGCTTGCGGTGTAGGCTTCGCTTGGTAAGCTCTTATACAAGCGACGGCCGGGCGACGCTCGAAGCTAATTCTGTTATAGCCATATCAAGGGCAAGCCTAGCCACAAAATTGTCAGCGATGGTAAGTTATTCACCCGTCAACTTCGTAACACTGAAGAGACAATTGACACTGACGCTCATTCTTCTTGTAGCACGAAATCTCCTGTGCAACATGACCCACCGAGGAGCCGTTGGCTCCGACGCCAGAGATGGTGACGGTGCCGGTGTCATGACTTCCATTCCCCACAGGTTCTTCATCAAGAACTTTGAAAAGGAAGAGGACATTAAGCTGCCTCCCCTGGGGCAATATGCTGTGGGAAACCTGTTCTTTAAGCCCGATGAAGAGACTTTTGAGGAGTCCAAGAGGCAGCTGGAAGACGTTGCCGAGTCTTTGGGCCTGAGAGTCCTGGGCTGGCGCCGACCTCCTGTCGATTCTACCCTACTTGGCCCGGCCGCCAAGTCGCGAGAGCCCATCATTGCTCAGCCATTTGTCGTTCTGGCTTCCGCCTACGGCACTGGTGTCGCCCCTGAGAACACTGACCCCGAAACATTCGACGAGCGATTCTTTGAGCGCCAGCTCTTTGTTCTGCGAAAACGGGCCACCCACACCATTGGCTTGCACAATTGGTTCTACATCTCCTCGCTTTCAAACAAAAATATCGTCTATAAGGGCCAGCTGGCGCCTATCCAGGTCTACTCATACTACCACGACCTTGTCAACGCTGACTACGAGGCGCACTTTGCCCTCGTGCACTCCCGTTTCTCCACAAACACCTTCCCATCTTGGGACCGTGCCCAGCCTCTAAGATGGGCTGCCCACAATGGTGAAATCAACACTCTGCGAGGCAACAAGAACTGGATGCGCGCCAGAGAGGGTGTCATGCAGTCTGATATCTTCAAGGAGGAGCTGGAGCAAATGTACCCCGTCGTTGAAGACGGTGGTTCCGACTCTGCTGCCTTTGACAATGTTTTAGAGCTTCTCACAATCAACGGCGTTCTATCTCTCCCGGAAGCTGTCATGCTGATGATTCCCGAGGCGTGGCAAGGAAACCAAGATATGGACCCCAAGAAGGCCGCTTTCTACGAGTGGGCTGCTTGCCAAATGGAGCCGTGGGATGGCCCTGCACTGTTTACCTTTGCTGATGGCCGATACTGTGGTGCCAACCTGGACAGAAATGGCTTGCGTCCTTGCAGATTCTATGTAATGGACGACGACCGCATCATCTGTGCCTCTGAGGTCGGCACCATTCCCGTCGAGCCCGAATCCGTTATCCAAAAGGGCCGTCTTCAGCCTGGACGCATGTTGCTGGTCGACACCAAAGAAGGCCGCATCATCGACGACAAGGAACTCAAGGATGCTGTCGCCAGCCGCCAAGACTTCCGCGCTTGGATCGACAAGGAGCTCATCACTCTGCCCAAGGTTCTGGAGAATATGGAATCCAAGATGGAATTGGCTGCCAAACCGGACGACACCCTGCTGCAAGAGGACCCTTTCCTACTCTCATATGGATATACACATGAGCAAGTGAGCTTGCTTTTGGCACCCATGGCGGCCGATGAGAAAGAAGCTCTCGGATCCATGGGCAACGACGCGCCTCTTGCTTGTTTGACGCAGTCCCCAAGACTTTTGTACGACTACTTCCGACAACTCTTTGCCCAGGTCACCAATCCTCCGATTGACCCCATTCGAGAATCCATTGTCATGTCATTGGAGTGCTACGTCGGCCCTCAGGGTAACCTACTCGAGATGGATGCTTCTCAGTGCGGCCGACTGTTGCTTCCTAGCCCCGTCCTGTCCATCCCAGAGTTCAATGCCATCAAGAACATGTCGGCGATTCACCCTGAGTGGACTGTCAAGACTATTGATCTTACTTTCCCCAAGTCTGAGGGTGTCAAGGGTTACATCAACCATCTGGACGAAATTTGCAAACAGGCCACTGACGCTATCGAGGCCCACGACCGCATCATCGTGCTCTCCGACCGAAAAACGTCTGCTGATCGCGTCTCCGTCTCTGCCCTGCTGGCATCTGGTATGGTTCACCATCATCTTGTCAGCAACAAGTGGCGTTCTATGGTCGCTCTTGTCGTCGAGACTGCAGAGGCACGCGAAGTGCATCATATGTGTGTGCTTCTCGGATATGGTGCTGATGCTGTTAACCCTTACCTTGCCATGGAGTGCATTCTGAAGCTCAACCGCGAGAAGCTTATCAAGAAGAACATGACCGACGATGCCCTTATTCGCAACTATAAGCACTCCTGCGATGGTGGTATCCTGAAGGTCATGAGCAAAATGGGCATCTCCACACTTGCTTCCTACAAGGGTGCTCAGATTTTCGAGGCTCTTGGCCTTGATGAGACAATTGTTGAGCGATGCTTCAAGGGTACTGCATCTCGTATCCAGGGTCTTACTTTTGACCTGCTTGCTGAAGATGCTTTCCGATTCCATGAGCGCGGTTTCCCATCTCGCTACACTGTCGGCATCAAGGCTCTTCCTGAGTCTGGCGAGTACCACTGGCGTGATGGTGGTGAACCCCACGTCAATGATCCTACCTCTATCGCCAACATCCAGGATGCTGTCCGCACTAAGAATGACAAGTCATACGAAGCATACTCTCGTTCGGAGTATGAGCAAATCAAGCACTGTACTCTCCGTGGCCTTCTTGATTTCAAGTTTGAGGACTGCACTCCCGTCCCCATTGACCAGGTTGAGCCTTGGACGGATATTGTACGCCGATTCTGCACTGGCGCCATGTCGTACGGTTCCATCTCTATGGAGTCGCACTCTACTCTCGCTGTCGCCATGAACAGACTGGGCGGCAAGTCCAACACGGGTGAAGGTGGCGAGGACCCCGAGCGTTCGGAGCGCATGCCTAACGGCGATACTATGCGCTCTGCCATCAAGCAGGTTGCCTCTGGCCGTTTTGGTGTCACTTCTGCCTATCTCGCGGACTCTGATGAGCTGCAAATTAAGATGGCTCAGGGCGCTAAGCCCGGTGAAGGTGGTGAGCTTCCTGGTCACAAGGTCTCCAAGTCCATTGCCAGAACCCGCCACTCTACGCCTGGTGTCGGTCTCATCTCGCCTCCTCCTCATCACGATATTTACTCCATCGAGGATCTTAAGCAGCTCATCTATGATCTCAAGTGCTCTAGCCCCCGCTCAAGAGTTTCCGTCAAGCTGGTTTCTGAGGTCGGCGTTGGTATTGTTGCCTCTGGCGTCGCCAAGGCAAAGGCAGACCACATCCTTATTTCTGGCCACGACGGTGGTACCGGTGCCTCGCGATGGACCGGCATCAAGTATGCCGGTCTTCCTTGGGAACTGGGTCTGGCTGAGACTCATCAGACTTTGGTTCTCAATGACTTGCGTGGCAGAGTGGTTGTGCAGACTGACGGCCAGCTGCGAACTGGTCGCGATGTCGCCATGGCCTGTTTGCTTGGTGCCGAGGAATGGGGCTTCGCCACAGCTCCTTTGATCGCCATGGGATGTATTATGATGCGTAAGTGCCATTTAAACACTTGCCCGGTTGGTATTGCTACTCAGGACCCTGAGCTTCGTGCCAAATTCCAGGGTACCCCTGAGCATGTCATCAACTTCTTCTACTATGTTGCCAATGAGCTGCGCGCCATCATGGCCCAGCTTGGCTTCCGCACCATCAACGAGATGGTTGGTCACGTGGAGGTCCTCAAGATGCGTGATGACCTGCGAACGAATAAGACAGCCAATATTGACTTGTCGCTGCTGCTTACCCCGGCTCATAAGCTCCGCCCTGGTGTTGCTACTTTCAATGTCCGCAAGCAGGACCACAAACTTTATGTCCGCCTTGACAACAAGCTCATTTCGGAAGCAGAGTTGACTCTGGATAAGGGACTTCCATCGCGAATCGAGTGTGACATTGTTAACACGGATCGTGCAATGGGAACATCGCTCTCGTACCAGATCTCCAAGAGATATGGTGAATCTGGTCTCCCGATGGATACTGTGCACGTCAACATAAAGGGCTCCGCAGGACAGTCCTTCGGCGCTTTCCTCGCGCCTGGTGTTACTCTTGAACTTGAAGGCGATGCCAACGATTACGTTGGCAAGGGACTGTCTGGCGGCCGACTTATTGTCTATCCGCCGCGCTCCGCCCAGTTCAAGGCCGAAGAGAACGTCCTCATCGGAAACGTGTGCTTGTACGGTGCCACCACCGGTACTTGCTTCTTCCGCGGTGTGGCCGCCGAGCGATTCGCTGTTCGCAACTCTGGTGCTACGGCTGTTGTTGAGGGAGTTGGTGACCACGGCTGCGAGTACATGACTGGTGGACGTGTTGTTATTCTTGGCAACACCGGACGCAACTTTGCTGCTGGCATGTCTGGTGGTATCGCGTACATCCTCGACAAGAACCGTGACTTCGAGTCCAAGCTCAACACTGAAATGGTTGAAGCAGGTCCTCTCGAGGACCCCGCCGAAATCGCCTTTGTACGTAGTCTGATCGAGGACCATCACCATTACACTGGCTCTGAGCTAGCCGCTCGTATTCTCGTGGACTTCAACCGCGCACTGCCGCGCTTCGTCAAGGTGCTTCCAGTTGACTACAAGCGTGTGCTGGAAGAGGAAGCCGCCAAGGCTGCAGAGGCCAAGCGTGCCGAGTACAACCTCCCAGCTGTCTCTGGTGTGTCCCACTCGAACAAGGGTGAGAAGGCGGCTAAGCTTCAGGATCTTGAAGAAGCCATTGGCGACTCCGCCGTCGAGAAGAAGCGTGCTTTGGTTCTGGACAAGACCAAGGGCTTCATGAAGTACTCTCGACGCAGCGAGAAGAGCCGTACTGCTGCTACACGCACAAAGGACTGGGCTGAAATTAGCTCGCGCCTTAACGAGGATGAGCTGAAGTACCAGTCCGCTCGATGCATGGACTGCGGTGTTCCCTTCTGCCAGTCTGAGACTGGTTGCCCCATCTCCAACATTATTCCCAAGTGGAACGAGCTCGTCTTCCAAAACCAGTGGCAGGATGCTCTCAACCGTCTGTTGATGACGAACAACTTCCCCGAGTTCACTGGACGTGTCTGCCCCGCTCCTTGCGAAGGCGCCTGTGTCCTCGGCATCAACGAAGATCCTGTCGGCATCAAGTCTATTGAGTGCGCCATCATTGACCGTGGGTTCGAGATGGGTTGGATGGTCCCCCGTCCTCCTGAGGTGCGCACTGGAAAGAAGATTGCAGTTATTGGCTCTGGTCCTGCCGGCCTTGCTGCCGCTGATCAGCTCAACCGCGCCGGCCATCTCGTGACAGTTTATGAGCGAGCTGACCGCCTTGGTGGTCTTCTCATGTATGGGATCCCCAACATGAAGCTCGACAAGCGCATTGTCAAGCGCCGCACCGATTTCATGGCCGCCGAAGGCATCATTTTCAAGGCCGGCGTTGCCATTGGCGAGGATGGAAACCCCAACCTGGCTGACCTCCGCACCGAAAACGACGCTGTCGTTATTGCCACTGGCGCTACTGTTGCCCGTGACCTGCCTATCAAGGGCCGTGAGCTTGATGGTATTCACTACGCCATGGAGTTCTTGCACAAGAACACCAAGTCTCTGCTTGACTCTGAGCTGGCCGACAACTCCTACATCACTGCCAAGGACAAGCACGTTGTAGTCATTGGTGGTGGTGATACCGGCAACGACTGCATTGGTACCTCGGTCCGTCACGGCGCGAAGTCGGTGACGAACTTTGAGCTGCTGCCACAGCCTCCGCCTGAGCGTGCCAGCGACAACCCATGGCCGCAGTGGCCGCGCATTTACCGTGTTGACTACGGACACACCGAGGTTCGTCAGCACACCGGTAAGGACCCTCGCGAGTACTGCATCATGTCGGAGGAGTTTGAGGATGATGGAACCGGCAAGGTCAAGGGCATCAGCACCATCCGCGTTGAGTGGAACAAGAACCCCAGCGGCGGTTGGGACATGAAGAAGGTTGATGGATCTCAGCAGTTCTTCCCCGCCGACCTTGTACTCTTGGCCATGGGTTTCCTCGGCCCCGAGTCCCGCGTCCTGGGCGAGGAGATTGAGAAGGATGCCCGCAAGAACGTCAAGACGCCACCGGGCAAGTACTGCACCAACCTGGACGGCGTCTTTGCCGCTGGTGATGCCCGCCGCGGCCAGTCCCTGATTGTGTGGGGCATCAACGAGGGCCGCATGGCTGCTCGCGAGGTGGACTTGTATCTCGAACAGTGCACCAACCTGCCCGTGACTGGCGGTCTTGTCAAGCGCAAGGCTACTGAGATTCTGGGCAGAGTGACGACTGTTGCTGCCAGCTAAAGCAGAGCTTGGAGCATATGATATTAAAAGTTAAAAGAAAGACTGGTTGTTTGATGCAAGTTTTGAGACAGTTTTACGCTTGGATATACCATTGTTATGATTTAGGTTTAGTTTCGCAATGAATTCACTACACAACCCTGTTTACAATAACTAAATAAGTGTGATAACCGTAAGAAGTACGATTCTATAAAATAACTACAATAAGTAGAATAATAACGACTACTACAACAGCTCCAATAAGTAGAATTACTGCGACAAGTTCGATACTCACGACAACAACAACAGCGGATACAACCCATCATGATAAGTAGTTTCTCTCCGTAATAAATTGCATGAATTAAGACAGATATACCGTACAATGCAAACTACTGCATGTTGTGTAGCGCCTTTTCCGCCTTATCAAGAGCACAGCCGAGGCGGGCAGCCCGTTTTCGTCAATGGACCATGCCAGTGGCGCTAAGCCTTCCTGGTGCCCACGTTGGCGGGGCCAGCGCCAAAGCCAGCCCACCCATGCCACTGAGAACGCAAGCAGCACGTGTCCCACGTCAACTGCTGATAGGCCAATGCGCCGGATACAGCGCCCGCTTCAAATCGAGCCAGGTCCAGGGTCCGGCGAACTTCATTCTCGGCTGTACACTTAGAGCCGCGACCTTTGTTGGGGCCGTCGATTTTTTTTCTTTCTCCTTCCTCCAATTAATTTTGGCCTTCATTACTGAGCGCTACCAGGGAACGAAGCCAATTGCTTCTCCATCCCATCTCCCTGCCTCGCCAAGAGGTCCAACGCGTTACTAAACGCATCAACAACCTTCGATCGACCGATTCGCATCATCGTAACTAGCGAAGCTCGCCGGCCATGCGTTTCGGCCAGACGCTGCGGGAGGCTGCCCAAGGGCCCTGGAAGGATAAATACATCGACTATGGCAAGCTGCAGACGCTGCTCCGAGAGGACAAGTTTGACGACGACAACGAGGCGTGGACCGAGGAGGACGAGAACCGCTTCTGCGAGGAGATCTTCAACGTCCAGCTTGAAAAGGTCGCCCGTTTCCAGCAAGAGCGTGTCGATGCCCTCAAGCAGCGAGCCGATGCCGCCTTTGACAAGCTCAAGGAGCTCGCGCCGCCCGCCGCCGAGGGACAAGATGGCGTAGCGGCTGCGTTGCCCCCGCTGAGCGAGGAGAATGCGGCACGCCTCAAGGAGCTCGAGGCGGAGCTGGACAGCATCATGGACGAGATCAAGGCGCTGAAGAGGTATAGCAGCATAAACTACACGGGCTTCCTCAAGATTGTCAAGAAGCACGACCGCAAGCGCGGCGACCGCTACAAGGTCCGCCCGATGATGCAGCTTAGCCTGGCCCAGCGCCCCTTCAACTCGGAGCAGGGCTACTCGCCGCTCCTCAACAAGCTCTCGCTCATGTACTTTGCCATTCGTCAGCAGGTTGAAGGCGACGCGTCGCTGCCACCGGTCGACCTCGAGAGCCAGGGCGAGACGCTCAACGGCGAACGCTATACCGCTCACAAGTTCTGGGTGCACCCGGACAACCTGCTCGAGGTCAAGACGCTGATTCTCCGTCACCTGCCATCTTTGGTATATAGCCGGCAGGCGGCCAAGGAACTCGACGGAACTGACTCGCCTGCGGTGACATCGCTCTACCTCGACAACAAAAAGTTTGAGCTGTACTCGGAAAAGGTTGATCGCCAGTCCGCCGCAGAATCCCTCCGACTGCGGTGGTACGGTCAGCTGAGCACCAAGCCGGATCTCTTCCTCGAGCACAAAGTCGCCGACTCCAAGGGCAAGAGCGACGAGTCCAAATTTACCATAAAGGATAAATATGTGTCACCCTACCTTAACGGCGAATACTCCATGGAAAAGACGGTCGCCAAGATGGAGCGACAGGGCCAGCAGCAGGAGCAGATTGACTCCTACAAGGAGACGGTGAACAGCATCCAAAAGTTCCAGCAGGAGAAGAAAATCATGCCCGTTTTGCGCGCCAATTATGTCCGTACCGCGTTCCAAAAGCCCTCCGATGACCGTATCCGCGTCTCCATCGATACAGACCTCGCATTTATCCGCGAAGACACCCTTGACGCCGAGAGACCCTGTCGCGACCCGCGTGACTGGCACCGTACAGACATTGACAATGTCAACATGACATATCCCTTCCAGAACATTAACCAAAGCGAGGTCTCCAAGTTTCCCCATGCCATTCTCGAGATTAAGCTCAAAGAAGACGGCCATCGAAAGCGACCCGCCTGGGTTGACGACCTCATTACCTCTCACCTTGTACATGCCGTTCCGCGATTTTCAAAATTTGTTCACGGTGTCGCCTCGCTATTTGAAGACTACGTCAACAACCTGCCATTCTGGCTCGCCGATCTCGAAACCGACATCCGCAAAGACCCGCAGCAAGCCTTCGAGGAGGAAGAGCAGCGCCGTGTGCGCCGGGCAGACGAAGCCATGGCGGTTGGTAGCTTGATTGGTACTGTCCCCGGCTCGTACAAGGCAGGCTCATACAAGGCCGCGCAAAGCTCGCCTGTTGGCAAGTCGTTCCTTTCTGACCGCATGGCGGCGGAATCCAGCACACTGCTTTCACAGTCTCTGAAGAAGCGTGCTAGCCTTACTGCCGACGAGAATGGTGAGGCCAGCGGCTCACATACTCAGGCAAACGGCGAGAGCAGCGGCTACGGTGCCCTCACATCTGTGTTCCCTGGCCTTTCCCTATCCAAGTACGCCATTGCCAAGCGTGCACAAAAGGCACAGCTGCCCGAAGGTGTGGTCGAGCCCAAACAGTGGATCAAGAATGCCGGCGAGCTGAAGGTAGAACCCAAAGTTTGGCTGGCAAACGAGCGTACGTTCCTCAAGTGGCAGCACATTTGCATTCTACAGGGTGCTCTCGCTCTCGCGCTGTACTCTGCCGCCGGCGAAAGCCTAGCTGCGGAGGTATTTGGCATTATTTACATTGGCATTGCCGCGTTTGCTGGCGCATGGGGCTACTATATGCTGCAGGTACGCCGTAGCATGATTATCGAGAGGAGCGGCAAGGACTTTGACAACATGGTTGGGCCGCTGGTTATCAGCGTGGCGATGATGATTGCCCTGATTGCCAACTTTATATTTCAAGTAAGCATGAGAAATGACAGAGACAACATGGTGATGGCTACTAACAGTTTAAACAGTATCGCGCTGCGTATGAGAGGATGAATGAGGGCCGGCCTGACGAAGACATGGCAAGAATTGAACTTCGATAGTGCACCAAACAGATGATGGTGCGAAGTCACAAAGGAAGAGGTGGAGATTCAAGGTATACAACAACAATGTAAAAAAGAGAATGCCTAAGTGACCTACTGGAGTTGAATCCCTTTAGCTTATGTTTATATATTTTTAAGCCCGGCGTAATACAAATGCAATAGCTGATCCCATTTTCGGCGGTACTAGAGCCCATATTGCGAAGATAAATACAGTCGCACTGCTGTACAATCGGTATTTCCAGGGGACGGATAAGAGCAAAAAATCATGAAGCATACATATGGATTATGTACTGCCCGGCAAGCAAAGAAATTGAGAGGGCTGTAGTAATAGCGGGCGTATGCTATTGCTGACTTTTGGCCTGCATATCGCTGCGCCCATCCACTCTAGTGCCGCCGCCAGGGACACACCGCGCCTCTTATTAGACAATACATAAGCACATGACCAGCGTCGCGACAACGTTGAATGCTAGCTTATCCAAGAAACTGTCGCCTCCGGGTTAGTGAATCATATATTCACCCACTATCTGATGCGGCCTTTTGTGTGCGCAATATTCGACAGCCCAGCAGCGCGCAAAGAACAAACAGAACCCGTGGCTGCGTCACTGGCGCGCTGGTGCCTGTGGTAGGCTTGACGCGACCGTTCGTCCCAGCCCAGCCTCGCCCAGGGCGGAATGGGTAGACGAATCACGCAGACTCTCATGCGGAATATTTTCTCATCAGTCTGTTATGGGGTTCACTAATTTTTCGTAAAATGGACGAAAAAGGCGGCAACAAAGGCAAGGGATTCTGGGGCGGGCTGCTGCGTAGAGGCAGCTCGGCCAGCAAGCCCAAGGTGAGCCGCCATTAAGAATATATACATTCCCAAGGCGCGAATATTGATACATGAATTACAGGAAGCTCGACCTGTCCGCAGAGACAGGCAAACCGAGGACCGCCCGCGCAGGCCCGGCGGCAGCGGCGCCGCAAAAGAGACGAGATCCCGCTCGCCGCAGACGCCTATCACGCAATGGCCACTCAGCGGCATGTCTAGCCAGGAGGAGCTTTCAAAGGAAACCGCCAAGGAGATGATTGCGCGCGGCGCACCAAGTCACAAAGGATTCCGCCGCGCGATTCCTCATGTTTCGGACCAGTTTTACTCCCTGTATGCGGCATCATCCGGGAATAGGAATGCAGAGACGGACAGGGCGAACCCGCACGATGCAATGGTGCAGCTCATGACATTTCGGATGCAAGGCCCCGGCGAGGCGACGGCGCCGTGGGGTACGCTAGAGCAGCCGAGCTGTGCGTACATGTACGGCCGGCAACCGGGGACGATTACCCTCAATCACTGGGCGTGGACGGCGAGCCAGGTGCCCGAGACTATAGCGCTGCGCGACTCGGGCGTTGTGCCGCGGCAGATGACGCTGACGCAGATCTTTGAGAGGTTGCAGGAGCTGCAGAGTAGTCGGCTGGAGAGCGATGAAGGGGCGCTGTATAAGACGCTTTATAAACGGATGCTGCGTGACCCGGATCGCATTCTCAGCCCGCGTAAGAGCTTGGAGAAGCAAATTACAGACTTGATTTTGGCGCTGTCGCGACCGGACTGGATCGACTTTAGTGATCTGAAGAGTCAGGTTGTTACGCGTTTCATTTTTGATCCAATACCTGAGGATTATGAAAGATATCAAAAGTTCTTTCACCAGTTGTTGCTCAGTATTGAGCTGGATGTACGCATTCATAGCAAGCAGCATGCCGATTGGGCGAAAGACGCGCTCCTGCAACAGATACCTCCCACGATACGCTGGAACCTGGGTCTTGCGCGACGATGGAGGGACTATCTACGTGTCGAAGAATACGGCGATACTCCCGATCAAAGTATGTAAATTCCTTGACATTGACTTGCTCCAGCATTGGGCAAGACATTGCTAACGTGTACGGCGGAATAGTCAAACTCCGATTCAAACTGCAGAAACGCCAAGTCAAGATGCTGAAAAAGTTTGCCGCGACAATGAAGTGGCCAAACTTGAATGATACCCTGGAAGCCATTAAAGCAATAGAGGAACAACGGGCATCCGACGCCCCCAGCTCGGATGCCTTTGCATTTCTAAGTGGCTTGGTTCTGCCTGGTGTAAGCTCTACAATTTACATCGTCACACCGCTTGATGCTAACAGTTGCAGCCAACGTTTCCTTTCCTAATTATGAACACATTAATTGACATTGACCCCGACGAGGCAACTGACGACCTGGCGCTGCTCTCGCATATGCACCCGAGCTGCGGCTTCCAGTACCGTAATAGCCACACATACTGGTCCACAGCCTGCATTGTCGGTACTGTAATGGCGCCAACGTGCCAGTCCCTGGCAGGATGGGCTGGTCCCTGTCGGCCAACTGCAGACCTGGGGCGATCGCAGATTGCCAGGATTCGAGCTCGACGGCCTCGAGGGCGTATACAAGTCGAGGATGTCGAGAGCATGGCCGAGCGTTCGGATCCGCTAGGACCACCGGCGCAGGTATATCCAGTCGAAGAATACGTGCTAGTAACACCAAACGTCACACAGGTTTGCGATTCTGCGCGGGTTGAGTTGCTCAGTCTGCGAGAAGTGCCAAGCGATCTAGCGCAGCCCGGTCCGAAGCTGTTTGATGCTACAGTGCAAGTGGCAGTGGACGGTGTTTCTTGGCCGCTGCGTCTGGCGTACGACGTTTCATTTATTTCTGCTTGGCCGTGCTCCGACGGACCGCACCCTTTATTCTTTGACTATGTGTACAAGACCGTCCCTCCCGATGAACTTGTCCACGTCAACGACTGGGGCGGCCTCTATGGCAAATCTTCAAAGAGCGCACGATCAACACCTGCACCAGTACTGGGGGATGGCAAGGGCTACCAGCACGGGCTGAAACAGCATCAGGATGAAGAGGTGTTGGTTGTGGAGGCTTTTGGAGTTCCGGATAATCAGGTTCTAGCTAGGGCGTGGTGCTCGCATTGGGGACTAAGCGCCGTTGTGGCGGATATTGGGCACACATGGTAAGCTATGCTGATTCATTCTTTTTGATGAAAGGGACTTGAGTACTGACTTTGGAGTACAGCATGGCGTGCGCAATCAGGGAGTGCTATGCTGCGGCAGTGATTGTATTAATTCTCGTGGAGGAGACGACCGGTGACGACGAGGCGCAATGATGGGACGCAACGATATAATGAATAATGGCTTGTATTACTAAATATTACGACTGTTCGCAGCATCGTTAACGCATATTCTGGCTACTGTTCGTTGCATGTCGCGTGTCTTACCAGAATTCCTTAACACAACAGTACCTCGGCAAAAGAGGCTTGCCACAGTTAGTTAACTTGGAGCGGCTCTGCGCCTGCACACAGTACCCAAGGATGGTTGGATGAGCGTGCCTTCACCCATGAACTAGCTGCTAAATCCTTCGCGCGCCTATTGTAGCGTGGCGTTTTTGTAGCGGTTATATTAACTATGGTGCAACAGTACTTTGTATTGTTATCAATTTCCGTTGTGTAGCCCGATGCAGGCTGGCGTCCTGCTTCGCCGCTTCCCCGCTTCCCCGCAGCTTAATCTATTAGCACATTGGCGCTAGCCTTGGACGTATACGATAGGGCGAAGAGTTGGTACCAACAAACACCACACATACGACATTAACGTACTTCTTCCTTCTGGCAACGGTAATTGTTTGCAAAAAGTCCAACCGCCTTGATCAGAGAAGCACATCGGTGATGGAGCAGACTTACACTACGCGTAGCGTTGGCCAGCCTAACACGGCAGACCATCGTGTGTACATGGAGACGAGTGGGCAGGCCATCTCCGCCTTTCACGATGTAGCGCTCTACGTTGATCCGTCAAAGACGATTTTGAACATGGTGGTCACGGTACCGCGATGGACGAATGCCAAGTTTCAAGTAAGAAGCTTATTATCGCCAGAGGTGTGACATTATCGGCATTACTTTACTTACGTGGATTCTACTATGACAAGGTCTGCAAAGAAGAACAGCTGAACCCGATTGGACAGCAGGTGAGGAAGGGCAAGCTTCGCTATGTGCGCAATTGCTTTCCTCACCATGGTTATATATGGAATTATGGCTACTTTCCGCAGGTAAGATTACACGCATGACCCACGATGAGGCAACTTGCTGATGCAGCCACTCAGACATGGGAAGACCCTACGAGCTTCCATCCAGAAACAAAGGCCAAGGGTGACAACAATCCGCTTGATATTTGCGAAATAGGCGAGCAGATTGGCTACACGGGGCAGGTGAAGCAGGTCAAGGTGCTCGGCATCATGTCGCTGCTCGACGAAGACCAGACCGACTGGAAAGTCATTGTGATTGATGTAAAGGACCCATTTGCGCCCAAACTCAACGACGTAGAGGATGTGGAAAGACATCTTCCGGGTCTCTTGAGAGCCACGAACGAGTGGTTTCGCGTGCATGAGATTCCGGATGGGAAGCCGGAGAAGCAATTTGCCTTTACGGGCGAGTGCAAGAATCGCGAGTAAGTGACTGTCACTTGGGAAGACTATGGTTTCTGGCGCTAATGTCTCTCACTAAATAGCTATGCCATGGACATTATTCGGGAGTGTCATGAGTCTTGGGACAAACTTGTCAGAACCACAGCGCCGCCCGCTGACGTCAATACGTGAGTCGCAACATTCGGACTGCTGGAGCATGACTGACAGCAATGTAGCACAAACCTCACTGTTCCACAGGCTGCGCTGCGAGTTGCCCCGAATGAAATAACGCAGATACCTGCTCACCAAGATATAGCGCCCGCGGTGAAGAGCTCATCTGTCGACAAGTGGTTCTTTTTCAGTGGTGGATGGCAATAGTAGCCGTGGTACCGGGGGTTCCGGCAGTTCTGGAACTGAAGTTGAGAAATGTATATTCTGTACGTAGGTAAACGACAAGTCAGAATAAAAGTTCAATTATAAATTTCCTTTTGTTTGATTTTGTGTCACCTTGTCGGTACAAAGGGCTTCTCGCCGATACCCCAACTTCGGCTATATGACCATGGCGCTAACGATCTAACGAGCTTCACATCTCCGCACCGAACTGCACATCATTTTAACACTTTTAACATCAACAAATCATGGCACTCAAACATTCAGTAACCGTTCATGCACTTAATGCAGGTCACTTGACTCTGCCTGAGAAGTTTTTTGTGTCGCCTTTGGAAGATGATGAAGCGCGCAAAACGGTGCCATCGCTGTCATTCCTCGTCAACCACACCGATACGGACACCGGCAAACTGACACGCATTGTCTTTGATCTTGGAATCCGCAAAAAGCCCGAAGACTACCCAGAGCCCCTGTACAAGCATTCGAAGACTCGGCACCCTTTGTCTGGAGAGCCAGATCCTGTTGCCAGTCTCGCCAATGGGGGATTGTTGCCCGCCGACATTGATATTGTCATGTTCAGCCACCTTCACTGGGACCACATAGGAACACCGTCCGACTATCCTGAGTCAACCTATGCCATAGGTCCAGGTGCGCTCAAGCTTATCGACGGGAGCACTAAACCTGGCGTTGGCAATCACAATTACTTTGAAACGGGTATGCTCGACTTTGCTCGAACATTGGAGTTACCTCCCGTTAAAGGATACCCTGCGTCCGCTTCCCGTGGGAGCTATGAGTTGACGGAGAGCACGAAAAAGCTATGTTCTCTATTCGACCGTGAATGGGAAAAGGTTGGACCTTTTGACCAGGCCATGAACATTTTTGGCGATGGGAGCGTCTACGTCATTTCTGCACCCGGCCATTTAGACGGTCACATCAACCTCCTGTGCAGGCTGGAGAACGGCAACCATGTTTACCTGGCAGGCGATGCATGCCATGATGTTCGCCTCCTAACAGGTGAGATGGAAATTGCTACCTGGACGGATGATTTACATCCGGGTGTGGTATGCTGCATACACAAGGACAAAGCCATGGCCGAAAAGACCATCCGATGCATGAGAGAGCCTATGCAAAATCCAGGCGACTTGCAGAATGTTGAAGTTGTCTTTGCGCACGATCCTGTATGGGCCAAGAATGCCGAAAGCCAGAGACGATTCTTTCCAGGGTCGCTGTAGAGGAGATGCCTAATGCTACGAGCTTGGAACCTCCACAAGCCCTTGTCCATCTTTCCAAGCCAGCCGATGTCCATTCTTCCAGACGCCTTCCGCAAGTGGTTTTCTGCCTGCCTTGCCATCCCTGGGAAGCTCGTTGAGGAACTCCCAGCGAGTTTTCTCCTTATAGTCACATGCTTTCCAGTCGTTTATATCCGCGCTCGCATCATTGTTGTACAAAGGAAGTGTCTTTACCAATGCTCCGTCGTGTGCTAGGCAGATGAAGACGTTGTCCTGCGCGTCGAGGGCCTTGACCTTATCAATGCTCTCTTGCGCAATATCACCAAAGTCGTACGCACCTGCAGGGTCGCGTGATGCATCATAGAAGGGATGAGATCTTGCTTTAGTCTCATTGTCGTCACCGCTACTGTTGGTACTAGTAAGTGGATGGTGCATTGTGAATGCGGAGCAAGGGCACGGCGACGGGAAGTACGCATCGAGCTGGTCTTGCGGAATGTTGCTGGGCATGGGCAAGTACGGCGTTGGACGTAGCATGCCACCATAGTGAGAGCAATCACCGCCCATAAAGACAAATGTGTCGGGCGTTGTACGTGCGAAGCCACATATGTGCGCAATGGCATGCTAGTGGAGTTAGTTATCAAGATAGAGTTGTAATAGACAAGCATTGTTGACTTACACCAGGTACATCAAGCAGATAAAAGGATCCGTCACCAAAGTAATCGTGTGCTGGGAAACCGCCAACCTCCAACGGGAAGTCGATCTCATGTATATGATGACCCCTGCGTAGTGTCTTAGCATGATGATCTCCCAACAGATGTTGCTACTCACTTCAAACTACTTGCTGGGACGCGCCCTTCTGGATCATCCGGCCAGCCGGGGACAAAGTTCTCTTTAAAACCTGGTCCAACAACAATGTCTGTCGAATCTGGATATCTAGACCCATCACCAATGTGGTCCCAGTGCCAGTGACTCCAGACCATTGCACCTGTCAGGTCTCATATTAGTGTCATGTAAGCTTGGGGCAGTATCGCCCAACGTACGCAAGTTATTCAAGTCAAATCCCTTAGATGTAAGGACTTCATCGACACCTCTCTCGACCTCGACGCCGGGAACAAAGGAGCCAATCTTCTGTTGCGTTTTTGGCGTTGTATTCCAAAGGTCCTTTCGAGGGCCACAGTCGAACAAGACGTATTCGGTGCCCTCAGAGCCCTCGTGCTCTACCAAGAAACACATTGTCGTCAGGTTGAGCTTCTCATGGCCCTTGATGGGTGGCTGTACAAAGGCATTGGAATTGACAACTAGCTTCGCCTCAGTATCAATTGCGCGCACTCGCACAGTAGCGTTCGATTTCGGTAGGTTTAGTTTCGGGGCAGGCTTCGAGGTTATTTCCATGGTTGCGGTTTGTAGTGCGAGTCAACTTGTCAACGCTATAGTAAATCAGGCAAAACAAGGATGCAAGGGTGTGATTTACCTTGGGTTTCACTGCGTCTACAGCTTCCCCCGCATTTTTGCACACCTGCAGGAACGAAGCTGTCTACTTGCTCCACATGATGGCAGCCTGACGCTTCGATGGCGATGCCGCCAATGAATTGAGGGGTCAACAGTGGGGAGCACGCGAAGTGCTGAGCCGATTGGAGGCATCCTTGGTAGTGTAGCTTCAGACCACGCGACCACCTGCTACAAAGTCGGGATTTAAGAGTTAAACACAATATCGGGCTACCATGTTAACAAATAAGAGTTTATCTAGCATAGCCATGTGGTAGCTCCCCAACATGCATCGTTTCAGTAAACGTCCACTGCTGAGGAACCGCAAGAGAGTAGATGCGAACAATTCTATACTTCTGCTATGCCTAGAATACCACACTATATGTAGTAAGGTATTTGTTTGTCCAGGTTACTCGCCATCTTCCTCGGTAAATATACGATAAATACTCCTGTAATCCTTTCCTTTGCACTTATCACTCTCAACGGCCTCGCCGTAGAATTTCTCTACCGACTCCCCAAGTACACTGCGCGTACCAAGTTGCGTGCCTAGTTCGCGAGACATTTTTATGACTCCGTGACACAGCTCTGTCGAAAACCCTCCCTCAAAATCTTGCGCAGAGGATGCTGTTGCCGAAATGCCCTTGACGGGATTTTGCTCTCTGCTGTTCCGCGACATACCCGTCGAGTTATTGATGACGTTTGCCGATGTAGGCAAATCCAACCCATATCGGCGCCCCATGTTCATACCCTCGCACACGCCAATCATGTTTACGGCGGACAAGTAGTTGTTGATCAGCTTAGTAGCTAGACCGGCCCCTGCGTCGCCGCAGTGATAGATGTGGTCTGGATTCCCCATGAGGCGGAGGATCGGCTGGATAGTGCTGAATACCGCAGAAGTGCTTCCCACCATGAATGTTAATGTCCCTGCGCTTGCACCGCCTTGTCCGCCCGATACTGGTGCATCGGCAAATACGCCGAGTCCCGAAGCAGCGACTTGCGCTGCAACTTCCTTGCATGTCTGCACGTCAATTGTCGAGCAGTCTATGAAGATGCGGCTCCCTCGTTTATTTGTCTCTGGTTTTATAGACAAAAGTCCCGTTTCCGGGTCGGTAAATACTTTGCGAACATGTGGCCCAGCCGGAAGCATAGTAATGATTATGTCCTACTCGAGTCAGCGCACCAGTCTCCTTGCGTGGGCCGACAGGGACAAGGCGTACACATTTTTGTATAATTTCTAGAGGATTCTCAGCATTCGATACGGCGCCAGAAACCTGTGAAGTCCAATCTTGAAGTCGCTGCTTATCGATTTCGCAAACATGAAGGGACGCATCATGGGGAAGTTTGGCCCTCAAGTTGCTAGCCATGCCCCAGCCCATGACCCCCAGGCCAATGAAGCCATACGAGGTGGCGGGGACATGTTGCTGTATATCCATGTTAATTGCCGTCTTTGTCAGTGTTTTGTAATGCGCCTGCTTATGTACATGCGTTCCGGGCAATGCTATTGTTGAGATTGGCTGCGGACTTTCGTACCGCGACATGCGTAACTTAGACCCGACACCACAGCGCGGGGCAACGGCTACATGGGCACATAGCCAGTCAGTGGGTGCAACCCCCCGTAAACCCGCACCCGCAACCTCCACTCCAATGATGGACAGTGGGGATTATCGGCGGACTTGAGCTTGGCTGAACTGACGAGGCTGTGTCGGCGTACCGAATTCTGTTTATACGGAGTATTTTTTTTTGGCGATGGAAAGAGGCACAGGGAGCTTTTCGACGTGAAAATTGTATACACAGGACTCTTGGTCTAGCTCGTGTAGACATTATTATCGGCAGGTGCTTTATTTTGGCTTCTCCCGTAATTTATAGGGCTTTTGATCGCTGCTTAGACTTCTGGCGCCAATGCAGGCTTCGCCGATGAATATTGCTTGATGTTAGCCCCGATCCACATTGTGCGGACCATGCTGAGCGTTGCAGGGATTGTGTTCACATTCATTCCATGCTGGCAGGTTAAAATGGCAAGCAGGCCCATTGCAACAGGTAACTGAATTGATCGGGGAAATAATCGAGATAATACCTCTTGCGACGCTGCCATAGAAATGCCTCCGAAATTTGACGTCACACCGGAGCAGGAGGGTAGCGTTCTTAGCTTCTTTAAACGGCAGCTGTTTTACACTCCCGCCTCTGTCACGGGTGTTAGCCTTGCGGGTAAGACTGCACTGGTGACTGGTTCCAATACAGGTGTCGGACTAGAAATCAGCCGCCAATTCCTCGACCTTGGAGTCACCAAACTCATCCTCGCGGTTCGCAGTCAGGCAAAAGGCGAAGCAGCTGTTACTAACCTGTTACACGGCCGCAACCTCCCCGAGACAACAATTGAGGTATGGAATCTTGACCTGGACTCGTACGACTCCATTGTCAACTTTGCAGAGCGCACCAAAACGCTCCACCGACTGGACATTGTCGTCCTCAATGCAGGAATTGTTCACACAAAAAACGTACTAAGCAAGAATACAAACCATGACGAAACAATCCAGGTCAACTTTTTATCCACGGCCCTGTTAATGGTTCTGCTCCTGCCCGTTGCCAAGTCCAAGCGCGCGAATCAGGCTGAACCAACGCGCATCACAATGACATCGTCTGATGTGGCATCCTGGACGGGCTTCAAAGAGAGGAGCAATGATCCGCTGTTGCCTTCTTTTGATACGACAGAAAAGGCAGATCCAACGGATAGGATGATGGTCTCAAAGCTGCTAGGCCAGTTCTTCCTTGCCGAACTCGCCCGACAAGTGCCGCCATCCGTGGCCATCATCAATTGCGCCACACCGGGGATGGTTCACGGCACAGACTTTAACCGTGAAATGGACCAAACCATGGGAGGCAAAATATTTCGGTTCGTCGTCCTGCGCCGATTAGGCTATACGGCGGCGGTCGGTGCGCGACACATCACTAATGCCGCTGTCAACCATGGCGAAGCGTCGCACGGGCAGTACCTTTCGCAACAGAAGATCAAGCCGTAAGTTGCATCATTATGTTTTCAAAGTCGAGAAGAGCAGCTAACACCGATTTGGATTAGCATGGCCCCTATCATTTATACAGCGGAGGGCAAAGTAATATCTGATCGTTTGTGGAAGGAAACCATGAAGGAGTTTTCATTCGCCAATGCTGAAGGCATAATTGCGGCTGCTGTGAGCAACGAAGATAAGCCGTAGGGTAGATAGGTTAATGCGTCATTTGTACAAAAGGTCAGTGCCACTAGAAGTGCAAACGAACTCGAGTGTTCTTTCGTGTTTGAAGTATTTGTTTATTCATCAAAGTGTACCTAACCCAGTAGCCGTACGAACCGGCACTTCGCTACATCTGAAAAACAGGCCCGTAGTTTCCGCGAAGTAGGCTGTAGCAATGCAGCGTCGTCGCAGCTCTCGCCGTCTGTAAACTCGGTTTGTTGGGTGCGAGTGGAGCGTGTTCGTAAGGTCGAATGGGGCAGTCCGGGCTTTGAAGCGATTCATACGCCTGTCCTATAAAATATGCTAACAAAATACATGGCTTTTAATCAAACTAGAGACGGCGTAAGCCCAATGCAACGGTAGAAGGAGGTCGTGGAAGAACATACCTGCGCTAGGAAAGTCTCGGCGACAAATCTCGCTCTCGCGTTAAGCTAGCCAGCATGTCAGTAATTGTCTCAAAAGGCAGCGCAGCCAATATACATACGAAAAGCTTCATCTCAGAAATCTCCTTGTCCACCTCCTCCATAAACTCTATTACGAAGTCCACCAGCTTGTGCTTGAGCAGGCGCTCCGTGTGGGTGTTGGTGATGAGGAAAGAAATGTCGTAGCCGGCAATCGGCTTTCGTCTTAGGATGAAGAATGATTCGGCGCGCTGGCTAAGGAAGCGCGAAAACTTGTGCATGAGAATCGCCTCGGTCTCGTCGGCCTGCTTGACCCGGATGCTGATGCGCACGCTGTTGACGCTGGGCTCAATCAGGACGCGCTCCTCGTTGTTGCGAGCAATGACTATATTGTTGAGCAAGACTTCGGGGGACGTCCTGGCCTCGACTTCGGGGACATTGTGGCGTTCGGATATCTGTGAGGCAAAGTCGCTGAGGCACAGCGACGCCAGGAGGGACGCGCGGACGGCGTTGCGGTACGAGCGCAGGTTTGACTGATGCGGGCGCGGTTAGCGAGCGAGCTCAACTGGCTTGCCGTGTCATAAATATGAGCATACCATTTCTGCGGTGGTGGATTGGCGTGGTCAAGGGGATGCTCTGGCAGAGGCAGAGCTTAGGGGCGGTCGGAGCGGATGATGGTGATGGCGTAGCTGCGGACGAGGTGGGGTGCTGACGATGCTGTCATGGTGGGAGGTCGGGAGCTCGCTGCCTCACGGCGCAGTGTGGGGTTCGCCAGTTGCCTCACGTGATGTGTGCCGTACTTGGTCCCAGCGACCGTGTGCAAGGTCGAATTGTATTACCAGCAGCAATTTGGCTACGCGCTTGGTAACATGAATACCCAGGCGAGAGCGTTGGCAAGATTCTGGGAACGGCCGGAAAGGTCCTGGTTTGTGGCATAAATGGTCTCCCAAGCCGAGACGAGGTCTTCGCGGAGGCACGAAGTGTCTCACCCAGGGAAGTGCAGATAGGGTGGATGGAGCTGCCGTCCACAGTCAATCCGGCGCATTTCATGAACAACCTCCGAGATAGAGAGAAAGTTAAGTTCGTTCAGTGCGTCAGCGGAACATTGATTCGTCCACAAAAGTAAGGTATAGAGGTTTTCATACGCCTTTGAGGAGAGTCAAGGAGCATTTGACGAGGGGACACATAGATTCCGCGACACGATCGACTCGTGCACAGTAATCCGAACTCTAGGGTCAATCAATCAGGAAAGATGTTTAAAAAATGTCCCGCAGCAAGAGTAGGTATGTATTTGCCTACTCACATTTTGGTGGTCGCCATGCCAGGAGTTGAGCTAATTCGCGTGCGATAGCTCTGTCTCCAGAACGGCTTTCAGTAGTCGGATCTTCTGCCCTCCGGGGTAGTCCGGGAACATGCCGCAGTCTATAGGGCTTGGGTGTATCCATGCGGGGGGCTACAAACATCTTGAGATGTTTTGCCTATTCAAAATGTAACCACGAGATTGAGGCTTGGCACGGCTCGAAGCTCGCTGCTGAGAGAGTAGCCGAGGGACACGGCGCAGCCCGCGGCGTGTTATACGTAATATCTGACGCTCCAGCGGCGCATGATCCTTGAAACTTGAAATTCCGCTTCACTTTTGAGCCAATCAATCTTGCTCCGAGCTACGTGGTGCTGCAAGGTTACCCATTGGGAAACCCGAGGTACATACAGAGCAGTGTCACGGCTTCCTCCTTGCGTTCCCCTCATTGTCTGCCAATGCTGCGGACTTCCCAGCGGATGCCTTTCTCGGGCAAGAGGAATGCGCCTTCCAATGTTGCACAGACGCATATGGCTGATAGACATGCGGCTCTTATTGTTGAAACTATACCCCTCTTGTCGCTGCTCCTGACAGCTCTTCCAATTGGACACCGTCTCCGCAGCCTGCATGACATCATACTCGCAGCGTGAAGACGCTGTCATTGGCTCTTGCAGGTGCTTGTTGTGTAACGGCACACTCTAGCTGTATTTCTTACACTGCGCTATTAATCGTCAATGGTGGAAAATAAAGCAGCAGCATCATAGTCGAACGAGATTGGCTAGTACCCAGGCGTGTTGCAGCTGCTACGGTGCGCTAGGGAGTCGAAACCTTGCAAAACTTATGCCGACATTTACCGACCTGCCTTATCAATAAATCAGCAATTAATAACTTTAGTAATAGTCCCTAAAGTTAATTTATTATAAGAGAATCCTCACACCTACTCCATGCAACCCCCTCAATCGTAGCCACCGTCTCCTTTCGTGTTCTTCAAGGCCGCTCACACAACGCTCGACCACCACCACCCCAGCCAAAACTCCTCAAGCAGCGGAACTATACATTAAATATCCACTCTCAGTTTTCAACGCATTACAATGCATACTAACGGCAATAGATCCTGTGAGGAAAGGCTCAATTCTAATAAGGCGTCCTTTCATGACATCTATAGCGAACCGACCCCTCTTGGCTACTACAAGACTCTAAGCGCTTTAGGCTACGGCGATTACCATGACAAGTTCACCCAGCTACTCAATACCAACAAGCCAAAGCTTCGCGATGGCGTCCGGAACGTGATTGACATTGGATGCCTCTACGGCTCTACCGCTATCGCTTACGCAGAAGGCGCTTTGTGGTCCCAGTCTCTTGACCCTCTTGCCATTCGTGATCTTGACATCACCGGTGTGGACATTAGTGAGAATGCACTCCAGTATGGACTTAAAGTGTGTAGTTTTCACCCCATGAGCCCTCTCCTTTTAAAGCGACCTGTTGCCTTCTCGTGACTCGCAATTTCTAAACAAATGTTGACTTTGACCAGGCCGGTATATTCTCCAAGGTTGTTAATCAAGACCTTAACGAAGAGCTGTCTCAGGGTTTCTATAATGCCCTCGACAATGCAGACACCCTTCTTTGCATGATGTGCCTCTCCTATGTTAAAGACGGCGTCTTTAAGTCTATCATGCACCGTTTTGTCGCGAATGGTGGCAAGTTTGCTATTTACAGCACTATCCCCATGTTTGATGATCGATGTTACTCCCCTGAGGCACTTGGCCTTAACACCAAGTGGAGCAAGTCTGTTGTTTTTCGTCACCGCTCTCTTACAGAGGATGAAGTTGCTGCCAACGGCGGCATTACGGACTCCTTTGTTAGAGTTTACCTAGTTGAATTCTAAGACTTTCCCTTCTATAGCGCACTTAGCTTCATACTGGAATGAAATAGCGATTAACTTAATAACATGTGCTTCGATACTAGGAGCTCACTTTCCGCAACCTTGCGATGTAAAGTTGCTCGCTCCGTGGGAGCGGACCATGACCAAGCAAACAATCCCCTCCTGAATTGACCAAGGTCAATAAGTCGTGAGCAGGGATCCCGACCGTGAATCATCTCCCCCGTGGCCGCCAACCCGCCACACACCCCAAGCCTCGCCTGCGTTCACGGGCGAGAGCCGTCAAAACCAATAGTGAACTAATTCATAAATTACCAAGCTGCGTATTCACGCTAGGTACTGTACCATCATGTACCGGCTGAGTCCAACCTGGCGTTCTCCATTGTCTGTGTGACACATGACCGCTGTCGCATGTGGCCGATAAACTTTTGTGGGGAGGTGTGAAGCGTATCTCCAATAAGTTCCCCTAACCCGCTACTGAGAGAGCTATGGTGATGAATTGAGGCAGCGGGAAGCCGTGTGGATGGATACTGAGAGCTGGCATCAGAGTGCCAAGCACCACATACTTCCGGAGGTGCGGCTGTTCCAGCGGCTGGCGAGCCTTGTTCTCCACTGGAAAACTCACATTGGACGCAGGGAGCTGCTAGCCCCGCGTCGCGACATACCCTGGGAAAGTCGTCTTGGTGGCTTTGTTTAGAGGGTCAGCAAAGTAGTCTGCGAGACATCATGCTGACGCTAAGCAAGCAACGGCCGAACGGACCTACCTTGGACGACGAGGCCCGGTACAAACGACATGCCGTATCAATGCTGCCGGTGAAACATCTGGAGCACGGCAGGCCAGCTTGGGAGGCGTCACACTTAAGTTTGCGCTCATGGCAAAGGCACGCAGGCCCGCGGCTTGCAGGAGCTTACCCCAACGTGCCGTCTTCTGTGCCCTACAACGCCACGGTACAGGTTGCAGAAGGGCGAGAAGCTGCATTGCGGGACAGGTGCTAACCCCAAATTCAAAAGGACACAATAAGTGTCAAGGAGCCGCTGGATTACATAGGAGCAGGCATACTGCCAGTAGAACTGACAAACGCGCTGTGGTGTGCGCTGAAAATTATTGAGGGTGATGCAGCCTCCTAAAGCCCTTTATACTGTACTAGTAAAATGGGGTATACACATATTAGCCTGTGATATAATTATCCGGCCCTTATATTTAGTGTCTTATTTTTTAGGGTGAGCAACTATGTCGTCTCTCATTCATGAGGTCACTAATTAGCTTATTTCATTACTGTTAGAGGCTGAATAGTCTCCTTGGTTGTAACTAGGTGACTGCCAAAGCTACAGAGGGGGCGCTGAAGTTAGAAGCATAGGTCACTTTAACACACCTCTACGGTCGCACATTAGATAAGGTGGCCGGAAAGTGCAAATGGCGAATTGCCCCTCACATAAACACACCTATATACATATATACACACTTAAGATATATAGTACAAAAGAGTAATATTAGCTATATAAAGTAAAATAATTTATTTTCTAGCCTAATCTTTATTATATTATAGTAGCTAGCTCTTTAGCTGGTTTTTTAGCTGGCTCTTTAGCTGGTTTTTAGCTGGCTTTTTGGCTAGCTCTTTAGCTGGCTCTTTTTAGCTGACTCTTTTTAGCTGGCTCTTTAGGTAGCTCTGCTCTTTAGGTAGCTCTTTAGCTAGCTCTTTGGCTGGCTTTTTAGCTGGCCCTTTTAGTAGCCTGCCTTTTACCTTGCCTCCCTCTCTAAAATATATCCTTTTTTTACTTTATACTTTTTTATTAATTAAAATTTAAAATAATATTTAGCTAATTTTAGATAATCTTAGATTTAAATAGATATATAATAATATATTTTTATAGTCTATCTAAGGCTATTATAGTGTAAAATAAGTTTTTACTGTTATGAGGGGCATAGGCTATTTGTACTTCCTGGCCACCTTATCTAATGTGCGACCGTACTCCTCTGCTCTTTTATGGTGGTACCACTTTAATTACGGCACCACAAATGCGTAGTCGCATAGGAGATGGCTGAGGACCTTAGCCTGCTTCGCGAGTACCCGTATCAACGCGAATGGAAAACATTTTATTTGAGGCAAAGCAGGTGGGAAGCATCAAATGCCGCCGAAGAATATGAAAAAGCTGAACAGCTTCAAGAAGCCTCCCAATTGACTATAAATATAGGTCATCGAGACCATCGCTCACGATAGAAATCAAGCACTGTTCGTTTTCTGACTCCTTCATTCAACTTGTGACTGGTGACTACCCTGCACCTGTAGATTTATCCAAACCGTAGGCCTCTAATATCTCCAACTGGTCCATGACTCAAAAATTTGCCCTTTGAAAATAGTTGTATCGTATTATAACACAGTTATCGCCGCTTCTCCCCTAGAATAAAGGAGTCTTTCTTGGTTGGTGGCATGTTCCCAGGGCTGCCCGGTTTCTTGGTGCTAGGAACCCTTGCGAGCCAGTAAAGTAAGAAGGCCATGAACACGTTAAAAATGCAGAAAACCCACATAAATCCAAAGTCTCTCCACCTATGAGCATAGGTGACATTAACACTGGTCAAGAATTGGTTGGTCATAGACATGGCACAATACTCGCAAGCCGTGGCATCGGGGTCAGCCAGGTAACCTCCTTCTCGGGACAGGTAGTCGGCCGCGTACTCGGCGCAGCCTAAACCGCTCGGGGCAGTGAAATGAATGAACTCGTTGGATGCACAGCGCATAGGAGCATTACCTAGAGAAGTACCCAAGAGGCTCTCGATAATGTACGTGAAAGGATTGACACGGTACATAAAGATCCAAAAGCCTGGAAGGGTCTTCGGCCCAGCAAGAACGCTATCGTAAAATATTAGCTGAATGCCACAATTAGTCTCTGGTGAGAGTCTTTTACCCGCAAAAGGTGAACATCATAATCAGAAGGAGGTTCATGACTCCTCCAGCGATATCCGCACTCGGCAGCCCCGCAATCATCATAGTCGCAAAGGTGCTGGCAAACATGAAAAAAATCCAAAGGTGTAAGAACATGGTAATTCCTCGCGAATGGACACTCCCAGTCCATTCCGCATTTTTATAAAAGCCTATTGGATAGTACCAGCAGATATAGCAAAAAAATGACAAGATCTGCCTTCAAGTCAGCGCTTTTTCACTGGATATGAATACGATTCTATTCACCGAGTTCCAGGCAAGTTCAACGAGAATATTTGATGTCATGAACGCTTTCCAGCCGTATGTTTTGGACGGCCGCTCACGAGCCTCGTACATGACACGCTGAGACGCGAAAATAGGCATCATTTGGTGTGCAAGTTGCGGAAAAAGGCTGAGGAAAATGAAGACACCAAACATTTGGTTCGTGAGACCCCGTTGCGTGTTGTCGCCATTCAAGAACGACAGGCCGATAAAAAGCGACTATTCCAATTAGTAATTATGGTTTTCTTCAGTAAAAGTATGGCTGAGAGGATTTACCGTGCCTATCGCGAGAAGTGCTTTCGAGTAAATGTATCCCGGGCTTCTCCAATACTGCTGAAAGGCTCGCTTCGTTACCTCTCTATACTGTTCAAAAGAGGACACGGCAAAGACTTTGTTGGCAGACGCGCTTTTTCCCGTGGACTCCAGATTTGCTGAAGCTACCAGCTTCGCAAGCTCACTTTGAACCATTTGGCAGTCCGAGCTGTTGTGCCATACCTCTGCCCAATCTATGTCGGTATTTGGGCCGGGCGCTGCACCGATGACCTCAAGCATATACTCGGCCGGATTTGAGCCATCGAGGAACTTTTGCGCTCCGTTCCGGACGAAGTAATCCACGACGGTACGAGACTCCTCGCCAATATCACCGAAATATATAGTTCGACCTTTCGATAAGAGCAAAAGTTTATCAAACTTCTGGAATAGCATAGCAGAAGGCTGGTGGATCGTGCAGAGGATAGCTTGGCCGCTTCTGGTTAACTTCTCCATCAAGTTACAAATCGACCATGAAGTTTGGCTGTCCAAGCCGGAAGTCGGCTCATCAAAAAAGAGCAGAAGCTGCGGGCGAGCAGCAAGTTCCACTCCAATGGTCAGACGCTTACGCTGCTCAACATTGAGACCTTCGCCGGGAACGCCGATGGTAGTATCCGCAAAATCTTCCATATTAAGTAGATCAATAACTGTATCCACGTAACCAAGCTTTTCTTGCCGAGTATAATGAGAAGGTTGTCGAAGAAGTGCGCTAAATATGAGAGCCTCACGCACAGTTGAGGTGTGTAGGTGGAGGTCCTGCTGCTGAACATACCCGGTCTTTTGCTGGAAGGTCTCATCCCGTGGACTGCCGTTAACAAGAATCTCGCCCGAGACAACACCCACGGTTACCCGGCTGGCAAGCACATCGAGAAGCGTGGTTTTGCCAGCCCCAGAAGACCCCTAACTATGCGCTTAGCCATTGTGCTCTGAGCGCAAAAGATATAGGATGAACATGCTTACCATTAGCGCAGTGAGGGTGCCTGGCTTGACCCAACCATTGACGTGGTCCAGGATCCTGCAAGGCTCTCCATTGATATCGATGTCGTAGCAAACATCCCTCCAGTGGAAAACCGACGTTTGCTTAACTATTCCCTCCCCGGAGGAAATAGTATCGTATGGATGCTGCCCAATTACACCACTAGAAACGCTTTCAATATCTTTTGGCGCTTTCTTTAGTTGTTTCATGGCCTTTCGAGGGTAGACGAGTACCTCGCCCTTAGATCGCTCAGATGCGACATACTCAGTAGCCAAGAGGTGCAATGCGAGATAGAGCATTGCAAATGCTATAACGACACCAAAGTTGCGCCATTTATGGGATGTATCATACCCATAAGCAATCTGTAAGTATGTAGTGCCACTGACTGAGTTTTGACCAGGAAGAGAGCCTTGAGCAGCGCACGCCCTGCTGGTTGGTGCGACATCATTGTACCCCTGGCCAGATGGCACATAGTCCGAACAGGAGAAATCTCTGCCTGCAAACTCATTTATCATAATGGCCTCAAAGGCATAATAGAGGGGGTTGATCCATCTAACCCAGCTGATCCAGCTTCGCATATATTGGGTGGGGATAGTGAATCCAGTGTACAACACCAATGCAAGCAGGATGATTGCGGAGGGTGCCATGGCTTGAGCAACTGACTCCGTGCCAGATCCAATGAGCCGAAAGAGCATAGACATGGTCATGGTAGTTGTAAAGGTCAAGAGTAGAAAGAAGAAGAACGGCCCTGGCTCGCGGCGGAGGTTGCCCATGAAGTACATGATGATGTTCGTAATTGTCGCATTGGCAAGCTTATATGGCAGGTCCACAATTATCGACGACAGTGCTTCAGAGCTAGGGTGGTAAAGTGCATACCTGGCATGCTTCTCAACGATCTTACGCTTAGCATAAAGAGTTAAAATCTCTAAAATACTCCCGAAAGCGTTCATAAGAAGGAGGAAAAATAAGAGTATGGCGCGTCTGTGGAAGGATGCCGTTGTCTCTGGCAGATTGTAGAAAATACTGCTGACGATGACGGCCTGTAGTAAGTTCGTAACTAGCATAGTAATGGTTAGACTAGGATCCTTCCTGAGCATAACCACACTTCTCCAGAGTGTAAGGCTCATCTGCTGTGGGAAGGACAATATGAAAGGGGAATTTGCGCGCTGCGCTGAGGATTGGTCCAGGCGTCGGGACTCGCAGAATCTGTCGTAGTGGTCACCGTAGAAAGGATGCCGTTCAACGTAGTCGGCAATCTGATCTAGTAGCAGTGCGCGATCGCGACTCCCTTTCCATGACCGGGCGAAATCGTCGGGGCTCCGTGGCGTCTTGTTCCCCCAACCCGGGCGGATAATACGCTCCTGTTGGCTTGTCATGGATGTCAAGAAGTCGGCAGTGGTTTGCTGCTCCGGACACATAAAACCAAGCTCCTCAAAATATCCCCGTGCCCTGGAAGACGCCCCAAAGAAGATTTGTCGGCCTTGGTACAGGACCAGAACCTTATCAAAAAGCTTTTAAGTCGTTAACAGAGTAGTGGAGGATAGCGATGGAGGCTTCTAGGTACTCACATCGTACGCATCTTGAGGTGCTTGATAGATAGCGACGCACGAAGTGCAACCCAAAACATCAGCCTGCGTCCTCAAAGTCCGGCAGAACTCCACCGCATTCGCGCTGTCAAGACCTCTTGTGCTATTATCCCAGCATTGTAAAGGGGAATAGCTCAGGGCAGCCTCTGCGATTGTAACACGCTTCCTCTCGCCCCCACTGACCCCTCGGATGAAGTCATCACCGACGCGTGTATTCTTGGTATGCGATATACCAAACATGGCCATAGTTACGTCGCGAAGATGCTCCACATACTCCTTTCGAGTGATCCCAGCAGGGATCTTCTTCGGACACCTGGCAGCGGCCGCAAAATACAACGTGTCACCGACTGTGACCTGTGGAAAGTGGTGGTCAACTTCCGCAGTGTAGAGGGCTTCACCTCGTAAAGCACCTTGTAGCTGATCAGGATGAATGCCTTGATAGTTAAGCACAGATGACTTTGGTATGTGAAGGCCGTGGGTGTCACCAGCAACAGTTTTCAGGAGCGTCGAACAGCCAGAGCCAGGGGGACCTAAGACGCAAAGCATTTCCCCGGAATGGACGACACCCTCTAAACCGTACAGGATGTCGACACGATCCTGCTTTGGGCGAAACAACCTCGCGACCGAGGCGGCAGCCTCGAGGAATACATTCCCCACACTCTTCTGGAAATTGGTGTTGGAGCCAAAGCCGTAGACGTAGAGGTCCTGGAAAGCGACACCCGTTGTCTTTGGTGAAAGTCCTCCGAGTGCCTCCTTTCTGGCTTTGTAAAACTCTTTGGACCATTGCTTCGCGTTGAAGTGGGGGCTCTTGGGGTCTAACGGTCCATCTAGGACGAGAGGGAAGAGCGATGCTGGAGTGCACTGAGATTGAGTCGTTAATCTCCTTGCAAGTTCAAGTACTTCTTCGTGCATCTGATCCTCCTCGCTGCGATTTGCGTTGCTTGAGCCACAAGCGTCGGGAAGCAAGGTATTGAACGAGCCGCTGGAAGGTACAGGCTCCTCATTTGTAAAAACCAAATTATCGACCTGCAGTCGGGGCTTTCTGTCTGAAGACATTGCGTATCAGTTGACTCTTCAACTAAACGAAAAGGCCAGCACCGAATAGCTGAGCGTGATAGAAGGCACGACAAGACGACAAATTAATTTTTCCTCGTAGTTGACGGTGGAATATCAAGAAGGGTCGAGAATGATGATCAAGCTATGGATGAACAGAACAATTGAATAATTCGGGCCCTTTTTGGAAAGATATACTGGTCTCGCCGCTGCTAGAAAGTACAATAATCAAGCCTTCGGATCCTCCGGGGCGGTTTCTGCGACACAACCAGCTCCAGACAAGGGTATGAATAGTGGGACGGACATTTCGGTCTTGACGATTCTGCGATAAACCTTTGCCGATGTGTCCGTTCGGAAATATCGATATGTTGAACTCAAATTCGTCGAATAAGGAGGGCTACTGATGTCAAATATTCGAATCCCGGTCGCACTGTAATGTTGAGACCGCAGAGACTAGGGTGGTACGTCTCACACAGTCGGGGTTTTGCTGTTGTCATGATTGCACCCTTTCTAAGTGCCTCCATACCCAGTTGCCGCACGCGAAACTCCTAGGCTAAATGCTTAACCCACTCTATCCCTTTGTTTTCTGCTAGTAAACGGACAGACTTCCAATATTGTCTGGTAAGGTTGCTGGCATGGTTCAACCCAGTGTGGAAGGAAAACGGGGTGATAAATACGCCTAACAGTGAAGGATGTCAGCAGAGGCAAACGATCATCTATTGTGGCGCGAGATTGACAAAGGAGGGGCGGCAAATTTGATACTCTCGGCAATTCACAGGACAGTGCAAGTGCCGCGCATTCCCGGCCGGCCCTCTCTCGGTGCAGTTACATATTGCAACGTGGATAACTAAACAAGGCTTAATACGACCTTGGCTGCCCCGACGTCAGTATATAAATCAGCAGAAGTCGCGATTTTCGCCAGAGGTTTTCAAATCTTAGAATGCTTCAGCCACCACCTTGGGAGACTAAACCTTAAGTGTTGCCCAAGCATCTATATACCAAGCAAGACAATTCGTACGCCTATGACGACGGCAGAGTTTGAGAATACTATTATGGAGCTCACCATTCAATATCCCATCTTTGCCAGTGCGATTGCCTCTCTGGCAATATATGTGAGATAAAAAGGCCTACCCCACCAAACAGATTTCAGGGACTGACTAACTACTCAATAGTACTTATATTCTCTCTAGGCAAAGCCAAGTGGTAGCCTTCCAGGGCCTTGGTATACAAGGATAACCTCGATCGTCATTGATTACAAATGGGTCAATGGGAAGAGAGCAACCTATGTCGATAAACTACACCAGAAATATGGTAAGTTTTGAGGTGCAATACCAATCTAATGCGAAAAGAGTCTGATAGGTTCGATATAGGGCCTGTAGTCCGAATTGCCCCGGATGAAGTCTCAATCTGCGATCTGGATGCAATGCGCACCATCTATTCCGCAAAGGAAACGTATTTAAAAACGCCATTCTATAGGATACTAACTTCATCACCGATCGAGAGCATTTTTAGTACCTCCAACGTCGAGTATCACCGCAGATATCGCAGACTGCTAGCCGGTCCCCTGTCTGAGACATCTCTTAAACTTTGGACCCAGCGTGTGCACCAGCAAATGTCCTTGGTGGCTGACAAGATGCAGCAGGAGATGGACAGTCGCGGGGCCGCCGACGTGTACAAGTGGTGGTTTTTTACGGCAACCGACATAATTGGCGAGCTTACATTTGGCGAATCGTTTGGTATGTTGGAGAAAGGAGAGGTAGGAGAACTATATACAGGTGCACCAAACTTTGGCTGATATTCGCAGCTGGACGAATATGCCAAGGACATCATGACGCTCTCGGGCATGGACTCCATCCGAGCACTGTTTCCCACACTTGTCAACGCTTCGCAGTATCTACCTCTGCCAGCACTTCAAAAGGTTAAACGATCTGCAATTCAACTGAAAAAACACGCAATTACGTCAATGGATCGATATAGATCTCTCCTGAAGACTGATCCAACTCACCTGCAGCACTCACTGTTTGCGAAACTCTTCAAAGACATCGAGATGGAAGAGGTGGTGCCTCCACCCGAACTGAACGCTAATGCACAGGCCTACATTGTCGCTGGAAGTGATACTACCTCAAACTCACTTACATACCTAGTATGGGCGGTTTGTAGTCACCCGGCAGTCAAATCCAAGCTCGTTGCAGAGCTCTGTACTCTACCGGATGACTTTGAAGAGTCTGATCTTCGGAACCTGAAGTACTTGGGCAAAGTCATTAATGAGTCGATGCGACTGTATGGGGCGGCACAGTCCAGTCTCCCTCGCATCGTGCCGTCTAATAGTGCGAAGTTAGCTGGCTATTGGATACCTGCCGGCACAACGATCAGCGTGCAGGCATACAGTATGCATCGTGAGCCGAGCATATTTCATATGCCTGATAAGTTTGATCCATCTCGCTGGGATTCAGCCACAGAGGAAATGAGGGAGGCAATGATGCCATTTTCGCGAGGAGCAAGAGGTAAGGCATGGGCCCCTATTCAACAATACTGCTCCCCCGTACCAACACATGTTTCTAGGCTGCATTGGAAAGAATCTTGCCATGATTGAGCTCCGTTTGGGTACTGCAATCTTCTTTCGGCACTTTCCGGAGGCCAAAATGTCGAATCTGGAAGGGATGAGTGATAAGGATATGGAACCACTTTGGCATTTCGTACTCAGTCCCAAAGGCAGACGCTGTCTCGTTCAAGAACGGTAGAGCCGTAGGTGCTGAGCTTGTGGCCGGATTATAAATTTTGGCTGGCGGGAAAATTTTTAAATTTTCTGTTTACCTTTCTACTTTTCGCTGTAACAAGTAATATTCTCCTGCTACCTAAACCTCCTTGGGCATGTTATCTTACAACCATTCAGTTATCCAAAGTCGTACCGGGTCACAATGATTCCATCCTCTCCCCCCACTTAATATAAATGCCCATGTTAAGCTCGTGAAACGTGCCGGCTAATGGTGCAAGGTCTTGATCGCTTTCCGCTATGGTACTCATGCGCTGCGCAATTTGCTCTAGCAACGCCATATCAGCGGCGGCGGTGGCCCCACGCTCCTTTGGGTGGCTATTAAATAGGTATTTGGCTAAACAGCCGTATGCGACATAACAACGGAAGGCTCCAAATGCATACGAAGCAGTCGTCGGGGTCATATAACTTCTCAAGCCTAGGAGCGCAACCTTCAAGACATTTCGCGCGTTGCTGATTGATAGCAGACCGGTAGCCGTTTCTTCGCACATAGTGTGTGCACCAGATTGGAGCACAGATATTTTGCTGCCCAGGGCCATCATGGAGCAGTACGCTGTGAGCATGATATCGTAGAGTGTCCACCATTGAGAGGCGTCATCTTTGTAGCATTCCATTGTATCTTTCTATATCCAGCCCAGCCGGCAAGTCAGATAGAATGCTCAGCGCAGTATTGGTTGGATGCAAGTGTTGCGCAGGATCTGGGAAGGGGGTGGCACGGTAAACTCACAACGGACCATTCTTCGATTACGGCCTCTATCTCTGCACAAAGTATCTCCATGCTCTTTATCACTGTACTTTTGTCTTTTGCCTCCTGGTTGATGTTTTCGAACAAACCCAGGAGTAGGAGAGTCAACCGCGACCTCACGAAGAAAACAAGAGTAGCCGCCACTTGATTAGGGTGTTCAGAGTATCCAGAGACTGTATCAAGCCCGGGGAGATTGACGCGCCACTCTGTTAAATCGGCGGTGATGATGGCAGGCTTACCGTGTAGTAACCGGAAGGATAGATCAACGAGCACCAACGCCCAAAGGCCGTCTCTGTCTTGATCGACCCTATCCACTAGAAGCTCTGGCGGCATGAAGATGCAAGGAAAGCCTCGATCAATGTTTTGCATATCCTGCTTTTTCACACACTGGCAGACAAACTTGTATATATTCCAGCTAAATTCGAAGTCGCATTGCTGAAACGCGGCTCTCATCTAACCCCGGTCGTTAGTTGGACATCATGAGCTCGGCGAAAGCTATAATCAATTTCTCTGGGACATACGATAAGGATAGCGATAACTAGGTCTGTCTTCGTGCCAGAAGCATGTTCCAACCAGGTTGGTAGTGCCCTAAGGCAGAGGCCGTATATTCGCTTTGGAAGCTGGCCATCCGGACGACCCACGTCGTTCTTGAGCAGTAAGGACCCATGGTAGAGTATACTGTAATAAAGCGTAATGGCTGCTGGTTCAATAACGACCTCGGGCAAGTCGATTAATTCTGGGATTAGTCGCATGAGCTTTGTATTGACAAACCTTGGGAACGCGACCGTTCGGTAGTGGCTGCAAAAGCCTGCAATTCAGGTCAGTTCAGGTCAAAACAAGGTGTGCAGCCCACATTCGGGATAAGAATTGTCTGGAGCTGATGAAGGCCAATAAGCCAGTCCTTACTTTCAACGCAAGCTTTGGAAATTTCCGGCCGAACGTGGATGTCCAAATACGCAGTCTGCCTGCTGAGGTTTTGTCGTTTCCGATGCACAACTTGTTCGAAAGCTTTTTCCAGCCGCGCATCTGCGTTCAGTGGAGCGGATGGACAGGCGAACATGTGGCTGAATGCTGGCTCTTGCGCAGCGGCGTTTGTGTCTATTCCTGATCCAGAGAAGCCGGCGGCTATGAATTCTCTACAGATATTTCGTGCAAGCCTTAACAAGGAAGGTCTCCCTTGGCTCGCGTTATCCCTAGGTTCGCATGTCGCGCATTCTCTGGGAATTCGCGCCTGCGGCGACAAAGCAACAAGACTCGAGCATTGTTCCTCGACTTGGGAAAGTCTTTCGGCAACTTCTGAAGGAACGTGGTCACTTCTTTGAAATGTTAGTACTGTAATTTCGTGTGACCGCTTGGAAGGCGCAAGAGGGCCTCCAGGAAAGGCAATACTGTTGCACGGGATTCAAGGAGTGAAAAGACCTACACTTGATATACTTGCGGCTTGGCATTACCCTTTCTCCTTAGCTTTCGTTCGGCGTAAAAGCAGGTTTTACCCCGAACAACGCAGTCACCACATGCCGGATAAACGCGGTCGCAGCGAATCTAGGGTTGTGAGCAGATCGTTAGACATATGCGGACTTTGTGTTAGAATGCTTTAGATGCGACGGTTGACAAATTGGCGTTAGAAGAGGATAAGCAACGTGATTTGCCTCTTTACCTTTTGAATCCTGCAGCTTACACACTGTTTCGCGTCTGTCAATATGCCGGCTCCATTTTTGCGTCCGCATCAGATAGGATATCAAGGCTACGAGACTTTTCGTTGTCAGACTTACCGCCAGTCCATGGTGGCCTAGACGAGGTTTCATAGAAAGGTCCATGCCGAAGTAAAAACAGATGGGTTAGGGTTATGAGCTGGAGCTTGGCTGACAGCGTCCAATGGTTTGCGCGGGTGGGTAGTGACAGTAGTGCTCGAGATCAAGTTTCTTACTCGACAATGCCCAACAGACACCGGCACAGAGATGGTGATTAACGCCACGAAGCTACGTGCGGTTAGCTTGCAGCTCTTCAAGTGTGCCGACGGGCGATCCTGGTGGAGTCGGATAGGCCAAATCTGACCCTGGGTCACCCGATATCCACTCACGATATGACGGCATCTTGGCGAATACGAAATACATACCACCATAGTACGTCTCCGAGAGCATCTTTCTTCCCCCGCACAAGTGGTATCATCTCCACCAGTCAGGATGTGGGGACCTTCAGAATTTTTTCCTGCTCAGACCACGACGCGACGCAGCGGACAATACGAAAAGCCCGTTTGCCCGGATGGCGGTTTATCAAGCCGAATGCAAGCCTCCAAGCCGAATGTCCGTCCCACAATTCTTGACCCCACACCTCTACAGCAAAGCCGGAATCTGGTTATAATCAATGTCGGTTACTGCGTACCGCTTCCCAATGGAGACTTCATCAATTGTGTGTCTCAAGTACCAGCCAGAGGCCTGAAATCCCACATATATGTCAAGAGCACTGATCATCCTCTACCCCGTACAGTACTCCGTAGAAGCACCCGAGACACGATGTACATAGGTGGCTTCAGGTCACGTGGTAATGCCACCACTGTATTTCCTCGGCATGGCTGGCTGAATAACGCGTTGACGAGCATACTCTACCATCTTATGCGCCCAGTAATTCGCTAGTTTTCTCTCGTTGGCAGTTGTAATATTGAATATGCGATAATCACGTAGTATCGCTCCCCTTCGCGGCCAACAGCCAGGATGTCAGCCGAGGAGCTAGAGGAGCTACGGTGACTTCGCCGTCAGAATGAAGAGTTACAAGCTCGAGCCTAAGCTGCTGAACAATAATGCGATAATGAATAACGTCGATGCCAAGAGAAGCTAAAGAACTCGTTGAAGCTTCGCTAGCACAAAAGCTGTAGTAATATCTCGAAGCCTGTCATGCACTTGATCTGAATATAGACGTCGTGAATATTCGTTCCTGAACCACACAAGGAGACACCACCAATCCGACCGGACGAATTTTCCTTAAGCGCATCATTCTGTGGAAAGAGTCCGCGATAAGCAAGAAGAGGTATGGGAGACGCTGTCTGCCAGTCCCAGCTTCTCTTCTCGAGCTGTTTTCCCGTCCCGACACCAACTAGCATACGTGTCGCACAATTGTGGGGTCCACGAAGGAGTGAGAGTAATCGAGTGATTGTCTTGAGATTATCTAGAGAACAAAGGAAACCATCTAAGAGTTGATCCAGCTGTCCTCTTTATATAGAAGATAGTCAATTAACCAACCTCTTTAAAGAATGTCAGTGGTGCCATGGCTGGTAGCCATGGCGCGACAGAATAGTTGCGAGTTATTAACAGCCAAGCTAACCTGGAGCGAGTACTCCAGTAGGCCTGATATGCGACAATATGTTATCTCTGTCCTTCAACCTCTGTTTGAAGCTGCAGCGAGTATCACATAGCTCACGAGGCTAACTTGCAATCGCCAAATCCGAACACACATATCTCGTTTTGGCCATCGCAGGGTTCACGAAAGATGGAAACCCCGAGTGGCCAAGAAGGGACGTCGAAATGACGCGTGGGTCACTCCCTTCGGAAGACGGTGGACATTACGACATAAGTGTCGACTTTCTTGAAGAAAGAGATGTTCGAGCTCGTGGAGTTGATATCTGTGGACAATGAGTCTTCAACCTGCTGCGCCAAAATCAATATGGAGGTGCTACCTTTTCATTATCGCCTATTCTCGTTTTTGTCACCCGTAGCCAAATTGCTTAGCCTCATTTGCCTTACCGATTGAGGTTGATATGACACGGAGATCCTAGTCACAATATGTCCCAGCGTCTGTCTACACGTCTTTGTACGCATAAATAGAACATTTCTGAGCGCAAAGTGCTGCATCTTTGCGTACAAGAAAGTCGTTTAGCATCGTTGTGTAGAGATGACAGCTGCCAGCTCTTGTACATTGATATGGCATCCTCGGGGTTGCTGCAAGGGCAGCAGACTACGCCATTTAAGTTATTTCAGTACTCTGAGTCTGTTAAGTAGGATATTTCCGGCTCTCCTTCCATGAAGTCCATTTTGCCTCCACGTCGTCTCCCAAATTATTCCACCGCAGACTGTGGTGGCGTCCAATCACGCAACGAATGGCATTGCGGGCCCAGCGTACCTCTCACCCACCAGCTTAATCGCCGCGGTCAGGCCAGCGTCTTCTAATTTGCGCTCCATGTCACCTAAATAGCTGGCGACCGCCATGGAAGGACTTAGTGTCGCCGCCAGCGTCATCGCTGTCGTGGAATTATCCGCCAAAGTTGCCTCTTTGTGCCTGCAGTACTCCAAAGACGTCAAGCACGCTAAGGATAATATCGTCCGACTGCGCCTGCAAGTCACCGACCTAGGATATGCGTCAGCAAGTGTGCAGCAGCTACTTGACGGCCCGAATGGTTCGAGCTTGAAAGCGTCCCAGCAGCTGCTCGTCGCGATTCGCGATGGTGAATCGCAGCTTCAAGAACTGCATAAGACGCTATGCCCTCGGAATGCCCGCCAGGCATTGAGCCGGCAGGGGCTTCGTTCTTTGAAATGGCCATTCCAGAGCAAGGATATCGAGAAGATTGTGCAAGACCTAGGGCGATGCACGCAGACGATTTCTCTGGCTTTGCAAGTCGACCAGACGTAAGTCATGATTTCTTTCGCCTGCCGACAAAAGCTAACAAGCGTGAACCAGAGGAATCCTGCTCAATATCGATCAGAAGATGGTGCTTGACCGACTCCCTGTTGCAGAAGGGGCGTTCTTCGACTCCCACGCCGAGGAACACAACCCGACCTGCCTACCAACTACACGAGTCGAGCTACTTCAGCAAATATCGGAATGGGCTGATAGCCCAAGACCTGAGGCAGTCTTCTGGCTTAATGGCATGGCTGGGACAGGGAAGTCCACTATGTCTCGCACCGTCGCTCAATCTTTCGCCAAGGCCGGCCAACTTGGCTCCAGCTTCTTCTTTAAGAGAGGAGAAGGTGATCGAGGAAGCTTGTCCAAGTTCTTCACAACGATTGCCGCCGATCTCGTAGTGAGAGAACCTGCTGTCGCTCCGCACATCAAGACCGTCATCGATACCAATCCTGCAATTATTACAAAGAACGCGCGAGAGCAGTTTGACAAACTCATTCTGCAACCACTGTCGGCGATCTCAATAACTGCCAAAAAATCCACCCCGCTCGTCGTCGTTATCGATGCACTGGATGAATGCGACAGGGAGGACGAGGTCAAGCTCCTGATCGATCTAATTTCTAGAACTGAGACTTTATATTGTAAGCGTCTAAGAGTCTTTGTTACTAGCCGGCCAGAACTCGCAATCCGTTCCGCATTTAAGGCAATTGAGGGCAAATACCAGGACATTATTCTTCATGATGTGGCTGAGCTTGTTGTTAGGCGCGATATATCAACTTTTCTAGAGCACGAGCTCGCACGGATTAGAGACGACTATAATGCCTCTGTTCCCAGAGACCGGCATCTAGCTTCCGACTGGCCGGGGCAATCCAGCATCCAGTCTCTAGTGGAAATGGCAGTTCCGCTGTTCATTTTCGCCGCCACAGTGTGTCGCTTTCTTGGCGATCGCAGATTTGGAAGCCCTGACGAGCAGCTACATGAGGTTCTACGCTTTCAAACGAGAAGCCAAGAATCACAACTAGATGCAACTTATCTGCCTGTCTTGAATAAACTACTTGTTGGCGTACCTGCCAATAAGCAAACTAAGATTCTCCATCGATTTCGAGATATCATCGGCTCTATTATTATTCTCGCCAGTCCGTTGTCGGTCCCTGCTCTAGCACAGATCCTTGATATCCCTAAAGATACCATCGATAGCAGATTAGACATGCTTCACTCGGTCCTAAGCATTCCGCCAGCAGCCGAAGCTCCAGTGAGGCTATTACACGTCTCCTTCCGAGACTTTCTAATTGATCCTGAAAAGCGCGAAACAAACCCGTTCTGGATCGATGAGAAACAAGCTCATGAGGCAATGGCAGTCAACTGTCTGCGCATGCTTGACTCTCTTAAACATAACACTTGCAGTATTAAAGCCGCTGGCACGCCACGTTCAGCTATCAGGCCCCAAAATGTTAGCACTAGTCTACCGCCAGAGCTTCAATATGCCTGTCGGTATTGGGGCCATCACGTACTACAAGCCGGGGTTGCTATTGGCGATAATGGACCAGTCCATGGATTTCTAACGTGTCATTTCCTTCACTGGACAGAGGTGGTAACCCTTAGGACGCGAGAATGCCTTTTTCTTTTCAACGCGTTACAGACATACCTCACGGTAAGTCCCATTACAGTAGTATGACGCTCGCGTTCTTATTAACATAAACCCTAGCTTGAAAATAGCCAGCAGCTCTCGGAATTGCTTAAGGATGCTGTGCGTTACTTTGAGACCAAAATCAGCGAGGAAATACAGGCAGCATTTGCAAGCGTTCCGTTGTAAGAGCGGTGTTCTCCCAGCGAATGAGGCAAGATCATGTAGTGCGGCGATCGCGAGTGGTGGTGCGGTCCAGAGGCCTTGGTAAAGTGTGCGAGCATTAACATTGCATTTACGGAACTCTAGAAATGTTTTCAGCATTCCATGTCTCCCGTCAGCACTGCGTAGCGTATTCCGCTGCCCGTCGTAGTTGCATTTCGATGGTGAAAGCATTTCAATGAGGTGGACCGTAATATTCGGCAGGTATGCGCCAACACCATTACCTCTTGTTCTGCCAGCAAATCGCATATTGCATATAGCAAGTCGATTGGTAGCTGAAGAGGTAAACTGGGAGGTTCAAACGTTTCGTCGTTACACGTTATTGAGCTCCAAATGCGGCTATTCGTGTGCGATGGACATGTGTAAGAAAAACCACACGATACACAAAAAAATTTGTCGAGTTAATTACATCTAACTTATTATAGTTATGCGGTGCTAAGCTATTTGATGATTATAAAGAGCGAGACTCTGGCGTTGCGTTTGCGCTGCAACCAGAAGCTGATGACGAGCAGCCACGAGATAACTTAGTCAAGTCGACTCCTTATCCGGAGCAAGGAGTTATGCGAGGATTTTTGACAGTGGCAAATCTCATTTGTACAGGACTAAAAACACCTTTTCATGGCTATATAAACAGCCCTCAATGCTACTACGCGTTGGCAACCTATTAACCATACCGCTAAATCAGGGTCTGGCTTTAGTATCGCCGAGCACTACTTATATAACAGAACAAAACATATTGCACCTTTTGCTTTGCATCGATGGAGGATTTTCTGCTGTTCCACTCTTCCAAGAACGACTGCGCGCAATTAGTACAGATCGCCAGCTGTTTACCTTCTTAGGCTCTAAATACTTTAGCATCTGGTCGCTACGACCGTGGCTTACGTTGAAAAGCCTTGAGATAATATCCCTCACTAGAGTATCTCGTTCCTAGAGAGAGAATTCCGTATTGGATGGACTGCTGGCTAACATAATCGTATAGTTTAGTCTTGAATTTACCGATTCACGACCACAAGCTCACCTGTATCAGCGACTGCTTCTGCCTCCCTCCCTTAGACCGGGTAGATAACGAATATGTGTGTGAGCCAGCGTCAAAACAAGAGCCTCAGAAGATTCCCGCAATCGGGCCAAATCGTATGACACACTACTTCTTCCATCCAGAATGCATCAATGAGAGGCAAAAGACAATGCTCACGTAACTTCCGAAGAGAGTATGCGGGCGGCTTAGAGCAGCGAATGATGTTGATGTGATTGGTTGGGGATTACACTTTAAGCAGAATTGGCGTTGGCGCGGTGTTTATTTCATTGTTATTATGCTTCTTACCTTTGGCTTAGCTTTTAGCATTGCGTGGTCAGTGCTTAAAAAGGACATTCAAGGTGGTCTCATAATATCTGCCATTTGGATGACAGCTGGGTCACTTTTTCTGGGATATCTAGCCGTTAGATAGGAATATTGTTAGCCGTAGTGGATGCAGGTTTGTCGGTGTGACCTATTACGCTATAAGGCTCGATTTCTAAACTTGATTTTCCTGCCTATATGTGGTCTTGAAGCCAGCGTAAGAGTACTAATTGGTCTGACAAAGGTACCAGGGTATTGATTGTAAATATGGTCCATGGTCTATTCAATCTGTTGAGGGATGATAGGGCCGGCTATATAGCTGTAATGTGATTGTTCCGTTTTGATGTATTTGTGATGCCTCAAACAGACCGAATAATCGTGTGACAGATAGATTTATTGCTGCATGGCGCCATAACTTCGGTGCGCACGCGCATCAGACTTGTGAACTTCCTAGGAAGCTTGACAGTGCCCATAAATCGCCAAGTCGGACAAAACCCTCCGTAAGCACGTAGTGGCTACCAATGTAGCTCATCCCTCGCGACTGAATTGACCACATTGCAAAGGAGTTCTTTCTACACGTTACAAGGTCATACCGTGATCCGTGATACAAAAACTAGGCTGTTATGGAGACTTGGGTGATATCTATCATCACAAAGGTCGGTGAATCCGGTTTATGGGGTACAATTTTGAGTCCAAAACCATCGCTTTGGCCGTTGGCATTGTCGGGCAATAACGGGACATCTGAGTCGAAATTTGCTATAGGGAACGGAGGGGAGCGACCGTTTAGGTAGACCGTTTTATACTTAGCATAAATGTGCAGCAGCATAAAATTATGTACAAATTAGTCCAGTGGTCGTGCTCAGGCTCAGATCCGGGACTTCGCTAAAAAAGGAATAGCGACGCTACAGCGGCTCATGGTAAAAGCGGCGCTGCTCAGGGACTTCTTCATTCAAAACCTCTGACCAACAAACCTACCTTGGAGGAAATTGGGCATGTGGAGCAGTAGAGAATAATAACGCATTCTTGGCGCATCCATCGACAAGCCTGTCAGAATAGCTGAGACAGCAGCGACGGCGGCGACGGTGACGGTGGGTTGCTCGAGTGGTCGAGTCGACCAGTTCTTTGCCGGCCGCTTGTAGTCTGCTCAGAGAGTGTGGCAAGGCCTCTGACGTACTGGCCAAGAAATACTCGTAGACATTTGTTCACCAGCAACATCGCCACACATCAACGCCACAGACCATTGTCCCGCACGTTTTCGCCCCCCTCCTCTCGCCTTTGTCTCTCTCGGGCGCCTGCGTGTGCTGAAACGGGCCAACGGTTCTTCCACTGCAGGAAAAGATTTGCTCCCCCCCTTGACCTAGTGCGAGTACAGTAGGTGGCAATAAGTATTTGGCCCCCACGAAGTTACCCGCCCGAACCAAACTATGCCACGGTAGCCAATTCGTCTCCGTTGCTGTGCCAACTGGCCGACGCTCTCGTAATCTAATATTCTCCTTCTTATGTTATACATAGCTACGTCTGACGATGCCTCGTGGCCCGGGACTATCGCCGCAGATGCGGTCGCATCTCTGTGAGCTCAAGAGTATTGGCTATAGCGCGAAACTGATTCAAAAGTCCATCCAGAGATTCCTCTCTCGGCCATCAAATACACCGGCCGCAAAGAAGCTATAGGGAATAATAACTTAGGCCAGCTTACAGTAAGCAATCCAAGTATTACATATCCCGACCTCTAGGCTTCTGTTGATGACGATGTAAAAGATCTATCTTTAACCCTCTGTCGAGCGCCGACCGTAACTTATGGCGCTCCACAGATAACTCTGGCCCAAGCTGCCTGACGAATTAAACACTTACTTGTGTGTTTTATATTGCCTTTGTGTGCCTATGCTGCTTCACCGACCGTGGATAGATACAGAGGTGAGTATGGTCGGTGACACGGCGCGTCTCTAACTGCCTTTTTGAGCCACCTAACTGGTTAGGTTTAAAGGGGTCTGTTACGTAGCAACTAGCCGTTGCAAAACTGTATTGGGCCATGGGTCTACCTACTGACATGTATTCGGTTACGCGCACTAAAAAAGAGCAAGTTGACTAACACGGGCAGCTAATGCTTGCTCAGAACGACACGAGAGGCATAGCAACAGGCGTATCCCAGTCAATTTTATCCGGTTGCGTCTCAATTCGATCTCGACATGTCCCGAAAATTCGATCCCACAGGCGAGTCTGCTTCCCGTAGTTTGCACTCGACCTCCATCCATGGCGGTGGTGCAGATCATGGTCTTCAATAACAAGATCTGCGTTGAAGGTCTTGAGAAGCCAGGTAATTGTGCTCGGCGGGTTTACTAGTAGTCGTAAACCACTATGGCCAACCAGCTCAGCAAAGATGACATATTGATGACACACCCACCACTCATAAAATCCTATAGGCAGTCCGAACAGCCTCATCGTGCCATATGTCATAAGAGGGATACCGGCAATGTCAAAGATTTCCTGCTCTGTATCCGCATAGAGCGTTAGAAGCGGATTTGGATGTTTGGTGAGGTGATGTGTGCGATGGTACTTCCAGAGACTAGCAAAATCATGCATTAAGCGATGATACCAGTAGAACCAAAAGTCAAGGATGATGCTGTAGAGGCCAATTTCAAGCGGCAGTAAGGACCAGTCAGCGTCCCCAGGCGCAACGCTAGTGCTGTAGCTTAGGATAATTATAAACATTGGACGGACCGCAGTTGCCGTGATTAGTGATATTATGACCTTAGAGACGCCGACATCCGGAACGCCATCTCGTTCGCATACGTCACCATCTAGAAAGCCAACAATGTGCCCTAGCCTTCGCAATGCGTGCATCTCTCGAATAGCGTTAAATTTAAAGAAAGCTGTGTAGAGCAAATAGGCAGGGAGCGGCCCTAGGTTTTGTCCAGTAGATGTGTAATAGGCGTGGTGAATGCCTATGGGAAGGAAGGCGTGTAGAAGGATCCAACGGTGCATATGCCACTCGGGCAAATATGGCATCGGCTCTGTCTTTTTATGCTTGGGGATTTCTTTTTCTAAAGATGTCGGCTGAATGCCAAGGATCTCATAAAACCAGTGGAAGGCAGTCCATTCTCGGCGGTCGAGCTGCCGCCAGGTCGACTTCATGGAGTCAGCCACATTGCGTTCAACACCCATGGCGAAATAACGTGCAACAAAAATGAACGGATAAATGCCGTCCGTTCTAATAAAGGTCAAGGTTTGGCTGAAATTTGTTTGCTAAATGTATTTGACACAAACCAACGACTAGAACGAGCGTGTAAGGTAGCCTTTAATACTTGCCCTATGCGGCCCGTTCCCAGCAGTAGTCAGCCTTTTCGCGTAGGGCAGAGTTATAGATTTAGTCCGACTAACCCGCATTAATTTACCCCGCCTTTCCCGTCACCGACAACGTCGGGTTAAGCACTTCTAGTTTGCGGCATCCTCTGCCAATGTTCGAAGTGTCATTAGTCCGTCACTTACTCCACCTGTAACGGCTTCAGCGGAAATCGCCGTGGGCGGTGTATAGTCGTTGCAAGAATGGAGCACCGTTGATCGGGTGGTTTAGCTGCAGCAGGTCAGGATTCAAGATTTTGTTAAGATTTTGTCCAAGTCGGATACAGTCTTGGCAGTACTGAATTTCCAATAGCAAATGGGCCCGTCTTTGCAGGCATTCGCAAAACGCCGAGGCCGAAAGCCCGTCCCACAATACTCATAGCCTTTGAGAACCTTGTCTGATACATCTGCGGAGAGTTTTATGGTCAAAGGCTGAGCTATCAGAGGATCGCCGCCCTGATAATCTCTCAAAGGACACCACCAGACGCTACTGTATTCGGGAAGTTTATCCATCACGCTGCTCACAACCGTTTAGCACGCCATGATTACACATCCGACTACCAGTCTAGAGGGCTGTCAAAAGGGCGGAGATTACTTAGCGTACCGACCATAACTGTAAATACTGCGCCATCTATTGGACAGATCTTATGAATACAGGAAGATTGCAACAGCGTAGTACGATGCAAGATATTGAGGATGAGAATTTATTCAGCCAGGAAGTGTTTGCATATTGTCTACGTAGGAGCTAATAGAAGAAATATATTAGGATATGACAGTTAGTCATGTTCTACCATTTTTTATTCTTACCACTCACGTCACCTTTAGCTTTTATAGGCTTGAGCTAAATTTCTGCGTGTTAAGCCCTCGCCATCAAAAAGGTACTGTTCCAGTTCCTCATTTGTCATCTCTTTGCGAAAGTTTTGCAAGTTAGTCAGGGTGCGCTTCAGACCATCCCGCGCCTTCGCGCGGATATCCTCAAGGTCGTATCCCACCAAGTGACCGTGGCGTTTTCTGATTATGCCACCAACCATGACGGTATTGACATCAGCCGGCGTTGAATGCAGAATGGCAGTCCCGATAGGGAACGCTGATGCAGTCAAGAACCTTTTAAATGAGATAAATGTGATATCTGCACATTTGCCTGGTGTGAGTGTGCCAATTCTTTCGGCCATTCCGACAGCATCGGCGCCATTGCGTGTAGCCCAAGCGAGCACATCTCTAGTTGTAAGGTCGAGCTTAATCGGCGCCCTTCGAAATTTGTGAGCTAAATCATTATCTATGCAACGCTGCAGCTGTAGCGTCAGACGCATTTGGGATAAGAGGTCTGGAGAGACAATGCTGGAGGTGTCGACACTCAAGGTAGGTTTAATGCCATGGTTTATGCACGCCCTGACTGGCGGCAGACCCATGCCCATTTGCATTTCCGTTTCTGTCGCAATCGAAACCTTACCGCCGGTTTCTGCAATAAGCCCCATTTCATGATCGCTAAGACCTGTACAATGGATATATACATGGCCCGGTAGCATGAGACCGTGGTCGTGCAGTTCAGAGAGACCGTTGCACATCCTCGTATTCATAAACGGGCCTGTATGAGAGCAACAGAGCATGTCTCGTTTGCGAGCGAAATTTATCTCAGCTGCCGTTTGATCAAAGGACACAGATCCTACATGGCTCAACTGCAGTCCCACTTGAACAAGTTGAGAATCATTCGGTTGTTGTGACTTGTAGAGCTCGTCCAAATGTGCCAGGCGGGAAGCCCAGCCAGATCTGCCGGCGATGGCTCCGTCATATTCACCATCACCCATACCGTAACAGTAGTAAGCGCGAATGCCAGATTCCCTCAGTGTTTTTAAATTGGCCTCGGCATGTTGTTTTGAAGTTGCAGCCTCAGCACAATCGAGAACTGTCGTGACGCCGCCCTCCATGGCCTCGAGCGCACTCGCTAAACACGCAATGTGTATGTCCTCGGCACTGGTCGCGGGTAGCCATCTCAAGAATGTATTCGACAAAAAGCGGATCAGAGACTGGTCGGCGGCGATGCCGCGAAGTAGTGACAAGCTAGTGTGGCGATGTGTATCGACCAGCCCGGGCATGACCACGCCGTCTGTGGTATCGATCACCTCGACGTCATCGGCGACAACGCATTCTTCAGCGTCCCCAATGGCCTTTATAATACCATTTTCAACCAATACGTAACCACATTCGAAGTCGCCTAAAGCGTCATCCTGAGTAGCCACATAGCCTCCTCGGAAGAGATATTTTCCTGCGGTTGTCATCATCGCCCTTCGGGGGTAGGGGTTTCCTGCAGAATGAAGGGAGGAAATTAATGCAGAGATGTTATGCCGGAGAGGATTACGTCGGAATAGTTTCCTCGCAAATACTCGATTCATTCCTTTATGTTTTTTTTTTTTTTTAGGAAGGTGTGACTTATAGAAAGCACCCTTGCTATATATGGTGCGAGTCCGCCTACATCAGTTGAGCGGAAGTTTCCGGGGTGGTGTGGAACGACTGTGAAGCCGCTGTAGGGGCGTGTAATAGCACGCGGAGTGATATTGCAGCCAAGGAACGAGGAGGTCACGAACAGCGGCTCCAGTTCATTGAATTGACGAACTATATGGAGCAAAAGTGATGATGAGAGGGGAAGAAAGCTATCGTCGAGGCCGAAAAGCCCGTCCCACAATACTCACAGCCTTAAGACGATGTAAAGTGGGCCCAGTACGTACACACTCCCCTCCTCCTGCCTCACTACAGGGCGATGATTATTATCACCACCAGGGTGTGCACATACATTTTCGGCGGGTTAGTAGTCTTCCGCGAAAGTGTACACATTATCCTAAAATTTAAACTGAAGCGCCAATTCGTTCTTCGGCAATCTCAATCCCGAGAACCGAAAGCAAACCTCGGCTCCTGCCCATAGCCCATACTCATCAGGCGACTTAAATGCGTTGTCCAAACCGCTCTAATGGCAAGCAATAGTACGGAGACCCGCGAATCTAACTACCCGTCCGACTACGCTTTCAGTGATAAAACGCCACTATATTCCCCAGGAGCGTATCATCTGGAATATGGGACAGGCTTGGAGTAATTTTTCCCCACCTCCACCGGTGTTGACCGAGGAGAATCTTCCAGACCAGGAAAACAAAGTAAGTTTAGCCCGGCCTTGGCATCTCTATAATGATGTTGATTGTTGGCGAGGTAGGTGTTTATTGTCACCGGTGCCTCAAGCGGCGTCGGTCAGCAACTCGCTACCTTTCTTTATAAACACAATGCTCGGGTCTACATTGCAACTCGCTCCAAAGAGAAAGCCGATAGAGCCATCACTGCAATTCGGCAACTGTACCCTTCATCCCGCGGAGAGCTGATATTTTTATTTCTTGACCTCGGCGACTTGACCACCATTCATAAATCAGCAGATGAGTTTCTCAACAAGGAGTCACGGCTTGATGTGCTATGGCTCAACGCCGGCGTCATGGTACCTCCACAGGGTTCCAAAACAGCCCAAGGCTATGAACTGCAGCTTGGCACAAATAATATCGGCCACTTTCTCTTTACCAAACTCCTCCATCCAGTATTGTTTCAAACGGCTCAGACATCGCCAGCAGATTCGGTCCGTGTCATTTGGGTGTCATCTGGCGCTGTGGATCTAGCGCCATCGCCCGCCATCGACTTTACAAACATGGATTACCACCGCAACGAGTTGGCTTGGACCAAATATGCTCGAAGCAAGGCGGGAAGTGTATTGCATGCGACAGAGTTTGCAAGACGCACAAAGGAAGAGGGAATTATAAGCTTGGTAAGCCTATTTATCGACAGAAAGCTGCGGGTGCGGCGACCCATGGCGCACTGCACTGATTCAGCTAACATCACATGTTGCAGAGCCTCAATCCTGGAAATCTGGCAACAGGGTTACAAAGATATTTGCCCGGCTGGCAAGCGAAGTTTTGGGTACGCTGGACTAAGTGTGCTACCGGGATGAATATATGCGCTTGGCAAGCTGACCAACCGACAGGAGTATATCATAGCGTACCCTGCCAAGTACGGAGCGTATACAGAGCTATATGCCGGGTTACACCCAGATATCACCGCAGAACACAGCAACGTATTCAGTAAGCTACAGGACGCTTCCCAAATTGAAGGCCTAATATATCTTCTAGCTACTAACAGCACGTTCAGTTGCGCCTTGGGGTCGATTGGCAACTACACGAAAAGATCTTTTCGACCCCGCACTAGGCAGACGGTTTTGGGATTGGACTGAGGAGCAGGTTAAGCCATACATATAAGAGCTTAAAATGCCCTCTACGTTCCTGTGCAATATGACGAATACCTTAGTCTGCTAGAGATGAGTTTACATCAGCCATTCCGCAGCAGGCGGGCCAAACGTAGACTGGCACAGGAGATCTGATACAGTATATTCAGTCATTGTTTGTTACTTGAAACATAACCTTTAAAATAGGCAAATCAAATGGAGTGACGATACTTTGAGACTACAAGCTTGCTTCTGTAAAGCATTCCAACATATGCACCTACGAAAACCTCTTTACAAGGCGCACTCTCGCGTCTTCCATGTGCGCTAGTACATCTTCGTCGCCCATGAAGGAGAGAGCTTGGACGTCCACCGTGCGCTTCTCCAGCGTTTTTGCGAGGATGAGATCCCCCTTCGTCTCAACAGCCCCTGGAGTCTCTATGACCTTGGTGACGAAGTCAAGCCAGCCAGCATAAGAAAGCGCCGACCCAGGAATCCAACTCATGAAGAGTGCAAAACAGTGCGGCATTGCTTCGTACTGTTCCCATACGACCGGCACGCCTTGCGATGCCGCCTTCTGAGCCACAAGCTTACACTCATCTGTCAAATGCTCCTCGCCGCAAACCAGAAATATGGGTGGTGATCCCTCCCACGAAGTGGCCGACAATGGCGAGACAAGGGGATGGCTCAGCGCGCTTCCTTCACAGAACAAATCTACCCTAGGCGGATCCGTCGGCCAGATGTCGCAAGGCGGTGATTGTGCGGGGGAGAATGATGGCGGAGGGAGGTAGTCAAACTGCGAGTACGTTGTTGCCCATTGCATGCACCGTGTAAGATCGAGGGATGGCGAGTTGAGCGTGATCCCAGCAGGCAGCGGCACGGCCACCTCCGCTCCATGGAATTGTAGAGTTGGTGATTTTCCCGCTGGGGCCGCTCGATGCATCTGAAGCAATAACTGTAGCAGTGATGTAGTAATGTTACCACCGGCTGAATCCCCGCATATAACAATAGACGCTGCGCCGACCGGTTCATGAAGCGCCCCAGGCGGCGGATACAGCAATGACAAATATGCCACCAGGGCATCAACTAATGCGGCTGGAAACGGCCCTTGAGGTGCTAGTCGATATCGAACGGAAAACACACGGCCCTGTGCCAGTGTCGCGTACTTGGCCGCCACTGGCCTTGTCGATACTGGGTCCATGAGGTAGTTGGACCCTCCGTGGAAGTAGAGGATCGTCGTCCGGTTCTTGACTTCTCCCATCAACCTATTGTATTTTTCTTGCTCTGGTATCGATGGCTCGGGTTCATTATCGGATACACCGCCGCGGAAGCCTAGCCATTCTGCCCCCACCGGCTCAAGGATTGGTTTAGTATACTCTTCCTTCCCGGTGCCCAAGGCCGCAATTGCAGCAAAAACATGTTGTCGCACATCGTCCTCCGGAGGCGGCGGAAGCACTACTTTGCTCACCCACATCTTGCCTTTGACGCCGGGGTCCTTCAGGAACATGGCCTGTTGCTCGGAAATAGTAGACGGTGGTGAATTGTTTAAAAAGTCGCGAATCATGTTCACGACTACCTCTGTGCGGAGATCCCATTTCTGCGCGGTCGGACTCAGTGACAAGGTGTGGTAGACGACTGTTTTGAGTAGCAATGGGATCCGTGACAACGCAAACACAATCATTCGTAGAGTGGAAGCCATTGTCAAGAGTTTGGACGCTTGTAAAATGATGTGCTGTGGAAAAGTTCTGTCGCCCAGCCTCGTCAATATCAGGATGCAAGCTGAAAGTCAGTTCGATGCCTGAGGGCCTGGCCCGACGCTTATCTAAGTGCAACATATTTAAACGCGGAATAAGCATCTACATTACGCTAAACAATGTTTAACTTTTGCATTTATCGTATAGAATAAATTAATAATGCTGGCCTAATGAGGATACCATACTACCTGAATATTAGTTATCGAAGCGCTTAAAGAAACCTCCTGGGTATCGGTCGCCAGCAAGCTCCGTCTCTTCGGCATATTTTCTAATCGCCTTCATCTCCTCATCCGTCAACTTGATGTTAATGGCAGCAACGTTCTCTTCCAAGTACTTGATGGTCGACGTGCCGGGAATGGAAATGAAGTCGTCACCCTGCGCCGCAACCCAGGCCAGGCAGATCTGAGCAGGCGTGGCATTATGCTTGGCCGCAATACTCTTGATATTGTCTGCCAGGGCGATGATCTTGGGGAAGTTCTCACGCGACAGCTTGGGCACGTTGCGGCGCCAGTCGTTCTCGGGCAAGTCGTCGAACGAGGTGAGCTTGCCTGCCAAGAGGCCACGGCCGACGGGGCTGTAGGGAATAATGGCGATACCAAGGTCGCGGCAAGTCTCGAGGACCTTGAACTTGGGCGACTCAATGTCCATGAAAAGCGGGCTGTACTCGACCTGGTATGCGGCGATCGGGTGAACGGCGTGGGCGGCGCGGATTCTCTCGGCTGAGCATTCGGACAAGCCCAGGTGGCGAATCTTGCCCTCCCTTTGGTTGACACAATGTTAGCAACATATCTAAAATAAGAGCAGGTATAACACGGGTACTTACTCCTTCAATTCGACCATGGCCTTGATTGTCTCCTCAATGGGTACCGACTCGTCCGGTCGGTGGCTGTAGTACAAATCAATGGTGTCCGTCTGCAGCTTCTGCAGGCTCCTTGTGCAGGCCATCTTAATGTACTCGCGGTCGCCACGAATGGTGCCGGAGCCGTCTTCCTTGCGGTCGAAGCCAAACTTGGTAGCGAGGAAGATGTCCGATCGCTTGCCGGTGCGGACGAACCAGTTGCCAATGTTCTCCTCGCTGCCACCGTAGATGTCTGCCGTGTCCCAGAACGTCTCGCCAATCTCATGGGCGCGGTCGAGGAACTTGAGGGCACTGTCCAGGCTGGTGTCCTTTTGGCCGTACCATCCTGCGAAGCTCATCAGGCCGAGGCCAATGCCGGGGACTTTGGGGCCATTGCGGCCGAGGGTTCGAGTAGGAATTGCCATTGTGGATGTTGAGGACGTTGGAGTGTTATAATGGATCAATCAACACAATTGTCTGTTTTTCTTGATCTGAAGCCGGTTATGCTATGTTAGAACAAGCGATTCTTGTCAATGGGGACAGACGTCTAGCTTTATACTATTTACAAATCGCCTCTTCTCCGCAGTCTTTCGGCCGTATGGCCAAACATCTCTGACGTAACTGGGAACAGCGCTAAAACCCGATGAGCAAATGGCACATCATGCTCGCAGCTCTTTCATCCACAATATTCTAGCGCGGGGTGTTAGGACCCGGAAGGCCTCCTGCCCCTCTATTCCAGGAATATTAGCGCGTGAAAGGAAAGATGTCTGGCCAAAAAGTGGTGCAAGCACTGGGATCCGCCACGGCAGCTAGTGAGAAAGAGTGTAAACTCCTAAATCCGGGCAGTGGCGCAACGCACGAAGGGGACGCCGCCGCGGAGTTAGCGGGAAGAAGCTTTGTTTAAAACGACTCTTGATCAACCTTGCAAGGATATGAATTTTATATTAGTGCTTAATAATTATATCTTCTATCAGGTTCCTCAATCGTGTTCGTGGTTCGGGAACAACCGCGGAGCGTGGCTGAAGGATGCATTAGGCAGCGTCGTAGTTGCGTGGAATAAGTGCACATGATGGAAAGTCCGCAGTGAGCATGTACTGAAATAATCCTTTGTTCAACAGTTCCCGTACTCAAGCTTCAGTCCGGAAATTCTGTTTCTACGAGGAATAGTGGAGCTGCTTGACTGCCCTGCACGAGGCAACAAACTGCTTCGCCGGGCGGCTTACAAGTTATACGTGTGGACACGGCAACCCACAATGACACGATCGCTATACAATTGCTTACCATATTACCTATTAAGGTAACTGAAATTGCATCCTGAATAGGCATTATGCAAGTAAGAGCTCGTAGGTGGTGGTCTCAATAAGCTTCGCTGTTACCATGTGCGGCATACAGGGTAGCTGCATCGAGTAAGCGCGCGCCGTTTCCACGTGCGTCCAGTCGAAGGGTTCAGAGGCCAGGGTCGGGCAGATCTCACAACCCCCGCCGGGGCCGCCGCGATTGGTAATTTTCATAACAAACGAATCAACTATCCCGCTACGTTCTGAGTCGCCGGAATAGAAACACTCAAGCACAGTCCAATCTCAAAATGGCCGAACCGGAGAATGAGACTGATGGCAAGAAGAAGTCGGGAGTCAGTGACTTTCTGTACGTGGCGCAATTTCAAGGGTGAGATGTCTCGTTTGAGCTCTCATACCCCGGGCACCCGAAGCAGATCTGTCCATCGCCGCACCTTTGATACTGACATAAGCGCATGATAGGCAAAAGAATCTCAACAAGGGTGAGCTCGCGATTAAGCATGCCGTTGGACTGGGGGAGCAGCCAAGCGTGATCCCTGAGGGTGAGCCCGTTCATGACGGCGAATCGCGCGACGTCTTGGTCGGCTGGCACCCCGTTGGCGGTGTCGCGGGCAAATGGTTTGCCGAGAAGACGGGCGTAGGCAAGTTGATTTCGGAAAAAGTCAACAAGTACCCGGATCCTACGCAGCACTGGGCGGTACTCGTTGGTGGTTTTGCCCACCAGCTTTGGATGGTGAGTGCGCCTTTCGCCTGGATCCTACTGACGTGATGTTCTGTTTTGTGACACTAACTGTGAGAAATATAGGATGAAAACTTCCACGTCATTTACTTCAACTCAGTCGTCGACCCTGAAGAATGGCGCACGTTTCACGTCGGAGAGACGCGGTTTAACGACGACGCTCTACGACGGACTGGTGAGTCGCGACATCCCAGACGCTGATGGATTCGCACAATCACGTATTGCTTACACTTTACGTTTTTACTCTGCGCACAGGCGAATCCGTAATCCAACTCATTCGCGAAAAGCGCCCAGCCTACAACCTCATCACCAACAACTGCCAGACCTACGCGCTGCAGCTCCTGGACGCCATCAAAGTCAGCACACAAAAGGAGCTCGGCACGACGCTCGCCGTATACGAGCGCGTGTTTGGGCGGGGCAAGGTTGCCGACCTGTTTGCCAAGCAAGACGGCGCTCCCCCGGCAGCGGAGGGCGCAGAAGGCGAGGCGGCCGCCGTGCAGCAAGGCGAACAGGAGATGGGGCAGGACAAGCCTCCTGCGCCGGCGGCGGTGGAAGAGGGCCACGGCGTCGTCTCGTTTGCCCAGAAGCTGATGAATGCGAATACGACGCAGCTGGATGCCAAGGAGCAGGCGGGTAAGAGCAGGGAGATGGACGGCGAGGAAAAGGAAGAGGATGGGCAGAAAAATGGTGAGAAGGAGGAGGAGAAAGATGGCGAAGGGAAAAAGGGTACAAAGGGCCAGGTTAAGGCGCAGCTGAAGAGCCTCTTTTCGCGCATTAGTGGCAAATCTTCGTGAAAAGATTCGATGGCTGGGATATGTGTTAGACCATGATTTGGATGTCGAGATGGAAGACGATTCACCGGTTAGAGCTTGGGGCAACGTGCCAATGCGGTAGCTGTTTCAATTTCGTCAGCGCAGCGCTAGTAGATCTCCTTAGTCCAATTTACAATTATAATTCGCAGTGACGTAGGTAATGCTTGACCTGACCTTGCATGCATCCCGTTCCGTCAGCTAGGCCGCCGTCATAGGCCACGCTTTTTTGACATATTCCTCCACATCATCAAGCAGTTCCTGCGGCCTTTCCATGGCTGCAAAGTGCCCGCCACGCGCATGCTTGTTGAATGACACGAGGTTGCAGCTCTGGGCCGCCCACGATTGCGGAACAGGCACAATCTCACGCGCAAACAGCGAGTAGCCGCACGGCTTTTCCACGTAGGGCAGCTTGATGGCGTTAAAGCTAGCGGCGACACTGATGCGCGCCATCTTGGGGTCGTCGTTGGCGTTGCCTAAGGCGCGGTTGTGGTACATGCACCTGGGCATCGTGTCGGTCAGCCAGTAGAGTGTGACGCTCTCGAGGATCTTTTCGAGAGGGGGATCCTCGTCGGTCCAGGCTAGAATCTTTTCAGCAACCCAGGAAAGGAGGGCCAGGGGACTGGAGCTAAGGACGTGGCCTATGGTAGCTGGTCTGGTGCCTTGCTCGAGTGCGAACGCGTAGCCTGTATCGATGGCCTCGGTAGCCTTTTGCAGTGCACTTCTCTCGGCCTCATCCATGGGCTCCGATATATCAGACGGTATGCCCATCATATTTACATGCATTCCTTTGCATGCACCATAGGTCATGGCCAAGTACCTACTGACAAAGCTGCCCAAGTCTCCTCCTTGAGCGAGATAGCCAGATCCAAAGCCCAAACCAAGCATCAGACTATTAATCGCTTCAGCCGCCTTGTCAATTCCATAGTCTTTGTCGATAGGCGGGCCAGAAGAAAACGCGTAGCCCGGCAAAGAGGGCACAACGACATGATACGGCAGCTCACGCGCGGAATACCGCTCTTTCAACAGATCAAGCACATCCAGAAACTCACAGATGGACCCCGGCCAGCCATGCAGAAAAACAATCGGAACCGCATCGGCTCTTTCAGAGAAGAGGCCCAGAAACTGGATATCAATGGGGCTGCCGTCGGCGTGGAGAACGGTAGCCTTGTAATTGGGGAATGAGTTGATGCGCGCCTCTTGGCGGCGCCAGTCAAAGTCGTGCAGCCATGCGTTCTTGGCCTTTTCGAGCCAGTCGCGGGTGATGCCGTATGTGCGGCCAACAGAGGTATTTTCGTAGACAGGCGGTGCAATGGGGGAGAGCCCGAGGAGTTGTCTGAAGTGCTGGAGCTTGGCGTCACTTACACGGGCTTTGAAAGGCTGCACGTCGAGCGCCACATTGGGAGGGAGCTTGCTGTAGTCGGACATTTTGGATGTACTTTTTTTTGTGTCGCAAGAGAAAGACTTGATGAGGCTTAATATATGATAAAATAAATCTGAATATCAGAGCACTTATATACGTGTTTTTGCGATTTCATGGCTCCTTCTTGAAATATCTGGAAGCTTCTGCATCTTCTGCCTATAAGGCTGCAGCCTTGTGTAGGGTCGCAGACGCTGCGGCAGGGGTCCCCGGCGAGACACCATCAGGCCCAACCAGGCATCGCCGATGGTTAAGGGCATGGATCGCCTTGATTATAGTGGCGTTTTTGGCAGTCATTATTGAGCCATGTATACCCCGTACAGTGACCATAGTTTGTTGCCAATCGTACTACCGCTCGGTACCGGATATCGTGGAAATGAATTACCTGGCGCCAGTAACAGCCAGGTCGAGACTGTAGAGGGTAACGTATTAAATTTCCGGTGCTGTCTTGGCGTGATCTGCTGCATGGTGACGAGGGCCCGGCACTTGCGATACTCATGCGCCAGCGTATTGGCGGGGATGGCGCAAGTTCCCTGCGCTTTACATTGCACACGATGAAGCGCGATACCGCCGCAGATGGCAGAGATAACAGTATATGAAGCACAACAATCAGGCTGTGGCCATCTACGTGTAGACAGCCGAGACGTACACCATAATTAGGCCTACGCCGGCCAAGGTTCAACGCTTCTTCAAGTACCTTCAGGAAGCCTGCCTAACAAAGCGGTCTTCTTGGCGTCATAAGCGTGGCCCAACTGCGCCATGACCGGGGTATATTTGTGGTGTGGTGGCCGTTGAACTGACCAATGTGGTGTACTGGTGCGTCGGCACGCCCGTCCAAGTTCAGCTACGCAGACACAAACAGTATCATGACCAAGCTGGTACTGTACAGTACTCATTTGAGCATGTTACAGCATATGATGTAGCGGAGGCTTTACTGCTCTTGGGCCACTACGCATTGGCAGTGGTGTGGAGGCGTGGAGGGCATTACGGCGAGCCCGCCAGTCAGAGATTCACGACCTTTTTAGGCCCAGCTAGTATGATTCTAGCGCGCATCGTTGTAAACAGACAAGTCACTTTGGAGCTAAAAATTCTGGGGGAAGTTGGCCTAGAAAAAAAGGGATGGGCTGGGAAAGCCAAGGAAAGGCAGATGGGCGGTCAACGGTTTTGGATGCTTTGCTTTGCCAAAACGCCTCGTGATCGCGTGGTGAGTGTTTCATTACATACTCTTGCGCCAGAGTCGTATTTTCTTCCCTTCTTGGCTTGCCCGTGCGACAACCGCATATGTAAGTAATTACACCGCAGGTCTTCAGTGATCAAGCTGACGCTGGGATCCCCGTCAATGCGCAGGAGCTCGGGTTACCATGCCATGTGGGTTCCATAGTCCAAGTTCCACTCCGTCGGTATTATGGACGGTGCAACACAATGGCGATGGAGCATGAGCAAGCGCCGCGCTCTCGTCATTAGCAGCACAACATGATGTGCTAGCAAGTGGCCAACCGCCTTTTGCTGCTAATAATACTACCGTATGATGTAGCTGAACAGCGCTGCCCCCCTTTCCATCGCCGGCGCCACCGAAAGATGGACACTGATACACAACCCGCTCACACAACACCACTTACTCGGCAGCTCACAGAAGACGACGTGGTACACACCCACCAAAACACCCTCCCTTGTGAGGTACGGTTTTCGACCTGTGGGACTTGTGCCCCCCGAGCCCCGACCGCGGTAACCATAACGGGAACAGTTGCCACACGATAATGGACGACGTCGCAGAGGTGCCATGGCCAGCGGCTTGCCACCGTCCACATGGAAACCCCTGGTCGCCCCCCATCCAGCCATGCCATGCATCCATTCCAGAAGGAAAGAAAGGAAGGGGGCAGAAGGGGCGAGGCAATCTACCATGTAACAGGCTTCTCTACTCGTAGTGAGGGCGTGTAGCGCGGGAAAATATAAGAGCCCGATGCAACGCTCGCCTTTGAAAGTGGTTGCAGTCACCACACACACCGTAACACCCGGTAAACCTTCATAACTCGATCAGGCCTGGCACTAAAGTCGTTTCGACCATTGTCAACTTTGCAAACAAGAACCAACCCCGTTTATTAGAGTTTCTGGAGATCTTCTCCTTTTCTTGGGCGGGCTTTTTTGGCTTTTCTGTTTTGGCTTTTGCGTACCATCGCTACCACACACACGGTTCACACTTTATTCGACATGTACATCAACCGCGTTGCATTCTGCCTGGCTTGGGCTGCTACATTACTGGGTAGCTCCGTCGTCGAGGGCGTTCCTGGTAAGGCTTGACCGATCTCCCCCCGGCTCCCGACGTTGCCATCTCGAACCTTGTATGGGTTTCTCATCGACATGCGTGCTAACAATGGATAATCTCGATAGTCGACACAAACTCGGGCTCAATGCACGCCGCCATGCTCGGCAGCCTCTCCCACTACAAAGTGGAAGAGCAGGCGGCCAAGGAACAGTCTGCTGATGTTCTAGGCTCGGCCTAAAGCCCCGTTCATGCTTACACAAGTCGACGAAGCTCTGTGAAAAGCCTGCAATTTTTACTTCTCCTTCACTCGCCGGCGCTTCATGACGAAATCATATGACGGGCATCCTACCCCCTTTCTTTTTATTTTGTCAACAACACAGTTTCTCGGTCCGGCGTCTCATTGATTGGCTTTTTTTTTAGGGCGGCGGAACCCCGTCGAAGGTGGCATTTTCGTTTGCTGGTTCCTCGTATTCGCATTTACATGTAGATAGACTTATATACCTCTTTGGCACGCTGCGAGAGAAATGGACTCGGCAGTGTTTTCTTTTTAAGTTTCCCTTTTACCCTTTTCTCCCTTGTCCGAAAACATAATGAACCGTAACAAAGAGAAATAACCTTTCCTGGGAGAGCCTGGGTAGGCAACGGGGTGGCGGCGGACCCGTTGTGGACGGCTTGTTTTGTGGCGGAATTAGGTTGCGCCCCCAGCTCGGCAGTCGCCCACCCGCGTGGTCTGGGAAAGGGAAACGGGGGGCATGCCACGCTCGGCAGTCGAAGAAGATGCTCGATTTAGTTGCAGGCGATACTTGCGTGATGTGATGCAGGGTTCCGGCGCGAAGATGCAAGAGAGAAGCGCATCGCAGGAGAGAAGCAGTGTAGCCAATATCTTGTAAATATAGAAACAATAGGAGTCCCGTGTACAAAGCACAGCACCTCTGCAAGCATCCATCTTGTATTGTACTCGTACACCGCACCGGCTGTAAATCCCGCCCTCGTCTCTCCTTTCCCGTCAGTCCGCGGCGCGACGCTGGTTGGCTGACGCCCAGCTGAGCGCCAATGTGACACGGTTATTTCAGCTGCGACGCCGGGGACGCTGCTCTGTATTGCCATTCCCTGTATTCCGTAGGCCAGGTGCTAGTTCGGCATATGGCATGTGCTATGACTACAGAGTCCCGCAGTGTTGATTACCTAGTGCTCGTTTATTACACATACGAACGAACTGTACTCCGTGGCTAGTCTATGGGTACCCGGCGTCCACCAAAATGATCCCTCACGGTGTTCTAAAATTATTTCCTCCACACGCAGACTCTCGCCCGCATGGCTACGGCAAGGCAGGACGCCACCCGGACCCCACAGACTCACCGGGATGGAGATGGACTTGCTGGTTCGTCGACGATGGAACAGCGCAGCATACCACGCCTTGGGCTAGCACACACGGGCGCACCGCACAGGCGGGCCAGCATCTGCATCGGCAACCCGCTCTTCATGCTCTTTCCTCAGTAAGCGTAACCTAGTTGCCCCCCGCCAAGCTCCGCTTCCACTGCGCCGCTACACCACCATGAGGGGATCTTTGCCGTACAGCGCAGCATTGGGGTAGCACCGGCGCTTGAACTGTATATTGCCATAGTGCCAACTGGAAAGACTATTAGACCTCGCCCAGCCCGCCACCGCGCGGGTGGCTGCTCCTCTCCTCGTCTCCCGTCCTCTTTTCTCCAAAGCTCTCCAAAGCCATCCGGCCCCCACCCGGGACTCACACTCTCCGGCTCAACCAGCTGCTACCACTCTTTTGCAGCTGCCACCAACAGGACGCGACAAACGGACGACGACAAACGGCCGTCGGATACAAACGGGCAGAGAGTCGCTGCAACGTACAACTTGCGCTTCTCCCCAAGTGACGTTTAGGTCGTCGTTTATAATCATCATCACCATATTTATTATTATCATGGGCAACGCTTCTACGATTCCCCTGTAACCAAACAGCGTCACTCAGCAGTGCGCATGTCACCGCCACCGCGGCGACCCTCATAACCATGAGCGCCGCTCAGTCGATCCCGGACGACAACGCCGCCGCTGCCGCCGACCAGTTTATCCACTCGGGGATCCTACTCAAGAACAAGCCCGACATTGCTCTCAGATTCGCCAACATCCTCCTCTCCGTCATCCCGGCCCTTTGCGTCCTCGTCCTCGGTCCCAGGCGCATCTACAAGATCCCCGCCAACACCCCTGTCCTGCGACCCGGTATCCTGCCCTGGATCAAGTCTGCGCTGGGCCTCGTCCTTACCGGTGTCAATATTGCCAATGTCGTCAACTGGCTCACGAATCCTCTCTTCCAGGCCAATGTCTCCCTGCCTGCTGCCATCCTTGCCTGCGCCGCATCGCTTTGCGTGACCCTGCTCCTCTACGCTGAACATGTGTATTCGCTGCAGCCGTCGACCTTTCTGACTAGCTACCTGGGTGCTACTCTGCTATTTGATGGAGGAAACGCGTACTTTTATCTTACCCAGCCAGGATTAGAGGGCGTTGGCGCCTTTGTTGCGTCGATAGTCACTGTCAAGCTTCTCCTTCTCCTGGCGGAAACTGTGGCCAAGCGTGTTTGGCTGAGTCCCAGTCATGTCAAACCGCCAATCGGTCGTGACCCTCCCAAGGGCTTCTGGAATAGGTCTCTTTTCCTCTGGATTAATTCCATCCTCGCCATCGGCTACCGCGAAATCATCACCGTAAACACATTGCCTCCAATTGGCACGGAGTTTGACTCGGAATATCTCTACAATGATTTCCTGCCCCATTGGGAAAAAGGTAAATACCCTCCTCGCCATTCTCACCAGCTAGCCCATACTTCGTTATCGGACGTTTACTTACACTCGCGACCAATTTCAGCCGACGTGTCTTCTCAATTTGCCTTGGCCATGACTTGCCTGAAGACCTTGTCTCGAGATTTCTTCTCCGTCGTTCTCCCTCGCCTGGGATATGTTGCTTTCAAGTTTGCCCAGCCGTTTCTGCTGCAAGAGGTTGTCTTGGCCGTGCGTAAGCTGGAACTGTCGGTCGGCGTTATCGCCGCGCTAATATTTAGCACTGCCGTGATCTATTGCGGGATAGCCGTAAGCAAATCCAATCCATACTCGGAATTAAGCCGCAGGACTAACGTGTATAGATCTTCCGAGCCTCGTACACGCACATGTGTAATCGGGTCACTACCAGCCTGCGCGGAGTCTTGACGGTGGCCATTTTTCAAAAGGTTCTGCGCTTGAGTCACGAAGAGCTGCAAAACGCTGCCGCCACAACCCTCGTAACGACCGACATGGCCAACCTGGAACGCCTTGTACCTCTATTCCACGACATGTGGGCATCTTGCCTCGAGCTCGGACTTGGCATGTATATCTTAGCCACACTAATCGGCCATGCATGCTTCTCAATAGTAATACCTGCCGCCAGTAAGTCGTCCAATAGGCAAATGCAACTCACTGCCCGCTGACGCGCTGTTTCTCTAGTCACCGGTACCATGACAACCATGGTTGCCCAAAAGATGATACCGGCTCGCCTGAGCTGGAACGAAAGGATCGAGTCCCGCGTTGCCAAAATGTCCAACATCCTTGTCCAGCTCAAGAGCGTCAAAATGGCAGGCCTCTCGCCAATTCTTTCTTCCTATGTCCAGAGACTACGGGATATTGAAGTCAGCACATCCATGGTGGAGCGGTCTTTGAGAGTCTCCCTGCACGCACTTCGTATGTCATCATCTATCTTGTTAGTCTCTACTAATGTACTGACTCTTCTCACCTAAGATGCCGTCACCGCATCACTGACTCCGGTTATTGTCCTTGCCGCCACCCTCTTTTGGACAAGAGCAGGCGAAGGGCTTGCCACGGCTCAGATCTTTGTCATCCTAGCAGTCGTGGCCATTGTATCTGAGCCATTAGGAGTTGTTCTTGTGGCCATTCCTTTCTTTTCCAATGCATTTGCATCGCTCAGTCGAATCCAAAACTTCCTGCAGCTGGAAGAGATTGCAGACACGCGAATTAAGACGCAGAGCCACCAATGGCGGTACGCGAGGAGCGTTAATGTCCGTAATCGGACCCTGCCAGGTTTGTCGTTAGGCGGCCAGGATGTCCCCGGCTTTATATGCATGACCGATGTTACCGTTGCATCAATTACCGCAGGCACACTACTTACTGATGTTAGCCTGGATCTCCCGATGGGTAGTGTTTCCATGGTGTATGGACCAGTTGGCTGCGGTAAATCGACACTACTAAGGACTATCGTTGGCGAGTCACGCATTGAAGCAGGTTCCGTTGCCGTACCGGACACGCCCATGGCGTTCTGTGACCAGACACCCTGGCTACAAAATGGAAGCATTCGAGACTGCATCATAAGTCAGACGGAATGGGTTCGCACGCGATACAACAAGGTTCTCCACGCCTGTGCATTGGATGAAGACATTCTGTTGTTGGCCGAAGGGGATAATACCATGGTCGGAACTGGTGGAGGTAACCTCAGCGGTGGCCAAAAGCAACGAGTGGTATGTTTTTTGATGACTTTCGGACACGATGGAGCCCTGTAAGTACTAACACTCCATCATTAGGCTCTAGCTCGCGCACTTTATGCGGAAGCCTCGGTCTTTGTTCTGGACGATGTTCTCAGCGCAGTTGACGCAAATACCGTATCCAAGATTCTCGACAGACTCTTTGGGAAGGGTGGATTGTTGCGATCTACTGATATTACCGTCATCATGACTACAAATTTCCGTAAGATACCACTTTGCCCAGTGAAGAATGCGATTCCTTTGCTAACAAAGACATTTCCAGCCGAACACCTTGTCATGGCCGACCTTGTCTTCACTTTCAGCTGTGATGGCAAAGTTCAGCGAGTTCCCGCTGGAACTGGATCTTGGACGTCTTCATCCGAAGAGCAAGAGTCCAAGGCGGCTACTGACAGTAGTTCCGATGTACTTGTTGACGAGAAGGCGGAGCCAGTGACTTCACACGTTCCTGCAGCAAAGGAGGCGACTGAGACCGAACTGAGTGCGGACAGACAGCGTGGTGACTTCACGCTCTACTTTTACTACCTGCAGCCTGCGGGCTTCATCACCGTCATTGCCTGGCTATTCACTGCCGCCCTCGCAGCGACGGCAGAGAGGATGCCGCAGATCTTTGCGAGGATCTGGATGCAACTCGACCCGCAGAATAAGAACTACTTTGTCGGATATGCTCTGCTGGGTCTTTTGAACGTCGGCCTCGCCGCCGGAACAACCGCCTTCTATTACCGCCGCATCGTTGCCACCACATCCATTGCTCTACACAAACGTCTCTTAGACAGCGTGATGAATGCGAAGCTCTACTTCCTTACCGATACGGATGCTGGCTCTATTCTCAATCGATTCAGTCAAGATATGACTTTGGTCGCGCAGAAGCTCCCCCAGTTCTTCCTCGAAGCAGCGTACCTATCCTTTTCCATTGTTGTTGATATCGGCATTATTTCGGCAGGCGCCAGATACACTGCCGCGATCATCCCGCTTTTTATGCTGCTCCTTTACTTCATTTCGTGCTTCTACCTCCGTACGTCCCGACAGCTGAGACATCTGGACACAGAGGCGAGAACACCTCTGTATACACAGCTCATGGAGGCGACTAGCGGTATTCGCCACATTCGATCCTTCCGATGGGGCTCCGATTTCATCTGGCAAAATTTTGGATTTATTGACTATTCGCAAAAGCCATATTATTACCTTTTTTGCATTCAACGATGGCTCGCTTTGGTGTTGGACCTCTCGACATGCGTTGTCGCCGTCTCAGTCGTTGGCCTGGCGGTCATCTTCCGAGGCTGGACCACCGAGAGCGCAGTTGGCCTCGCTATGCTGAATCTCATATCGTTTAGCAAGAACGTCGCGCTATATGTCGAAAACTGGGTAGATGTCGAAACATCGCTTGGAGGCATATCAAGAATACGGGACTTTTGCATCAACACTCCCCAAGAAAAGGACACCGTGCGCGGCCCAAAGCTGCAAGGCGACTGGCCCTCGAATGCAAGGGTCGAGTTTCGCCGCGTGTCTGCGAGCTACAAACCAGCAAACGGCACAGTAACAAAAGCGCTCGACGAAATTTCTTTCAAGATTCGACACGGGCAGAAAGTTGGCGTCAAGGGCCGGACTGGAAGCGGCAAATCTTCGTTACTGTATGCCATGCTGAACTTGCTAGAGCACACCGGGATAATTACAATTGACAACCGAGACGTCAAAACGATACCACGGGACTTTTTACGCTCACGAATTACGACAATAACGCAAGATATTATTAAACTAAACGGCTCTATTCGCACCAACCTCGACCCATTTGACCCGCCGGACTACGACAGCGGTTATAGTCTGGCTGATGAAACCCTGAAAGACGTTCTTTCCGATGTCGGACTATTGGAAAGAATCGAAGCTGCGGGTGGATTGGATACCGAACTTGCCGACGCGAGCCTCTCTGAAGGCCAGATGCAGCTTCTTGCGTTGGCGCGGGCCATCTTACGAAAGCAATACAGCTCCTCGCGGCTCATTCTTATTGATGAGGCCACCAGTAGCTTGGATATGGAAACTGATAAGCGCATGCAAGAAGTCATGGCTAAATACTTTGCTGGATCGACTGTAATTATGGTTTCGCATCGCGACAAGGCGTTTGATACGATGGACATGGTCCTAACTATGGACGAGGGGAAGATTACAGAGGTGAAGAAGCGCGACCGGAACACGGGCGAGCTGGTTGTTGTATAACATATACCCTGACTTGATATAGATCTCTCACGAGAGAGTAAACAAATTTATAAATATTTAATTCACTCGTGTTATTGCAAGTTTTAGACTTTCTCAAGAATATTCGGTACAAGTACTCCGTAGCGTGTAGTAGGTACCTGTGCTTGGGTCTCCTCCCTGGCAGAGATGCAAAAGCGGGCCGCAACCTGGAGCGTGGGGTGCAGTAGCCGTCACGTGGTTGCAACTGTAGCTGCGCGACCTTCATTTTTTTCTAGCGATTGAGGAACAGCATCGCGACCGGACGCTTTTTTTTTCCCCCAGCACAACGCGTCCGCCCAGGGGACCTGAGCACGAAAGCCAGCAAAGATAATCACCTCGCGGCCGAGGCTTCACTTTTGGACGTCGATTGAAGCCGCGCCGGGGCCTACGCGCTGCGCAACTCTCACCCAACCGCAACCATGGCGACCACGTCCAACATGTTCATGTACTCGCTGACCGTGCGGCAGCCCACGGGTATCACGCAGGCGATCCTGGGCCAGTTCACGGGCACGAAAGAGCAGCAGGTGCTGACGGCGTCTGGGTCGTACCTGTCGCTGCAGAGGCCGGACCCTGCGCTGGGCAAGATTACGCCGATTTGCTCGCATAATGTGTTTGGCATTATTACGGGGATTGCGTCGTTTCGCCTTACGGGAGGAAGCAAAGGTATGTTTTGAATTTGCCTCCTGACTGCGCCTGCGCGTGGTGAATTGCATTGCGCATTGCGCGGGAAGCTCTGGCTAACATTGTCTTTGTAGATTACATTATTCTTGCGACAGACTCGGGACGCATCGCCATTGTCGAATACCTCCCCGCCGAAAACCGATTCTCCCGCGTGCATTTGGAAACATATGGCAAGTCTGGTATCCGACGTGTTGTCCCAGGCCAGTACCTCGCCGTCGACCCCAAGGGCAGAGCGTGCCTCCTCGCTTCGATCGAGAAGAACAAGCTCGTGTACATCCTGAACCGCAACAGCCAGGCCGAACTCACGATATCGTCGCCGCTCGAAGCCCATGGCCATGGCGTTATTGTATTCGCGCTCGTCGCCCTGGATGTAGGCTACGCGAACCCGGTCTTTGCGGCCCTGGAAATGAACTATACCGAGTCGGACCAGGATCCTTCTGGCGAGGCGTACGAGGAGGCTGAGATGCAGCTGGTCTACTACGAATTGGACCTTGGTCTGAACCACGTTATCCGCAAGTGGTCTGAGCCTGTGGACCCGACGTCGTCACTCCTGTTCCAGGTTCCTGGCGGTGTAGATGGACCTAGCGGCGTCCTGGTCTGCGGCGAGGAGAACATCACATACCGGCACTCGAACCAAGAAGCGTGCCGCGTACCGATTCCGAGAAGGAAAGGAGCTCTAGAGGACCCGCAGCGCAAGCGCACTCTGGTTTCGGGAGTCATGCACAAGCTCAAGGGCAGTGTTGGCGCATTCTTCTTCCTGCTTCAGACCGAAGACGGAGACCTGTTTAAGGTGTCGATGGAGATGCAGGAGGATGACGAGGGCAACGCCACCGGAGAGGTGAGGTGCATCAAGATTAAATATTTCGACACCATCCCCGTTGCGACCAGCCTGTGTATCCTCAAGAGCGGGTTCCTGTTTGCCGCCAGCGAATTCGGCAACCACCAGCTTTACCAGTTTGAGAGCCTGGGCGACAACGAAGACGACGTAGAGTTTACGAGTGACGACTTCCCCGTCGACCACAAGGCATCATACAAGCCTGTCTACTTCCACCCGCGCCCGCTGAAGAACCTAGCCGTGATGGAGAGTGTTGACTCGTTGAACCCCCTTATGGACTGCAAAGTTGCCGCATTTCCTCCCGACGACGCCCCGCAAATTTACTCTGTTAGCGGTAACGGTGCGAGAAGCGCTTTCCGTGCGCTGAAACATGGACTGGAGGTCAACGAGATTGTGGCTTCAGACTTGCCTGGATCGCCCCTGGCTGTCTGGACTGTCAAGCTCACAAAAGCGGACCAGTATGATGCCTACATCATCCTGTCGTTTGCCAATGATACCATGGTTCTGTCTATTGGTGAGACCGTCACACAAGTCACTGATTCAGGATTCATTACGTCGAGCACAACACTCGCTGTCCAGCAGATTGGCGAGAACGGCCTGCTACAAGTTCATCCCAAGGGCCTCCGACACATTCAAAACGGAAGCTTCAATGACTGGCCTGTGCCACAACACCGTACTGTCGTCGCCGCATCCACCAACGAGCAACAGGTCGCCATTGCGTTGAGTTCTGGTGAGATTGTCTATTTCGAGGTAGACTCGGATGGGTCTCTTGCAGAATACGATGAGAGGAAAGAGCTTCTTGGTACGGTCACATGCCTTAGCTTAGGCAAGGTTCCCAAAGGCCGTTTGAGGAGTTCATTCCTGGCGGTAGGGTGCGATGACTGTACTGTCAGAATCTTGAGCTTGGACCCGGATTCCACGCTTGAGAACAAGTCTGTACAAGCACTGACGTCGGCGCCATCGTCACTCACCATTGCGGCCATGGAGGATGCTATGTATGGAGGTGTCACGTTATATCTGCACATTGGCCTCAACTCCGGAGTCTATCTTCGCACAATCCTGGATGAGACTACAGGAGAGCTCTCAGATACTCGAACTCGCTTCCTCGGGCCCAAGGCTGTCCGTCTCTTCCAGGTCACGATTCAAGGCGAAAACTGCATTCTCGCACTCAGCTCAAGGATATGGCTGGGCTACAATAGCCCGTCGTCAACAGAGTTCATGTTGACACCTCTGAACTGCGAGGAGCTGGAATGGGCGTGGAATTTCAGCAGTGAGCAGTGTGAAGAGGGTATTGTCGGCATCCAAGGAAGCTATCTTCGGTAAGCACCCCTCGTTTCCTCAAACCCAAGTTTGTATATACAATGCTAACTCATTCATTAGCGTCTTCTCGGTAGAGAGTCTACGCGATAACTTTATTCAGAAATCCGTGCCACTTACACATACGCCTCGAAAGCTTGTCACTCACCCCACCCAACCTCTCTTCTATACCATTGAATCCGACAATAACACCCTACCACCAGAGCTGCGAGCTCAACTACTGTCAGACCCCAGCGCGGTTAACGGCGACGCCCAGGAGCTGCCGCCAGATGAGTTTGGCTACGCACGCGGCCAGCGCAGATGGGCATCGTGCATAAACGTCATCGATCCAGCCGATGGCGAGCCACAGACTCTTCAAAGAATAGATTTCACCGATAACGAAGCCGCAACCTGTGCCGAAGTAGTACGATTCACGAGCCAAGACGATGAGAGCTTTTTAATAGTCGGCACCGGAAAGGACATGGTTGTCAACCCTCGAAGCTTCTCTGGGGGTTTCATCTACGTTTATCGCTTCCAGGAGGATGGGCGTTCACTAGAATTTATACACAAGACAAAGGTTGAGGAGCCACCGACGGCTCTCTTGCCTTTCCAGGGGCGCGTCGCGATTGGCATTGGCAAGAGCCTCAGGATCTACGATCTGGGCTTGAAGCAAATGCTGCGAAAGTCACAGGCAAACGTCGTGCCGCAGCTAATTGTGTCGCTACAAGCGCAAGGCAATCGATTCGTCGTTGGTGATGTGCAGCAGGGTGTATCGATGGTCGTATACGAGCGCAAGTCGAATAAGCTCATTCCCTTTGTCGATGACAACCTGGCGAGGTGGACGACGTGCACGACCATGGTTGATTACCAGACCGTGGCAGGTGGCGACAAATTCGGCAACATCTGGATCACGCGATGCCCTGAAAAGATTAGCACCGAGGCCGACGACCCCGAGTCTGCCGCACAGCTGGTCCATGCCAGAGAATACCTGGGTGGCACGTCTAGCAGACTCAGCCTCCAAGCGCATTTCTTCGCCCTCGACATTCCCACGAGCATCTGCAAGACAAGCCTGGTCGTCGGTGGCCAAGATATCCTCTTGTGGAGTGGCCTGCTCGGTACAGTGGGCATATTCATCCCTTTCATCTCGCGCGAGGATGTGGACTTTTTCCAGGCTCTCGAGATGCAGATGCGCACCGAAGACCCCCCGCTGGCTGGACGCGACCATCTGATGTACCGCAGCTACTACGCCCCGGTCAAGGGCGTGATTGACGGCGACCTATGCGAGCGCTTTGTCATGCTGCCTAATGATAAGAAGCAGCAGATTGCAGGCGAGCTCGACCGCTCGGTGAGGGAGGTCGAGCGCAAGATTTCAGACACGCGCATCCGATCTGCCTTTTAAAGCGGTGTAACCGTACGACGGAGATAGTGTGAAGAAGTTTAATTTTTTATCAAAGCAAAATTCGGAGTTTCACTTGGTCATCTACGGCGGGATATAAAATGTTGGCGTCAGCGCCGACCTGATGAATATTGGACTTGGTAGAAAGGTGCCTGAATGTCTGGCAGACGAAGGGCGATGCTAGTAAAAAGCCTTTAGAATTAATCAGCGGAATAGATTTCCAAAAGTTCATACATGTTTAGCTCGAGCATAGAAGTGATTTTCATCTAACATACCTACCTATTTCGCCTGCTAGGAGTAGCGTATATTGTAGGCGAGGAGTAGGTAACCATCTGGTGGGGAAATGCGGAGGGGGCTTGCTCCCATTCCCCTTTGTGGACGCTAAATCGGGACGCGGAACGCCACAGCTCATGCACGTCGCACATCGCACTCGACTCACCGGTTCCAACACATTCCCAGTCGAATTTCGCGGATCACCAGCGCTGTGGCAATGAAGGCAGACGACAATACGGAACGTCGGCCACTGCTTGGCGACAATGCATCCAGTGCCAATGAACCACCGGGGTCAACCACCGAAGCCGAGCTCACAGATGACCGCTCCGCCCGCTCACGCTTCATCTACGTTGCAGTTGTCGGGCTAGTAATCAACGCCGCCGTAGCCACCACCGCCGATTTCTCCGGCGTATCGCTCAACGCGCTCATCGAGGGCGCGGCCTGCAAGCAGCTGTACCCGGACGTCACGGATCCGTACGGCGACGAGCGCTGCAAGAACACAGATGTGCAAACCCGGCTGTCGCTCGTGACCGGGTGGGACATGACCTTTTCCATGGTTCCGGGTCTGCTGACGGCTGTTCCGTATGGTGTCTTTGCGGATGTGTATGGGCCGAGGGCGCTGCTGCTGCTTATTTTTGCGGGGAGTGTTTTGCTGCAGGTTTGGCAGCTGGTGGTTTGTAAGTGCATTTCGACGTGGTGAGGGAGATGAACGGTGAGCTAATGTGTGTATGCAGGTTTGAATCCTGGCGTGTTTGATATTCGGTGTTTGTGGATTGGCAACTTGTTTACGTTTGTTGGTGGAGGGAATATTGGCTGGGAGGCTATGCGCTATACCATCGCGAGCAGCATCTCGTCTGAAGCAAATAGGTACGTGGCTCGTTTTCTTGTGTATCACAGTCACTGACTCGAGGTTAGATCTACTGTATTTTTCTACCTCAGTGTATTCACAATGGTCAACTCGGCCATTGTCGGCACGCCCCTCTTTGCCGCCATGCAAAGGGGCCCGGTTCTTACCAACTGCATCAGTATCGGCACCATTTCTCTTGGCGGGCTGCTTTGCTTTGCTTTGCCAAAGGATATTGGTAAACAAGAGCGCCGGGCAGCCGCAGAGAATGATGCGGGACTATCGCCTGTGTCGCGATCTGTCAAGGCCGTGAAGCAAATTGTTGATGCGGTCAAGGCCCTGTTTACGCACAATCTTCACTTGGGGCTGCTGCTGATAAGCTTGGTGTTTACGACTATTGGCCACCTGGAAAGTATTATACGCATGCAGTATGCCACCAAGCGATATGATTGGTCTTGGAGCAAGGTATACTGCCCGTCCTCCTTCCCATACAAGGTTAATTGGTTTACTAACAGCTCCCTAGGCTGGATTTGTCACTTCAATGACATCTATAGTCAGTCTCGCCGTAATGGTTGTCGCCGTCCCCATCACCAGCCACATGCTACTCAAAAAGTTCACACCCATCGGCAAAGACATCTGGATCTCCCGATTCGGCGTCCTCTGCCTGACAGCAGGCAGTTTCGCCATCGGCCTAGCACCAACCTCTGCGCTATTCATCGCCGCGTTTGCCGTCTACAGAGTCGAGGTGTGCTACACGCCGGCAGTCATTAGCCTGATTGCCGGCATAGCGGGGGTCGACGACGCCAGGCGAGAGCAGACGAGCTTGCTCTACCTGTGCATATCGTTTATGCGGTGTGCCGGGGCGATTGTTGCTGGGCCTCTGCTCGCGGCCGCTTTTAGAGCTGGTCTTCACCTTGGCGGTCGGTGGATTGGGCTTCCATTTATTGTGGCTGGGTGCTTGCAGGCTATTGCGGCGGTGATTGTTTGCTCGGCGCGGGATAAGTCTGAGAGTAGAAGCAATGAGCTTACACACTGACCTACGGTGTGTACACTAGACGTTGTCTATAAATAGATATATGGTCACTATATAATGACCTACCCAACTGGATTTGCCAAATATACAATTCAATAAGGAATTAAATACGTCTAATGAACGCGCATGTGCAACGTTGCAGTAGACGGTCCTGTATATTAAAGCTGCAACTCCGAACGCGGGGAAGCCGGTACGCCAGCTCATCGACGAAGGATCGTCAACGGCATTTAATTAAATATGCCTATCTCCGCGAGTGAGCTTTATCTATTTCACATTTCCTCCTTCCGTCTCTGACTTACACTTTAAAGTTGCTGCCCGAATACGTTCTTGGCGGAGATGCTTGACGGCCCGAGATAGAAAAGTCGGTGGTAGAGTCCAAGCTACTATCGCACTGAATGTTTGTGGTACGTGAAGTATATCTTTAGTGTTACTTCAGTAAATCACTGAAGAAGAAACGTTACCGACAAAAAAATTAGTCTCTCAGTAAAGAATCGAGCCAGGCGGCTTCCTCGGCGAGATGTCTATATAAGCCCGTGGCTGCGCATGTCGCAGTGATCAAGAAATGCGCTTAGGAGTAGCAATATCATATACCAGTCCTTCCACATTTTTCTTATACACTGCAATCTCTTTAAAAATGCGCATCTCTTTGTCCGTCGCTCTGGCACTGGTGCCATCCATCGCCGCAATCGTCATCCAGGCACCCGACGAGATCACGGCAGGCGAGGAGTACAACATCACCTGGACCGCCGACTCTGACCTGCTGGTTCTCTACCTCACAGAGGACCGTGAGCCGCCGTTGTACCCGATTGCTGTCGCAGCTACGAGCAGCGAGGGGACGACTGTCAAGTATCCAAATATCAAATTGTACGTCCTGCTCGTCATTGCCGTTCATAATGAAACAAGACTGACGTGGTGAATGCGCTAGCGATTCGGGATATATTGTTGCGTATACTCGTGAGGGGACTGGGCCTATTGGCGCAACGAAGCGCATCCCCATTGTTCACAGTTAAGAGGGCATTTGCAAAGCAAGAACATTACTTATCGCGTGTGCACTTCATCCTTTCTACTGCCTGTTTATCGGACTTTAAATAGTCTAGTAGATTGTTATTTTCTCTAGTGAAAATACTACCCCTTGTCTGTACCCTCATATTTTTTATGTCCCAGGAATTAAGCGCCAGGGTCGATGTGGCGTCGCAGGCATTCGGCCAACTACCTATTTTAGGACCCTAGCGGCAACCAGTGCTGGGCCGCATGTAGGCGGCAAGGCAGACCAGACAAGGGTCACACAAAACGCCATATGCGGGTCGTTACTGATGGCCTGCATGCAATGCCTGCAACAGCCTCCGGTCGCAGGTCAACTATATGCAGCTTACGCGGAGTTCAGTGGATAGACTGAAACAGATCCAACAGGCCTTGACGCCCCATACACGCTCTTAAGCAGTCATGCCTGTCCTCCCGCTCTCGCTCGAGAACTTCTCTCCTTCACCATGTTTCCTTCTGTGCAACGATGGCACCGAGCGAAAGAAGCAGCGTGGAGGGAAAAGACGTCAAGCCGCCGCGAGGCATTTTCCGCCCCTGGGGTTGGGAGCTCCTTGCCCTGGCATCCTCCGTCGGGCCACTCGTCGCAATATTCGTGTTGCTTGCAAAGTACGATAAACAAGAACTTCCAACATGGCCCTACAGCATCAACATCAACACCCTGGTTGCCGTGCTGAGTACTCTTGTGCGTGTAGCGCAGGTCATGGTACTCAATGAAATCATCGGCCAGGCCAAGTGGACTCGGTTCGCGCGTCGATCCGGCACAGTGGACGAGTTTCAAGCATTTGACAGCGCCAGTCGCGGAATTCCAGGGTGCCTTGTTCTTCTACCGTTCGTGCGACTTGGGCTTCGGGGCCGTCGGCTGGCTGTCGTCGCCGCCCTTGTGACTATTCTCAGCTTACCGAGCGACGCTTTCACACAACAAGCCATCAAGTCTGTCCCGTGCAACCGACCAAGCAGCGATAGCAAGCTCCAAGCTGGAGTTCCAATCGCCTATAAAATCCCTGGAGCTGAACGGGAGTTCCTGGATTTTAACCGAAACTATGTGATGGGCCGCCATGTAAAAAGTGCGCTTATCACTGGCCTCTCCGTGCCCAACAGCAATGACACTGCGGCGCAGGCGGACTGCTCATCTGGCAACTGCACGTTTCCCGAGGTTATGGGTGTTTCACACTCTACCATGGGCATGTGCACAAAGTGTGTTGATATATCGAAGCACGCCAACGTCATTGAAGGTGACGGCCCGCCGCTGCCAAACATAACCTTGAGTGGTCAATGGATCAGCCTTCTAGAGGGATCACCATGGCTATCAGTGGGAGAAGCAAACACCTCAGCGTATGAATCCGACCTGCCACCAGACTTTTTGAACGTTTCGCAGCAGGGCTTTGCCAACATCTCCGTGCTCGCATTTTCGGAGTGTGGCGACGCAGAAAAGAAATGCCCCGAGCAGGTCACCGGCGAAGGAGATGAACCAATCAGCTATATTGGTACCGTCTGTACTCTCTATCCATGCGTGAAAGACTTCACTGCGGCTGTTTCTGACGGCAAGCTCGAGGAGAACATTACATCAACAACCCCTGCCCGCGTTAGCGGAGAGTGGGACGAGAACTATAATAATTATGTCAACGGTCAAGGGCCACCGCCCCCTCCCCGCATGGTAGTGAAAAGTCCTTGCGTGATTGATGGCGAGATTTACAACACAGGAAACTTTTCTCTAGTTCCCAGAGATACAGATAAACGCGCTTTCGAAGACATTGTTATTGACAATGAAAATGTCACCGTGCCGACAGACTGCTACTTTCAGATGCGCGGTACATATGCGCAGGCAATGAGAGACCACCTAAACAATGTCTTCTTGACGGGATTATGCCTCGTGAATCCCTCGTACATAGGTGATTTGGGCGGCGCCGGCCTATTGTGCAGAGACAGCATGAGCGGTGACCCACGAGACATGTTCTGGCTCTCCTCACTCTTCTCCATGCGCAACGCAACCTTGGACACGATATCAGAAAACTTTGAGAGTGTTGCAACTGCTGCTACCAATTTCTTTCGCAAGGACGGTTATGGTAATATGAGCTCTATACCTTCCCACGGGCCATCAAAAGCGCATGTTGTTGGGCAGGTTCAGCGAACAACAGTCTGCCTGGAGCTGTCGTGGCCGTGGCTTCTGTATCAGAGCATTCTGTGGCTTATCACCGTAGTGCTCATCGTCTCGTCGCTCGCGTCTAGCTTCCGTCACCCAGAGCATCCAATATGGAAGTCGAGTCTGCTGCCGTTTTTACTGTTCTACGGCGACCCATACGCAGCACGCCCCAGTGCACAAGAGATACGAGGCTCCCATGGCCTCCTGGCCCTAGAAAAAGTTTCAAAGAAAGCCACGGTCAAGCTCGATACTGACAGAGGTGTCGAAAGCTATGGTCTTCTGCAGAGGGGCGACGGGGAGAAAAGGCGGAAGGGCACAGCACAGCAGGTCACAGTTAATGAATGGGATCCGGTACCAAGAGATTAATTTGTGAACAACTTTCAGTACCGGCAGTAATATTTAAATATCAATTTAATATCACATAACATAAACCGTTAGACTTTGCTCACTGCTTCGCCTCGTAGAGCGCAAGCGGAACGCCTTGGCCAGGGCAGCCAACCAGCTCAGCCTTGTGATATTGCGCATTCCAATCTCCGCGATACTCAATGCGCTCATACTTCTGAATGAGGCGTACCACTGTTTGACAATTAGTATGCTGTCTTATTTCAATTGTTAGCTTTATCTACTCACTAGTAAATGCCATAGAGGTCATCGCAAAGTTTTGACCGATGCAGATTCGCGGTCCGCCGTTGAAGGGCACGAACTGCCAGGGCTTTGGCGTCCAGTTCTCCCAGCGGTCGGGGCTGAATACAGCAGGGTCGGCAAACTTTTCTGATACGGGCGGGTACAGGTCAGATCGCCTCTGCATAGCCATTGTGCTGTAGATCACAATGTCGCCTGCAAAGGTTGTGATTTCGGGCTGGCCAGGTGGTGTTGGCAGCGTAGAGTCCGCCACTGTTGCGGGAGTTTTGTTAGTGCCTCAGATCATTTTAGAGTAGGTTTGTAAAACATACAGCAGCTCCTGATATTAAAAGGTACCGCTGGGTACAGACGCAGGGCCTCGTTTAGCGTGTGCGTGAGGTACGTGAGACTCTTCAAGTCGTCATAGGTTGGTACGCGGGTTGGTCCGACTTGCTCAAGTACTTGGCTGCGCAACTTTGCCCATACTTCGGGTTTATTTGACAGTTCATACATGGTCCACGACAGCGTTGCCGCGGTTGTGTCGCGGCCAGCAATCAGAACGGCAAAGATCTGATCCCTGATAACCTTGGGGTCGCGCGAGTAGAGCGCAATGTTGTGCAGAAACGTAAACTCGCGGTCAGACTTGGAAAGCTTCTCCAGCTCTTCGGGCTTGAGTTGAAGAGTAGATTCAATGTATGGGTTGATGAATTTCTCAATGGTTTTGATACCGTTGAAGTATTTGCGGAAAGGCAGATACTTGTGAAGGCCGCTGAGATGTCACGCGCTGTTAGTGTCGCACGATATTTTGGAAAGGCTTATAAGTATGCATATGGAGTACTCACAAGATAATCACACGAATCACCTGCATGCGCTGTACGTCGGTGAATGCGTGGCCAAACTCGCTATTGGGGTTCTCTAAAGCATCCACTGGCTGTCCAAGAAGGAAATCCGTCGAGACGTCCAGGGTCATGCGATAGAAGAGCTCACACATGTCAACAGTTTGACCCGAAGGGGGGAGCTTGGTGAGCAGCTTCTCCGACCATTTGGTGAAGATTTCAATGTCGCGGAGGCGGTCTGTGGTGAACATGGGGCGAATCAGGCTCCGACTCTTCTGCCAGAGCTGACCGTCGGTGGTAAAGATGGAATCACCCAAGAACGGACTGGAGGCTTCATGGACGAAACGACCTTTGCCGTAGTTGGAGAATTTGCTTGTAAGCACCGTCTTGATGTGCTCGTGGTCGCGGGTCATGATGATGCGGCGGGGGCCGTATGACATCTCAACGACATTTGGGCAGTTAGGGTCTTCGTCCTTGAATGCATTGTTAAACTGCTCTAGCATGCGATTGTTGATTTGCATGTACAAGGCCTGGAAGATTTGCATGAATACTATACGCATTCCCAACTGCGTTAGCTTTGGCGGCGCTCTTGGCGTACTTGCGCAAGGTCCATGAACTTACCCCCAAATGGTGACCGCGACCTCACCTTGGCCCTGACTCCAGGGCTTCTTCGAATGCGATACTCAATATACGTAACATTGATCATCCACACGACAATGTATGTGGCTGGCAACGCCAGCGCAATGACAAGTGGGTTGACTCCCTGCAACATGATGAAAGCTGTGTGTATGTCAAAGACGGTCGCCGATGTTGCAAGCCTACGTCACTCAAGATGTGCCTTACAGGGTCAGCATATCTTATAAGCTCTTGAGCTCAATGACAGACATGTGATAATGGTTTCAAAGCCACCGCTGTGATAGGATGGCGGGGGTGGCCGTTTCTAAGCGACGTGGTTGGTATAAGCGGCTGGACGGCTCCGGACCGAGTTACTGCCCCGCCTCCGCCCTCACCCCACACTCCAGCGATTCTCGATTAGGCAATATGCTCTACACCACCAACCAGAGCTCGGCTATTGCAACAAACCTGCTATACAATGCAGTGAAGGCAAAGCAGACGTTATGAAGCAAGTATTTAAATTTAAATATACATCAAACACTACAGTGCCAGTTTCAGTAATATTCATCTCAATACGGTATTTATTATATGTTTTGCGATGTCCGTTTGCTCTACGTGCGTGGTGTTCTCAGACCCGAAGATGTAGCCGATTCGGGTATCGTCAAACCCCGAAACCCGGGCTGCAGGGCGGCCACACTATTTCCCCGAGTAGGCTCCCCTTGCGTCGCTTACCGCAGCCGCTGCTCCGTCGCATCAACTACGGTACTCTGATAAGGTTTATTTTTGTTGAATCGAAACGACACGTGCAACAGGTAGCCAATGTTGGGTTATGTCACTCTTAGACGTAAGGTAAACGAATTGTGCATGTCATGAATCATCTCGGATGAATTAAAAAGTGAAGTTTGTGTCTAAATTTTCGTACAATAGCAGTAAATATACAGTTTTACACCTTTTCCTCACCAGTGATGCTGTCCTCGCTCTTCGTAACACCATTCTGAGCTTGTTGTTCCTTGGCTGTAGCCTTCAAGTTCTTCCACTCAACAAAAATGCTGCCGAATAAAGTCACAGCAGAAGTGGCAACCACCAGATAGAAGACATTAATCAGAGCGGAATTGTAGTCGGCCAGCAAGGCGCTCAGATCGTTACCCGAGGCAAGTGACGTCAAGGAAGTGGCGCCCCCATTGATAACCGCCTGCGCATCGACGTTGGGAAGGTTGGTCAGCTTTGACACCAGACTGTTAAGAAACACGTTCTGGGCGACTGGCAGGAAGATAGCCGAGCCGAGAAAGCGCACAAACATGATAATGGCAGATGCAACGGCAATGTCTGACCTGCCGAACACGGTCTGCACCACATTCATCTGCTGCTGCGAACCCATACCGAAGCCAACTCCCAGTAGAACCTGGAAGCCAATCCACTTGGACTGCGCAGTCTCGGGCGTAAATGTTGCCAGTAGCCCAGCTCCTATCGGCATGAGAATGGAGCTTAGGATGAAGAATGGCGTGTAGTAACCAGTCTTGCTGACAAGAACGCCGCAAACGATTATAGAGATGACTGTGGAAATGACCATGGGTAAGAGCATGATGCCCGACTTGATCGCGCTGACTCCCTTGACGGCCTGGAACCAGATGGGAAGATAGTACATGATGACCATCATTGCTGCGCCCGCAAAGAAGCAAAACCAGATGGCTGCCGCCATGCTTCGCTGCTTCACAATGCGCGGCGGGACAGTGCCAGCTTCGCCCTTCCAGATTTGGATGCCGGTGAAAACAATGCAAAGCACACCGCATACCACCAACAGGGCAATGATGCGGGCATCCTTCCAGGCGTACTTTGTGCCGCCCCACTGCAGCGCCAGTACGAGGCAGATGATGCCGGGGAAAAAGGCGAGACTGCCAATGGGGTCAAGCTGCTTGATTTTGCCGATGAAGCCTTTGGCGCGCTCGTCAAGCTTCTGATCGGGAACATTGAGTATGAAGAGGGTGACGAAAATAGAGACTGCTCCAATGGGCAGGTTGATGTAGAAGCACCATCTCCAGGTGACCTTGTCTGTGAAGGCACCGCCCACCAGAGGACCAATGACGGAGGCGAGGGCGAAGATGGCCCCGAATCCGCCCTGCCACATAGGACGCTGCTGGAGAGGGATGATGTGAAAGATGATGACCATTGCACCGGAAAACATGCCAGATGACCCCAGACCTGAAATAGCACGGCCAATGATGAAGGCGACAGAGTTTGGCGCAGCACCGCAAATGGCTGAGCCAACTTCGAAGAGCACTACGCCCGTGACAAAGACGGGTTTGACCGGGTAGTACTTGTATACCTTGCCCATGAGGAGCTGGAAGCTGCACATGGTGAGAAGATATGCTGTGCCATACCAACCAATATCGTTGATTGAGTGAAACTCGTCTGTGATTTTGGGGATTGCTGTTGAGATGATGTTTTGGTCCTGGCGTCATTTGGTTAGATCACCACGTGTGGTGTAAGTGAGTGTGGGGTTGTGAGAGGTACGCACCAGCGTCACCAGGAAGATGGACAGGAACACGGCCGTCATGATAAGACTGCGCGCGAGAGTACCGGGGTATTCTGCGTTATCATTGTCCATTTTTGACTTGACTTCAATGTTGTGCGACAAGTCATCGGATGCCCCCGTGGCATCCTCAGTTTTGTTTGGAGACATGATGTAAGTGAGAGAGGGAGAGTGAGGGTGATGTTGATGAGAGGGAAGAGGTTGGAAGCGTTGTTGATCGGTTTAGCATTCTCTAGATTATGGGAAGACGTCCTGTTAAATACTTTTTTTTTTCAATTCAACACAAGGATAACGGATTCGCCCTTCGCTGATAAAATCTCATATTCGCAGCGACAGCCCGCTTCTGACCTCAGCCCTAGAGTGTCAGACAATTTCCTAATGCGGTAAAGCGCATGCGGCTCGGCGCTCAAAAATGCATTTCTCGCCCCTTGAGCCCCGAGACGTCGCTAAGTAAACACGCAAACCTCGGGGTCGATTCTGCTTATTTTGGCCCGAACCAACACGACTCGGCCATGTCCACGCAATTTCGGGGCGGAGACGCATCAGCCGCCGATGAGCAGCTAAAGCCGTATTCGTGCTTAGTCTGCCGTCAGCGCAAGGTCAAATGCAATCGTCACTCCCCTTGCGACAACTGCGTCAAGGCAGGCTCACAATGCAGCTTCGTGCCGCCTGTGCGGGGCAAGCGCAAGAGGACGAAGCCGGCACACGAGGGAATGCACGCAAAGCTCAGACGCTATGAGGATATGCTAAAGGGTTACGGCGCGAAACTTGACCCTCAGAGCGACGATGATGCAGACTCGGATGGAGAGACGCCGGCCAGTAGTGCGCCGGCGACGAATCCGAGCCCGTTTCAGGTTGATGACGCCCGTCAACCAGCGGCAACTCCTGCCACCAAACCAAAACTTGTGGTGAAGGAAGGATCCTCACGATATTTTGAAAAGTAAGTTTGGCTGGGCTTTATAGTGTGCCGTTTCTTTACTAAAGCGATCCGTAGCTCGTTCTGGTCCACGGTTGACAATGAAGTGAGTCTCTTCTTCCTGACAAGCGTATGACGTGCATACTAATGTTTTCAGTTTCACCATCCTGACGATTCTGACGCGTCTGAAAATGAACCCGACGCCAATGGAGAGGAAGATGAGCTATTCCTGGCATCTCTCGACCACGGTCAATCGCCACGGTCACGGCTGAGCGAGGACTACCCGCCTCTACACTCATTTCGAAAGCTCAAAGATGTCTTCATGGAGCGAATCGACCCTCTCATCAAGGTTCTGCACATGCCTTCTTTCTGGGCAGACGCCGTCAAAGCAGTGCAGCATCCGCAAAAGGTGCCCAGAGGCCTAGAGGCAGCCATCTTTTGCTTCCATCTAGCCACGGTCAGCGTGCTCAACGATGAACAATGCAAAACCATGTTTGGAGAATCGCAAGAAGCCATCTTTGCACGATCAAAGGCCCTGGCTCGGCAGTCTCTTCTCAACGCCGGCCTTATCCACACGTCGAGCCCAATGACACTGTGCGCCTTTCTGCTCTTTCTTGTGAGTAGCCCTATGCTCTACTGCTGGAGTCCAGTATTCTGATATTCCCAGATCGGCGTTAGAGGCCACCTGCGGCACGACAGTCAATACGTCTTGTATGGCGTTGCGCTCCGTCTTGCCATGAAAATGGGTCTGCATCGCGATGGCGAAGCCCTTGGGCTACCGCCATTTGAGGTAGAAATGCGGCGCCGCGTTTGGTGGCATGCTGCGCATATGGACTTTCGCACTGCTGACATGGTTGGCAATCGGCCATCAAGAGACATTACCCTCAGCGATACCAAACCCCCCTTGAACGTCGAAGACGAAGACCTTTTCCCTGGCATGAAAGAGTTCCCGCCGGAAAGAAAAGGAGTAACATCCATCTCCAATTGCTCAGTCCGATGCGTAATCCTGCATTTCCTAGGCAAGCTAAACCCATCGTCACCCTTTGGCGCCAGCTGGGACTCGCTTGCCAGCGATGCAATTACAATAGAGCGCAAAGACGCCATGATTGACGAAATGGAAGACTATTTCGAGGAAAAATATCTTCGGTACTGCGACCCGACGGACCCGCTGCATACCATTTCGGCCATAATGATGAGAAGCTCAGTCTGTAAAATGCGGCTCCATGCGCATAACCCCAAGAACTTTGCCAGTCGCGAAGGAGCCGTTTCTCAGGAAGAAAGGGACATTGCCTTTTCTAATGCGATGAGGATCATCCAGTATGCCTCGTCTGCCAACAGCGTCCCTGCGCTGCATAGATACCAATGGCGCATCGGTTCGTCGTACCTATGGGACATGCTGATCTATGTGCTCGTAGAAGCGAGGCGTCGCGGGACCGGGGCCGACGTTGATCGTGTCTGGCCACTGGTCGGCACCGTGATTCCGGAGGACTCGGACATTTACAAAGAAAGGCCGGCGGCTGTGAACTCTGCTCTGCGAAAGTGGATTCTTGAAGCCTGGGGAGGCTACGTGACTGCCATGGCGGCCTGTGGGCAGCTGGAGCCGGAGACGCCAAATTATATTGAGAGGATGCGCATCGCGGCTGCGTCGGCGGCGATGGCTGCAGGTGTTGGAGATTCCGCTTCTTCTCAAGACCTCATTACGTCCAGGGCCGGCGACGAAGGGCAAAATGCGAACGGCGGCGTGGTGTCTGGAATGTATGCGCTTGGTGGATACAATGTACCTGATCTAGCGTCATTTGACATGGATCCAAACGAATGGCTTAATTGGGAGCAGCTTCTTGCTAGCACTGATACTCTGGGCAAATAAATGGCCAGTCTATCACATGAACTCAGTGTAATGAGTATAAACAGTACATTCGCGGCTGCCTCAAGGTCTATACTTATATATGTATCAAGCTTTATTTATCAGATCTACGGCACTGCCTATGTAGCTGCTGTACGTGTGTGAAGCGTGTGTCGTCCGTTGTGTCACGATTTCAGCATCTTCCTGTCAGTCCGGTATCGAGGATTGAAAGCAGCTTCGGCATGGTTTGGTCGATTAACTGCAGATACCGCTGCCGCCACAGTAACCTTCACAGCAGACATACGAGGCGTCCTTAGTGGGGTCAAAGCATCGCCCTGCAATCTCGTTAGCCAAGCCGTTTCCTAACCATGTTATCAGTGAGCATCGCTTACCTCCAAGTGGGACACAACCATCGTTGCAGTCGATCAGCTCAAGTCTGGCAGGAGGTGAGACGCGGTAGCGTTGAGTTCCATCTTCGGCTGTCTCGAGACCAAGGGCAGCCGATTCGCGGGAACCAAAGTAGCACCTCTTGAACGCATCAGCATTGGGGTGTAGGTCCACTGTTTCAATATCCTCCTTGGTGTCTATATTGAGAACAAAAATGTTAGCAATTGCGTTGGCACTCTGATGAGTAACGCCTGGCGAAATTGGAGGAGCGTTGGTTTAAACGCACCGACCGTGACGCGGTACTTGTTTTCGTTGTTAAACTCCAGCTCAATCGGCTTGCCATTAACAGGGTGCAGCGTCACTGATGTTGGCAGGTTCTGAGCCGAAGCAACATTGCTCAGGAGGCTGACAACTACAGCCGAAATAGTAGAAACCTTCATTGTAAACCTTTTTTTTCAAACAGAGTAACGATTGATACTGTTGATTGATAATCGGACAATGCGGGAGGCTACCATGCTCGGGTATCTGCACTCTTTATACTTGCTATGACGGGGAATCGATGGGTTTGCACGTACGTAATTGTAAAGGTTATTATTGGCATTAGTTTAGATTCTATATGTCATCTATTTCAAGCGCTGTAGTAAGTACAACGCGGTGTTGGCGAAGCACTGGGCACAACTTGTTCAAAGTCCCACCGCAATGCACCATCCACCCCACCAACAAGACGACCCTGCCGGGCCAGCCGCAAAACACTAGCTCCATGATGAGGAATCGGGTCTCCAAAAATTACTATCCACCTTGTCGTGCACCGAGTGATTGGTAGGTCTGACGCAATCATCCTTTCTTGCAATACTACGGAGTGCGGGATCCCCATGTGCGTTCGGCAGAGGAGGATCGGGAGTTGGACGCTAGACATAATTATGATAGCGAAACGTAAATTACAGCACCGGTGCGACCTTATAAGCGTCAGCACTAGCTGCTGTGTCACTGTATCACCTTTTTCTTTTTAATCATTTTTGGGTCAGAATCCATACTTCGCGAATGGCAGTCGCCGCCGGTGCGATTGAGGGCGAAAGGTTTCCCCAGTGGCTCACAGAAAGTATCCTTGCGCCGAAATCACCATCATGACGCAGCTTGTTTCTTCTGCCGGGGCCCTACCTGCCCCGCTGGAGAAGTAGTCCAGCGCAGATTTACGGTTTGCTCTCGCTAGCCCCAATCTTCTCAGTTCATTTCTTGGTTCCTCCTCTAGAACAAGTTTTTCTTGTTTCCTTTGTATATTCCCGTCCCGTTCTTGCTGCAATAGCTATCGCAGCATCCCAATCCGTCGCTATAATAACTGTACACATGAAAATGATGGTCTATTTTAATACTATTTCTAAGTTAGTATTTCTAAGTATAGCACATCCTCGCAGCAGGTTTTCAGAACTCCACTTCGAGCACACGCTTTGGAACAGTCGACAGAGGCCCTAGATGGTGGATCAAGACGGAACGGCTCTCGAGAATGCGCTTTTGGGTTCCCAGGACAGTTGAAAATACACCTGTCAGAGGTGTTTCCGCTGATGTTGGCAGATGTGACTTTCTGTTTGGTGTCTAACATGCCATTTACCTCACAGCGCACCTACAAAGATGTCTCTATCTCTCGTCATGAGGATGCACGCGTTTCGACTGTAAAGTTATTCTCCATGGTAAAGAGCAATCTGCCTCGTAGCGCATCTTTTATAGGCTTCAAGGTGATCGCGTATTTGACTTGCCTTGGTCGCACCGCACCGACATACCCGGCCAAGAGCGCTGGAGCAGCGAGGAGCCTCATCTTTTACAAAGGTAAGCTTGAGAAATAGAGGGGCTTGATAGGCAGGATTCCTTCCTCGTCTTTAATCCGCCGCACTGTTCAGCTCTATGTATCACGGGCTAACCAGCCTCGGGTTCAACCGCCCTTGCTAGGTTAGCGTGGCCATTGGTGCTGGCTGTGATGCGGCCAGATCTAGCTAGCAAGCGCAATAGAAAACGGCTTATATTCCGCCAAGCGTGATTGTTTCTAGGCGAAACTCAATCAAAGCAGTGGGTTAGCCACATTTCCAGGGCCTGGTGCTTAAGTTCGTTAGCGTTCATGTCCGCTACGACCCGTCAAAGCCTACCCTACCCTACCCTATCCTACCCTACCCTACAGGAGAAAGCGGCATGTCGCTGCCAGCGCGCCCTGGCGACACGCTCCATTTTGTTTCTGGTGATTTTAATTATAAGTTGAAAACTAACCGCTAATTTACATTATGAGACTGTATATTGAAACCCTGCTGCTGTTCCTTCAACGATTTGGGCTCGAATCGCGATTGTGTTGTACTACATATACCTGCCAATGTGGATGCTATCGGCGAGCAAAACATACCAGCGATCGGTAACCCGCCTCTTATGGCCTCTTATGGCTTTAAAAAATTAATTACATCCCGCAGCGCACGCTTTGCATTTTTCTCTCGATGTTCAAAAACTCCATTATACCTCACCAATCGCGGTATCGGCTCATTAGCGTGCTGCTGAGCAAACTCAACCTCGGCATCCCGCCCAAATTTCTCACAAGTATAGCAAACCGCTTCACGCAGCAAGTCACCGCCAATTCCCTTCCCTCTATATCTGAGCTTTGTCGTCCAAGCTCGGATATCGCCGCGTGCTTGTTTCCCATCTTTATCGGCGCGCGTGAGTCGCAGCACCAGCGTACCAATGAGCTCAGGTCCATATTGAGCTACGAGAACAGTGTCTTCATCGCCATTCGGCGCCGTGATCCAGGTTCTCCAATTAAACGCCTCTGCCCGCTGGATGTAGCCAGACGTGCAGTATTGAACAGCAGCCAGATAAGTGATGACGAGGCCGGATTGTAAGATGACTTTACTGGCAATGTCGGCACCGCTCTGGAAGTGCCAGGCGAGGAGCGATACGGCACCCAGCGAGGCGAGCCACAGCGGATGGAAGATGATGGCGTTGGAGGCGACTTGTCGCTGTTGGGCGATGCTGTCGGCCACTAGACGAAGGGCTTCCTGCTTTTCGTTTTCGTTTGTGACGGCTTTGAATGAGAGATCTGGAAGTGAGGGCTCTGCGTTGGCCGCCATGACTGTAGTGTCTCCCTGCGTCTCAACTATACATTCTGTCGCCATACTAAACTCTCGATAGTGTTTTTGAGCGCACAGATTGAAATAGCGTTTGAAGTAGAACGAGCATCGAATGAGATGGACAAGTATCTGAAGTCAAAGAAATTTTCTGAACCGAAAACCGTCTGGCCCAACAAATGGCATACCACTCTGCACCTGCTTCAGCGCAACACCAGGCTTCCAGTGAGGCTTGCCCAACTCCACCAGAGAAGCCGTCTGATCCGAATACCGTTGCGCCAACCTTCAGCAAAAACTCAAAGACCCAATGACCCAATGACGCCCAAATCAATCACCAGAAGCAGAACCCCTATTTCCAAACCGCTCATGGAAGTCGGTGTCCCAAACAGGCAAGACTGCAGTGAGGGCCTGGCTGATAGTTCCAACGCCACACCAACCCAAGGGTCCCCTCCAAGGCGCCACCAAGTGCACCAATCGGTCGCCAAGACGTGCCAAGCCGGGCCCATCGCCGCGAAACGTGCCTGCAGCCTCTCGTCTGGTTGGCCGTTTGCCAGGGCCGCCTCATTGCTCACTGCATCCACACGCGACACCATGGGCATGGCCTCGAACGTCTTCAACACCAATTTCGCGCAGGGAAGGAGTTGCGTCACGGTGCCGGATAGCCGTGAATCCCGTTTTTTCTCTTCTACGACGCCTCAGACACAGCGTATCAACGAGGCGAATGAGGATGTTCAGCCCATGCTCGCATCAGCACGATCGCTGTTTTGGCGCGCAGTGCCCGCAACAGTGGCCGCGTGGAATTATGGTTGTAAGCAGCTTTGATGTTACGTAGAGCGAATATAAACCCTGGCCGTGGGACGTTTTCCCGGATATGCCGATCCTCAGCAGGCCGCCCGTTTCTCTTCTCTTGGTATTCCTTGACCTCTTCAACAAGCCCTGACAAGCTTCTCTAAACTTCTTCTTCCTTCAAGGAGAAGAGACAAGAACAATGTCTACTGACGAAGAGTCTGCCCGCAAGCCTGCCACCAACGTCCAAAAGACATCTGGTGGCAACAGCGCCTTTCACAACTTTCACAATGACTTTGCCCACATCACCGACTTAAATGAGCGCCGTCGTCTGGCCCTCGCCGAGATTGACAAGGCGCCCTTTGGTTGGTACCATGTGCGAGCCTGCGTTGTTGCTGGTGTTGGCTTCTTCACTGATTCCTATGACATCTTTACCGCGTCGATGCTGACCATTATGCTCGGCATTGTCTACTACCCCGGCGTCGGCGCCATGCCCGCCAGCTCAGACAATGCCATCAAGCTGGCCACGTCTGCTGGTACCGTCGTTGGTCAGCTGGGCTTTGGTCTCTTGGCTGATATTGTTGGGCGTAAGCGCATGTATGGTCTTGAACTGATTGTCATCATCTTTGCGACGCTTGCCCAGGCGCTGACTGGAAGTGGCCCTGCCGCCAACATTATTGGTCTCATCATCTTCTGGCGTGTCATCATGGGTATTGGTATCGGTGGTGACTATCCTCTCTCTTCCATCATTACTTCCGAGTACGTATAGCCCAACTTATTTTATCTGTATGCTCGTGTTAATGAATACAGGTTCGCCACTACCAAATGGCGAGGTGCCATGATGGGCTCCGTGTTTGCCATGCAGGGATTCGGCCAGCTCGGCGCCGCGCTCATCATGCTGTTCGTCACGCTCGGCTTTAAGAATAGCCTCGAGTCGGCCAAGGACAAAGCCCATTGCGTGGGCGATTGTCAGGTTGCTGTGGACAAGATGTGGCGCACCCTCATCGGCTGTGGTGTTGCCCCAGCTTGCGTTGCCCTGTACTGTAAGTGACTAACTTGCAAACCCGACCTATGAAGAGATCATACTAATGCTTTACAAAGACCGCCTTACAATCCCCGAGACACCCCGATACACCTTTGACGTCGCTCGCGATATCGAACAGGCACAGGACGACGTTAAGGCCTATATCCAAGGCAAACACGAGGGCCACCCAGACGAGCTTGCCCGCGCCACTGTAAACCAGGCCGCCAAGGAGCAGCTCGAGGTGCCTCGCGCAAGCTTCCGTGACTTTTGCCGGCACTACGGAAAGAGCAAGAACTTTTTGCTCCTCCTTGGCACGGCAGGGTCCTGGTTCTGCCTCGACGTTGCCTTTTACGGTCTGTCGCTCAACAACGGCGTCATTCTCGATGCCATTGGCTACTCGACCAGCAAAACGACCAACATGTATGAGTTTATGTACAACACTGCCGTCGGCAACGTCATTATTGTCCTGGCTGGTGCCGTCCCGGGCTACTGGGTCACCGTTGCTACGGTCGATACCATTGGTCGCAAGACGATCCAGCTGGGAGGCTTCATCATCCTGACCGTTCTCTTTGTCATTATGGGATTCGCGTACCACAAGATTCCGCCAAATGGACTTTTGGCGATTTATGTGATTGCCCAGTTCTTTTTCAACTTTGGTAAGCTGGCAGCACTACTTTAGCTTTCGTCTCGCAGTAAGTAAGCTAACACAAAACGTCTTTCCAGGCCCCAATGCAACCACGTTTATTGTCCCCGGCGAAGTCTTTCCCACACGGTACCGATCCACGTCGCACGGCATCTCGGCCGCGTCGGGCAAGATTGGCTCCATTATCGGACAGGGCGCCATCTCTACGCTGCGAACGCACGGCGCCACCAAGACGAATGCGAACCCGTGGTTGGACCATGTACTGGAAATTTATGCGCTTTTTATGCTCCTGGGCTGCTTCACGACGCTGCTCATTCCGGAGACGCGCCGCAAGACTCTGGAGGAGCTCAGCAACGAGAACGACTATGCTGTGCGATCAGAGGATGTTGAGGCTGATCCTTCGAAATCGCTCTAGGACAGACTAGAGGCGCCATGATGGCAGAATGACTCTCGTGGCTCTCGCGTCCTAGGTAGGGGTTATGTGAGCGAGAGCTGCTGCCAGCTGCTGCCGGCCGTTGCCAGCTGTCGTGGTGGTGCGCGCGAGGAGACGGAGACTACGAATTCTAGTGTTTGAGTTTTCTACCAGGCCGACATTGTAAATTGAGACCTTTCCTCCTCTTACTCAGTACTACGTCTCTACCATGAGTATACTATACATTTTAATCTGACTATAGTGTAGAGTGTTAGTCAATCCATACCCCGAGTCTGGGGTGATCTGTGGTGTGACAGACTACCCCGCCGCGTGCAGTGCCGGGGAGTTCGGGGAGCCTGACCGACGGGAAGCAGGGGTCAACACTCCACAACCTCTCCAGACTCTTACTCGCAGTTCTAGAACGACGCTGCTAGATGCTTGGAACTAGGCAGCCGTTTAAGAAATTGTGTTGATATGGGGAAATTAATTTGCTTGTACGGAGGACTGCGCTGAGATATGCCGTGCGGGATATAGTCGACCGGAATCGCTCACAAGCACTGTCAAAGGCTTGCCAAGCTGCGAGCTGTGCTGCTCTGCCCGTAGTCATTGACATTGGGTGCTTACTCTTGGCTGACCGCTTCTACCAGGCAGTATGACGTTGACAAGCATCTATGGCAGAGACTTGGAATCCCCTGGAATCTGGATGAAAGGTACGGTACGGACTACAACAGGCGCCAATAGATCTGGGCATCCGGCGGTATCGGATGCAGCCTCTTCATTCGCCACTATGGCTGCAGGCGTCGTCTATCTAGGACAGGGGTAGCAGAGGAGCAACTGTGTACCTTGGCCAATTGCTCGCCCAATACTGTCAATTGGGTCTATTAAAAATTCTCCATGAAATTGCAGTGTCTGAAGAACAAGACAAAATTTTCAGAAAAAAATCCACGACCCTTCCCGCTGCCATGAAAAATCATAATGACTCTGTCCTCAACATGATCAGCACATCTGCCGCCTCTGCCAAAAATATGGAGTGGCTCGTCGACGACTGCGTTCATAGTGGAGCAGGTAATGCGGGGCGGCGTTCCACCAAGCTCTCCCGGACATGCACCGCACCGCCCAAGGATCCCGCGTCTGCAGGCTCGCTACAGGGGGCGTTTGGCAGCCTTCCGGCGACCGGCCGCAGCCACTGACGGCCACTGACAGGCGCTAAGCAGGGCCCCCGGAACAACCCTGACAGGCCTACTGGTTGATTTTTTGTCCTGGGCACCAGCGCCGAGCTCCCCAGTGAATCTACCCCACTGTTTTGGCCACCCGACTGGGTAACTGTGCCCAGCTTTTGCCGGAGCTTCCCTCGATGGTCTCCGCGCTGGCTGGGAAAAAAAGGATTGAATGCAGATTGGGCCAAAACTTTTTTCTCATGCCTGCTGACTACGTAGCTACCAAGGTAGAGACGGAGATGCAAGAAGAACCGCACGAATCAGACTAGAATCTTGTTCCCACCGGCTCCTGACAGCTCCAACCGTCTAAAAGAGACCGCTGCCCTCACCTTTCCCCCCTCAATCAGCCCACGTTTCCATTCGTACACACCACCTCTCGACACAGCACCGCCGCCACCACCATCCGCAACCGGCATCGCTCGAGTCCTATCCTACGCTGAACGACACCGTCTCTCACAGCGCCTGAATCAGCTCTGCAGCTGAAGATCCTGCTCAGATATTGGCCAGCTTCTCCTCGTTGTCGCCCTGAGCTCCCCCAAGTCACGCAAACGTCGCCCACCATGTCGTACGCATACAACAAGCCCATCAATCCCATGGAGTGAGTCTTCTCCCACACTTTCTTCTTGACAGTCAATTGCTTCCCCTCTCTGCTCTTGCTACGCCGATTGTTTTTCGATCTTGGCCGCTACTCTTGCGTTCTGACACTCAATTGTCTTTGCGACTCGTTCTTCCAACTGCTGTCCTTCTATTGAAACCATGACTGACGATCATCTCCCGCGCGACAGGCCTCCGCCCGTGCTGGTAAGACACGACCTACCTACTCCCCGCTGTCCTGGCTCCTCCCCAGCGCTCTGTAGGCCTCTACACAAGCTGCTGCGACAATTGCGATTCTACGCCAAATGACAGCGACACCCAACTTCTGCAGTGCTAACCACTATTGAGTAGGATCACTACATTGGAATCGATGTCGGCACTGGTTCCGCCCGCGCCTGTATCATTGATGTGACTGGCGACATCAAGGCCCTCGCTACAGAGAACATTAAGCTGTGGCAGCCCGAGACGGGCTACTACGTAAGGCGCCAAGCTCCCTTAGACGACATCGTGCGACCCCAAGAGTGCTAACGACCCGCTCTGCAGGAACAATCCACCACAGACATTTGGCAGTGCATCTGCGAGTGCGTCCGTCGCGTCGTCTCCGAGTCCGCCGTCGACCCCAGCTGGATCAAGGGCATCGGCTTCGACGCCACTTGCTCATTGGCCGTCTTTGCCAACGACACCGACGAGCCCATCTCCGTCACCGGCCCCGACTTCACCAACGATGGCAACGATCGCAACGTTATCCTGTGGCTTGACCACCGCCCCATCGAGGAGACGGAAAAGGTCAACGCCACCAAGCACAAGCTGCTCAAGTATGTCGGCGGCAAGATGAGCATCGAAATGGAGATCCCCAAGGTCCTCTGGCTCAAGAACAACATGCCCGCCGATCTCTTTGCCCGATGCAAGTTTTACGACCTATCGGATGCCCTCACCCACCTGGCCACTGGCAACGAGACCCGCAGCTTCTGCAGCACCGTCTGCAAGCAGGGCTACGTCCCCGTCGGTGTTGACGGCAGTGTCAAGGGCTGGCAGGAGGACTTTTACCACGATATCGGCCTCGGAGATCTCGTTGAGGATAATTTCAAGCGCATGGGAGGCGTTGACGGGGTGGTGAGCCCTTTCCTTTTTTTCTCCCTCTGTGCCTTCATGCCCTTATAGCTCCCACATACCGCACTCAGCCATCCGTTTGTGCTCCTAGTACAATGACTAACAGATTTTCTCTCTAGAACGGAGTCTTTGCTAGCGCTGGCGACTGTGTTGGTACCCTCAGCAAGCAGGCCGCCTACCAGCTCGGCCTTCCCCAGGGTATTGCTGTAGGAAGCGGTGTCATTGATGCCTACGCCGGCTGGATTGGCACTGTTGGCGCCAAGGTCGACCTTGGCGACGATGAACTCAACGCCAATGTCCCTCACAACGACCTGTCGCAGGCCTTTACCCGACTCGCCGCCGTCGCCGGTACCTCCACCTGCCACTTGGCCATGTCCAAGGAGCCCGTCTTTGTTCCTGGTGTCTGGGGCCCGTACCGTGACGTGTTGCTGCCCAATTACTGGATGGCCGAGGGCGGGCAGTCTGCCACTGGCGAGCTACTTCGTCATATGCTCGATATTCACCCGGCCTTCAACGAGACCCAGGCACTCGCCCGAGCCGAGGACAAGCACATTTACGATTACCTCAATGCGCACCTCGAGCAGATGGCCGAGAAGCAAAACGCCCCTGCCGTGACATACCTCGGCCGCCACAACTTCTTCTATGGTGACCTGTGGGGTAACCGATCCCCCATTGCCGATCCCAACATGAAGGGTGTCATGATTGGACTCGACAGCGACAAGAGCCTCGACAACATGGCGCTCTGGTACTATGCCACCATGGAGTTTATTTCCATGCAGACCCGCCAAATCATTGAGCAGATGAACAAGTCGGGCCACGAGATTTCCTCCATCTTCATGTCCGGCTCGCAATGCCAGAACCCCATCCTCATGAACCTCATGGCCACCACGTGCAACATGCCCGTGCTTATTCCTCGCTACGTCAACGCTGCCGTCGTCCACGGTGCCGCCATGCTCGGCGCCAAGGCGGCCAGCCACAACGAGGAGGGCCGCGAGCCAGAGACACTCTGGAGCATCATGGACCGCATGAGCAAGCGCGGCCGCCTGATTGAGCCCGGCACCGACGAGGGCGAGAAGGCTCTGCTCGATGCCAAGTATGAGGTGTACTTGGAGATGTGCCAGTCTCAGCAGACGTACCGCAGCAAGATTGACCAAGCCACGGCCAAATGGAGCAAGGAATTTGGCGGCAATGCCTAATTCCGTAATGGATTCTCCAGAATATAAACATCATATACTTTTCAGCATATGAAGGCTTGCAACAACGGTATATAACGAAATAATAAATGGGTATGCTTTGACTACGGTACAATAAAGCGTTTGATGCGGCAGATATAGGTTTGGAAAGGATAAAAAGATAGAAATACGGCAACATTCATTTAATTACGAAATCAATTCACATCAATAGTCAATACTTTCCTCTATTGTGCCAATTTACTCAAATTGTTTATTTCATATTGGCCAGGCACAAGAGTCGTAGTGTAGCTTCGCTGCTGGCCGCCGCTGTACCTTTCCTGGTCAGGCACCACTCTGTGGGTCAGCACCAAGAACGCCCGCTGATTGGCCAGAGCTCCAGCACTCCTGCGGGAACCAAACACCAAATTTCTAGCGGCAGAGCAACGCGATTGAACCCTCGCAACAAAACACGGCCACCCGGCTACTCCCCATCTCCATCCATCGAACACGCTGCGCGCGGCAGCTGACGCGGTTCATTATTTTCGTTGCTTCTTTGTCGTTTTGGCTTCGTGTTTTTAGCTGGCTTCCGCGACAGATTTCCCGTACACAGCCCGACCGTTAGCCTCGAAGCTTAGCTGCCTTTGCAGCAGCAACACCACACTACCGCCCATCATGTCGTCTCTGTTTGGCGGCGGCTCGTCGCTCTTTGGGCAAAATAACTCGAACCAGCAACAACAGCAGCAGCAGCAGGCTGGCACCCCGACCCCGACCTCGACGACCGGCGGCGGACTGTTTGGCGGCGCATTGGGCCAAAACAAACCCGCGACTGGCGGTGGCCTGTTTGGGCAGAGCACCGCCGCGGCACCGGCTCAGCAGACGGGCACGGCGACTGGAGGAGGGCTGTTTGGACAGAATACCCAGGCGCAGACCGGAACGGCGACCGGAGGAGGTGGATTGTTTGGCCAGAATACGCAGAATCAGACGCAGCAGACTGGAACTACGGGATCTGGCCTGTTCGGACAAGCTGCGCCAGCTCAGCAGACATCGACCACTGGCGGTGGCTTGTTTGGGCAGTCTACCACGCAGAACCAGCCCGCGGCTTCATCGGGAGGAGGACTCTTTGGCCAGGGTACGCAGACTCAGCAAGCGCGACCGTCCATGTTTGGAGGAACGTCCACGCTGAGCGGAAGCACACTTGTCGGAGGCGGCACGTCTGCATTTGGCGGCGGCCAGCAACAACAACAACAGCAGCCGCAGCAACAACAGACGTCTGGATTCGGTACTGGCTTTGGTGGCAGCTTGCTTGGCCAGGCGCAGAACACGCAAAACGGCGCAAGCGTCCTCGGCGGCCAAACGCAAAATGCTGGCCAGAGTGCTGCAGCGGCGCCGTCACAGCCCGCTGGCGCTTACTTTGACAGCCTCTTTGCCAAGACGCAAAAGGCAGGCAACGGCAACACCAACATGGAAGACCTGCCGAGCCTGGAACTTGGACTGGGAGACCTTCGACACCGCTTGAGGAAGCTCCAGTCGAAGCCCAACGAGAAGCCCCTCGACGGAAAGGCGCACTATCTTCTTGCCGCTGCTGGCGTCGACCCCGGAGCCGCTGCTAAGGACCTCGGCCTCCTCGACGTGCACGGCGGACGCACCGAACGAGCTGCGCACGGCGGCTATGCCCCGACCGATATCGACGTCGAGACCTACCTTTCGAATCTGCAGACCAAGACGACTTTGAGCATGATCCAGGACGGCCTCGAACGATCGGTACGCGACTTTGATAACTTCCTCGAGGACAATGTCGCCATGGAGTGGGATGCGCAGCGCAAGCGTGTGTACCAGCACTTTGGCATCAAGCCCCGTGAGCAGGGTGCCGCGGGCCGCGAATCACAGGCTGCTTTTGGACGCTCGAGAAGAAAGTCGCAAGCTCCCGGCGCTTCTCGTGGCGCGCGCTCGTCTATGCTTGGCAACTCGACCCTTCACAAGTCCGTTATTGGTGCGCCAAGCCGAATTGGAACTCACCAATCCGAGTTTACCGATGTCGACCGCTCCGCAGAAAACCAGAAGAAGGGCATTACAGAGGACCGCATCACTCGTGAACGCCAGGCAAAACTGTCCGACAAGGTTCGCAATCTCAACCTGTCCCGACTGGAGAACAGCCCCTACCCAATCCTCGCAGAGCTGCGGGATGTTGCTGTCAAGTCGCACGAGCCGCATGCTCGCCACCTTTCAGAGTCATACTTGGCCATGATTGAGGTTGTTGGGGAGACTTCTGCAGCCGACGTAAATGCCGGATACCCGACCGCCAAGGAGAGACAATTTGCAGACATGTATCTCGACGAGAATCCAAACTCCTCGCGGGCGGTGGAGATGAAGAAGCGCATTCTGCTCGGCTCAACGGCGTTCCTTGAGAAGCAGTTTATTCGCGAAGTGGAAAATCTTATTGCCAAGCATCCGCATGAGGCAAAGCTGGGCGGTCTGCCCGACATTACAAGCAAAATCAAGGCGTACATTCGTCTGCGATCAGCGAGGAAAGACCTTGTTCCCGACAATACGGAGCTTCAACAGGTTCAGGGCGAATATGTATGGGCTGTTGTCTTTTACTTGCTGCGATCTGGCAATGTCAATGAAGCAGCGAAGTACGTCAACGACAACAGCAACCACTTCCGCGGTATTGACCGAACCTTTTCTACGTATCTGAACAACTATGCCGCAAGCGAGGACCGAAGAATCACAAACAGGAAGCTGCTTGACCGCTGCACGAATGAATATGTGCAACGGCACCGCAACGCACCCGAAAACACGATTGATCCGTTCCGCATGGCCTGTTACAAGATCATTGGCCGTATCGAGCTGGCGAACCGCAACCTGGACGGCTTCAACACGGACATCAACGACTGGATCTGGCTGCAATTTAACTTGGCCCGAGAAGGCGACAAGACGGTAGAGATGGCAGGCGAGTCATATGGTCTTGCTGAGCTGCAATCCAGCATCCGTGAAATCGGTCTCAAGCACTTTCCCAAAACCACCGAGGACGACAATGGCAGCTTCGGCATGTTCTTCTACCTTCAGATTCTTTCTGGAATGTATGAGGACGCTATCAGCTACCTTTACTCCTTTTCATATATCGATGCGGTCCACTTTGCTTTGGCGCTGGAATACTATGGCCTGTTGCGTCCTAGCGACCCCATGACGGCGCCGAATGACCTCCGCAGCCACAGCATCAAGAATCTGCCCCAGATCAACTTTGGCAGAATGATTGGCTACTACACTCGCGATTTCCGCGCGGCCGACGTGGTGTCTGCAGTCGACTATCTCACATTAATCTGCCTGAACCAGGATCTTGGTGGCGAGGCCGGACGCAGACAGAGCAGTCTTTGCCACGAAGCTCTCCGTGAACTGGTGCTGGAGACGCGCGAATTCAGCAAGCTGATTGGCGATATCCGACCAGATGGACAGCGTATCCGAGGCATCATTGAGGTGCGCGGGCCACTGATTGGTCTAAATGCTGAAGATGACTTTATCAATACGGTTACTCTGCAGGCCGCCAGCTTTGCGGATGAGAATGGCAGAACCACCGACTCTGTGCTGCTATATCACCTCGCGGGCGAGTACGATGCCGTGGTTGCTATCGTCAGCCGCGCTCTCAGTGAGGCTATCTCTCTGGAGATCGGCGAGGACCCAATGCGTCTCATGCCGATCAAGCCCAGGGCTGGTGGTAAGGAAGGCGATGCCCAACAAGGCACAAGCTTGAGCTTGGCGGCCATCGACGACCCTGTGGAGCTTGCAAAGACTATGATGTCCATGTACGAGCGTGATGCCATGTTCTACCGCAAGATTCAAGACCAAACCAAGGTCGCATGCCGTGTTTTGTTGGAGATGAGCATCATTAAGAACCTGGTGGAAGGTGGCCAATGGGCACAGTGCCTCGACGTAAGTCATGTCCCAGAACAATGCTGCCAACAGTCTACTAACGATGCAACAGAAAATCCGCGGCCTGGAGATTCTACCACTGGACGCCGGCGGCGACGCAAGCACTATCCGTGCCTACGCGTCCAAGTTCACCGGCCTGTCGCAGCCTGTTTCCATCAACGTGCCCAACCTGCTCATGTGGACCATCATCTGCTGCGTGCGCCAGAGGGAGCAGCTCACCAATGGCCAGTTTAGCGGCAACGAGGGCACGCGCAGGATGATGGTCGACCAGCTTAAGCAGATGACTCTTGATCTCACCACGTACACCAGCCAGCTGCGGTACCGCTTCCCGCCGCACCTGCATGAGGCGCTGGCGAGGGCTTCTGCGGAGTAGAAAGCGGGAAAAAACTGGGAGAGATGTATGTAAACTATAAAGTGATTGGTAGTGTGGCGTGGAATGGTATAATTGGTATAGCAAAATAGACGAGATTTACTGGGCAATTTGGTGCGTTATTAAGGTGTCGTTCCTGTGTGATGGCGCAGATGGTTGTGTTTGTGCTGGACTAGTCTGTGCCAGTAACGTCAAGTGAGTCATGTGGATCGCCCGCTAAGCTGACCATGCCGACTTCCTCTTAGTCACATCTGCCAGTTCATACAAACCGTGTATACCTTTTCACGATTCGTTTTCAACAAGCTTCTTGAGAATTAATAAACACCGCCATGGCCGAGGTGCCAATTGAGTCGCCGGCCTTTGCGCCAGTGAGTTATTTCCTCGCTGAACTAGCAACCTCATCCACTGACCAAACTCAGATCGAGCCCAAACTACACCGCACAGCCACCGACCAGCGCCCAATCGTAGTCATGACCTGCGGCCTCTCCGGCTCCGGCAAAAGCACCCTCGCAAAGACCATTACACGTCACTTGCCCAATTTCACCCGCCTCTCCATCGACGCGCACATCCACCAGACGCACGGCCTATACAAGATTGACTACCCGGCCGACAAGTACGGCGACTACCAAGACGAAGCCCGCGCCGCCATCACGACCGAGTTGAAAACGTTGCTCGCGCGGAGCGAGCGGGATGTGGTTTTGGATCTTAGTTTCTGGAATAAGGCGTATAGGGAGGAGTATAAGACGCTGATTGAGGGCGCGGGGGCGCGGTGGGTGCTGGTGTTTTTGGATGCGGGGAGGGAGGTGCTCTGGGAGAGGGTGAGGAAGAGGAGAGAGAAGAGGGATGCGCTGGATGAGAAGGATACAGGGAGGGATGGGGATTCGGCGTTTGATGTGGATGGGGATGTTTTTGAAATGTACTTGGCTGGGTTTGAGAGGCCGGATGGGGAAGGGGAGGTGGTGGTTCCTGTCATTTGATTTTTATAGTAGATGGAATTGAATTGCTGTATTTCATATTAAATACGATAATAGGGTATTGTGCAATGCTAATTCATAAATTGCTGGCGCAAATACCAACCAATGCTCCCAAGTAGGCGCCCGCGCCATGCCACAATCGTAATGGTCAAGTTTGGGAGTAATCTTAGCAGGTGGTGGGCTGCGCATTGTGTTTAGCCAAATCATATAAACTCATTGCCATTATAAACTAAATGCGCCATAAAATCCCTCTGATAATCAACGTATTGGTAAAGTCCGCGGAGTCCGTGATGATTCATCAAGATAGGCGGTAAAAGAGCTCCTGTAGAAAGACATCACTCTGTATGTAGCCTCTGACCAGGCATATCTAACCAGCCTTACAACTCAATGTGCCGCTATTAGCGCCAGAGACAGTATCGATGCGAGAAGTACGGCTAGCTACCTCTTGACGACCAAATGTTACATTAACATGGCAATCATGTGAGAGAGTGAAGACCTCTTACATGTAACAGGCGTACGAAGATGTCATCAGAATTCCAACAAAATTGACACGTCTATCTTCGCCGTGCGTACGGTCACAAGTTGCTAAGCTTGGAAGGGGAAGGCCAAGACAATGACTGGGAAACTAAGCGATAAGCGGACCAAACATAGCTTTATAGCAATAGAAGAAGGCGAAAATGAGTAAAAGACACTTGCCTGTCCCAGAAAACCTGTGTCAAACCGGCCTCAGGCTTCATGTATCGGTGCCACGAGTCAGTCCTGCCACTCTGCATCATATGTGCATAACTCTTGCTGCGCTTCCAGGTACTCGGCGGCGACTCCCCACAAGACGCATGATGCAGGTCTCATTCCAACCCCTGTGCTGCCTAACTACATTGATTAGTATACAGCATTATTCGGAGACGTTTACCTGATATGGAAGAAGCCGAAAGCAGCATGCATCAAGAGACGCCACAAGTGGGACATCTATAAAGTGAGGGGCAGGGAACACCTTCAATCCGATGGTGTAATCTGAACAGTCTCGTCCATAACATTTTTAGTACCAAAAACCTACCCTTGATCTCCACAGACCTCTATATGGTCTTCCCCAAATGTCTATCAACATGACGGCCAACAACACTTCCCAAAACTTCTCGCCCCCATACGACATTCACGCACCATTAGATGCGGTCTACCGTCTACCATGGGGGCCTATTTTTATTACATTCCTTACACTGTACTTTTCAAAGCAATTACTATACTCCTCCTTCATGAAGGTACTGCCATGGGGCCCCACGGGCCAATCCGGGATCCTTGGCCACATCAATGCATTGATGTCATACTTCAACAGCATCCCGGAAACCATGGCAAAGAGCACCTGGCTGCTCAAGAAGGGGCGTGGCTTTCAATTTGCGTCTCTAGTAGACGGCCAAATCACAGTGCTATCTCCCAAGCTCATTGACTGGTATGCACGGCAACCACCGGATCAGCTTAGCATGGTCCAGCTACAGGGAGAACGCCTACAGCAAATGTTTACCATGAACGACTCGTTTGCCGCCCACGGGTCAAATCTGGATCTAGAGAAGCTTATCATTCGCTCCATGACACTCCATTCCAAGACAGTTATTCCCGGTCTTCATGAAGAAATTGAGTTGGCATCTCCTATGGCATTTCCTAGCGTTGGAGATGACTGGGAGTCCGTCTGCCTCGGCGATGCAATTTCGGAAGTAATAGCAGCTACCACCACCAGACTATCGGTCGGCGCTCCGATCTGTGAGTCTTTTGATCCTTATACTTCTACTCTAAAATCTAGTTCCCATTTCTAATTCGCTTTGCTAGGTCGCAACAAGGATTATGCCAGCATGACCATATGGCACGGCAATGTGATTTATCCCGCAGCAATTGTCATAAGAGCCTTTCCGAGCCTCTTGCGGCCTGCTGTAGGGCGTCTCGTACGGTTCTTAGTCGGAAAACGATTCACTAAGCCGAGCAAAGAACTGATAATGCCTCACATCGCCACCTATCTCAAGGAGGCAGATGACCTTGTGGATGGACGGTCGTCCCTACCGTCTGACAATTTTTTGTCATGGTATATTATCGAGGCAAAGAAATCTTCGGACACTACGTATTCTCTCGACCCGACGGTTATCTATGGCTCATTGTGTACCATCAATTTTGCCGGTCTTGTCCCCGTGAAGCTCATGGCAACGAGTGTCGTCATAGATCTCCTTGCCGCTCAAGACAGCAGCGACCTGATTGACGCTCTGCGCGCTGAAATTACAGAAGTTTCTAAGACGATTCCAGGTCGCCATTTTACTTGGAAAGACCTCGAGCGCTTGCCCTTGGTTGACGCGGCAATTCGAGAGTCCTGCCGTCTTAGCCTGGCCGGTACCGTCGACATGCAGCGCTTGGTGTCACAACGCATCGTTACACCCGACAACGTCACACTGGAACCCGGCAGTGTTACTGCAATGCCAGTACACGCCATACATGGAGACGAATCGATCTACCCAGACCCAGCCAAGTACAACCCGTTCCGCTACCTCACAGCGACATCACCGGGTGCCGCGAGCAACAGTACTGAAACTACTTCTACCAAAAAGTCATCCGTCACTGAACTTTCTTACAAACCTACAGCCAAATACGTGACATTTGGCTATGGGACTTTTGTACGTACACGGGCAATGTGTTAGATCAAAGCCTTGTCACAGAGTGCTAACCTGCAGACAGACTTGCCCCGGGCGTTGGGTCGCGACCGCCCAAATAAAACTGCTTCTAGTATATTTGCTGACGCATTACGACTTTAAAACGCTTCCAACAAGGCCGCCAAATTCTTGGCTGGGCGTGGCTCCGATTCCGCCACTGAGTGAGAAGGTGTCTATGCGGCGCCGCCGCTCATGATGCATGGGCCGTGTCGCAACGACTATCTAGCTTTCCATCAATTCCACCATCTTCTTGAGATTAAACTATCAATATCACTTACGCGACGTAATCTTTGTTTCGCAATTGCGACTGCCCCGAAATGTCATATGGTGATCGTGCGCCTCTGTCGTGAGTCAGTCAGAGACACGCCGGCACCGCCCTGCCACAACCTTATCACATTACCTAGTGATGTTGGTCGAAGAGCGACTTTATGGGTTCGGTGTAGGAGCCCGAAGCTACGCCAGATATCATACCTGGTATTGTTTCCTATGCAGCGGTCCAGCTTGTACAAGATCTTAAGCTTAAGCAGCCTTAGGAAAGACGTGATACTTTATCAGATAGAAATATTTAGAAATACAGTTAAAGACATAAGACAATTAACCTACTCTAATTATCTTTTTTATTATTAATAAGCGTGTTTGCGATACTTCTGTCACAGATAGAGGTTTCTAAGGCCAAGACATATTCAAAGTGCCACGTCAGTGACGCATACTGCAGCTACTGCAGCCGGTCACGCATGCATGGCGACGTGTCTACCGTAGCTGAACCCTTGGACTGTCACATTGCTTCTACACACATGCAGGATAGGCAGCTTTCGGAACTGTCAGCGTATAGCAGTGTTCGAATATAGTGGCTAGCATTGCATTGCAGCCTCCTTACGGAGACATTTAGAGTCTCGATAAGCAAATGCAGCAACAGGGTTCCCCGCCTCCAAAGACGGGCATTGCAACTTGCAGGACCATGCGGACAAGCCTGAGTTGGTAAACATCTAAAACAAACATAGCATGCACTTAACTTAATGCCATTATACAAATTGCACAAAGTAAAACCACATCCATTCTTGTTCAATATAGCCCTGCCCTGCAGCACATTACAGATTGGAACCATGATGAACTCTCCTGTTGCTCTCGTGGCTCTTACTTTGGTGTCCGTTCTTGTTTATCGCATATATTTCAAGAAGAACACGCACCTACCATTTCCTCCTGGCCCAAAACCCTTGCCAATTTTTGGCAACGTTGGAGACTTTCCGCGGGAAGGCGTCCCAGAATACCAGCATTGGCTAAAGCATAAAGATGTGTATGGACCGATAAGCTCCGTCACAGTGATGGGGCAGACGATTGTCATCATTCACGACAAGCAGGCAGCAATCGAAATTCTAGATAAAAAGTCGTTGGCGAGCTCCGCAAGGCCACGAATGGAATTTGCAAGTAACCTGTGCGGCTTCGGAGAGTTCATCGTCGGCCTGAAATACTGTGACGAGCTCCGCAGGCATAGGAAGCTTATGCATCAGCAACTGGGGACAACGAATCTCGTTTCGCAGTTTGATGAGACACAGCTATACGAAGTGAGTCGCCTGCTTCTGCGGCTGTTGGAAGATTCTCGAGACGCCATTAAGCACATGAGAACGTCAGTAATGATTGTTTCCATCCGAGCGACACCACCAGCTAACAAATCTATAGGGAGTCTGGCGCCATCATCCTCAAAATCACTTACGGCTATTCTATCGGGAAAGGCGACAACGACCCGCTAGTAGCACTGATTAATCGTATGATGGATAACTTCTCCGCAGCATTTGTCGCCGGAAAGTGGATGGTCGACCTGATTCCAATGCTCCAGTACATACCGGAGTATGTGCCAGGCATGTCGTTCAAGAGGACCGCTCGGAAGTGGAAGAGTATAAACGAGGAAGTTGTCGACGTGCCGTATCGATTCGTTCAACGACAGATGGCCAGTAACGATTTCCGACACTCATATGTGTCCAAAGCGATCCAACAGCAGATTGACACTTTTGCAGGCGAGGAGCCAACTCTGGCTGCAGAGGCAGAGCGTGACATCCAGTACACGGCGGGGGCTATGTATGCTGGGGCTTCGGACACTACAACCTCATCTATGAGCTTCTTCCTCCTTGCCATGGCCTTATTTCCCGAAGTCCAACGCAAGGCGCAGGAGGAGATTGACAGTGTTACCGGCACGGAGCGCCTCCCTGGGTTCCAAGATCGACACCAGCTCCCTTACGTCGAGGGCGTAGTCAAGGAGGCTCTGCGCTGGATGCCAGTTGCGCCGATGGGAGTGGCACATGTTACAGATTCCAACATTGTCTACGGACGCTACTTAATCCCCAAAGGTGCATATTTGCTTCCTGCACACTGGTGGTTTCTGCACGATCCCGACGTATACAGCCACCCGTCATCTTTCGACCCTGAGCGGTATCTTGAGCCACGCAATGAGCCTGATCCCAGCAACGTCGCCTTTGGCTTTGGCCGTAGGGTATGCCCCGGCCGGTACCTTGCGGACTCTAACCTTTACCTGAATATCGCGCAGATTCTTGCCGTCTTCAACATTGGCAAGCCCGTGGATGAGGCAGGAGCAGAGCTCGAGGTTACGCTGGATGTCACACCTGGTATCATTGCCAATCCTAAGCAGCGCCACTACCGTATCACGCCGAGGTCTGCCAAGCTTGCACAGCTTGTACGAGATATTGAGCTTGAGCAGCCTTGGGAAAGAAGTGATGCTGACCACCTTGGCCACACTGGCGCGAGTTGATGTTTTCATTATAAATAATTTCGATAAATTGGCCACGATGACGTGTTATTATTAGCATATTCCGAGCCTAAATAAATTGCGTTACCACATAGTAAAAGAAATCCGAATATTCGCGCTAATAAACAATAGTATATTTGGTGGCAGATGAGCTGTACTAAAATTGCGTAGTTTACTCAGTGGAAGTGGCGGTAATACTACTGCTAGGCGCGCCCGCCACTCTTCGTTTCTATTCATAGCTCAACGGGGCATGTAAGACGTTTGCCACTTATGTCAATTAGCGGCGGCTTTCTTTCCTTCAGCCTTGCGAAAGCCAGCGAGGAGCACTGCAACCGGGCGGAGTTGAAGTAGAGCTAACCAAATATCGTATTTTATCCTTGTTCGGCATGTGGCAACCCGGTGCGCACGACTTAGGTTATTGTCACGAGCCTTTTACCTTGGCGAGGGCCGCCTCCACGAGGTATGATCGTCTCTCGGTGGGCACGATCGTCCCCTGAGAGTACGAATACCCATAGTCACTCTGGTTTAATGTTGTATGGGCAATGTTACATGACATGACTGGCTGTATTTTGCCGTATAAGGCTTCTCGCAATACGGGGTACGAGCTGCGATGCCCGTATTTCCGGCCAAGGCGCCCAACTGAAGGATGCGCCAGCCCGTCAGATTCCAAGGAGGGCCCCTCGTGTCGAAGGAGACAGAGTTGCTTTCCAAAGGCAGTTTTCGTTGAGTATGAACATCTCACCATTACGGCCAAAGCAAAAGTTAGCCGCGCCGCCGGCAACCAATATCTTGCCTAGCAGGACACCACCCGGCGACCAGATGTTGACGCCGTCGCCGCATCCGCTGTACACATTGCCGTGAACATCGCACTTAATTCCGTCCGGGATACCGGTATCCGCCATGGCGAAAAGACGACGATTAATGAGGAACGGCTCGCCAGAATAGTAACTGACGTCAAACGCATATCTGGCCCAGCTTTGTTAGCAGCTGGCCGTAATTACCACTCGGGAAGCAATACTTACATGCTAGACACTCGCATTTCATCCGTGGTTCCGTCTCCATGGACCCAGTCCGTATCAGTTATATAGACTATTTTCTCGTCGGGACTGAAGCAGATGCCATTGGGTCGGCCAAACCCGTCCGCCATGGCACGAATGCTGCGCTTCTCAGGGTTGTAGCGATACACTTGGCTTGGAAGTCTTGGCCTCGGCTTGAAGCCTTGCTCGTGGCCGTATATGGGGTCTGTAAACCAAATGGACGCATCCGTGTGAACCACAACGTCATTGAGAGAGTTGAATGGACGTCCATGAAAAGAGCTGACAATGGTCTCCGTGTCATAAGGGGCAGTAGCCTTCATGTGAACCAATCCGCCCTCGCTACTCATGTCCCCCTGAGCACAGAAGAGGATCCCGCCTTTGTAGTTGACGCCACCGTTCGCCATTGGTACGCCCACCCCTGACGGAGTGATCTCTTCACACGCTGCGCTGGAACCATCTTCATGCAGCGTCACTCGGCTAATTTGAATCTTTTTGGTACCATTCGGGCCGCTGAATTGGTTACTGGTAATAAATAGCGTGTCGTTATTTTGCATGAAAACGCCCGCCTCGTGAGCAAAAGGATAGTTGTCGTTTCGTAGGAGCAGCTCCAGCTTGGGTCTGTCACCAAAGAGGGGCTTCCCAGCCTCGGTGTGAATCTCGAACTTGCCGGCAGTAGACATGTTGCAACCATGTAGCAGCGTGATAGAAATTGACTTTGGGTTTTCTCTCAATCAATAAAACAGTTTTGGAATAAATATCACTGCTTGTGGTGTTTCCTTTGCAAATGCAAACACCGCAGCTACCAAGCTCCAAAGTCGGGTACGGCAGTCAGTTGCCGAATTGTTGTGGGCCTTCGGCAATTGGGCTCGAGTACAGACTCGGGCATCCATCATGCCATTATCATGCGTCATGGGCTCTAGTCAATATTAGTATTGCAATCGCCTAACTGTTTTATTCCATTCAAATTACTGTAATGCAAACTCCTGTATAAACTGGCCTCTTACGGGTTCTCGCGTGCGTTTTCAATGGCAGATATAGCAGTCTTCTCGTCCAGCTGCGCGAGAATATCCTCCCCGCCGAAGAGGCGATCAACTTCCTCAAGCTCAAGGCCTTTGGTCTCCGGGAAAAAGAGATAAATAATAGGTACCCACGTAGCATTCAGTACGGCGAAAATGATGTACGTCTTCCATCCAATATTTTCAATTGCAATTGGTGTAATCTGCACAATCATCTGGAGAAAATGTCAGTACGCGGCTGATTCGTCGGTGCGACAACACTTACATAGTTGCATATCCAATTCGCGGCAGTGGAAATAGAAGAGCCGCGTTGCCTGAGACGCAATGGGAGAATTTCGGACCTTATTATAATGTCAGTTGATTTGTTTTGGCGACAGTATTAAATTGCAGACGTACGGATAGACCCAGACAGTGGCCTGAAATCCAATGGTGAAAGCGCCCTGGAACAAGAAGAGCATTGCAGCAGCCGCCGCACCTGCACCTTTGGCAACTGCCGTTGCGTTTTCGACTTGATAAATAAGCGCAGATTGCACAGCCATGATGGCGGCCATGAAGCTGATCATGGAAAGGAGCTGCGATGATTGTTAGACTCCCCTCGAAACTGTGGCATTTATACTCACCAGAGGACGTCTGCCGATTCGATCAATCAAGACCCATGGTATGAAGGATGCCACAAAGAACCATGTTTGCAGAAAGCCAGACATGAGCGCAGACATTTTGGGGCTGAATCCAATACTTTGCTGGAACAGCGTCGCAGTGTAGTCTATCACCTGTCAGAACAATGCTGGAGAGAAAACATGCCAAAATGACTCACAAATAATGGCATTTATACCGCCCAGTTGCTGGAATGCCTGGATCGCACAAGCGATGAGAAGTCTGGTCTGCGATTTAATATTGTCATTCTTCAAAAGATCTTTCCATGATCCGGCCCCGATGGACGCCTCGTAAGCAACAGTCTGGAGAATGGCGCTGTGAAGTCTTGTGACTTCGGGGTCTGTGACCGGGGCGGCTTTTGTTCGGGCAATGATTAAAAGGCATTCATCTGGTCTATCATGTGCGGCGAGCCAGCGAGGTGTCTCGGGGATAATCATCAGGATGATCAGCATGGGGATGATACAGAAGCACTGTAGGATGACGGGGACTCTCCACGCGTAGCTGCTCAGGTGGCTGGAAAACGCGTAGTCAATCCAGTATACCAGAGCAATTCCAAAGTTCAGAGTTGAGAGTTGGGCGCAGACAACTTTATTTCGGTCTTGTCAGACAGGTTTCCACGTTGCATCAGGTCTGAGGTTCAGCACTTACATATACCGCGGCTCGCCTTGGGGCTAAACTCTGCTTGCAGCACGGGAACTGTAGAATTGATGATGCCCATGCCTAGCCCAGACACAATTCTGCCAACAATGAGTTGTGGCTGGCCAAATGCAGCGGCCTGCAAAACGGCGCCGGCAATCATGATGATGCAGCCAATGCCGATTGTGTGTCGGCGACCGAGCTTTTCTCCAAAGACAGCAGCGCCAATAGCACCGAAAAAACAGCCGACTATACCGAATAGTCATTGTCAGATGGTATCAATGTAAAATGCCCTGCTTATATGGCACTCACTTTCGTAGATTGCGACAATAAGGCCAATCCTGTCTGGCGCAGGACTGTCGAAAGTATCATTGAAGGCAGGAGAGTTGACTAGTGATAATTATGAGAAACTTATCGCCATTTCACTGCAATAATAACACACCTAGACCTCCCATAAGTCCATTATCGTATCCGATCAGCATGAACCCGAGCGATGTCAGCACGCTGACTACCAAGAGCAACGACCGCCCTTGTAAGTGGCCTCGCGGAGAGTGTACGGCCATGATGTACAGCTGCTGCTCTGGGAGCGATCAAAACGGAGATATTTTGTAAAGGCAGTTATAGGGGCGAAATGTTTAGAAATGAAGCAGAGAAAATATTGAGAAGAAATTGAACGCGCGCGAGTCCACTGCATGCAGGACTTGAATCATGGCCTGTTTTTAATAGGACCCTGACTAGGGTCGGCTACGCGGCCCCGGACAACGGTCCAGGGTGGGTATGGGGATGTCGGCATCTGGGGAACCAAATGCCGCATCAGACTCAAATGCCGATGCGGAGAACTGTCGTGTTGAGCCCGGCATTTAATTACCAGGCGACATTTAATAACCCTTGATGGGCAAGAAAATGGCGCTGTGTTTTGCGTCAAATTTTGCGAACTGCAGTGCGGCTTCTCATTCACGAAACAACGCTACACTACATGCCGCTTACAAAAAACTCGCATACCTACAGTTAGGCAAGAGAAAAATTGCCCAACAGCTAATTTTGATAAATATAGCGTGTTTCAAGAATAAATAATTTACAGTTATGCCTGGATAAAGAAGCGAGGGTTCGGGTATCGTCAACGGCTATTGATCACCGCACAGTCTGGAGCTGACTCGGCAATCAACCACGCCATCTTACGATCTCCATCCCACACTTTTGTCTTGGTGGAGAGACGATCAGTGACGCAACATTCAATTCATTAGAGTCGAATAATGCTATAAACGCTACCTTCTAAGCAAACCACGTTCTATAGCCAGCCCGGTCCGCTGGGGCATGTGCTTTTCCCCGCGAGTAAGCGTAGCTATTTCTTTTCCTCTTCTTCTGGCGGGGTATAATCAATATTCACCCAAGTATGACTAGCCCTTATACCACAGCTTCGACAGCTTCCCCACTGGTAGCCGTTCAGAGGTTTGTCTTTGCACATTGGCGATCTGCATTTCCAGCCCTCAGTGACCACGGGCTTTTGAGCCGCGCCAGGCTGTGATGCGCCAGCAGCAGGCGCATTGTTGGTGGAGCCTTGCTCGGGCATCTTTATAGTTAACAGTCGTGCAAGCCTCACGTGTATAATATCGATTATAGAAGAGGCAGATTACTGGCCTTGTATCTTTGATTCTGAAGTACGTCGTGGGACATCGCAGCGGATATGGCCATCTTCTTGCCGTCTTTATAGAATTGTGACGACATGTTACTCACTGAACAAATTTTGACTGCGAATATTGTCACAGTGGTACAAAGAGTCTGAGACAGCTTTACAGCGGAAAAAAACGAGGATTCGGCCAGTAAATCACGACACGGCCAGCGGCGGGTTGCCTCAACAGACCCATAGCTAGCAACCAAGTCGAGGTAGCACAGGTCTCAACAAAGTCGTGGCTCTTGCAAAATGCGACATTTGGCCATATAGCCACATCATTTGCTGCGGCAGCGCTGACGTCTTGTTTCGTTAGCGCAAGTTTGTCAGTCTGTACTGCTCAAGTTCCAGCCTCTCGTCTCCGCGGCAGGGTGGTTACGACGAGAAAGCCACAACCCATTCGTGGGCATATATTACGAGCACTATTCGACTGCATTGTGGCAACTCATCTCCCTGTCGCCAACCGCTGAGCAGCCTCCACCCGGGCTACCGGATGTGAGTACACTCCCCGGTTGGTACGACACACTCAATCTGGTGCGTGAGATGTCTTCGGGTAGCTACAGACAAATATTGGGCAGCTCACAACCTCCATATCAGTCATGTTGAGAATCCGCAGGTGGCTGGCGATCCTCCGCCTTGCGAAAGTAATGGAATGGTATTCAGAGCTCAGCGGGATGAGGTCTACATATGAGTTAGAGGAGCTACGATATCTGAGTGGGATATGGCCGAAGATATAAGGAGGTAGCTATAGCGTACTACCATTACTCTACATCATAGCTTGAACGAGGTTATAATTTTTTTTTCAGCATTAGTTTGGCGAGAATATTCTTACAGATAACTCCATGTTGGTCGGTGTATTACATGTTTGATTTGGCTAGCTTCTGCTCCAGCCTCTCCTGCTGCGCTCGAAGCTGCTCCAGCTCCTTCCTGATATCTTCGGCACTATCTTGGCTCTGTGTTGGCCGGGCCGATACTTGATTGAAGTCATCGCCAGTGCTTCGCCACGGCTCGGTATAGTCGGTCGGCCTCGGCCGCGGCACAGCGGCGGATGACATCTCATGCGCTCCAGCGTGCTTTCCAGCACTCAGCTCGGTAGCTTCGCACCCCGACGTGTTGGGCTCTGCGATATTGCGCGTAGGATTGGCCTTGGCGTCCAGCTCAAAGGCGCCGTACGGCAGCGCCTGATACTTGTACAGCGAAACGTGTGCGGGTTTAATCAGTACATCACGACACGGCCATCAACGGGTTTCGAAATGTGGTAAAAACAATACCAACAAATTCAGTTGTATTACATGTCAAGTCACACACCGCAACGCCTTTTCCGACCAAGATGATGACAATATACTAGTTGAATTACATATCCATACTCATCAGGTACATCTCGAATATCCTCATAAACTTGGCAACAAAGGCTTCCAGATGGAAAATGACCTTGGTTCCCGTCTTGACTCGGTGCTCGTAGAATGCCGACCATCGAATCACCTCGCCTTTCAATCCGTCGTCAATCATTGCCAGTAGCTTGAATGTGAGCGTCTTGAGGATTGTGGTGGCGGGGATGCAGTGCGTCAAGAGGTCGTAGAGCTTGGCCCGCACCTGTAAAATACGAGCCGGCGTATGCTCATCCATAATCTCCTTCGCAATCTGGCCAATCAAGGCTTCCCAATCGGCCGGCGGGATCGGTGTGCTGTCCGTCACTTTCTCACTGCCGTTCTCGTTAGCAAAAGTATAGCAATGGCAATGGTGGTCAGCTGCCCGGCCATTTTGAATATCTCACTTTTGTGCATGCACGGCCTCGTACATCAGCAGCGCCTTGCGCAGGTTACGGCCGCTGTCAACGGCGATCCTCTTGTGCAGTCCAGCCGCAGGCTCCCACCCTTCCTTCTTTGCCGCGTGGGCAAGCACCTCACAAATCTGGTCGTGTCTCGGAGCCGCCACGCGAACCAGCAATGTTCTCGATCGGATAGGCGCAATGATGTTGGATGTTGAATTTGCGAGCAGGATCAGGCGCAGGTTGGGCGAGTACTTTTCCATTGTTCGACGCAGTGCAGCCTGCGCGTCACGGCTCAGGTGGTCCGCCTCATTAATCACCACGACCTTGAATCGTTGCTTCGCAGATTGATCTACCTGTTGTGTCTGCGCAACTTCCTTCAAAAGATCCTGGACGACAACTCGATCATAGTTGCCCACGTCCGAAGGCGTAATTTCGAGGTGGTAGACGGAAGCAACAATGTTGAATTCGAGTTTGCGGTTGCTACTCGTCTGGAACACTCGCGCATCAATTTTGATCTTTTCGACGCCGGGTCCATACAGCTCCTTGAGAGTAGCAACGATTCGGGTCTTTTTGCCAGCGCCAGAGGGGCCGTAGACTAGTAGATGGGGGAAGTCGCCGCTTTGTGCCTGCACTTCGCGTTAGCAAACTGAATGACGGCGTGCGTTCTCGACATCTGGGGCCGTACAAGTGAACGCAGCCGGTCAGATAGTTCATTATGATATGTGAGAGCGTCTAGCGACCGAGGTCTGTGTTTGTCGACAATGAGCGCCATTTTGATGTCGTGGTGCAGGGCCGCAGTGAACGTGGAGGATAGCTTTTTGCTGGAGTTGAGAGACGCGTCGGCGCGTTAAGTGCAGTGCCCAGCAAGCTTCGGACTGGCCCCTCGCTGGCCCGTGCGGCAATTGGGTTCACTGAGTGACGGTACGTACCTCGTTAGCCAAGGCTCCTAGAGGCATTACGTGCAGGGGAACTTTCTGTGCCGCGATAACTTGAGCGAAAATAAAAGTAAAAAAAGACGGTTACAGTCTTGATTAAAACGGTCAATTTGTTGATATAATACAGTTTAACTGCGTGTGGCTTACAGCGTAAAAGACCAGTTCACGCGCGCGTAATTGACATAATTTTAGATGACCCGGCTTCTATAGAACACCCCTTGTTGATAATATACAGTATGGTATGTTTAGTAGCGAGTAGCCACTCACGGCGACTTGGAAGACTCCGCCGTGCCCGCAGGCTCTGTCGTCGCAGTAGGTGTAGATGCGTGGAGCATCTCTGTGGGTGCGACCTGTCGTCGTGGTCGCTTCAGCTCCTCCAGAGTCACACCGTCCAGCTTTGTAATGCCAACAACAGGAGCATCGCCCTTCTTGACGAATTCCCATTGACCTGATTCACGTTAGCAACATTCTGCGGGCGGGGGATGGCATTGCCACATGAGGCAGCTGTGGCTTACCTGGCAGCTTGTTCCCGGCCAAGCGGAATGCGTCACGAACGATTTGCTCGTGAATGCGGCCCCTAATCTCGAAAAGGACTTGGCTTACGGCCATTCGAGTCGCCCAATGATCGAAAGAACCCTTTCCCTTACCCATTCGCATCTGCACGTTGTCAGTGTCGAGCACTTTCTTGTCTTGACCGGCGCAGGCTTCTTACCTCATTACCGCTGACGTAAACACCAATATTGCAGCACTTGCGCTTGTATAGACGGTACTTTTCTCCTCGGAGGCGAACCTTGATTGTGTCCTCGGCCATCTTGAGCTGCTTCGCGCTGATTCGTCGATGGTGGTCCTTCATGCGCAGTCCGTAGTCGCCCCAGATCACCGTCGTGCCCTTTGTAGACCCTCCTGTCGCTACTCGCGGTCGGCCCTTTGCCATCTTTTTCTTTCTGTCAATGCTCGGCTCCAGCCAGGTGCCGAAAACAGGGGTTGTGGTTGAAAAGGATCGAGACTCGGACATTCTGGTCGCTGCCAGTATCGTTGACGATTGCTGAAGCGGCGCTCGGAATTGCTGTAGCGGAGACGAATTGCATATTCTCAGCCCTTGGAAGGCATTGAGAAATGCCTGTGCGCCTGAAGGCTTCATGGCGGGCGATGCAGGATTTGTTGCAAGTTGCGCCGTGAAGTTGTCGATTTGAAGGTTCCTCCCCAGAAAATATTCCACAGTGGTAGCTGGAGTCGAGTGGCTGACCAGCTCGGTGGTGGCCTGACGCCTAAGGCACTAAGCCACTTTCAATTAAGCGGCAGGTCACGGAGCTCGCGTCACCTTCGCGTCCGCCAGTGGAGCTTCCTCGGAAAGTTCACGGCCAGGCGACAGCTCCCATGACCCTGCATCGAAATCTAGGCAGCAAACCCGCAGTGCTGGACGTACTCGTGCCAGTTTAAAAGTCCATCTCCCTCTGCTGTTCAATTATCGGCATCTAGTGTGAATTGTACACAACATGTCTGATATTCGCTCCTTTTTCGCTCCCAAAGGCGGTGCGAAACTGGCGCCCAAGCCTCAGCCGGCGTCCCCAGCTGTGGACAGCAAGAAACGCAGTTAGTATTGCAACTCCCACTGCACTGAACAAATACTCATATCTTGAAGAAGGCGGACGGAGACTACTTGAAGATAGCGACGATGAAGAGGTAGTAGAGTAAGTTTTACCGGCCCTTACAGCACATGTCCCGGCGACTAACTTGCCGCAGGAAGAAGCCGCAGGCCAAGCCGCAGAAGAAGAAGTCACAGTATGCGCCCTTCAATCGAAACCCCCCGCCCTATTTCTAACAGACCTTAGCAACGATGATTCCAACGGTGTCGAGATTTCAACCACAGATTACTTTGCATCTAGCAAAGGCAAGCCCGCAAAGGACACAACGCCGAAGAAGCCGACAGCAAAGCCGTCCGCTGCAAGCCCTATGCCAGTCCGATCCAGTCCTCGATCCAAACAAACGGCGAAAGCAGAGCCCCCGACACCCGAAAAACCAGCATCAAAGCCAGCTCCAAAGCCAGCTCCAAAGCGGACAGCTCGCCCGTCTCACTCGCGGCGTACAGTGGACGACGATGACGATGCCTACATGGAGGACGCAGACGAAGATGATGACGATATTCATGCAGCTGATATGAAGGGTCGCAGCAAGCGCAACAACGACGACTATGTCGATGACGAATCTGAGGAAGATTTTGAGCCTCAGCCAAAGCGTGTTGCCTCGAAAAGCCAACCAGCTTCTGCAGCCAGGGGAGCCGGCAATGCTTCCACCAGCAAAAAGCGCAAGGCCCCAGAGCATGATTCTGATGAGGCGGAGGAAGAAGAAAGTCCTCGAAAGAAGCCAACAACCGCTAAGCCACGTGCGCCTCGGGCGAAGAAGGCAGACGAGCCAGAGGATGCCGATATCCAAAACATACTAGACAGTGTAACGACGGTGAGGCCACCAACACCACCCCCCAAGGACCCAAACGCCAAGTTCGACTGGCGCAAGGCAGCTGCTGGGGGTGGAAACGCGTCTGCCCAGCCAATGGCCGCTGCAGATATTCCCGAGGGCGAAGAAGAATGCTTGAGTGGGCTCTCATTTGTTTTCACTGGCGTGCTCCGCACTATTGGGCGAGATGAAGGCCAGGCGCTGGTCAAGCGCTACGGTGGTAAAGTTACGGGCCAGCCAAGCAGCAAGACAAGTTTTGTTGTCCTCGGAGATGATGCCGGCCCCAGCAAGTTGGCCAAGATCAAGGCAAATGGCATTAGAACGATTGACGAGAATGGTCTCTTTGACCTAATACGGAAACTTCCAGCATTTGGTGGTACTGGAAAGGGAGCCCAGAAAGCACAGGAGAAGAAGAAAGCAGAGGAAGAAAAAATCAAACAGCAGATTGAAGAGATGGAGGCTGAGGAAAAGGCGAAACGAGCTGCCGAAACCAAGTCCGCTCAGAAGGCTGCTGCTGCAAGTGGCACACCGGCATCATCACAGCCGCCCAAGGCCACTGCGCAGCTGCTCACCTCCAAGTATGCTCCGACGCAGCTCAGTCATATCTGTGGCAATAAGGGCCAGGTGGAAAAGATTCAGGCTTGGCTGCGCAACTGGCCAAAAGCAAAGAAGTACAACTTCCAGCGTCGTGGCGCAGACGGTCTCGGGGGTGAGCGCGCAATTATAATTTCAGGGCCGCCTGGCATTGGAAAGACAACAGCCGCGCATATGGCGGCCAAGCTGGAAGGATACGACGTCCTGGAGACCAATGCCAGCGATGCGAGAAGCAAGAGGCTTGTTGAGGCCGGTGTGAGCGATGTGATGAATAACACATCACTGCGCGGCTTCTTTGCGGGCGATGGAAAAACTGTCGATGCTGCAAAGAAGAAACTTGTGCTCGTAATGGATGAGGTTGACGGCATGTCTGCGGGCGACCGTGGAGGTGTTGGAGCCCTTGCCAAATTTTGTAAGAAGACGGAGATTCCTTTGATTTTGATTTGCAACGAACGCCGGTTGCCAAAAATGAAGCCGTTTGATCACGTCGCATTTGACGTGAGATTCAATCGTCCTACCGTCGACCAGGTTAGATCCCGCATTATGACGATCTGCCATCGCGAGGGTCTAAAACTTCCACCACCAGTGGTGGATGCTTTGATCGAGGGCAGCAACAAGGATATCCGGCAAATTATCAACATGATTTCTACGGCGAAGCTGGATCAAACCACCTTGAACTACGACCAAGGCAAGGCCATGACGAAAGCATGGGAGAAGCATGTTGTGCTAAAGCCATGGGACATCTGTCAAAAAATGCTGGGAGGCGGGCTCTTTGCGCCAGCAAGTAAGGCGACACTAAACGACAAGATTGAGCTCTACTTCAACGACCACGAGTTCAGTTTCTTGATGATACAAGAAAACTATCTGCGTACAAAGCCAATGGCTCTTGGCGGAAAGGGCTACAACAAAAAGGAAGAAGCTATGAAGGCTCTAGAACTGTTCGACCAGGCCGCTGAAAGTATCAGCGACGGAGACTTGGTTGATAGAATGATCCATGGTCCGCAGCAGCACTGGAGTTTGATGCCTACTCACGCCATCTTTAGCACAGTCCGCCCAGCGAGCTTTATTGCTGGCCAGCTACTGGGGTCCAACTTTACATCGTATCTCGGTAACTTGAGCAAGACTGGAAAGCTGGGCCGCTACATTCGGGAGATTCACTCACATATGCGCCTGAAGTCGTCTGGCGACCATAACGAGATTCGCCAGCAGTACATGCCAGTACTATGGAAGCAACTGATCGATCGCCTTCAAGAAGAAGGCACGGATGCGGTCCAAGAAGTTATTGAGCTAATGGACGCCTACTACTTAACTCGGGAAGACTTTGACGCCATTCAAGAGTTGGGAGTCGGCTCCATGAGTGAAGAGCACGTCAAGATCGAGACCAAGGCTAAGGCAGCATTTACCAGAACGTAAGTCTTTGTCACTATTTTTGGCAGTTTTTCCGCAGCTAACATAGGAACAGGTATAATGCCATGAGCCACCCTATTCCATTTATGAAAGCCAGCAATGTTGTAGCGCCGAAGAAGCCAACAAAGGAAGCGCCGGACTTGGAGGAAGCGATTGAAGAAGAGGATGATGCAGACGTTGTGGAGGTGCAGGAAGAGGACAATGACGAGATTGACTTCAAAAAGGACAAATATATTAAACAGCCAAAGGCCAAGAAGGCGACCAAGAAGGCTGCCAAGGCGAAAGATGACGACGATGGCGATGACGCACCGAAGAGCAAGGCAAAAGGTAAGGCAGGTGGTGCAAAAGCAAAGGCAAAGAAGTAGTGCGCGGAAACTGCTGTGGTGGCGTGAAGGACGAAGCGACATAATTCATGTACATGGGACACATGTGGCGGGGCGGTCTGTATCATTTCGCGATGGCGTACTGAGCTATATTGCATTATACATATGCTATTAATTGAGAGTAATGTGGCATACATGTTATGTTTACATCATTGTTATTAATATACTTTTATTTCTCCTCGTGGCGGCAATTGAAGCACTTACATGCGATGTGAGGCGGGCGGCGGAGACTGGTGTAGGTAGGCAGCGATAAGAGCTTATCGGAGAGACCACGTCGTACACTAGCGCCACCTCATCCCGACCTCTGCATCTCCAACCCTGCCAGCACGACATCTTTCGCCGCGAGACACAACGAACCGCCGAGTGCCCCAAACACCATTCGCGGCGCAATTACCACCGTCAATCTAGTCGCTGCAGCTGGTAAACGCCATTTACGCGACAGACTGCCGCACAACCAACCTCTCCCGCACACGCGAAGGCCGCCGCTCACCCTATCGAATCAAAATCAACTGCGCATCAGCAGAAGACCTTGAACAGCACTGCGCGTCTACAGCCATTGTCATTAGCAAGCAGAGTGCGCTTGTAACAAGGCTCTAGGAGCAAACAATAAGGAAATAGCTCCAGCGTCAACGGGAGGGAGCTTTTTGAAGCCTAAGCCGACGCAACATACACACTAGCAAATATGCTGTTCCTGGGCACGTTCTTCTACGTGGTGACACTGCTGATTAATGCTGTCGCTATCCTCTCAGAAGACCGCTTCCTGGCGCGCATAGGCTTGTCGCCGACGACGCACGATGCTGGGTTCGGGGCTGGGTCGGAGCCGCAGAGTGTGCAGGCCAAGATTGTGCATTTGATTGCGAGTGTGAGGACGCTGATGAGGAGTAAGTTTTTGTCTTTTTTTTTTTATATGGGGAAATACTAATGCTTGTGCACAGTGCCGTTGATATTTGCGAATACGTTGATTATTATATATGAGCTGGTGCTTGGTTAAGCTTGCCGTCCAGATGCTACTCTGGTCGCTACCCTACATCTCGGTTTAGCGATTGATGTGACTGGCTTGCGATGAATAGGATGGCGTTAAACGATAAAGGGAATTCCATTTCTCTGTTGCTTCACCAAATGTGAACAAGGAGACTCTAGTGATACTGTACATGATAGAATACACAAACTTAATCCCATACTCTACATCTACAGTGTTTGTAGGCATGAAGTCACAGCGTAGAAAGAAGCCAAATATGCAGTTGTTCAATATGATATAATTGATAAAAATGGTATCCGTGCTATTTTCACTGTATAGCCGAAAAAGTTCTAGTACAAGGCGAATATACAACCATAGACTTCGTTCCCCTTTTTTGATGAGAAGAAGCATGTCCAACGCGTCGCGCTATTTTTCGATAGGAAGTCTGCACTTTCCTGAATTTTTGTGCCACCCGCCGCCATGCAATGTGCCGATGCAATAATAAGAAGCAGAAGAGAGATACAAAGACAAGAAAAGCAGCATCATGAGAGGAGCATTATAACAGACATCTTTTTGATCCAACGCCGGCCCAGTATATATCCCAAATAGTATTACACCAAAGCACTTCTCATGCCATTTTCGTTTTTGAACTTGACAAATAAGAGAAGGCTTTGTACAAACAAAGGCAAACGCCTTGGTCTAGCCAGCCTACGGGCGTGAAGCTGGTAGCGATTATTGACTTAGGCGTTCTTGACGACGCCAACCTTGGCAGCGCGGAGGACACGGCCGTTGAGCTTGAAGCCCTTCTGCTGGACAAAGAAGACGAGGTTATCGTCCTTGTCGGGCTGGGGAGCCATGAAGGTGGCCTCGTGCTCGTTGGGGTTGAACTTTTCGCCGGCGGGGTCGACGCGCTCGAGGCCGTGCTTGGCGAGGGTCGACATGAGAATATCCTCGGTCATCTTGAGGCCGTCGTACAGGTTTGTGAGGTCCTGGGTCTCCTCGGTCTTGTTGGCGAGCTTCTCGGCCGGGACGGTGGAGAGGGCGCGGTCGAGGTTGTCAACGCTCTCGACGAGGTCCTTGGCGAACTTTTGGATGGCAAAGTCACGCGCCGTCTTGACCTCGCGCTGGGTGCGGTCCTGGAGGTTGCGGAAGTCGGCAACGGTGCGAAGGCATTTATCCTGTTGAGAAGAAGAAAAAATATCGTTAGCTCAGAGGTGGTCATGCGATCATGCTGTAGAGTGTGTAAACCAACCTTCCATTCGCGGACCTCGGCGTCCTTGGCCTCGAGGCTCTTCTTCAGCTCAGCAACCTCATCGGTGGCTCCGTTGGCCTCCTTGGACTCGGCGGCCTTGTCGCCCTCGGCCTCCTTGGCGTCGCTGTACCATCTTGATACGGCGGGCTGGAAGGCTCTGAGGGTGGCAGCGGGCGACTGCAGCTGGGTGCGGAGGGCAGCGCTGTTCGCTGACAGCCTAGGCGCAGTGCGCAGAGCTCTGGGGAAGGAAGCGACGGCTTGGCGGAACATGTTGGAGATGTGTGAGGGTGTAAAAAATGCGAGGCGTGGTGACAATTGAAGATGGAATGGGGAGCTATGGTAGGCCGGGAGATGTCGTGTGCGAAGGCGAGTCGGCGGCGTCTCTGAAAATTCATTGTCCGCGCATGACGGCTCGCTCCGGTTTAGGGGAGCTTGGGTGCTCGGATCAATGATTGGCCGCGGGGTGCTAGAAGGTACCACGGTATCTCCGGCCCGCAAGCGCTTGGGACGGCAGCCACTGCGTAGATGCTCCAGCCACGCACTGGGTGCACTGGTGCCAGTCGCCTCACCTAAGCTCAGAGACCCAATTTTAGTGCAGGCGGCCCTTACGTCGCGCTCTGGCAACCTGGAGCTTCATCCTAGCGCCGCCTCCCATCAACCCATCACGCTCCAGACGCCCTTGCCATTCTGCGGCAACCCATCACCTCCGCGACACGAGCGCTAGTCAAGCATCTGCAGACGACGACATAGAGCTTCGTTCCTCACCAGAATACACATAGACACCGCCATTGGCCCATACCAGCCCGCCACAATCAACATGGCAGCCGGCGAATCCAGCCGGGTTCAGGAAGCCCAGCAGTTGGCAAAGACGGACCCGCGCAAGGCCGAGGCCACCTACAAGGATATAATCTCCAAGGCGCCTTCGGCCAGCTCAGATGCCGCCACTCGCGAATATGAGCAGGCATTGATAAGCTTGGGCGAGCTGTACAAGAACGAGAAGTATGTTTGCATGTCTAGCGTGCACCAGCCCACAAGGCAACGAAACAGTTCAGCCTGCTGACGCCCCCGATCTAGGAAAACACAAGAGCTGGTTGATCTCGTACGTGAAAGCAGAACAGTCCTCTCTTCCTTTGCCAAGGCAAAGTCGTCAAAGCTCGGTACGGTCTCGCCCTTCTTCTGCTCCACGGCCACATTGGTCGCATGCGACACCTCTGCTAACCCGTCAGCGCCACAACAGTCCGACAACTTCTCGATCTATTCAAAGAGATTCCCGACAGCACCGACATCGAAGTCGCCGTAACCAAGGACTGCATCGAATGGGCCACCGCCGAGCGCCGAGCGTTCCAGCGCCAGGACCTCGAAGTCCGCCTCGTCGCCCTCTACATGACGAAGCTGTCGTACTACGACGCCCTCACCCTCATCAACAGCCTTCTCCGTGAACTTAAGCGTCTCGACGATAAGCTGCGCCTTGTCGAAGTCCAGCTCCTCGAATCCAGAGTCTACCACGCCCTGGGCAACATCCCCAAGGCCCGCGCCGCCCTGACCAGTGCCCGTACGAGCGCCGCCAGCGTGTACACACCGCCGCTGCTGCAGGCCAACCTCGATATGCAGAGTGGTATGCTCCATGCCGAAGACAAGGACTTTAACACCGCATTCTCCTACTTCATCGAGGCCCTCGACGGCTATCACACCCAGGACGAGGGCCCCCGTGCCCAGGCCGCCCTCCAGTACATGCTGCTCTGCAAGATTATGCTGAACCTGGTAGACGACGTCAACCAGCTCATGACCTCCAAGCAGGCAGTCAAGTATGCCGGCCAGAACCTCGAGGCCATGAAGGCCATTGCTCGTGCTCACGGCAACCGTTCGCTCGAGGAGTACGAGCGCGCCCTCTCCACATACCGCTACGAGCTCGGTAGCGATGCCTTTATCCGCAACCACCTGCGCCGCCTATACGACGCGATGTTGGAGCAGAACCTGATCAAGGTGATTGAGCCGTTTTCGCGTGTCGAAATCGATCACATTGCCAAGATGGTCGGTCTGGACACCCAGCAGGTCGAGCGCAAGCTGTCGCAGATGATTCTCGACAAGGTCATCATTGGTGTGCTGGACCAGGGTGCGGGATGCCTCATCATTTACGATGAGACGCAGCGCGACGAGTCGTACGATGCTGCTCTTTCTACCATTGACAAGCTTAGCAACGTTGTCGATGGCCTGTACACGAACCAGGCTTCGCTGCTGGAGTAAGGAAATGAGGAGAGGAGGAATTTCGCGGCGAGACTCTGTATTGTAATCAAGTAGATATGGCGTTCAAGAAGGACTCGTCTTTCAGAGTTTTCATGCATTTTTGCCTCTTTCCGCGTCTTTGTGAAAGACCCATGTGAACGATACCTTGACAGTGGTATTTGCTACAGAGTATATACAGTAAAGGTAGCGCTTTGCAGCGATGATTGGTATCTCGTTACGCGTATCCAGGATGGCCAAAAAGGTGGCAAATCCATAAACCAAATAAAAAAAGCATCAAAACCGAAACACCAAAACAGGTAATCCAAAGAGGTAGAGCAATTAAAGCCTGTCTCTTTCCAACGCCACTTTCCAAATGCACATCATATCATAAACTCGTCGATCCAAAACCCAACATTCAAAAAGTTATAAACAACCGAAGTGAAGAAAATAAAAAAGAACAGTAACCAGGAATTACTATCCTCAGTGAAACATGAAGCCAGTGGCAGGAGCAGCAGGCCGATTCCTCAGCTCCGCCTCTCTACTCCGCCTCTCCTCGCCGAGAATCAGAGCAAACAGCCTCTTGGCGAGCGCGCCCTCGTCCCAGCCGCCTACTTCCGCCTTGAAGGCGTCCACGCAGTCGAGGTGCCAGCGCTGCAGCACCATGGCCTCGCCCTGGCTCTTGACCGTTTTGCCGAGGTACTTGTCCGAGCGGCGCTCATAGTTTGGCTCGAAAGGTGCCTGGCGGCGCAGCTGGATCAGCTCGTCGAGCAGCAGCCAGTGGTTGCGCGTCCACGACGACTGTGAGAGGGGCCCGCGCTCCAGTGGCGGCGCGTCGGCCATGGAGATGTCGGAGTCGTGGTTCTCCTTGTCGTCTGCCTCGTGCTCTTCCAGGTCTGGGTACTGCGGCTCCTGTACCTGGACCTGGTGCTGTGATGGCTGCTGTTGTCGGTACGGCTGAGCAAACAATGAGTTGTTATGCGAAGCCACAGAGCTCGACATCTGAGACTGCTGGCGCGCGCGAGCCTGTTCCAGAGGCGAGAGGACGCTGCTCGTAAATTCGACTACTCGACCGGGTGTGCGAGGCTTGAGCGGCGATCGCAAGCTGGACTTTGTCGGTGACGCATTCTTGGGGGGCAGCGGGCGAAGCAGCGGGCGAATAAAGTCCGACGACTCATCAGCACTGGCGCTCGCGCTAGACATGTCTTGCTGCCATTTTCGGATATCAGCGTGCGACAGCTGCATTCTAGGCGGCGTCACAGCCGTCGATTGCCTAGACGAGGGGTGGGCAAAGGTGCTACTCGTCTTTCGCTGGCGAGGCGTAAAAGTCTGGTTGCCAGCTGACGAGGGACGTCCAAGCTGCTCTGGTGTCTCCGGGGAAGAGGATCCTCTCGTCGCAGCAGAAGGCTGGCCTGTGATCTGAGGCTGCTTAGACGGCTGAGACGGTTGAGATTTTTTGGGCGAAAATAGGTCACGACGGCCGCTTGTAGCTGGCCTAAACTGCTTCTGGGGTATCTCAGGGAACATGTTGGCAGTAGTCGTCGGCAGCTGTTCTGCTGTCGGTTGGGCAGCCTCCACTGGTTTAGACGAGCCAGGGAACAGCTTGCCAGCAATGAGGCCAGGAATGGCAGCAGGCGAAGAGAAAAACGACGACAAGTCAAACTTGGACCCTTTGGCAGGCGATCCAGCAGCCGCTTCGACCTCTTCTTCCCGTCTCTTCTCAAGGAGTGAATATTCCTCTGTCTCATTATGCTCGGTAACGTCCGTCTGAGGCTCAGGCTGAGGCGACCCCTCCTCTGACCCTTCGCCTTCAAGAGTGAGCTTCACAGGCATAGCTCCCGCTCCGGGCGACTTTGGTGCCGTTTGTGAGCTCCTCATCCAAGGCAAAGGCAGACCTGGTCGTCGTTGGGTTTGAGAGAACCGTTTGCTGGTACCGAAAGAAGCTTGTTGAGCAGGTTTGGGCGTTTCTCTCTGGGCCTCAATCTCCCAAATGTCCGTCTCATCATCTCTGGCTTCTTCTTCTGACGATTCATTCTCCGCAACAGGAGGAGCAGCTTGCGCAACTGCCGGAACAAATTGTGGCCTTGAAAACTTTGTAGTTGAGGTCGCAGCAGCTTCAAGTAAAGAGTTGTCGCCTCGCAGATTCGGGCTCAGAGGTGCTTCATTGGCAACCCAGCTCATGACGCCTTCGCTAGGAGGCGAGTGCCGCATAGAGCTGCTGGCCGAGGGGCGCGATGACGTGGACCTATTAACAGGGACGGCTGCGGCCGCAGCGGTATCTTCGGCGGCAGCAGCAGTTGCCAGTTGCTCGGGGCTCTTGCGAATATTTGTGAATGGAGATCGGCGCGTGGCGGACGATGGCGCTGTCGGTGGTCGTGCAAATGACAACGTCCTGGCAGTCGGGCTGCGGCTGGTGATCCGGCCCTCTTGGCCTTCCCGTGCCCCGCTATGTGAATCTTTGCTGCCGGAGCTTCTGAACGGACTGCCTAGCTGCCTCTCGCGGCCCTCGGGTGAGGGGGGATCAGATGTAACGCTCTGAAGCACTCGACCAGCCCTGACGATCGGCGATAGCGTAGGCCGGCTGCCATGAATCGTTCCTTGAACCAGAGACTGAGGTTCTTGAAGCGGCGAAGAGATCTGGTTGCGAGGAGTTGCATCTTTTGATGAACCGCTCCTGGGGATGTCAGCCTCGGCTTGAGCAGCCGCTGAGCGCTGCGATCTTGCACTGGACGGTGGCTGCTGCACTTGAGAGCGGCGAGACGCAGATGAAAGCAAAGAGCGGCTTCTAGATCGTCTCGTTACTTGCTGCAGTGCCTCCTCTTCCGCCGGCTCATCTTGAAGACTTGGCGGAGCGTGTCGTGGACTTGAGTGACTCTGCATTTCAGGTAGTACTCCGGGATATGCGTCTTCAATCAAATCCTGTGCCATCTCATCGGCATCGTCGGCAGCCGCGTCCTCCATGTCATCGTCAAATGCGTCCGGGATCCCCTCGTCACCAAAATCCTCAGCTGGATAGTCTTCCTCAACGTCTTCTTGGTCATCATCCACCACAAAAGGGACGCGGCCATCGTCGTCAGCCTGTGCGTCTTCTTCCATCTGCCCTTCAAATTGGTCATTGAGAAGCTCATCCGGTTCATTGCGGGTTTCTGCTTGATTAACCTCCGCCTCGTTAAAGGCAGCCTCAATTGCCTCATCGTCAACATCATCATCCATGTCGTTGTCATAAGTCAAACCCATCCCTGGCCGTCCAGGCGTAGCTGCCTCAAGAACAGCATCAGGGATCTCGGAGAATGAGTCGTCATATGAACCAGAGTCCTGGTCAGGCTCTTGAATATTTACATTGCGTTCACTCGCTCTAGGCGTCCTGTTGGGGCTGCTTCCGGCCAATCCTTGGCGAGGGGATTCTTGTGTCGTCGTCACCGATTGTTTTAAGACGCGGTGGCGCAAAGGCGATTTCTTTGGCTTCCGCGGTGATTCTGATTGGCGTGGACTGAAAGTCTTTGGGGAGCTGCGCAGCGGGGAGCGAATCGGGGTCGGTTCTGGCACATCATCTCCCTCCATTTCCGCCTCGACTTCTTGCTCCTGTTCCTCCAGCTCATCGTCCTGGGAAACGAACAAGCCGGGTTCAGCAGCGAGCGGAGGCTGCTGATCATCCTCCTCGGCATCTGGTTCCTCTTCGGAGGCTTCTATTTGTTCCGCCTCATCAAGTTCCTCTGCATCCAAAGGATCTGCCTCGTCCTCATGATCTGACACGCCTCCTTCAGAAGGGTCAACAACTCGCTCAACACTAGCTGCATCTTCTTCGGAGGCAGCGATTTCCTGCTCCTCCGCAGCCGGCTCGTCTTCTGAAGCCTCAATATCGTCATCTTCTCCCTCGTCTTCCCTATCAGCGTCGGCGCCATTTCGTAACGACTCTAGAGTATTATTTATAATAAGATTTGTATCTTCGCCAAGCTCACTCTGATTAGTTCCCTGGTCAGCACGGCTCAAATCTGCCTGCAGATGTGGTATCGAATCCATGAATATCATGCTGAAATCTTCCCCTTGCGCAATCGTATCATTCCGCACTGTAGGCGCAGCGGGAGGCTCATCAGCAGATGATACATCACTTCCCCCGGGCGGCAGGTAACCGTAGCCACCGTCGTCATCGTCATACAGTTCTTCCGATGGTTCGCGATTCACTGCCACTGGTGATGCGGTGGGACGTCGTTTGTTAAGAGCAGAGGCTCGGGGGGTGGCATCTTGCGACAGCGTGGTCATCCAAATATCGGATTCTGCGTCTCCTTCACTTGCTGGTGTAGGTATTGACTGCTGCGCCGCATCGGCGGGATCTATCAGATCCACGTTGTCTTCGTCTCGTTGTGGCTCCTGCGCGATCGTGGCACCTTGCGCAGCGTCTGTAAGGCCAGCCAGCTCATCGGGAGCTAAGGCCTGTCGCCGACGTCTGCCGCTTCTTCTGACAGAGGTCATTGCTGATGCTGGCTCCGTTCCAAGCTCGCTTGACGGCTCAACCGCGCGCTTCTTTGGTGTTCTCGTTCTCGTCCGTCGCTTCGGGGTCGGTGACGCCTGCATGCCAGCATCGGATGCATTATCTGAGCTCATGCTATCGGGAACTGTCTCGGGCCGCCGCGGGGTTCTTCTGATGGGTGTTCCCGCGCGGCGCTTCCTGCCAGACTTGGGTATAGGCGTGCCATTGGACGTTCGAAGGCGCCCACGGCGAGGCTGTGGTGTCGAGGTCGATGGGCCGAGCACGTCGCTCGATTCATCTTCTATTGAGTCCTTGAGAGGAACAGTCGTGGTGGTAATCTTCTCGCGACGGCGCGAAGCCGGGCCGGGACTCGGCGTCGGGAACAGCCTGCGGCGCGTCTCTCCGTCTTGTGTCTGATCGTGGTCCTCCTCAACGCTGACCATGAGGCCGCGCGACGACCTGCTGCTGTTGCCGACATCCAGCTCGTATGCCTGCTTTCTAGGCGAGACCCCGAGCGACAAGAACTTTTGCGCGCGCTGGCTGCGCGTGATGCGCCGGGTCGCGGAGGAGGTGATGGGGTCCGGCGTGGCCGGGTCGTTGAGGGGGTCGGGCGAGGACATGATGTCCGCGCTTGGAGTCGCGGGATTGGCGACGCTGTGCCAGCGAAGGTTGAAAGACTCAGGCTGCTCGCCCGGGATCCTGCGCCGCGACATTTGCGGAGGAAGAGGTGGTGGCGGGCGTGACCGACTGCGCGGAGGTATTTTGCACGTTAAAACTCGGTGAGAGAGTACGAGTACGCCTTTCGGACGATGGAATGCATGAGTACGTGGGGTATTATGGGTTTGGCCCTTGTTCACAACGAGCGTTTGATTCAAGAATGGACCCCGTCTTGCCCGCTGGTTCTTGTGGTGGTCACCGCGCGCTTGGATCCAGCCCTGCCTGTGGCTTGTGAGATGCGCCGCCCTTGTGCTGGGCATTGCTCTCAAAACTATTTGTTTACTTAGACCCCGTTTGGGACTAGCGCGTCGCATTGTTGGCGGCGGGCGGTTTTTCCGTGCCGACGAGTCGCTGCCCAATCACATGCCATCAGCAGCATTTTGGCAGGGAGCCCACCACTTGTCAGTCCCCTGCCAGAGCACAGAGCACAATTGCACGCGCTACGGGAGTCGACGGAAGAGAAGAGCATGACTTCATCGGTCGGCATCCACCCTTCGGCTTCACTTCCCCACGGGACCTCGGCTGGAAGCACAAGAGCGTCACATTCAAATCGCTGCGCATTTATATTGTAATTTTAACCTCCTTCTATTATTATACCTGTGCAATCGCTGCACCATTGACAAATCTTTCTCTCTCTTTACTTTTCTTGATGCTCACAGCAGCTTCCTGTCCTTCCTTTCCTGTACCAACCGAGCTCTAGGATTTCTTCGCCACGCCACCACGATATCACCATCATGGCCGCCAAGACTCCCATCCCGCAAAACGACAATGTTGCCCACGCCCTGGCTGGCGCTGGAGGTGGCATCCTGTCCATGATTCTGACGTATGATTGCAGCTCCCATCAGTTGTCCCCAAGGGAAATACAACGACCGCAGCTAACACGAGACCAAACCGTAGCTACCCGCTCATCACCCTCTCGACACGTGCCCAGGTCGAATCCAAAAAGGAAGAGGGCAAGTTTAGGGATGCCGTCCAAAAGATCATTGCCCGCGAGGGCGTGTCGGGCCTGTACTCGGGCATCAACTCGGCGCTGTTCGGCATCAGCGTCACCAACTTTGTCTACTACTACTGGTACGAGTGGACGCGCGCCTTCTTCGAAAAGGCCGCTTCTGCCGCCGGCCGCGCCAACAAGAAGCTCACCACCGTTGAGTCCATGATTGCGGGCGCCATTGCCGGCTCGGCGACCGTCATCCTCACCAACCCCATCTGGGTCGTCAACACCCGCGTCACCACCCGCAAGCAGGACGCCGAGCACGACCTCGAGAAGGGCGCCCAGCGCAAGGCCGCCAAGCCCTCCACCATCGGCACGCTGATGGCGCTCCTCCAGAACGAGGGTCCCCAGGCCCTCTTCTCCGGCGTGCTCCCCGCCCTGGTGCTCGTCATCAACCCCATTCTTCAGTACACGCTCTTTGAGCAGATGAAGAACTACGTCGAGAAGCGCCGCAAGGTGACCCCCACCATTGCCTTCTTCCTCGGTGCTCTGGGCAAGCTCTTCGCCACCAGCGTGACGTACCCTTACATCACCGTCAAGAGCCGCATGCACGTTGCCGCCCACGGTACCAAGAAGGAGGGTATGTCGGAGACCCTCAAGCGCATTGTCCGCGATGAGGGCACCCCTGGTCTCTACAAGGGCATCGGCCCCAAGGTTACCCAGAGCGTGCTGACTGCCGCTTTCCTCTTTGCCTTCAAGGACATCCTGTACGAACAGACTGTCAAGCTCCGCATGGGCGGCGCTGCTCGCAAGGCTATTGCTAAATAAGCAACATGAGCAATCATCGGTTGTTCGTGGAATACATTGACTGTGGCTCGTAACGACGCCACGGTCCAGATATGGTGAAATCTGGTATTGCAAACAACACAAACAAAATGGACTAAGCAGGAAGCTATTGATAGCTTCCTTTCACACTTAACGCGAAAAGAAACAAGAAAAATTACATGGCAATGTTGGACTTTTAGCTCCCCTGGGTTTAGAGGACATATGTCACATTAGGATACCTTTATAGATTTCTTCCTGAATTAACTATTAAACACATGCAAACAACCTCCAATGGTTCATATGACTTGAGACATTTCGCATTATATTCTATCAAAATTTTGGCGCTAACTCCTTCACGATGAGCTCGAACAAGGCATGACCCTCGGCACAATCCACCATCCATGATACGACTTGTCTGGCGTCGGCACCTCAGCCGTCAGGTTCACACTTCCACCTGTGCCGTCCTGCGCTTTCAGCGCCTTTTGTATTGTCGAAATCGCAATTCCCGTCGCAATGCACGACTTGAGGCCATTCTTCATGGCCGCCAGCCAGCGCTCGTGCGAGCCGACGGAAAAGGACTCTTCGGCCGACAGCTTCGTGAGCGCCTCGAAGCCCTTTTTGGCGCCGAGCAGCGCACGCTCGCCGTATGCCAGCAGGTCCTCTGACGACGTGTCCGGCTGCAACACGCCGGCCTTGAACTCGTCGACGCTGGGTAGGTCGGGCAGCCCAATCGCGGCAAACGGCTTCATGCGCAGCTCGTACCGTAGCTCGTCGTTGCTGTAAGGGCGAGGTGGCGTCTTGACGAGGCCGAGGCGGCAGAGAACCGTGTACAGGCACGCCAGCGCGTCGGATAGTTCCCATGTGACTGCTGCGTCGAGGAGCGATAAGCGGGTGTAGGCGAGGGAGCGTTGCAGTTGCTTTTCGGTTGCGTCGTCGGGACGGCGGGATGAGGAAGAGGCGGCTGCTTCGGCGCGGCGCTGCTCAACTTGGTGCATTACAAAGGTTTTGATGCGCTCCGTGTGCTGCAGTCGTGATTTGGCGAGGTAGTTTAGGTACCAGTACATGCTCATGAGTTCATCTGGCTGGTAGACCTCGAGCTCGAAGCCGAGCTGGACAATGTTCTCCATGAGGCGGAGCTTGTAGAGGTACGTCCACGACGAGAGGGACAGAGCGTAGGACTCCATGGCACCGGCGGCCATGCCGAGCGAGGAGCGATGCACCAGCGGACGCTCCTTGGTCTTGACCTGGATAATTTGGTCAATCTCCTCAGCGTCCATTTGCAGGTTCTCCCAGTCGCGGATGAGGTGGCACAGCGTGCGGCGGACGCGGCAGCGGTTCTGGCAGAGGGTGCGCAGGACGTCGAGGAAGGGCTGGGCGGCTCGTTGTCGGAAGAGCTCCATTTGCTGGGACATGGTGAAGCGGGCGTCGTGGACGGCTTCGATTTCGTCGTTGGCGCGGTCGAGGAGGGGACTGGCTGGTAATGTGATGGTCGCCATATCGTCATCTAGGAGCTGGCGGATGCTCATGTTGCCGACAACTTCCATCTCGTCGAACAGGAACGTTTGCAATAACGAGCGAACAAACACGAGTGGTTGTGGTTTCTTGGCCTGGAACATGGCTACAAAGGTCTAGCAAAGTAAGATTAGCATGCGGTGTCCCAATGAAGAACACTTCTCGTCGACGTACCATGAGACTTTGCGAGTTTGTATAGTCAAGGACGGTAACGACCTCCCGACCATCTTCAAATAGTCGGTTGAGATACGAAAAAGCCTCGTTAAACCCAAGCTGGACAATGGGCCGCGGCGGCATGGTACTGGCAAGCTTGCGCTGCAGCTTTGCGCTAAATGCTTCTTCGACGGGCTTTGCGAGGATATGCGAGTCGCGTATTTGCGACAGAATCGGTTCCGCGTCGATCCAGGGCTGCTGCGCTCTCTTCATGTCCCTTCTGTGCTGCGGTGATTCAGCCGCCTTGAGGAAAACGCGCCTCAGCTGCAGGCGAGCCGATAGTCCGCTGAGGATGTCATCTGCAATAGACCCTCGCAGTGATTCAACGAGGTCGATGCACTCCGTGATGGCCTTTTGAATGCTGGACGCCGACACGCTGCGCATCAACGTGCGGTTATATGTGTTGGATACAAAGTCTTCCTCCTACAGTATCGTGTCAGTAAGCGGTAATGGGTGAAGGTTTTGCGATTCACCATGTAGCCATACCTCGTAGAAGTGCTCTGACTGTATTCTGTCATTGACGTAGCTGCACGCCTTGAGCATGCCTAGGCAGTACACGCGCAATACTTCCAACATGGGCTGCTCAGATTTGTCGTTGGGTCGTGCCCGGACAAATTGCGCCTCCTCGATGCTGCCGGGTTCAGGCATCGACAGGGCCTCAACATAGACGCTGGATAAGAGTGTTTGAGACAGGGGGTATCCAAGATGCCATGAAATCTGAACATATTAGCTTTTTCTAAGGAAATTCCGTTTGCTCGACATATGAACATACCTCGTGGCAGATGAGCTGGTCTATTATCCCCAGGACCTCTTCTGGCAGAAGTGGTCTGGACACATCGTAAAGCTCTTCAAACTCGTCACCTGGCGCCACGCAGCCGCTGTCCATCTTGGGGTCCATGATCTGCGAGCATGTCAGTTTCGGCTGAGATTATCAAAGATACTAAAAAAGAAAATTTTGGATTGCATACCTCCAAGCCGGCGACCGACTCAAACAGCGTGAAGAATCCATCCTTGACAAGCTCTCCAGGCTCCAGAGCTATTTGTCGTGCGTGAGTAGCTGGTCAGGAACAATAAATGCGGCCTAGGGGGTACATACTCTGTACGGCGTCTGCAAACTTTTGCGTAATGTCTACCGGGATGACACCCGCGCTCTGTATCGCCGGCGCCTGCGGCTCAGGCGCATCATAGCCCTGGTTGAGGGACAGCCTAGCTATATCTGCTATGACCGGGGGTGTGAGAACGTGACTCTACGGGCGTGAGATTGCGTTTTGGCTTCAGTACGTACCATCTGGCCATCCGGGTCCATATTCGGCCATCTTTTAATCATGAAGCGGCCGAAAGTTGCCAAGGGAGCATGATATACGCGGTTGTGTTGTGAGTGAGCAGGCAGTGGTGCGTGGACGTTTTATGGAGGCAGTGGCGTATGGAGCAGTGAGCGTTCGGGTTTGCGCTCCGGGAGGGAGGGTCGCTTTTCAACAGCTGGCAACGGTCTTGGCTACACAGTACGACTAAATAAAAATAGATTTGGCATTCTACAAGATGTGGAATGCAATTACTTCTCATCTAGAGCACGGTTACGTAGTTGCAACAGAAATCAGGGCTGCAATCAAGTTTTCGGTCGCATACCAGCCGGGCTCGCCCGAGCCGCTGCGGTAGTCCCAAAGGTGGTAGCAGTGCTTTGACAAAATAAATGTCAGCTCCTTTGGGTCTTTTCCCCAAATTTGCCAATTCGTATTGATTTTATTGTTGTATGGTACAGTGGTGGCCGCTACCAGGGCAGCCGGTCTAAAGTACGTGTCGCAGGTAGGCGTTGCTCCAAAGTCATCTCCGCCGCTCGTCCCGCTCCGCAGTCACCATCCCAACGTCTATGCTCCGTTCGCGTCCCAGGAAAATCGTTTCGGGAAAAAAAACTTTCGGTCGCTTATTTCGTTTAAGAGGACGAGGACTCAGCCATGGCGGCAAGGTTGGCCTTGCCGAGATCCTTGGCCTCGCCGGGCTTGCCGTTCTGTTGCGGTATTAAGCATTAGCACCTCTGCTGTAACCTCGAGGCAACAGTCGTTTGCGCAAAACATACCTCCCACTTGACGAAGCGCAGGTCCATCTCGCCACGGCGCTCGGCAACAAGTCTCTTCTCCTCCTTGAGGCTGCGGCGGACAGCACGGGCAGCAATTGCCAGGTAGCGGTTGTAGCTGTTTTGGGGACATCGGGGTTAGCTTTCGTGATTCGGGTTTGCGGCGGGGAGAGGGAAAAATGCCCGGTCGCTCGTCGGAATTGGTGCATCAACTGTGCTGAGCGTCGGTCGGGGCTTCGGGCAACGTACGTCAAACCAGCGGCTTTCCACGCAGCAGTCATTTTGGCGGATTTGTTTGGGGTCGTTTCGAGGTGATGGTCTCGAGGCCGATGAATCTTTGCTGGAAATGAGCATTGGGGGTCTGAGCGACACCTCAGGCAGCAAGGTACAGATCACGTGATAAGTAGTCCTCAAGCCTAAATTTCCCGATACCTAGTAGGCGGCAGCAGCCTACCCTAGAGCATATTCGCTTTTTCTATAATGCATCTTTTGCTTAAACAGTTAATGAAAAAATAAAAATTGTATATTCTCTGGAATATATCCAATTTTTAACATATTTTCCGATAACAATTGTATTTTTAAACAAAACTGTGGCTTTGTTGTTTTGGCCAATTCAGTATGTTGACACATTAGCAGGCAGTACTACATATTAGAGACCTTATCGGCAAGGCAAAGTGTATTATGTCCCCGTCCAGCCTCGAAATAAAAATACACAATCATAAAAAACTTAAGAATAAAATCTCTACTGAAATATGCTATTCTACATCATTTGGATATTTGAACTTTATTGTCGAAATTTACATACAAGGACACACAGCCAACAGTCATCGGCACCAAGTCATGCGGTGTAAGTATATGTGAATCATACCAATTGAAAGTCTATAAACGCTAACTGTTGAAAAAAAAATATATCTAAAATGGCGATTCAATCCACGCTGGGTATGTAGAATGCAAAGTATAAATAATACGTCTCCTGGTATTGGCAGACTTAACCACCACCGCCGCCGCTGGCGCCGGCAATCATGATTGCCTGGTGCACACGTCGCCTATCAACCTCCCTCTTCATCATGCAGATGCAGCTCGACACCACCAGCTGCTCAAACTGTTCATCCAAGCCCTTGGAATCCATCAGCGCACGCATATCCAGCAGCAGGCGGCCACCATTGCCGGCCGTGCTGTCCCCGGTGCCAGCAGTGCGGACCTCCTTGTTGCGGACAAACATGGCAACAATGGTCCTCTGCTCATCGTCCCTTTTCTCATCGAGCGCGACCTTGGTAACCCGCTCAAACAAAATGAGGCTGTGAGCGCCCATGGCCTTGCGCTCCTGGCGGTTGGCATAGCGCCACTCAAACGTGCCAAGTTGCGTGCGGAAGACGGTCGCGCGCGTAGCAAAGCCGCGGTTGACAATTTCAAACTGCTCGCCGTCGCCAATCTGCATGCACGGCGCACGGCCGCAGCCGAAGCGGTAGTTGGTGGTGACGAGGGCCTCCTCGGAGGGGTCGCCGGCGCGGACGAGGGTGCAGTCGCCGGAGCGGCGCTTCTGGCGCAGCGACTGGTAGACCATCTCGCCGACGAGGTTGGTCTCGTGCTGGACGGCGTAGACGGGGATGGGCACGGGCTTGGGCGGCAGCGGCAGCGAGAACCACGGGTGGCCGACGGACTCGACCTGCAGCGCCTTTGTGTGGCGGAAGGCGGCTACGCTGCGGGCCTTGGGGAATTGGTCTGGCGATGTGGACGGTCCCATGCCGTTTCCCTCTTCGTAGGCGGGCGGCAGGGACTCGGCGGAGCGGGATGATTCTGGGGTGAGGTTCTTGAGGTCGGCGGTGTCATGTTCGAGGTCATAGTCTGGAGGAGGCGTGGGAGCCAGGGCGCCGTAGGGGCTGCCCTTGCGGACGGATGTGTCCATGTAGTTGTCGTGAGAGAGGTGCATTTGCTAGGGAATAGAGTGTAGACAATTGAGTATAGAAGACTGAATATAGAGTCCGGAATATGGAATATATATAGTTAAAGGGTTGAGGTGTACAGTCTTATAGAGTCAAGAGTCGTATCGTGTACTTGTCAACTTGAGTCTACTTGATTCTTGATGATCTTGTGAATTGCTTTCAACATAAAAGACTCCTGAATTGAACCACGGGGTTCACGTATATATATATCCAAAAACCGCCGAAGCGACATCATCGTCAGTGCCGTCACCCATCTCCAATATTCCTGTTAGTGTTGCACCAAGCCCCCACTGCCGGGCAAACACTATGAGCGCCGCTAACATCGTAGGTTGATACGAAATACGCGACGAAACCCCCCATTGGGCGAGAGACCTGTCAGGGTGGGGCGCCGGGTTTCTGGAAAGAAATACGATGAATGCGAAAGGGAAAACGAAGGGTGGGTCCCGCGAAACTTTGGGGCTTTACCACTGGAGTAGGCAACTACAGCGTGGCGAAGCATGCCCGCCTTACAGGGCAGGGCGACATTGTGCACTCTTGTTTGGCGGGCAGTCCGAGCTAGGAATTTTGGGGAAAAACGGGCAAGGAAATTGGTTTCGGGTTAGGCGCTTTGCTGCCGGAGATGTGCATCTTGGACCTGGCTAGAACAAGTACCGTGGGTGGCGGTGCTGTTTTTACACATTGAAAGTATCTCCGGTGGCTTGCTTACGGCACGTTGCGACTTGTGTCAACCTCGTAGCATGAATGGTTGTAAATGTGACGATGCCCGTATCGCTCGCGAAAGATGCGAGTCCCGTGACCAATTGTCGTCGTAATCACGTCCATCATGCAACATGTTTTTTGCGTAGATCTAACGCCTTCCGTATGGACTTCAAAATTATGTAGTCTTGAGACCATTACACACTACACTATTGATACACGATGGAACGCCTTCTCGAGCCCCTTTCACCACGCACGTCGCCCGAAAAACGTCAGGTCTCGCGTCAGCTGCTCCTCCACCCACAGCGGCCACTGGTTGTACATTTGGTGCTCGTAGTCGACCCGGCTGTTGAGGTACTTGAGCCAGCGCACAAAGCCCATGTCGACATTGCCGCTCTGCTGCGCCGGCTGCTTCTGCCGCACCGTTAGCTCCTGTTCCGTGATGAAGACCATAATCTGCGACAGCGCAATCCAGTGCGCGTGGAGCAGCACCATGGTCTGGTTCTGCAGGTCGATGAGCTCTTGAAAGGTGCCGTGCGGGAGCAGCATCCACCATCCGTACTGTTTCGAGTTTGTCTTGTATGCTGGGAAGTGTCAGTAAGATGTAGTTCAACTTGTAGGAAAAGATGCAGGGTGGCAAATACCATCAAAAGAATTAATATACAGCTTTTGCGCAATGCCCATCAGCTGCTCCTGGTACTCAAACTCGACCTGCAGCGTCAGCAGCGGCCGCAGCTTATCAATCGCCTCCACGGCGCTGTCCACCCACGCCTTTTCAATCAGCGGCAGGTCCACCATCTGCGGCGCCATGATCCTGTTCTGCTCGTCCTCAAACAGCGTGGAGAAGACGGGCGCGATGCCGCGAAAGGCCATTTGCATGCTGACAATGACGATGCCGCGGATAAACGTCATGTACTCGGCCATGCCGTCCTCGAGGCTGACGGACTGGAAAGTGAGGGCGAAGCAGGTGGCGACCAGGGCGTTGGCCTCTTCGTAGGTCGTGTCGGTCCGCGAGGCCTCGGACAGGCGCTTCTTGATGGCCTTGATGGCTTTGATGCGGTGGTTCATCGCGGCGGCGACGAGGCTGGAGTCGGACTGGATGAGTTCGGAGGCGGCGAAGCCTAGGATGGCGTGCATGAGAAATTCGTGCTGTGGTGTGTGAGTAGCTGGCTCGTCATGGAAAGTCGGGTGAAAGCTTACATTATGGGCTATACATGGTATCTCGTGTGTCCATACTTCCTCCTGCTTTAGAGGATGGTGGGGGTAGCACTGGGTGAGGAAATGTTGAAAGAAGCGCATGTCTTGCAAGCTAAAGAGAGGTATTTGGTGATGCGGCTGCGAATAATGTTAGCTGATTACACTATATATTGTCATGTAAAGCAATTGCATGCATACCTGGTGTACAATCTGCGGTGCCGCGGGATATTCGCACTTTAACCCTGTCTTGACACAATGCCCACAAGCCGGCCGCGTTTCCTGACACTACAAGTAACTCCAGTCAGCAAAACTGTCATCTTCAGAGACATTTCCCCCCAATTTATCACGAGCTGTTTCCACCGTCACATACCTTGATGCGCCGCCTCTTGCAGTTATAGCACCCCCGGCGACTCTTGGTGTGCCCCCTCCGCTCCATCCTCTGCTTCTGCGCCGCTCCGCGATGGATCACCTCGCCGGTGCTGCCGCTGCTCCTGTTATCCGAGCTCGACGGGGTGAGGCCGCCCGACGACTCGGAGAGCCTCTGCTGGTGCTGCGCGGGCGACAGGTGCTGAAACGCCGCCGAGGGCGAGCCGCTGTTGAGAAAGGCGCCATAGTCGAACGGCGCCGCTGGCGTCCCCGTGTCTGAGTAGGGCAGGTTGCCCGGGGAGAAGTTTGGCAAGTCCATGTCCCTCGACGTCAAATATAGCTCTCGTGAAAACTGGTGGAATTTTTATGCTTCTGGCAAGTCGAATGTTGAGCGGCAGAAGGACGGTGCTGCGAAGCTAGCTTCCTACCCACGTTCTAGCGCAAGTATCGGAAGACGGATAACGATGATCTCTGCGGCAGAGTATCTGGTATAGTTGATCGAATATAGCTGTTGTTTTCGAAGCTTTGCGGAAACATTCAGCTCAAGTCCGCGTGCAAAGCAAAAACACTCACAGCCGCAATCACGTGTAGTCTCTGCGGTCAGTGTAAAGAGACAAACCCTCAAGCTGGGTAGGCAGATGACGCAAAAGGTCAACGATGGACGTTTTGATGACCGCCCCGGCCAGCGCTGCCCAGTAAAGACGGGCGGTCCTTGGGCCGATTCCCCCCTCTACCGGGCGCCAGGCTACAGCTTAAAATTTACTGGATCTCAGCGCCTGACCCCACTGCTTGTCGGTAGCGTCGTTAGTGCTTGGGCGGCGGGTGGAGGCGTTAGCCTGGTGCGGCTGAGCGGCTGTTCGTTCCGCCTGACGTCGAGGCTGGATGGAGCAAGCGTTGCGACGCGGTGGGAATTTCGCGATGAGATGCTGACGTTGTCTTGAATATCTTGAGTAAATGAGAATGAAATAGCCATTTGCAGCTTCCTTTAATGGGTCGATTTCTTTGAAAGTTGTCGTTTCTTTTATCACGGTGGTCAGGACGCCTCAAGCGGCTTTTCCATAATGCCATGTAACATGGCACGGCATTCGCCGCAATACCCTGGTCTATAATTGGGTCCAGCATTCACAGCTCGCTAAATTAACACGGTAAAAGGCTAGCGTAGTATATATGCTCAACACATCGCCGGCTTGCAACTTGGCGTGAGGGCAACTGTAAGTCGCCAAAACATCCTCCTAACATAGCAGCATTTGCAACAACCACTCTGAAACTCGAATTGCTGTCACTTATCAATCAGCTCGAAATTTGACCTAATCCGTCACGGTCCCGGCCCATCACTACCGACACAGCCTCCACCGGTGGCCGTTCTTATGATCCGATGCTCATCACTACATATATTGCGGTACCAAACGCGCCCTCCCGGCGATGAAGGAGCTTCTACACACAGAAATGAGCATTAAATGTCTGCCTAAGAGGCGTCAAGACATTCTCGTGGCGCATGCATCCCAACACGTGGAGGCTGATGATGGCGTCTACAATGCCGTTCTACTTGGTAGCGGCTGTCAGTGGCTTAACACACCTTTGCTTCTGGAGGTGTCTTGTGAAAGGCGCAGACAAAGACTGTAGACGACACTCTCACCGCTGAATTCACTCTGGCGACTCCATATCTCGGGCAGCAGGGCCTGCGGAGAGCCTAATCTGCGTTTCTCCGCCAAGGCGTCAGCCGCACAACATTCACGACCTGGAAAATTTTGTGCGTGGTCAAGAGCCATTGAAGAAGCACACGGTTGAGCTGAAACTGAGGGCGTAGGGAAAATTATAATTCCAGGTTGGCGTAAACAGCAGTCATTATGATGCTCGTGGTGACAGAGCGAGGATTGACAGCGCCGACGACCAGGCTCAATGACTGTAACAGAGCAAGAGACGTAACAAGCTTTACTGACTAGCGGTATTGGACTGCACCTGTTCTTGCTTCGATCCCAGGATATACTGTACAGGCTTGCCAGTATGGCGCAGGCATTCACCCACCGCATCATGCGAATACGGAGGCTGTATGCCAGTACGGTGCAGTTTACAAAAGGATCATGCTGCAGGAATTTCCCAAAAGCAAGAACTAAGCTTAACAAGACGCTGGACGGTAGTTGATCAGTAAAACAATTATTCTTAATTCGTGCGTCTCATGTACACGGCTTCACGATCTGTCGTCGAATAAGGCACTGATATGCATATTTGCATGACCAGACTAGTAACGCCTGCGTAAGAATTCTGGCCGATACTTAGCCAATGTCTATGCACACTTATTTAATTACAAGTGCCACTATACACGGATTTAATAATTTATTTTAGAAAATACAAACGGCATAAGTCAAACACACCATATCTCCCGCTCGGTCGCAGAATTGGCGCTAGCGGTCTAGGGTAAGTTTCTGCTGATTGACCTTGTATGGTGATACAAGTGAGCCAGCAAAATCCTATTGCAACTATGGCAAAAATACCGAATTAGTACAGTCCAGTCCTCTATGCCGTAGAAAATATGTACATCTACATCCTATACGTCAATTGACCTCGGACAAGCAAAAGTTCTCCTTCTGCTGGTACCCGACATCAACAACATCAACGCCGAAGCATGTAGCACATGACATCACGACACATTAAACCTCATAGACTTCATGTCACGGCCCGAATTGACACGTACGGAAATGCAAGTTCCCGAGCTCACGGCGAGATAACAGACACACCGATTTGCAGCCATATCTATCGAGGTCTCACAGGCGTAGATCAGCGGATGCCTGCACTAAGCGTGACATCCATTGACCTCATACACAGTGACATTAGCGCACTGTTGTTGAAATTGCCATGGTACGATGCATTTTCCCAGCCCCGTATACGTGTATGCTCTCCATTACTGGCAGTGGCTTGGCCGACTGGCAGTGTACGAGTACTGATAGATTCAGGGGCAATGACACTGCCAAGAACGGCGATGGCATCGTGTGGTAATTAGCAGGCACGCGATAACGATGTCATTGTTTTCACGTAGCAAGAGATTTACAAAAAAACAAGGAAAAGCAAAATACTAGTTGCTAGAGCAAAATACATGGCCACGTAATGAATGTTTGGGCGCGGCTGGCGAAGAATGAAAACGGCCGGGTGCCAAGATCTTGGTACATTTGCAAGAGTCACTTGATTACAGCTAGCATCAGCTATAGTCGCTGCTGGAGCCATGGACACTACGCAAATTAGCGACTGGAATAGCCAAGCACAGTGCTCTGTACAGCCAGTACATTCTTCACAACGCAAATGATGCGAGCGTCAGCAGGCGGCCAAGTCGGCTACGCGGCAACACGGTGGGAGGGGACCGCAACCCGTACTAATTAGCAAGAAACCTGGGCCAGTCTCGGCATTTCGAGTGCCACGGAGGCGATTATATACATAGTGTCGCCAATACATGGAAAGCACCATAGCAGCCATAGAGGGGGAAATTGGGTTGGGGACCTCCGGGAGAGACGGCAGAGCTAGTGTCAGAGATAGAAGCGTGGCGACACACAGTTAGTGTAAATAGTTTTAGTTTCTCCGAGGGAGAAAAAGGGGACCGTCTGTAATAAATAAATAAAAAACTAATAAAGCCGTTGGGGACAAAAAATGAATAACGATCGACGTTACAAAAAGGGGTTATGCAAAAAAAAAATAAATCAATTTGTCTCGTTGCTATAGAAAAGGGAGATGTTGTTTTGGAGGCAGCCAGGGAGAGGCGCATGGCGGGGCGGGCGACTCTGCTTACGTGTTTTGGTGTGCCGCGACCGAGACTGGTGAAATTACAGTGTGTGCCGAGTGCCGGGATGCCTTTGCTTGAGTCCTCGTAAAATCAACAGGGACAATGGCAGAAGCAAAAACTGTGAAACAGAGTCGATTTGTGCGGGAGTCAAGCCTCTTGACAGGGACAAGCGGCTTGGTATGGTGGTGTCGTGTGAGTGTGTTTGAGGGTGAGTACACTCTATGTGGTGTGTGAGAGTGAGACACGCAGGCAGGAATGAATTGCAGCGACAAAAAATAGCCAGCCAATGGCAGTACGTAAATGGAGTGAGATCAAGTACAGTACGAGTAAAGCACCTGTTTTGACAGGATGTAAACGCTCACAGCATCACATCGCAAGCGCCCACGATGTTGGCGCGGGCGGCTACTGGGGTTTGGTCTGTTTTGGGGATTGAGGACCTCCCCCAGCCAAGGAATGGATCATGCAATTTCGGCAGAGCGTCGTAGTCTACGATTTTGACAAGCGACCGGCCCATGCATGGCGCGATGGCGAAGATGGACGATGGGACCGCCTGACCAGGTTTAACCACGCGAGAAAGGGGCGATGGGAAATTACCAGCGAGATGCGCGCCAGGGATCAGAGCGGCAGAGGCTTGACGCTGGTGCGATGGTTACGGAGTCTGGTAATTTTAAATTTCGCGGGATGGGCGGGTAAATGGCCGATTTGGTGGGGAAAACGAGCATCCCGGTCGACTGGGACGACGAGACGAACGATTTGCAGATTGCATATGAAACGTTTTTAGGAGATGGCCTTACTGGGAGGAAGAACGGTTCTTTGAAAGCGCATTGGACTGAGCCGGAGATTATACAGGAGATTGGGTTGTTTGGGATGCGTTTGGGAGGTTCATGGGCGGTTGCGAGGGGTGTACGGGCGTATCGCTCACGTGAGAGGACACGGGGCGAGCAGGCAGCACATGAAGCACGCTCAGTGTCAGCTCTTTTGGCGCGCGCATACTCAAACGGCACGACAATCGACGACAGCCAGCCAAAAGAAGAGAAAAGAGAGGTGATTAAGCTTACCTACCTCCGATTTACACCTCCGGGCACATGCCATGACCCGTCTCGTGCTGACCACCGAAAAGCCTGATCCCGAGGCACGTTGTATTCGGAGGGATTGTGCAGCCTGCATCGCGCTAGAAGCCACTTGGCTTTCCAATAGTTTGACAGCCTGATTGGCACCAAAAAAGACAGAAAAGAGCACTTTTGCAACCACATGTCATGTTCCAGACCCTGCTGCACCAAAAAAAACGTAACGAAAAAGACCAGCCAAAAAGTATCATCGTTACAATGGAAGCCATCCACCCGCGATAGGTAGGTCAAATAGTAATCCATTACACACTCTGCTACACTCACCTACCGTATCTAGCAAGGGACGGTACTCACCTCCCCATCTTCTCCACAATCGTCCGAGGAATGTTGGGCCAAAGTATTGTAACAAAGTATTATGGAATCCCCGTGGTGGACAATTGCTCGCACAAAGAACACGCACACCCAAAGGCTAATTGGTTTTTCCAACCTGCCGTTTTGGTCGTTAGTCAATTGGTCATTGTGCGGGTGCTAGCGCGATGTTCATTGGATGGGCGGCCCCAGACCATCCGCAAACGTAGACGCCTCAACCTTTTTAGCGTGTGGTCGCGCCCGCGCACCGAGGAAAGACGGACAGTAGACGTAATGGCGAGAGGGCATTCTCTTGGATGTACGGAGTACAGATTGCGGAGTACGGAGTGCGAGTACAGTGGTAGCTTATCTTGCGAGCCTGTGATGGGGATGGGACGGGACAGAGAGGCCACTGCCGACCGAAGCTGAGGACTACTGTGTAGTTGCATGCACTATTGACCATACAGGAACAATACAGTCGCACATGCAAGTACTATGTAGCGTCCAGCCACGGTCGAAAAGCTTCTGTCTTGTGAAAATGGCTTACTCTGCTGTGCTGGCAAAGCCGTTGTGGCGCACCATGGCTTCGGCCCAGCGTTGCCAGAAGGGAATAGTATTTTTTTTTGTAACCGAGTATTTGTACGGTCAGCAAGGTTAAAACTAGTGCAGAGTGCAGCAGCGCGTCTACAATTTTTTAGTATTTTTTTTCAAGGCCTGAAGAGACACAAATGTCGCACTACTGCATCGGACACTAGGCAAGCGTACTCGTCGTGTACAAACCAAGCCCATTGTTTCCTGCACGGAAGAGGAGAAGGTCGCTGCAGCCGAGTACCTAGTTCCAATCCTCTTACAATGGGAAAAGGAAGAAAACTTTTTCAACAATGGACTTGGCTGCCTCCATGACTCTCAAAAAAGCCGCCCCCTTTTCATCTTCTTTTTTTCTTTCTTTCACTTGTTCTTTTTTTCTCGCCGCTGCATTAGGTAGATCTATCAAGAGGAAAAGAAAGAAAAAAACACCTCAATCTGGGCCGTGTGCCTGGATGGCGGTTTCAGCACCAGGGCCAGGAGGTGTCGTCCGAGGCTGCGATTGGCTCATCTGGGTTTGTTTCAGACTGTGGGCCACGTTGAGCGGTTCCCCTGGCGGTGTTTCTTCTTCATCTGGTGGAGTTGGGGGGAGGACGCAAGGACCCAGGCGCCCAGTTTCGGCCGCGTACGAGTAGTCGGTCGTTTGCTTCTGCTTTCTCCTCGCTCTAGGTACGGAGTGAGGTACGAGGTACATAGGTACGGGTAAAGGCCAAGGTGAGTGAGCTCCTCTCCTCTCCTCCCCTCCTCCCCTTCCGCTCTGGCGCTTTCCCCTCTCTGTTCCCCTCCCCCCTCCCCTCTCCGCCCCCTGCCCATTGTTTCTGGTACCTGAATGTACCTGAGCGAGTACCTGCTTTAGCGCCTGGTCTGCTCACCACCACCACACTTTGTTAGTCGTAGCCCTCGCACGCAACCGGCCACCGGGCACGGCTGCATTCAGCCCTTGCAAACCACACCACCACAACCCTGGCCTGCCAAAAAAACACCACCACCCTTCCATCCATGTCACGCTACGTACCCCCTGTCCCACGGCACCACCAGCCGGGTCGGTCGCCCGCCGCCACCGCAACGTTGAATCTACACGAGCGTTGGCTGGCCTGACCGAGCCGGAGCCTTTTGTATCGGCTTCGCGCTGCTTGCTCCGGCTTTTCCTTGTTCCCCTGCTGCCCGGAAGCTCAAACGACGAATTGCCCCTGGCACAATGGGGCACACCCACGAGGCGCCGGTTATCCATGGAGCTGCATCCTCTTGGCTGGGACGGTCTGGAGCTCGGTCTGTGGAGTTGACCATTGGGACGGTTGGGAGAGGAAGCTGGAAGCTCGGCTGCTTTTGGCGTGGTCAACTACAGTACTCGACCTAGTGCACAGTATACTCGTACAGCGTATGGTGCCGTGTCCATAACGATAGCCGGTGCTCTCTCTCCGTTCCGGAAAGGATGGCTTGCATGCACGTTGCTTCACAGCTGGACCTGCGTTGGCACACTGCAACGATGCCGGCTTGCGTTTGCACGTGTCTGACGAGCAACAAACGAGCAGACCGGGCACCTGGCGAGGCTGTTTTGGGGGCACGTTTTCCAGGCTGTGAAATGGTACGAGTAGGTATACAGTGTAAACGGATATACGAGAGCACGTCTGCTCGCATCTCTGCAAAGTGGTGAAGCAGCATTTCCTCACTGTATAGAGTACCGTGTAGACTGCACCAGAGACACCGTGTACGAGTTACGCTTCATCGCACTCTATATTGAATGAAGGAGACACACCAAAAGCCCTGGCACAACCAAACCCTCTCTGGCCACGTCGTCAAACGGGCCACGCTGCGAACCCTGCACAACAAGACGAGACGAGCAAACGGACAGACATCCAAACAAACATGAACACGACGTCATTCGCTTGGCTACGTTGCTCTATTGTTTGAGCAAAATATGCATTCACTCGATAGACTCTATGCCAATGCTCGCTGCATGCCTGCCTCACCAGGGCCCTGGTATGCCAGCACCATACGATGCACCCATGCGCAGCACGTATTGCATTTCTGTCCGCCTGGGCACCAGCCTGGTACGGCACGGCCACGGCACCACCATCGCACCACTGCGCCTCCGTTCCTGCGCTTGCCTTGGCTGGGGCCACCGGTACCTCGGACAGGTACCATCTCTTGGCCACATTGTGATTATGCCGCGTACACACCTGGTTTCTAGCCAGCCTGGCCCATCTGGTACCTGCTTTTGTCTGCATCCGGCCACCATCTCACCGAGTACCTCTGTTCTATAGTACGGGCTGCGGACCTATCTAATGCAGGGTCAGCATCCAGAACCCAATCCACCATCCCAGCACCTCTGCTGGCGGGGCCTACTGGGGGGGGGGGGGGGGGGCTCTTGGGGGGACAAAAAAAACACTCAATGGGAGGGGGCTCCAATTCGGGGACGGGTCCCCCCTCCCGTCCCCCTCCAGGTCCCCTCCATTGTACCCTAGGTTCCCCGTCCAGGTCACAGGGCCCCCCCCCCCCCCCCGCCCCCCCCCTCTCCTTACCCTCCTTGCTCTTACACCCCCCCTCGCCCTCCCTTCTTCTTCACTTTCCCTCCCC